>CM060931.1:999852287-1001052287 GCA_030765085.1 Allium cepa | reverse complement strand
ATCGAACCAGGATCTCTTACTGGAATCATTGGACTTTATCGATGAAAAACGCGAAAAGCTGATCTGAGAGCAGCCTCGTACAGACATTGGGTCGCGAGATATTATAATGAGAAAGTCCAACCAAGAATCTTTGATGTGGGAGATCTCGTTTTGAAACAAGTTTTTCCAGTCCCGTCACATATGAACCCCGCATGGGAAGGTCCATACGTCGTCGAACGGAGGCTTGGAGAAGGAACTTCCCAGCTAGCGACCGTCGATGGTGTGACACTCCCCCGAGCATGGAACAACGAGCACTTGCGGCGTTACTACACTTAATCTATTTCCTTTATGCAGTATTTGCACTTATTTCCAGTATGTTTCCATTTCCAGTTCTTGGCATGTAATAAGACAATTCAGCTTGCTCTCATTAATAAAGGCTTGATGCCACCTTTTTCATAAATGATTAATGTCTATGCGTATGATATTCCTGTGACAAGTGGCTGAAAATTATGATATTCTGACTAGCGTACGAACGCTCAGAAACAACTTAACATCTCCAAGTCCCCGGAACGCGGACTGGAGTACTCGGAGTCCCCGGAGTGCGGACTCGAGTATAAACGATTCTAAAACTCCAAGTCCCCAGAACGCGGACTGGAGTACCCGAAGTCCTCAGAGTACGGACTCGAGTATAAACGATTCTAAATCTCCAAGTCCCCGGGGTGCGGACTGGAGTACTCGAAGTCCCCGGAGTGCGGGCTCGAGTCTAAACGATTCTAAATCTCCAAGTCCCCGGAGCGCGGACTGGAGTACTCGAAGTCCCTAGAGTGCGGACTCGAGTATAAACGACTCAAAATCTCCAAGTCCCCGGAGCACGGACTGGAGTACTCGAAGTCCCCGGAGTGCGGACTCGAGTATAAACAACTTAAAATCTCCAAGTCCCCAGAGCGCGGACTGGAGTACTCGAAGTCCCCGGAGTGCAGACTCGAGTATAAACGATTGAAAATCTCCAAGTCTCCGGAGCGCGGACGGGAGTACTCGAAGTCCCCGGAGTGCGGACTCGAGTATAAATGACTCAAAATCTCTAAGTCCCCAGAGCGCAGACTGGAGTACTCGAAGTCCCCGGAGTGCGGACTCGAGTATAAACGACTTAAAATCTCCAAGTCCTCAGAGCACGGACTGGAGTACTCGAAGTCCATGGAGTGCAGACTCGAGTATAAACGATTGAAAATCTCCAAGTCTCCGGAGCGCGGAGTGGAGTACTCGAAGTCCCCGGAGTGCAGACTCGAGTATAAACGACTCAAAATCTCCAAGTCACCGGAGCGCGGACTGGAGTACTCGAAGTCCCCGGAGTGCGGACTCGAGTATAAATGACTTAAAATCTCCAAGTCCCCGGAGCGCGGACTGGAGTACTCGAAGTCCCCGGAGTGCGGACTCGAGTATAGACGATTGAAAATCTCCAAGTCCCCGGAGCGCAGACTAGAGTACTCGAAGTCCCCGGAGTGCGGAATCGAGTATAAACGACTCAAAATCTTCAAGTCCCCGGAGCGCGGACTGGAGTACTCGAAGTCCCCGGAATGTGAACTCAAGTATACACGATCCAAAATCCCCAAGTCCGCGGAATGCTGATTGGATTACTCGAAGTCCCCAGAGCGCGGACTCGAATGTAATTGATTCAGATCTCCAAGCCCCTTGAATATGAACTATGACACAAATGGCTTAGATATGCCGAGTCCCCGACAAGCGGGCTAGGAAATATTTTAAATACATGAAGCACAGAATGGAGATCGAACAACTCCAAAGAATTCCCAAGCTATGTAAAGGTGAACCAGGAGGTCTATGTTATTCACAGCAGTTCAGATTTCACTCACAATCACAAAGAAAACTGAATGACAAGAATCTTTTGAAAAGACAGAAAATGAAACTGAACTTTATTCCTGAAAAGCTTTTCGCTACAAAAGCGCTCTGAAGTTCGGAGTCGACAACTCATTTACACAGTCTGCAAAAATCATTACATGACCTAAATTAACTCTTGTTGAATGAGGACGATGGTCACTTCTTGTGTTTCTTTGACTTCTTCCTGCATGATTCCTTCCTAGAGCGCTTACCCTTGGAATCCTTCCCTGATGGAGGGGTGACGACCGAAGATGTAGGGGGAACGTCCATAGGCTTGGACCCGCCAGAGAGGATGACCTTCAACGGTCTGTTCAAGGGGTCGTCCAGGTCCACATCCCGAGGCTCAGCCTTAACTCTGGCTGTCACTTCCTTCTCTTTATCGAGCCGCTCCTTCATGCTCGGCTCAGATGCATGCTCAGAGGCGCCCGTGATTTCTATTTCAAAACTCTCGGAAGAAGAGTCGGACTTGCCTTCATCGAGTGCGCCGATTACTTGGGCATCTGGGCCAGGACCCTCGCCAACTCGAGCAGCCTCACTCGTTTTTTTCTCCAGCTCCTTGGCGACATCGCTCCTTGGAGTGGGCTCAAGGTCAGGACAACCTGCACAAAGTCACAAGAGAACAAATGTTAGAGCACGACAGCTTCTAGAAAAACACAGAAACCCTATAAAGCAAAGAAGTTGCTTGCCGGGTGCCGGTGGAATCTCGGTTGTCAGAGGGGTCTCACCATCCGGGATGGGAGATAGAACATGTGCGCAAGCCCGGGGGCATCCGGGTCGTAGCCAAGGTGCTGCTCGAAGGGATCAAGTACCGGTCGGCTAGCCGGCTGAGTAGGCGCACGAACTGGGGGCACGATGCCGGATGGACCAATAACCACTTCCTTTCCTTTCCTCGAGGGGAAACCTTTGCTGTATAGGGCCTTAGCCGCTGATAGGTCTGAAGGTTCTTTTCCCTTCAAGAACTCCTTAATCAAAGCTTCCTCATCGACCTCTTCGACGCCGCTCTCGGCCTTCCTGATTTGAATCAGGGTCTCCCAAGCCTCGATCAGAGACTCAAGATAGCCCTCGCCCAAAAAAGTTAGATCTCGATGCATGAGAACTCGGGCGTTGGATTCAGCGATGAGCGGGTCGAATTCAGTCTTGATCTCTTCCCTACCTTCCTCCCTGGCCGCCTCAAGGCGAGAGTCGATGTCGGCAGTTTCCATCTTTTTTCCCTCCTCGCGAGCCTCATTCTTTAGTGCCTCGACTTTGGAGAAATCATTCTCGAGTTTCTCCTTTAGGAGCTGGGTGGCGACAATCTCATCGCAATAGTGTTTTGCCTCAACCTGGGTGGCCAATTTTTCTTTCTTCTCCTCATGGAGTTGCTCTTTGAGTTCCTTGACCCGTTGGCTGAGTATGTCCCGCTCCTTCTGAACGGAGTCCTTCTCCAAAGCTAGAGCACCGCACCGTTGGACTGACTCATCAAGCTCTTTCTTATGAGTTAATTCAAGGCGGGAAACAGCCTCGGCGGTGTCCTTAGCACGCTGACGGGTGACCTCAAGCTCAAACTTATAAGTGGTCAACTCGTCATCCTGGGCCTTAATGATATCCCAGTCAAGAATAGCTTCAAGCTTTAGGCGGTCAATTTCGTGGTGGCGCTCCACAGAGAATTCAGAAAGCTTCTCAGCCAGATGAACAAATGCGTCATGTTGAACATAGACGTCGTTGGTACAGGCAATGGCATTTTGCTTAACATCTCCGGGTATAGGGTGAATCGCTGGGAGAAACTTTAGCCCATCAAAACAAATCTTCAAAAATTTGGCCTTGAGTTCGGTCAGTTTCTCTGACACTGTCGGGCCTGTCGCTGGAGCGGGAGGAAACGGCTTTGAAAGTTCGCCCCTCCTATGAGAGTCTCGGGAATGCCGGGTAGAAGAGGAGTCAGAGTGTTGGTCCCGAGGAGCATCGGAATGCGACCTCTTATGACCGTGCTTTTCTTTGCTTCGCTCCTGATGAGAAGAGGTCTCCTGGTGGAGTTCGGGCTGATAATGAGTTTTCTTCCGGAATGCGAGTCCCGGGAATGATAATCTCGGTCGCTGTCGCTATCTCTATCTCGACGCTTCTCGAGACCCGAGTCCCGACCGGATTGGCCTAAAGTCGACGAACCGCGAAGGCAGTCATATCCGTGCGAACGCCCCATGTCACCTGCAAAGAATTCAAAAAATAGCGAATCAGCGAGGGAACAAAATGATGAAAGAAAAGTAGGTGCAAAGTGAAGTGCACGTGTCCGTGTGTGTCCTAGTGTTCCCCCCTGACAGACCAGTGGCTTTGCTAACGGGAGTCTTTTCCCCTCGGTTCGGGGCTGGGACACTCGCATCGCCCTTGGCGGGTGAGCGAAACTTAAACAACTCCGGGTCATTGAAATCATAGTTGAACAAGTCGTCGGGAATGGAGAGTTTCGATAAGCCCTTCAGAGAACTTTCAACGCGCTGTGAAGAAGCCTCTTTCTCTGACTGGATAGGTGTAACTTTGGAAGTCCCGCCAACCTTCTCCTTCCTCAACTTGCACGCCGGCTTCTTTTTCCCCTTCGAAGGGGAATATGACGTTTCAATATCATGAGCTTCGACCGTAGGCCCAAATCCTCACCTTGCTTTTGAGGTGGCTCGTTTGGAATTTCCCCCTCTTCTGGTACTTCAAGAGAAGGGCGAATAGATGATTCAGGCAGTTTTTTCCCTCTAGCGGGTACGGGTTTGGGAAGCGAGGCGCCCTTAGGAAGACTAATCCGGCGGCCAGGAGATAGCAGACCGAACCTTGATAATGACTCATTGGAAATGAGGGCTCGGATATCTCGTTCCTCAGCAGAAAGGGCTCTAATGGCTTCGACAGCATCAGAGTACCCTCGACCCTCGGGACGTGGAATGGAATCTGAAAATATGAAACGATAAGTTAGCTGAAGCTTAAAACCGATTGGGAATGGACATCAATTCAGGAAGAAGACTTACTTCCTTCAACCCATCTCCTCGCAAAACCCTGTGGGCAGCGCACGTAAAACCATTCCTGTTTGTACTGGGCGAATTTGCTGCTCCACGTGCTGGTGAAAATTTGGCACTTCCGATGTGGCTCAAGAAACATGTAAGAGGGACTGTCTCCCCGTTTCTTGGTAATGTATATGTACCTAATATCGCCAGGGGTTGGGGGCCTAGAGAAGACGGCCATAAAGAGCACGTACGTGCCATAGATGAAGGCGTAACCGTTTGGATGTAGCTGTGATGGGGCGACGTCAAGATACCGCAGCACATTTCGAAGAAATAGATTGAACGGTGGTACGCTGCCAACCCAACACATGAACTTGCTGCACGCTATATATCCCGCTGGGGGGCAGATGTGGACGGTCGTGCCCCCACGGAACTAACACGTCGGAGAACGGGATACCATGAATAGAACATATCCACTGAAGAGCGGCTTCGGTGACCCTCGAAGCCTGTGAGTCAACCAGGCTATCCAATAAGATCGACGACTCCAAGGTATCAGGAGCCCAGTCGTGAGCGGGAGAAACTGACGGGTCAGATGTATCGATGACTGTTTGCTTTGAAGACGGCCCGGGTCTGTCGAAAAGTGTAGCGGAACTGGATTTTTTAGACATCTTGAATAAATAGTGGATTCAACTAAGCACCTGCGTGAACTATACTTGAAAAATGACCAATGTTAGGGTTAACAACACAATAATCCCCCCACGTGGTGTGTGAACTAGCGCGTTCAATCGTGTATAAGCATTTAGAATAAAACTAAGCTTGTAATCGCCGCCTCTGAAAACCGTCATCGCTGATGGTCTCCAAGAGCCTTCTGTATGGCGATTACAGTTCCAGGTTAAGAAAACGCTAAAAGAAGTTATTCGGTTACAGCAAGTAAAGTTCGGTTATGAAATTGGACAAGATGTTAGTATGTTCGGCATTTGAGTTTGGTCGGCATGTCAGTTTGTTTGGCATTGGTGTTTGTCTGGCCTAAGTATGTTCGGCATTCATGTTTGTTCGGCATGTCAGTATGTTTGGCATTAATGTTTGTCCGGCCTAAGTGTGTTCGGCAAAGTCCTTGTTCGGCCTACAACCATCGTTCGGCCCACCTTCAGTTCGTACTGAGTGAGTATCGCTCGGCCGAAATACTATTCGGCCGAAACAACACCCAGCCTATCTACTGGCTCACATCCAAACCCATCGTTCGGCCAACAATATGCCATGCCGAACCAAGGTTATGCCAAGTCTTAACACTCGGCACGGCCTCTATATTTTCCTCTCCTCCACCTAACTCTTTCCCGTGGCCTTATCTAATACACAGAGGCCATGCCGAACCACAGCGTCCCTCTCAAACAATGAAACAAACCCTACGAAGCGTTCATCCCGAACCATTCCTCCCTACCTCACAACGATCGACCTTGGAGACATAATTTGATTCCTCCACACAGCCTGTTTGGCAACGACTCAGTCCTATGCGAATTTGTGGAAAGGAGTTGGGCAAAGGGATTATACCTAGTTCGTGGATCGAGCTTTAGGAAGGCTTAAGAAGTACTTAAAGTCCGATCGCAAGGAAGGTTCGAAGATTCGGGGTTGAAAGGTGAAGGTGAAAAAAGAAAGGAGGAAGAAGAAGACAGGCTTTATAGGGAAGAAGAAGAAGAAGGTAAAGAGATTATGACTGGTTCTAACGGTCAAAGCCGTGCCGACCGGTTACTTCAAATCGCTCGGCATTCGTATCGTTCGGCAAAGAACGTTCGGCATCCAAAGCACTCGGTGGCATTGCACGAATTCTGTAATACAAAGCACACCCTTATCGAATACACGGTGTACGTTGGGGGGAAAAATGTTACCTGGAAAATCGACCAGGCAACTAGAACGTTCGGTATTCAGAGTTGCACTCGGCATCAGAAAACTTTCGGCCATTCATAATTACACTCGGCATAAGGAGCGCTCGGCATACGTGACAACCGGCATCTATAGACAGTCGGCAGGCAAGAACATTCGGCACCAGATAGTGCTCGGCAGTCCAAGATCGCGCTCGGCATTAGATCGTTCGGCATGAAGAAGCAAAGGATCGTTCGGCCTCTAGAAGATCGTTCGGCGTCCCAGCATCGTTCGGCGTAGTTCACTTGGCACAAATGCTCCCCAGAGAAGTCAGCATGCTTGGCTTGAGATCGCCTGGTATCCAGGAGATCGTTCGGCATTCCTGCCTCATTCGACCTGCATCTCTCATTCAACCTCTCGCCTCGCTCGGCCTAAAGAGGGGAGACTCGGCATGCTTCGTTCGGCACAAGGAGTTCGGCTCGGCGTGCCTTGTCCGGCCTCCCTGGTTCGGCGTACAGTACATACACTACTTGGACCAAGTTATTCGGCCACCTGGACCACCAGGGAAGTCAAACCACTTTCGTCTATAAATAGAGAGACAGGGGCACAGAAAACGAGATCAGATTTTAGAGAGCACTGAGGAGACTCTGCCACATTGAATCCTCATTCAAGACTTATTTCTTTTACCTTGCAATTGTATTCTAATACTTAAGAACAGATTGTATCTGTAATCAAGTATCAAGTGGAAAATAAAGATCAGCTTCAAAGTGGACGTAGGCCACTGCGCCGAACCACTATAAATTTGGTGTTCATACTTCCCGCATTTTAATTTATGTCTTCTTCTCTTTTTCAGTTTGTTTTCTTCATTATTCTCTCTACACAATCTTTCTAAGGGTGTTAGTGACCAATTTTGGTGCTAACAGTGGCCATCGAATCAATCTGAAGTCAGAGTATAGTATTGAAGGGAAGTGTCCGATCAGAGGTGCTACCTCATTAACCCGTTCGCTCCTATTTTAGCCACCTTATGCCAACTCACGGGAGTTGGGTCCACGTATTTACCTTACAGGAAACGCCGCCACCAACCTACTTCATTCTGCAATCTCCACCGCGTACACGGTTGTTAAAGTGGTTTTCGGAGATGGCAGAGAGTATGAAAACTTCCGATCTCGGTCTCTTCAACAACCAAACGTTATTATAACACTGCGGTCATTTAAAAATTAATTATACTTTCAAAAACCAGAATATAATTATCCATTTCAAAACCCATAAATACGATATCATTTCCTTTCCAAAACAAACTCAGTTGATATTATTTTTATAAAAACCCAAATTAATATAATATCATTTTATTTCAAATATATATTTCTTTTCCAAAATCATATTGTTTTCAAACTTATAATAATCGGAAACCAAACATTGAATTACAACTTTCAAACTATAATACTTCGAAAATTCATAGCTTTAAACCATAATTTCTAAAACTTAAATGGTTTGGATATTCAAACAGTATATAGCATCAATAGTTTGGATTCAAAATTTCTTTATAAAATAAAATAATTTCCGCGACTTACAATTTATTTCATTTAAGATTAAGTCAAAATCCATAAATTTAAAATTGATTTCAGTTTAAATAAACCACTTCAGTTTCAATATATTTCAAACTTTGAATATTAAACAATTAGAACTAAGGTTGGAAATTTCTATTTCACCAATTTAAAGTCCTATTATTTAGTTTGAAATAAAAATTGCATAATAAACCCGTAATCATTTAAGTAAAACTCAAATTACTTATAAAAGAAAATTTCCTTCAATTTTTATACTAGAAATATTCATTTAATTCACCTTGAATAGAATTCAGTTATAAATATCATACCTTTTTTAAAATTTCAAGTTAATAAATTTTACATCAACTTATGAAGTTAACATCTTAATTAAGCTCAATTCCAAATAAATTTTCCAATTTAACTCCCAATCTTAATTTGTTTAAATCCTTTAAAATTATATGTAATTTCAATATCTTAACATGTACTTAACCATATAATATAAAATAATCAAACTCCGTCGTTCAACTTATTTATTTTATTTAACAAATCCATACATAGCTTATCTTCAATACTTTAACAATAGATGTATATATAAAATAAGATTTTATATAATATCAAAATCTATATTTATTAACCGTATCCTATCCAAACCATAGAAAAATCATTTCAAAAATAATTTTTATATATAAACCGCTGTGCCTGTATATAATTTTCTATCCTATGGTCAAGTGATACGGATATTTATCATTTCAATCCGCAATTTAAAAATAAAAAAAAATGCGGTTGTATATCATTTCAAACCGCAATCCCGAATGAATGAAATACATGATAACTTGTAGACTTTAAAATATAGTACACATCATCCATTCACCAAACATCAATCATCAATCATTAATTATAATCATCATCCAATTTAAACAAACATCAATATATAACAGGTGATAGATAACTGGTATCAATTTTAGTTTATACTTAAATAAATTTAATAGCTGTTAATTGGCAGTTTATATGCAAAATAAATATAATTTAACTGGCAGTTAATACGCAATAATGAATTAAATAACGCGTAAATTAAATGAATGCAATTTAACTAAGAAATTGATGAAATATATAACAAACAGCTATAAATAAAATTTTAAAAACATCAAAAATCAATTTAACAAACATAAGAAATTTTAGAAATCGTGAGTGGGTTAAAACACTCACCTTTGATTTTAGCCCATAAAAATCCAAACCAAAGCGCAAAAATCAACAATCTCCAAATTCAACTAATTCAATTTCATGTTGTCAGGAATATATATTTGAATCCAACAGAAGAAATCGTGCGTGAATCAAAGTTTATAAGCAAAAGATTCTCATGTCACAAGAAATATTATTAAAATAAAAATTAGTACGCGTTAAAAATATATATAAACAAACAAATTTTATTACTTACGTTTTCTCAAGATGAGGCTTCAGGAAAAGATTGAAGAACAACTAAGATGATGATAGGAAGTGTACGAAAAATGAAACAAAAAATCATTTTTATAAAAGAATGTTTTTGGAGTTGCAAGAATAAGAGCTTTTGAATATGAGGTGTTAGGAGAAACAAAATGTAGAAGAAGAAATAAGATGTAGGTTATTTATAATAAGGAAATGAATGTGAAGGGACAAAAATAAATGTCACGTTTTATTATTAAAGCTTCAGGCATTAATAATAGATAAGAGAATGTACGTAGGAATGGAAAAGTTTACAAACGAAAGTAGAATTTTGTACGCATTTAGGTTTTTATCTATGCATAATAAAATATTTATACTTACCTTAAAAATGAGAACGTTCAATTTTGTTTTCTCAAAATGATCTTTTATTTCCATTAAAACACCCTTTTTGTTTAACACAAAACGTGCGTTTCTTTTATTAAATTTATTAATTGCAATCAACGTTTCCTTTTTTTTAAACATTTGAATTACATTAATTGCAGTTACTTAAACTTTAAAACAGATAACTAAAATGGATAAAGAAATAGAACAATTTTTTATTTAAACACGTTTATAAATTTATTGTTTATACACAAGAGTAATAAATAGATTATTTTCCTATTCTTGTAATCAGTCTGTAAGCTAAAACACAGTTCAAATAAACATATATTTCTTTCTTTAAAATCAATCTTTCTGTTCTTATTTTAATAAAATTAAACGTACATTCACAGATGAAACATTCATTTTATTTGATGTAAATTTTTCTTTTTATTAAATCAAACTTTCCCTATATTTTCACAAAACATATGCTGCTTTTATTTACACCTATTAATTTATAATTAGTATTCTCTCTCCTATTATCGTGTATTAAATTACAATATTTTGATAAAATTTTATTCCATCCGTTATATTCAACCAATAGTTATCTTATAATTGGAATTGACATAATTTCAAATATTACTTCAATAAACATTAATGTAATAATTATTTTTATTTATTACAATCGATTATCAGTTATAATTTAAATATACTAGCTAGATGGTTAATCTTAACATACTTGTTTTCATTAACGTTTTATTTTCACTTAAAAGCTATTAATAACCCGCCAAATGTTGCTATTTGATTGAGACCTAATTCAATGCATTAATGAATGGGTAAATGATTAAAGTTTTGCACTATTGCAACAATTTCATTAATATACATTAAGGTTTGTTAAGTTCTAATCGACTCCCATTTAATTATTACAATAATTACCACCCTTGCTTCAAATTTCCAAAATTTAGAAATTACAAATTCTATTTTCGATATTTCCATTTAATAGACTTTCCATTCTATCATCAATCTAATTGCCCTATTATGGATAGTATAACATTATTGAATCGACTATCCATTTATGTGAGAGTTATTATTTGCCTACTCTTTTTACATTAACAATTATCATCTTATTCCAATATCCAATTAATATAGAAATAAATTTCATCCACTTACAAATAAATGCAATTATTACATATTTCCTTCCAATTAATCTAACATTGATTTCTATAGATTGACTTGATTTAATCGCCAAATATATATATATATATATATACACACACACACACACACACATACATAAATTACTTTACATCCACATTTCCGTTATGTTATTAATTATCAACAAAGAAACGTTTATTAATTTCAACAACATTGTAATTACTAATTACCTACATTGATTGTATACGTTTTCCATTATTATCATTCATTAGAATTCTATTCAACTTTCCATTTCTTGCAATAACTTACAATTCACATTGGTTTGTATTTATTCCATCACACCTTCAGTTATAGCGTAAATTTCTCGTTAATACACATTAAAGTTCATTTAATTTCAACTACTTCCTGATTCCCATTTCTAAGTATTAACACGCTCTATATTAACAACTTCTAACATGGTATTACTTTCCATATTAATGTAACCTTTATTTAGTGTATTAACATTTATTTCAAATTTAAATTTCATCAACCAATTAAACATGTAACTTATAACTATTGCTTACAATCAAAATATTACACCCATTGTCATATTCTGAATGGAGTTAGCATTTAATTTCAGAAATTATTTAAATCTTACATCAAGACAATATTTAATTACCTTTGATAAAATTAAATCCCCAATTTATTTAATGAAAACAAATTTTTTTACCTTTCAGTTATTACAATTAATTAGGTTTGCATAAATTAATTATTTATAAGCTTACCTTGACAAAAATATCATAATTTTACATTCCATTACAAAAATTTAATGCATTGATTTCATTTGTAAATTAAATGCTTTCCTTTAAAAGCTTTCATTCCCAAACCATACTCCAGTTACTACAGGACATTGATTTAATTCAATTTACTATCTAATATTATTAATTCACTAAATAAATTCACTACTTACCCTTGTTTTCCGATATTCAATTCTTAGCTTACTATAACCATCTACATCACTTCAATTTATTCATCATTTTATATCGACTGTTAATACTTAGCTTAAATTTCCATGGTTTTATTTCACTTCCAACATTTGCTTCATTATCAATTATAAATCTTTATTTCTTTCAAAATTAAATTATCCAAATCTTATTAAAATGACAAATTATACTAACGAAAATTACGGGTCGTTACACTCTTCCCCACTCAAAACTTTTCGTCCCCGAAAAGGAGAAGTAGGAAAACGAAGAACTAAGAAATCAATATACCTTATTCAAACATTAACTTTATAAAACAATTAAATTTATAGAATTAATTAATTTAGATAAAATATATCAATTTATATCCATTAAATTTTTTTATACTTATATTACTAAAGTTTGGAAAACATTTTCAAAATATTTCTAAGTTCAAAACTTACGGAAAATTTTGGCAGTCTCCTTTGTACGGAGAGGCTCGGGAGAAAATATAATATTAAATGTAACAATTATATTACAAATATTATCTAAAATATTATATCCCACCCGGGAAAATATATAAAATAGCGCTATAAACCGTAATCCGAAACGTACCTATTTGTCGGGCAATTTACGCTTAATTTATGGAACCAAAAGCAGTAGCAATTGCTTCCATAACCTGCATTTCACTTATAAAATCTAAACGGGCTAATAATTTGAATAAAGTGAAATATTTAAGTGGTTTCAATCACTAACAACAAATCAATACAACAACCATTCAATCAAACAAACAAATAGTTGTTCGGGTTCAGAACTTTTACATTGTACGGAATGAAGAATAAACTACTAGCACATCATTTGCTCAACAGTCTTAGATAAAACTAAATAGATTATTCATTCACCCAAACCCAAATTTTAAAGTATCTTACCCAAAAAACTATAAACAATCAACAATACAAATCAAATTTACTTATTATTAATTTTATTTCATACAGTAGTTGTTTGATTTCCTTTCTTTTATTCATTCAGTGATTACTTAAATTTTTTCATTATTACTTACAATATTCAAAATTTTCCATTTTAATGTCATGTAAGTTTCTTCTTTTTATTCATTTATTTATTTCATTCCTATTTAATCGAATTCTCAGTAGGTAAATTCATTAACCTAAGTTTATAGTCAAAAATTTTCTTATTTTATTCAGAATTAACCCCAAACTATTCATTTAAGTTTATAATTGCTTACTTACAATACCTACTTTCCATTATATTTAATTAGTAGCGTTCCATTATACTTAAGTTTATACAACTACACATCAATTCTGATTTATTAAGGAATTTCATTAATTATTTTCATTACCTCAAGTTAATTACTTAATTTCATTTACACATTCACTGTTTATTTCATTTGTTTTTACTTATTACTTACAATTATTCCTTTCCATTATCTCAGGTCATGCCAGTTCTTTTTATTTCATTATAATTATTTATTCATTTATTGCATGCCCTCATTTATTTACATTTGTTTATCAATAGTATTCATGTCCCATTTAATTTCTTAGCATTTTCATTTTATTTACTTAAGTTGATAATCATCTATTTGAATTACTTACCTTTAAAATTTCAATTATAACTTAAGTTTATAACATTATATTCTCACTTATAATAGCAAATTCATTGAATACTTCATTACCTACTTTTACTTGTACAATTTTCATTACATTTCCTATTAAACATTTCAACTTTTAATATTTGGTAAGTTATATATGTTTTTAAAGGATGTACTTGAAAGTTACACAAGTTTCCTCATTACCTATGATTGATTTGTTCAATAATAATATCCTTTATTTCGTAGGTTATAATTTCAAATTTCATTTAATAACATTTATAACCTATCATTAAATCTCTTATTTCCTTTAGAGGTTTTAATTTATTAATTATCTATGTTTCAGTTCACTGCAATAATTGAAACAATTAATTAATGGAAATTTAAGAATTTAATACCGGTTAAATTTCAATTTATTTTAAAAACAATAGATAAATATATTCTTACAACTTATATATCTCTAATTATATTTAAAAACAATTCAAAGTTTATATATTTTTCAAAACTAAATCTACAGTAGAACTACTACAATGGCCTTTCCCCTTCGAAACTCGAAAATGAAAGTCGATGATGCGGCCGCCATCACTGAAATTATTTTCCAGCAACAGAGAGGAAAGTACAAACTTATTTTCTCCAAAATCTTCTTTTAAAACAATTCTTTCGAATTATAATAAATATTTATATCAGAAGATACTTATAAACAATATTATTATATTCCAAATTTTATTCGAAAGAAATTTCAAAACCCCGGATCTAAAGTTCTAAATTTCCCAAATTCATTTATTTTATTTTTCAATCTTATTTCTATTATTATTTATACATTTTAATACCTAACACCCAATCTATTGCAGCCAAATATAGATATCATTTGAAATTTTTTATTTTATATATAAAATATAATAGGCAAAATTATTTCATTCACCTATATTAAAACCAAATTTTATGTCGGTCTGTCCTATTAAGTGTTTAGAAATCTCTATTGATGTCATAGCGTCCCATGCATCAACCAGAATTTATAAATACAAAACGGAACAGATTAACACAATATTAAAATCTTTTTATAATACTAACAAATACGCTCTCTCATATATATACACTCAGCGACTCCCATAGGGTATTACTACCCTATTAGTACAGAGTCAAACCCCACAAAGCTAAGGTTTGTCGCTAAACTAAAGCTCTGATACCAGATGTAACGTCCTGCCTTTTCGCACGCTTCAAATCGACACACGTGCCAATTCAAACCATACGGAAGGCGTATTGTTATGGGGTAAATAAGAAAAACAGAGAAGAAATAAAATAAAACAGAATCTCACAACGGAAGGATAAAATATAATAATCAATATATAGTTCATAAAACTGTTTACAAACATTTGCTTCTACTTTATACAATAAATATCAGAGTTCGCATACCAATAAATATCAATGCAGAGGAATTAAATGGTGTAGTGGAATAATAGTAGATAATAGTAATACAAATCTTCGTCTTCATCCTCCAGAGCTAAAACTTCAAATCCTGAAACGCTCGGACTGACCCGAGCGAATTGAAAAGACAAAACACTCGAGTCAGAACTAAAAGATCTTATGTAAGTTAAATCAACAGAAATAAATATGAGTGCAGTAACTCAAAAGATGCTCAGGATTTACATCTCTTAAGGATCCGTTAAACTATTTACTATGTAGTATATTTCGCTATTATAATAGTGTCTATAGTAAAATAAACATACTTTTAAATAGCATTAAGGCTTTACATTTTCCACCTTAACACGTAATAGTCCCAGTAGTCCATCCAATATCATAGTCCCTCCTGATCGGGAAGCCACCAGAGGATAAACAAGGGCTACGGGAGAAATCCAAACTCGTACAAAGCTCGGTATGGTAGGTGACACGGCACAACTAGGCAATGCCAGGGTAGATATACCAATTACGCTTCCGGGCCGATGGAAACGCGCAGCGCGCAGCTGCCGCCCCCCTCGAACAAACTTCCCACATCAAAGAAATCAAAAATGAAGGTGGCCACCGAATCAATCCAAAGTCAGAGTATAGTATCGAAGGGAAGTGTCCGATCAGAGGTCCTACCTCATTAACCCGTCAATCGCTCCTGTTTTAGCAACCTTATGCCAACTCATGGGAGTTGAGTCCACGTATTTACCTTACAGGAAACGCAGCCACCAACCTACTTCATTCTGGAATCTCCACCGCGTACACGGTTGTTAAAGTGGTTTTCGGAGATGGCAGAGAGTATGACAACTTCCGATCCCGGTCTCTTCAACAACCAAACGTTATTATAACATCGCAGTCATTTAAAAATTAATTATACTTTCAAAAACCAGAATATAATTATCCATTTCAAAACCCATAAATACGATATCATTTCCTTTCCAAAACAAACTCAATTGATATTATTTTTATAAAAACCCAAATTAATATAATATCATTTTATTTCAAATATATATTTCTTTTCCAAAATCATATTGTTTTCAAACTTATAATAATCGGAAACCAAACATTGAATTACAACTTTCAAACTATAATACTTCGAAAATTCATTGCTTTAAACCATAATTTCTAAAACTTAAATGGTTTGGATATTCAAACAGTATATAGCATCAATAGTTTGGATTCAAAATTTCTTTATAAAATAAAATAATTTCCGCGAATTATAATTTATTTCATTTAAGATTAAGTCAAAATCCGTAAATTTAAAATCGCTTTCAGTTTAAATAAAACACTTCAGTTTCAATATATTTCAAACTTTGAATATTAAAGAATTGGAACTAAGGTTGGAAATTTCTATTTCACCAATTTAAAGTCCTATTATTTAGTTTGAAATAAAAATTGCATAATAAACCCGTAATCATTTAAGTAAAACTCAAATACTTATAAAAGAAAATTTCCTTCAATTTTTATACTAGAAATATTCATTTAATTCACCTTGAATAGAATTCAGTTATAAATATCATACCTTTTTTAAAATTTCAAGTTAATAAATTTTACATCAACTTATGAAGTTAACTTCTTAATTAAGCTCAATTCCAAATAAATTTTCCAATTTAACTCCCAATCTTAATTAATTTAAATCCTTTAAAATTATATGTAATTTCAATATCTTAACATGTACTTAACCATATAATATAAAATAATCAAACTCCGTTATTCAACTTATTTATTTTATTTAACAAATCCATACATAGCTTATCTTCAATACTTTAACAATAGATGTATATATAAAATAAGATTTTATATAATATCAAAATCTATATTTTGTTAACCGTATCCTATCCAAACCATAGAAAAATCATTTCAAAAATAATTTTTATATATAAACCGTGGTGCTTGTATATAATTTTCTATCCTATGGTCAAGTGATACGGATATTTATCATTTCAATCCGCAATTTAAAAATAAAAAAAATGCGGTTGTATATCATTTCAAACCGTAATCCCAAATGAATGAAATACATGATAACTTGCAGATTTTATAATATAGCACACATCATTCATTCACCAAACATCAATCATTAATTATAATCATCATCCAATTTAAACAAACATCAATATATAACAGGTGATAAATAGCTGGTATCAATTTCAGTTTATACTCAAATAAATTTAATAACTGTTAATCGGCAGTTTATATGCAAAATAAATATAATTTAACTGGCAGTTAATATGCAATAATGAATTAAATAACGCGTAAATTAAATGAATGCAATTTAATTGAGAAATTGATGAAATATATACCAAACAGCTATAAATAAAATTTTAAACAAATCAAAAATCAATTTAACAAACATAAGAAATTTTAGAAATCATGAGTGGGTTAAGACACTCACCTTTGATTTTAGCCCATAAAAATCCAAACCAAAGCGCAAAACTCAGCAATCTCCACATTCAACTAATTCAATTTCATGTTGTCCGGAATATAAATTTGAATCCAACAGAAGAAATCACGCGTGAATCAAAGTTTATATGCAAAAGATTCTTATGTTACAAGAAATATTATTAAAATTAAATTAGTATGCGTTAAAAATATATATAAATAAACAAATTTTAATACTTACATTTTCTCAAGATGAAGCTTCACGAAAAGATTGAAGAACAACTAAGATGATGATAGGAAGTGCATGAAAAATGAAAAAAAAAATCATTTTTATAAAAGAATGTTTTTGGAGTTGCAAGAATAAGTGCTTTTGAATATGAGGTGTTAGGAGAAACAAAATGTAGAAGAAGAAATAAGACGTAGGTTATTTATAATTAGGAAATGAATGTGAAGGGACAAAAATAAATGTCACGTTTTATTATTAAAGCTTCAGGCATTAATAATAGATAAGAGAATGTACGTAGGAATGGAAAAGTTTGCAAACGAAAGTATAATTTTGTACGCATTTAGGTTTTTATCTACGCATAATAAAATATTTATACTTACCTTAAAAATGAGAACGTTCAATTTTGTTTTCTCAAAATGATCTTTTATTTCCATTAAAACGCCCTTTTTGTTTAACACAAAACCTGTGTTTCTTTTATTAAATTTATTAATTGCAATCAACGTTTCCTTTTTTTTTGAAACATTTGAATTACATTAATTGCAGTTACTTAAACTTTAAAACAGACAACTAAAATGGATAAAGAAGCAGAACAATTTATTATTTAAACACGTTTATAAATTTATTGTTTATACACAAGAGTAATAAATAGATTATTTTCCTATTCTTGTAATCAGTCTGTAAGCTAAAACACAGTTCAAATAAACATATATTTCTTTCTTTAAAATCAATCTTTCTGTTCTTATTTTAATAAAATTAAACGTACATTCACAGATGAAACATTCATTTTATTTGATGTAAAATTTTCTTTTTATTAAATCAAACTTTCCCTATATTTTCACAAAACATATGCTGCTTTTATTTACACCTATTAATTTATAATTAGTATTCTCTCTCCTATTATCGTGTAGTAAATTACAATATTTTGATAAAATTTTATTCCATCCGTTATATTCAACCAATAGTTATCTTATAATTGGGAATTGACATAATTTCAAATATTACTTCAATAAACGTGAATGTAATAATTATTTTTATTTATTACAATCGATTATCAGTTATAATTTAAATATACTAACTAGATGGTTAATTTTAACATACTTGTTTTCATTAACGTTTTATTTTCACTTAAAAGCTATTAATAACCAGCCAAATATTGCTATTTGATTGAGACCTAATTCAATGCATTAATGAATGGGTAAATGATTAAAGTTTTGCACTATTGCCACATTAAGGTTTGTTAAGTTCTAATTGACTCCCATTTAATTATTACAATAATTACTACCCTTGCTTCAAATTTTCAAAATTTAGAAATTACAAATTCTATTTTCGATATTTCCATTTAATAGACTTTCCATTCTATCATCAATCTATGTGCCCTATTATGGATAGTATTACATTATTGAATCGATTATCCATTTATGTGAGAGTTATTATTTGCTTACTCTTTTTACATTAACAATTATCATCTTATTCCAATATCCAATTAATATAGAAATAAATTTCATCCACTTACAAATAAATGCAATTATTACATATTTCCTTCCAATTAATCTAACATTGATTTGTATAGATTGACTTGATTTAATCACCATATATATATATATATATATATATATATATATATATATAGACACACACACACACACGCATAAATTACTTTACATCCACATTTCCGTTATGTTATTAATTATCAACAAAGAAACGTTTATTAATTTCAACAACATTGTAATTACTAATTACCTACATTGATTGTATACGTTTTCCATTATTATCATTCATTAGAATTCTATTCAACTTTCCATTTCTTGCAATAACTTACAATTCACATTGGTTTGTATTTATTCCATCACACCTTCAGTTATAGCGTAAATTTCTCATTAATACACATTAAAGTTCATTTAATTTTAACTACTTCCTAATTCCCATTTCTAAGAATTAACACGCTCTATATTAACAACTTCTAACATGGTATTACTTTCCATATTAATGTAACCTTTATTTAGTGTATTAACATTTATTTCAAATTTAAATTTCATCAACCAATTAAACATGTAACTTATAACTATTGCTTACAATCAAAATATTACACCCATTGTCATATTCTGAATAGAGTTAGCATTTAATTTCAGAAATTATTTAAATCTTACATCAAGACAATATTTAATTACCTTTGATAAGATTATATCCCCAATTTATTTAATGAAAACAAATATTTTTACCTTTCAGTTATTACAATTAATTGGGTTTGCGCAAATTAATTATTTATATACTTACCTTTACAAAAATATCATAATTTTACATTCCGTTACAAAAATTTAATGCATTGATTTCATTTGTAAATTAAATGCTTTCCTTTAAAAGCTTTCATTCCCAAACCGTACTCCAGTTACGACAAGACATTGATTTAATTCAATTTACTATCTAATATTATTAATCCATTAAACAAATTCACTACTTACCCTTGTTTTCTGATATTCAATTCTTAGCCTACTATAACCATCTACATCACTTCAATTTATTCGTCATTTTATATCGACTGTTAATACTTAGCTTAAATTTCCATGGTTTCATTTCACTTCCAACATTTGCTTCATTATTAATTGTAAATCTTTATTTCTTTCAAAATTAAATTATCCAAATCTTATTAAAATGACAAATTATACTAACGAAAATTATGGGTCGTTACAAAAATAGTTTTAAACTTAAATGTAAATAAGAAATGGTTCAGATTAAAATCTATAAAGGTTTAATGAATTGGTGACTCATTAAATAGGTAGAATAATTTTAATCATTAGTTAATTAATTAACTTAATTAATGATTTGGGTTAATTAATTTTAGTTTGAATTAATTAGAAGGATCATTGGGTGGTTTAATAAATAATTACTTAATGCAATTAATAAAATATAATTACTTTGTGTAATTAATCGAGAGATAAATCAAGATAATTAATTAAGGAGAATTAATTTATTTAATGAAGTAATGGTTAATATTGTGGTTTAATTAATATAATTAATTTAGATTAAGGTAGATTGAAATATAATTGGAAATCAATAATTTATATAATTAATGATGTAATTAAAGATTTGATTAATTAAGGTTAATAAATCCATAATATGTGACTTATGAGGAATTAAGTAATATAAGAAATTAAGGATTAACGTAATTAATATAGTTAATTAAATTTATGGAATAATTAAAATTACGGTATTGATTTGGGTTAAGAATAATTAATATCGTGAAATTAATTAAAATAATTACTTGAATGTAACTGAAAGATAATTAATCCAGGGTGATTAATTAAGATGAATGGATAGGGAAGGGTTGATTAATTAATTGTTTTGGAATTAATTAATGAAGGAGTCAAAGTGATTGAGGTTTGAAATTCAATTAGAATCAATTGATTTGATTTGTATGTGATTAAGCTTTGCTTCTGGAAGATTGAATGGTATTGGATGATTTGAAGGGGTTGATAACTCTGACATGAAATGTTGTGTATTTCATTTGGATAACTTAGAATAGGATGATATGAGGTTCGAAGAGACCGGAGTCGGGTTTTGGGAAATACCCGAAACCACTTCGAATGTTTATAGATTGACATGTAAAATCTATATGCTGGGGTAAGTGAATCGGAGGAATTGGACTATTTTAAAACTTAAATCTTTGGTATTTAAAAACTTATATGTGGAATAAGTGTTGTCTATAATAAAATGTGGCTTTGAGAATTGATATAAGTTACCCGGGTTTTATTTGAGTTGTATACTTGTATTCCATGTTATATGGGTTTACTCACGCTGGTTTCCAGCCTGACCCGGGTGTTACTTTGGTGTAATGCTCGGGTCAGACCGAGTATTACAGATTTTCAGGTAGGTACGTTCTGGAGCTCAGGAGGCGAGCTGGATGGCAATAGCGTATAGCGTATTTCCGCTGTATTTATATTATTGTTAATCTGAGACATGATAATTTTATATATTCAGTGTCTGTAAATATGTGAAACTCTAATGTACATTAAATGTAATCGATATAGTATTCTTTTGTAAACTGTTATTATTTATTATTATATTTTATCCCCTGCGAATGTGAGTTGTTGATGTTCTGTTCTTCTTCTTCAGTCTCTTTCTTCTTTTTCATAACTATCTGGAATTTTCGGGTTCGAAAATTTCGGGTCGTTACAGATATCGGCCATTGAAATATTAGCTGTCGGCCGAAAGAAAGATTAGGGTTTCTCTGCTTATACGTGTATATATATATATATATATATGTACATTTATAAATATTATTTTAATATTAAATTCATTTTTAACAACTTTTTCAAACGATCTCCAAACGACGCATGTCGACAGGCGATTATAAGGTTTCACCCGCGTTCTGAAGATAATGGAACGTGTTTCGGAGGCTAATTCGAACATATGTGCAAATTACGGGAATAAACGATCAATTTTAAATTAAGTCGATTAAAATAGTTTCTATGCGTTTTGAGCTGTCACGGTCAAACGACAACTCCGATTTCTATGAAAATTGAAATCCGATAATAACTAACTATTACGGATCCTACGGAATTGGTTTCGTCGAATTCCGAGACTGTATCCTGGAAGGCTATTTTAACTCTCGATTAAATCGAGCGATTTTCAAAATCGTCGAAATCGCTTAAAATTCACTTTTAAAATTTTACTAACTTAATTATACATCATATAGAATTTATAAAAATATTTGAAATCATTCTGATTCAATTTAAATCAAAATCCAATTATTTGCATTATCACTACCTATTAAATTTCATTATTTAATTAATATAAAAATTCCAAATTCAACTTATCGCTTTTAATTCCATCTAAAAAAATCCAATAGAATAATTCAAATCAAACTAAACTTAAAATAAACCTTAGAAACCATTTTCACAACTATTTACATCCAGATTCACAGATTATCCCTATTTCAAATATTTAATTATTATTATTCAAATTCAATTGAATTTCAATATTTGAAATTTCAACAAATTTTATTAATTTAATCAAAATCTTCCTACTTCAAAGTCAATTCAAAATCCACATTTAACATTTAAAATGAATTAAATGTTCAAAATCTAACGACCAAAATTCTGGGTCGTTACATTCCTCCCCTTTATAAAAATTTCGCCCCCGAAATTAGCTAAGGCATGAAAAATGCTTCCACATCCATTTACTTACCCAAATTCACTTTATTAAAAACTTACATTCACTTCTCAATCCTTTTAGCCCAATTCCAAAACCATTTTCTTTATTTTTAATTCAAAACCTTGTTTTCAACCTAAATCAAAAATCACTTTTCTAGTTTACCCAAAATTTCCAAAATTTCTAAAAAAAATCTAACTCCCAAAATTTTATAAATTTTTTGACAGCGTCTCCTTTGTACAGAGAGCGTTTTGCAATATCACAATAGATATAAATATATATACATCAACCCACACGGTCGAAAAACAAAATATACCACAATATATATATATATATATATATATATCATTTTCCAAATTTTATTGCATAGGCGTACCTTTTGATTAGCATTTTAAAAGCAAGCGACTAATTGTATTGCATATACGTGCTCCAACTCTATCGATTGCCTCCCGTACCTGTACTTACTCAAAGAAACACATGAGTTTTCAATAATATGATGTTTTCAACAACATTCCATTTATTAATCTTGGCCAAACATATCAATTATATACCCAAACAAACAAATTTCATAATCCTGCATGAAATCCATCTGTTATAAGCAATCCACAAGTTTCAACACTATTTTAGTTTTCCTAACAAACCCAAACTTTATTTTATTCCACTCGAATGATTTATATCCGAGCTTACTATTCTCAATTCATATTCACTTCAGTATGATTAACATGTGCTTTACTTACATCAATTTATTTCAATTCAGTTCCAAATTGATTCACAATAAAAAAAATATTTTTAAATTTGATATATTTGCATTATATTCATAATTCACTTCATTTATATGCAAATCCACTAAATTAAATTCCGACCCGTTCCAATTTATTCAAAAACCACTTATTTACTTCCTTTAAACAATTTACTTCCGTTTATAACAAAATGACAAAATTTCTATGCCAACTTAAATGTTGTTCATGCAATAACCATTACTTAAGCTTATAACCATTTTAAATTAATTTCAACTCAATTTATATTAATTTTATTCAATTCTGCATTGTTCACAATCCAAACATTCTTATTTCTTTGCAATTATTAAATCAAATCCTGATCCTCACATTCCAAATTCATTATGCAACTCAAGTTCATATTAACATCATTCCATTCTGGATTATTTACAACTCATACATTCTTATTTCATCATAATAATTAGTTAAATCCTTTCACTTGCATTTAAATTTTATTATCTAAACAAATTTCATTCAAGACCACTTATAAAGCTCGACCACATTTCCAATTTGCTTAAGTTGTTTCAATTACAATATTTCCATTTCTTATATCAATTTTATTTTATTAATAATAAGGCCACTTCAAATCATTCCACTCACTTGAATTTATCTACAATTCAAACCATCACTATTATAATCCAATTCCATTATTCATCCACACTTTCAACGTTTTATTACCAAAATTAAATCCCATACCAGAAATGGGTTTTATTTTACTTTTCAAATTTTCTTAACAAGCTAAAAAATCTTATTCATCCCATTACTCCCCTTATTCACCTTCATTCAATTCCTTTGAATTTAGTTGAGTGAGAATTTAATTATTCAATATCCAACCAAATTAAACTTTTTTCAATTCAATTCTTTTCCGATTCTAATTCAAGTTCAACTAAATTTTATTTAGCCAACTTAAATTCATACCATTTCCTTTACTATTTTAAATAAGAATTTAATTCCATTCAATATTATTTATAACACAACTGAATTTTGATTTCAATTCAATCCAAATTCAACTCAGTTCTTTTTAATTTAAGTTAAATCCAATTCGATCCAATTTTATTTCTTCTTTTATATAAGTTCAAGCCTTATTTACTGACTTAAGTCCATTCACCTTTTATATTTCACTTGCCTTATCTCAATTTACATTTCATTTAGATTTCAATTCTTAAACTTTCCATTCTTTTTATTATAAAATTTAACCATTTCTATTTAGGTTTTACAATTCATCACCTATTCATAAGTTTACCAACTTATTTATTTGAAAGCTTATATTGCTCATTTTAGTCCATTTTCATCTTAAAATCACAATTCTAGATTATATATGTAACACTTAATAGCTTAAGTGTATAAATTTTCATTACACAATTATAACCCACAATTATATAATCATTTTACATTTTAACTTTATATCCAATTTAATTCAATTCCAATTCCAAATTTATTTAACTTATCCTGAGTTAAATTCAAAATATATTTTATTCACTTCCATACACTCAAATTAAATTTTGATTCTAGGATTAAAATTTCATTTTTCTTTCTTATTCAAATCAACTTCACTTTATAGGTTCAATAGTTGATTTATCTTAACTTTCACATTATTTAAATAGAGTTTCCAGAATTCAATTACTCGGTTTTATTTCAAAACCATTTTGAAATAATAATCAACTCATACCTACTTGATATATCAAATCAAATCTACGGATTCCAAATAACTTGTTTATACCAAAACAAATTTCCCCTTTTGAAATTTCTAAAACACCTTGTATATCAAACAAGTCTAAACAGATATCATACCCAATTACTAAGGAAGCAATCCATCACTTTAGAAACACGAAAATGAATTCTGATGATGTGGCCATCATCATCATCGGTTTAGAAACCCATATCGAGACGGTTGTACTTCCCGTACCGACCAGAATTCATAAACACTCAACCGATAATTCAACACAGTATAAAAACAGTTTTTATATTCACTAACAAGTATGCGCTCATAGCTATTAATACACTCAACTTATTATAGAGTACTATCAAATCTATTAAATGAGTAATTTCCCCACCAAATCCTAGGTTGTCGCCAGCCTAAGCTGTGACGACCCGAACTCGATGTTCGATAAACAACATCAAATTCGTATCGTCGGAGCTTGCAACAACATTAGATGATAAATAACACAGCGGAAACAAAAGATGATATCATTGATACAACACGAATACAACATCTAATACATCAATTTGATACAATGATAATCATCAACATCAGAGAATAAACAACACAAAATATAGCGGAATATGACACAATATGAAATAAGTCTTTAACAGAATCCAATACTGCAACTCCAATCTAAAAAACTCCATAGCCAAAGCTCTAAACTCCAAGCTCGAATCTCCGTCAAGGTTGCACAAAGATAAGCAAATGCAGTCGTCCACTCCAAAGACTCCAAAAGGTATCAAACAGAAAGCTGAATGCTACCATAACGATATCCACTACCTAACTATCCGAAAAACCAAACTCTAGACTGCCTTTGTGAAAAATTTTGGGCACCCAGAGTTTAGGAAGGAAACAATAAACTCCAGGTCAGTCGTGGGACTAGCATGAGCAAACAAAAACATTTGGTCTTTAAAGCAAACAAAAGAATTTAAATTTGAAATCCACAATGCTTTTTGGAAAACGAAACTACCATAAGGCCTCCCGGCACACACAGCATGCAATCGCACACTTGAGGAAGATTTCCCCTTATGATAGTCAAACATGCTTACTACGCAAAAATCCTTTTTGATATTATTATTAGTGCATAGTGAAAAACATTTCGAAAGTATAATATTAATCCTAGCCAGCATAGGTACCATTATACTATGCCTACTATAGCTACCATGTTAAATGGCAGGTTCTAGAATTGAAACCGTACAAGGCTCGTATTAGGAATTGGATTTCCAACAAATGGTCAGGTTAAGGAACTTCCAATTGCCACATGGGAACGCCTCTGGAGGGATGCCCCGAGAACCTACTCGGCTCTCTGCCAACACAAGGCCGGTTACCGCCTTTCCGGGGAGTAAAAATTAAGATATGCCACCCCCAGTCGTTTGCGACCTTTATCCGAGGATCCTCTGCACCAAAAACATCACACAGTAATAAATATACTACAGAGTCCACATGAGTAAGTATCTGGGCTCCATACCATGATACCACCCTTTTCCAGAAGGAATGGACATACCCTAGGGGAGCTACCCCTGAAACCTTGCCGCATCTTTCCTATTTCGACCATTACCGGTTTGTGAGGCTCGATGAGGTCTCGTCCACAAAGCTACGCTTTTTCAAAAAGCCATGCTTTGATCAACAAATGATCAGCAGCACTTCGTATGCCACATTACCAAATTGGAAATGTATCACCAGTAACCATCAACTACATAACCTCTAAGCTCGTACGTCTCAGAGAAGGGTGTTAAGCTAAAAGAATAAATCAACGCCATGAAACAAGAATGTATTTGATAAAAACCAGCTTTACATCTCAAAGTGTAACGTCAGACACACATCCATACAAGTCTGTTCCGGGTTCGAACAGAACCGAAGACACTTCCGAAGAAGCCCTCGCAATCCGATTATTCACAATCCCGATCGGACTTCCCATAACTTAGGGAATCTCTATACCGTAGCTACTCAGTGCAGAGATAATTGATAGGTTATCCTAACTTTCTCGCAAATACCCGGTCTTCACCATCAGTCTTTAAATGCTATCCATAACGTCGTATCATTATTCGAAATGGGTTATATGACACAAGGTCCTCTCCCGGCTAAACCGAATAATGAGCGTAATATTTAAAACATATGGATATGGGATTTCAATTAAGTCACAACTTTAAAATTCAAACTTTCTTTCAAATGGCTTAAACGAATTACCATTTCAAATCTTTATACAAAAAGATTTATTCCACAAAGTTCACCCAATTTCACAAAGATCCATTTATGGATTTCAAACAATTTCCATTTCAATTGGATTAATTCATTTAATCTTTAAATCAAAGATTTAACTCATAGCTTTCAAAACTGTTTCCAAAGATTCATTCATAACTTGGAAAACTATTTTCAAATTCAAACTTGAGATTCCTTTAGTACAAATTGGAAATTCATTTCTTATATGAAAGCTTTTATCATTTGGAAACAAACAGTTTTTATTTCGGAAAAATCCGATTTCATTTATACAAGTTAAAACCTTAGGTTAATACAAATTACCAAAAAAATTCTTCTAAAATGGTTTAAAACCCATATAAACTTGTATAACCTTTTTAAAATCATAAGTTCTCAACATAGAATTCAATTTCAAATTTTTGAATTCAAATTTAAATCAAATTTCAAAATTAGATTAAGTTATTCAAAAATAACTTTTATCTTTGAAATTCCTTTTCAAAAGCCTTTCACTTTAAACCCAATCCATTACCAAAACTATTAGATTCAAAAATTCAATTTTAAAATTATTTCAAAAATCTGTGACTTAACCGATTTCCACGTGCAATCCATATTTATGTGTGTATAGTGTAGTCCAGGGGGTTTTACGTAATAGTGCACAACATCAATCATCACTGATTCAATCATACCAATATCGATAAGCGGTATAACCCATAACGCTTACCTTCATTCACAGATTCATAGATAAAGTAAATTTATCAATCACAAAGATTCACCATTACGATTCGATGTGGGTTTCGGATAACCAACTGGAATCCGACTTCCTGTCGCATCAAAATTCAAATGTCGTTTTACGTGCCAAGGGTTTTCATATTCATACCACAGTATATTCATCATAGATATAACAACTCAGCACAAAGCATTTCATATTACATAGCATCACATCACATATCAAATATATCAATCCATCACACAACATTCAATAACAATCAACATCTTCAATTTAGATGAATAAATTGTGTGGTTTTTAAATTTATCAACCACATAATTACTTTCATTAGAAATCTTTAATTAATTACATTAATTAAATTAACATTGGATTAATTATCTTCAAATTAATTACTTTAATTGATTAACCATATCAATTAATTATCCTTTAACTAATCATTTAAATTAATCAACTTTAATCATTAAAATAAATTATCCTTAATTACTTAAATCGATTAATTAATCTTTTAAACACTTAAGATTTTAATCAAATCAAAAGATAATTCCTTTATCTTAAATTGATTGCTTAAAGTATCAAAGGTTATTTTTAAATACATTAAAACATTTTTTTCAATTAATAAATTTTAAAATAATCTATATTTAAAAACCTTTTAATCATTACAAAAGTAAACGCATATTGTATAAAAGAAGTTGTTTGATAAAGTTTTGTTTAGACTTGATTAAATTTTATAAAACTTGTTTAGAATTTAAAAACTTTTAAAAACTGTTTATTCCCAATCACCCAAACTCGGATCAATCTTTAAGTTTTCCCGGCTACTCGCTCTTTCATTAGCTTTGAGTTGTTTCACGTGTTCCTTCGAGTTCGTCCCCGATAAAGCATCATCTTCCTCAATCCTTAAATCAACACAGACACACAATATCACACGTGCACATGCACCGGAGTTCTGGTGATCTCCAGTCATCCTCGCCGTTCCCCTTAAGTCAACGATCACCTACCTATCGCTTCTTACCACCCAGATCGATGTGATCAACAGTAAAACAAAATCGAACAATTTCAAGCCAAACGAGCCACTACTGGAAACAACCTGATCAACTAAAACGTCTTGCGTCGACGATAGCAACCACCTGTAACCCCACCACCTTAACCAGAGCAGCTCTGTTCAACCATGCTTCGATTTCCCTTGGTGCGGCAGCACTCGATTCATCCATGACAGAGAATTTGATTCGAAAGCATTGACTAACACAACTGCTATACAAACCCAAAATCAACATTTCCTGATCTCCATGGTGAACTAGAATTCAAACGAATATTTTTCTGATAATCACCTATCCACCAGCCTCCTTCACTATCAAACGTGACATCCCATTCGTCGTCGATCAACGGCAAACCACAAAAATGCACTTTTCGTTCATTTTGAAATATCTCGTTGTATATAGACTTAAAAATATCGAATTTGTTATCAAAATTCATCATTTTGAAGTACAAATCTATCTGTGAAGTTAAAAAAAAATAGAAATCTTTGATTTTTGACTTTATTTCGATTATCACTGTTATTTCATGATTTCAAAATAGTTACTGAACATTTCAACTTGAAACCACTTTAAAAATTTAAATCTTGTTAACTTGAACATTCTTTGTTTATACAACTAAGCCTAAACTTTTTTGGAAGAAGTGCTTTTGAATTTTGAACAGGCTTTAAACCTGTAAAGTAAGGACAGGGGTGGTTTTTCCTATAAGAATGCACACATATTTTTCAACATGCAGTCATATTCACCCAAAATACTAGCATATTCACATCGTAGCTCAAAATACAACTTCAAACAGTAAGGCAAGCAACAAGGACAGAGGTTTGCTCACATTGTTCAAAAAGAAGGAACAGAGAGGCAGGTTCTATTTATAAATCTGGGATCTTACTTGATTACTTAATCCTTTGCTTTGATTTTCTGTTTTGAACTGATATAAATCCTGTAAGTGTTAAATAGAGGTGTATATGTATATATTCATACTTGTATCCAGACATGCAATCATATTTCTCAAACAACATTCAATATGCAAACCAAAGTATAAAGGGTTTTAAGAGTTTTATGTTTTTAAATCTGCATGATATAATAGAGGCGTGAATATACATATACACAGGCATGCATCCATCATAGTGTGTATATATTCACATACATACAGACATGCAACAGAACAAGCATTTATCATTGCATATAACACAGTTTTGGGTATGTTTGCTCACCTGAATGTGGATAAAGTAGAGAAGAACAGTGGTTATTTTATTTTAAGCTTTGCTTGATTCCTATTTTTTTCCTGAACCTGGTTGATTTTTGTTGAAGTTAGACTTGCTTTGATATTTTGAGTTGAATCCTTCCTTTGATTTTGCTAAGTTGCTTGATGCTTTGCTGTTTAAATCAATTGAACTGCACACTTGATATTACTAAAGACTAAATACAGGTTGAAGCTTGATCTGATTTCCAGATTCTATTTTTTTCCAGATTTTTTTGGTTTTGATCTGGATTAATAGCTTCAGGCTGAAGTTGATGCCTTGCATTGATTTCTTTGCTCTGGTTTGATTTGTTTCCAGCTTTTATTTTGTTTTCTTAGGTTCTTGAGATTTTCATTTACTTTGGTTTCAGATTTTTGAAGAGGAGGGATTTTGAATTTTTAAGTTGAAGATGGTTTTGTTTTTCTTCTTTTTAGGTTTGAGAAGTTTGAAACCTGACTTTTAACTCTTTTTTTTCTTTGGTTTCTTATTTCAGGTTGAGAAGTTGAATGGCCTGGTTATTATTTTTTTCTTTTTTTTCAAAAGTTGAATGCCACTTGTTAATTTTCATTTGCATGTTTTACACTTGTCATTCATATTAGCTTATTTCCTTACAAATGTTCATTTATAGCATTTTTATGTTTACACCCTTAGTTCCAATTATTTTGTAAATTTTTGTTTTAATCCTTCATGTAAATATATTTTTATGCACAACCTATGTTTGCATGTTTAAAATGTTTATGTTTTCTTTTATATTTATATTTATACAAATAAAATCTCTATCTCCATTGTTTTTCACATTCAGTCTTTTATTTAGTTCAACATATTTATATACATATATTTTATACATTTTACATTCATACATTCTTTATTATTTATTCTCGTACAGCTTTTAAAATTAAAAGAAAAGAATGATTTAAAAATTTTGATTACATATTAACAAATAGTCACTTTTATTTACATAAGTATATATATAAGAAGATTAAATCTTAAAAATAAATCTTATCAAAATTTATACATTAATTCTTTGAAAATTAATACACCTTCCAAATATATTTAAAATTTTAGAAAACAACTATCATTAACTTTTTAAAGCTTTTAAATTCTACTTTATTTTTTAACACATTTTATTTTTAAATCCAATATTTGTTTATAAAATACTTATTCTTATATTTCAAATCAAATTGCTACTTATAATTTAAAATTAGTTATTTATTCTAGAAATTTTCTAATTAATTCATAAATAAATTCACAATTTAATTCCAAAATTAAATTAATTGTCAAATTAAACGTGGTTGATTTTCAGGAATGTTACATAAGCTCTGATACCGAGTGTGATGACCCACCCTTCTCGACCCTCAAAAAATTAACATAAAATATGCCACAGTATAATATGCCGACGATCAAGTGCCGAAAAAGACAGATAGTTGAGGGTAAGAAAGAAGATAGAAGAAAGAAGGAACTAAACAATAACAGAATCTTATAATCGCAGCGGAACAAAATATAATAGTCAATAACAGATCTTTACACAAAATGAAAACTATATCTGTTATATATAATATATCATTAGAGTATATCTCAAACAAACAACAATTACCAGCCTGACAACATCAACAATCACAGCAGTGGATATAAACAAGTACGGATAATACGTCTCGGACTCTAGCTCCTCTCCTGAACTCCAAGCATCTTTTCCTGTAATCTATAATACTCGGTCTAACCCGAGCATTATAACGAAATAACACCCGAGTCAGTCTGGAATACCAGCTGATAAAAATACACCCAAATTGATTATTAAAGTTCAAAAATCCTTTTGGAAACAAAAGCATCTCGTAAGACCACGCCACAAATAAACATGTCGGGTTTTTACCTTGACGATAGCTAAAACATTTCTTATAAAATCCTCCGATATTATAATAGTGTCTATATACAGATAATTATTCAAATAGCCATAATTGTTACATTCATTAAATTCCAGCTACTAGCCAAAATCATGGGTGATACACACAAAACCGTAAAAGGCGTGTAGGGAGAATGGATTTCCAACTAATGACTAGGCACTGGGGTACCACCTGTCACAGTATGTGGCCTAGATCACCGTATCGAGGATTAGTTCTAATCCCCTACAGCACAAGACCGGGACTACCCCATACTGGATAATCCCGAGTAAGATCGCCCCACAGTTGGGATCAACGACCGCACCACTAAGCCGAATAAAAAGGGACATCTAGACAGGGATGACCTCACCCTCATGGGTGCTTCCCATATAGCCTTGCCGCATAATCCTTGATTTTCAATCATTCCCGGTTGATGAGGCTTGAGTGTGACATCCCGGAAATTTGGACAATATCAATTTAATAATCTGCATTGAAAATTAAATTGATTTGATAATATTTGTTAATAATAATTTGAATTGATTTAATAATCTTCTTTTAAACAAATAATTCACTAATAATTTATCTTTTAAAAGCCAATTAAATTGTGTTCTATTTATAATATATATATATATATGTATATATTGTAAATAAATAACCTTTGTTTAAAGTTGAATAAAATAAAGACATGATTTCTAATTCTAATATTTTTGGAAAATTAGGAATTTGATTTTTATTTAATAATAAATAAATAATAATATGATCTTAAAATACCCAAGATAAATTTAAATTGTTTAGAAATAAAATTTAGCTTAGAGTTTAAATTTAAATAAAAAAGTTTTGTTTTGTTTCATAGCTTGATAAATAAGTGTTCTCTTGGGTCGTCAGAGATTTTTCTGAATATCTTCAGGGAGTCAGAGTTTTGTCAGCATTTGGAGATTGAGTTTGGTATCGACTGGATTCTAGGAGTGGTACCGGTGGTTCAGCTTAGTAGTAGGATGGTTTCTGGAGAGGAATTTGGTGAAGCAGCTCAGGCTTTATGGAAACTTCTGAGTTTTATTTTTGGATCCGTTGAACCATAGTTTTGGGATGTGTTTTCCAGCTTGTGCTCGTGATCATCATCAGCATTTTCATCTTCTCAATCAGAGTTGCGCAGTGGAAGCATGGTGGAAGCTGTTTTTGTTTGGAAGCAACTGGAAGTTGCAGTGCTTTGGATTAAAGAGTTTCTTCAGGAAATTTTCCAGGATCTGAGGCAGATTTGGAGTGCACCTGTTTTTATCTTTTCCAGATGGGAGAAGTGGGATCTATTTTCTGATTTGGAATAGATTTTATGTTCTGAGTTTTAGTTGATCTTGGAAAGATCATTGTGTTGGATTATTTTTGGTTCAGTTTGTTCCTAGAGGCATCAGCAAGGGATGAGCTGATCAGGAAGCATGATGGCAGCCCAGGATCGTCTGAAGAATTTTATGGATAAGAGACGAAGGAATTTGAATTCCGAAGTCGGAGATTTGATTTTGGATAAGTGTTTTTAGGATTGAATTGTCAGTTGGATAACTGAGAATCATTGTGTTTCACGTATCTCTGAGGGAGTGCGTGTAAGATCCATCTCTGGTTGTAGAACCAGCACTTCATGGAGTTTTGGTTATTAGAATCAGACTTGTCTGTAGTCTGATATCCTGTCTTTTTTTGTAGATCTAGATGAGTGGAAGCTCTGTAGCTTAGTAGTATTGATTGTTTGGATTCTGTAGAGCGAGTATCCAGATATTTAGACCTGGGGAACTCTAGATGGATCTGTCCTGATTTTGTCTAGATAATTAGATTTGTTTGATTGGATGAATGGGTTGCTATGGTTTTAGCATATGATTGATATATGCATGTGTTTTAAAATTAAATCTTTAATTGGATTATTAAATTACCTTTGTTTTAAATTTCGGGGATGAAATTCTTTTAAGGGAGGAGGAATGTGATATCCCGGAAATTTTGGCAATAAAAATTTAATAATCTGTGTTAAAGCTAAATATATTGATAATAATAATTTGAATGGATTGATAATAAATTTTGAGTCTTCTTTAATAAATATTTAAATGGGTGATTTTATCTTCTAAAAGCTAATAAATTATTTTCTATTTATAATATATATATATATCTGTATATATTGTAAATGGATAATCTTTGTTTTAAATTTAACAAATTGACTTGTTTTCTAATTTTAATATTTTGGTGATTATAACTTGATTTAATATATATCTTTTTAAAAGCTATTTAATAAATAACTCTATGGTTTAAGATACTTAGGATAAATATTAGCAGTTTTAAATTTTATTTTAGCTTAACAAATAGGTTTGTTTTATTTTCTTTTTAAAATTTAGCTTGATAAAACAAGTAGTTTATTAATATAGAGGTAATTTCTTTTGTAAAATATTTAAAATAAAATATATATTATCAATGCAAACATAAGTTTTAAATCAAACATATAGTTATTAACATAAGTATAATTACATAAACATAAGAGCTATGATATTAACATAGGTTAAAATTTATAACCAATAACCTAAAAAAAAAAGACTAAAAAGCAAAGAGAAAAGTAAAATAATAATAAAAACATCTTTGTACAAACAATATAAAGTAAAACATTGAGTACTTGAACATTTTATGCAAAGATGAACATAAGTAAAAAGCAAATCAGACTTTATATATTTGTATGTTGCATTTGTATGTTGCCTGGAAGAGGTTGAAATGCAAGCTTAAAACATAGTAAATAAATATCTATGAACATAAAAACAAAATAGATAAGTATGGAATAAAATAAGAAACCAGGCGAGTTAGAACATAAACTGTGCTAAGAAGAAAATATCTTTAGACAAAATAAGATTGGAGAAACATAAAGTACCTATTGCATTTAATGCTTTCATACTTAGCAACCAGTCAGCCACCAAGTCAATTCGAATGTGTATGGTGGAAAATCACCTCAGCCTCCTTAATAAAAAGAAGATCTCTGAAACAAATATATTTGTGTACTAGTTAATACTTATCTCCAGCATTTGCAAGACTAGATAACACCTTCCCCTGTGTTCTTTTCCTCTTATATATATATACCTACTTCTTGTTTCGTTCGTTCATCAAAAAAAAATGCCTGTAATACTTTTTTTTAAGCTACTGCAAATCATTTTCAAAAAAGAAAGAAAAAAAGGTAGCATGTGTATTCTTCTTTAAATTTAAAGATCATCTACATGCATTCAAACTTCCAAGCTCTTCAGCATTCAAACATTTCAACATCCCAGCATTTCTAAGGATTGCAAGTTTAAAAAGTAAAAGCAATTTCAGATTTCAAAAACTCAAAACAGTTTCAAACAAGGCTCTGTCGTTCAAAATCTGGTGAGTAATATCATATTTTAAAAGCTTTAAATGGATTTGGTTGCATGATGAGTTCTGAAGTATATGTGTTCTAGTATGGAATATAAATGTTGATGAATTTTCTGTATATATATATATATATATAGGTGTGTGAAATGTGTATATGTTTATCTCCTGTAACCTCTCTGTTACCAGTCTTTCTTTCCTTTTCTTTTTTTTTAGCTCGAGATTCATTCAAAAATCATTATCACATTATCTGATCCAAGTTAGGATATAAGTTTCAAACAAAATCTGTTTGGTTTGTTAATAGTTAAAGTTAGAAAATTGTTTAAGTTAAAACAAAAAGGTATTGACTCTGTAAATAAATAAAAAAATACAGAGCAATCTCGAAATAGGTCAAATTTTAACTATCATGGTTCACGAATTCAGGAACGTGAATGAATTGCTTATACTAAAACTCGATTTTTGAAACAAAAATCGCGATTTTTAGAGAAGTATTAAAGGAGCATTTTGGGTTTGACCGGGAATGGCAAATTTGGGTTTTTCTGACGATCTGTGTAACTGGAGAGGTCGGGGCTTTTCTAGGTGATGGAGGAGCGATCGTAGATGCTAGGAAAAATATTGGAGTGTGGTGTTTTTCATTGGGGTAGTTGCATCAGTAGGATTCTTCTTAGAACCCTAGTTTTAACGAAGATTGGAAATTTGATCACTGTGGTCGTTTGAGTTGATCGAGCGTCTCGAACTTTTGGGTGTTGGTAGTTGGGTTGTAGTTGATGTCGAGACCGGAGTTGCCTCCTTTCAGATGGTCGGAGCTGGGAGCACGGTTTGTTGACAGGTTTGAGTGGCAATGGGGTTCGTTTGTTTCCAGGTTTGCATTTTTGGGTGCAGTATCGAGCTCGAATGCTCGATTGAGACTGGACGCTTCTCTCGTCGATCTGATGATGGAGGTGGGATCGTGTATCGATCACCGATGTGGGGACGTGGTCGATGATGGTCGGAGGAGGCTTGAGCCTGGGTGCATGTGCACCGTGCACTGTGGATGGCTGATGGTATCTGGAGAATGCAAGTGTGGTTTTGAGTTTTCTCTGGCATTTGTTTCTTTGAGTTGCTTGAGATTGTGTAGCGTTTGCCCTGTAGTATTTTTATGCTAGGCAGTGAAGTGTCTGTCTAGTTTAAAATAAAATAAAAAAAAGAATTTTAAATATAAATAAAACTGGATTTTTAAAACAAGATTAAAATCAGAAATTGTAGTTTAATCCAGATTTTTGAAATAAGTTTATAAAAATCAAAATGTTGATTTAGTCTAAATGTTTATGAGTTAAGGTATGTTTGGATTTAAATTGAATTTGGTTTTAAAACTCATATAAATTCCTTTATATACAAATGTTCTTTAGCTCTTGTTTATTTTTAAAGATTTTAACTTGGTTTAAAATTGTAAAGTTAAATTTGTAGTTATTTCAAATATCTAATTTGAAATGGAATTTAAAAGTGGATTTGAAAACAAAATGTTCTCAAACATGTTCGAGTATGATAATTAAATCATTAATAAAATGATGTTTTATGTTAAAAATAATTAAGGTTTAATGATTGGTAATTCATTGAATTTTTAAGGTAATTAAATGGTTAAATTAACAAGTTAATTAATTTATTATTTGAATTAATTAAGATATTAAGAGTTTTTAATTAATAGATTAAGATTAAATTTAATTTGAAATAAGAATCATTAATTAGATAAGTTTGAAATATAATTAATGATTAGAAATTAATTAATCAAGTAATTAATGATTAATTAAGTTAAAATTTAGAAATTTATTATGTAATTAGAAATTAATTTATTTGAGATTAAGGATTAATTAATTTGTAATTAAAAATGATTAATTTAAATTAATTACTTAGAGAAGTAATTAAAGGATTGGTAGATGAATGCAGTTAATGAAGGGTCATTAATTAAGGATTGTCAAATGATTAATTAATGGAATTAACTTAATTTAATTAATTTTATTGATTAATTATAGATAATCAATTGTGAAATTTGGTAAGTGAGGTTACTTAATGTAAATTGAAAGGTGTAATTACTTCATGGAAGTAATTAAGAGATTAATTACTTATTGTAATTAATTATTATAATATGATTAGTTAAGTTAATTAATTTAGTTTAATTAATTTAAGAAACCATTTGATGATTTGATAAGTGTAATTACTTAAGTGTAATTAATGGAGATAATTACTTAGGGAAGTAATTTAATAATAATTACTGGAATGTAATTAGTGAAAGATGATTTATAATAAAGTAATTTGGGTAATTACTTTTGTAATTAATCAAGGGATTAATTAATGAAGATAATTAATTATGGAATAATTAATTTATTTGTATGAGTAATTGAGGGTAGTTAATTACTGGTTGATATTAATCGAGGGTGATTAATAATTGTGTTTAATTTCAGATAAATTACTAAATGTAATTAATTTGAATAAAGTAATTGATTTAATTATAATTTGTGATCATTAATTAATTTAATTAATGATGTAATTAAGAATTGTTTAATTAGGAAATAATTAATAATAAAGTAATTAATTAATGTAATTAATTAAGGATAAATGTAATTAAATATAGTTAATTAATAAATGAAGTAATTAAAGGTTAATTACTATAAATAATTGGAAATAATTAATTTGTGAAATTAAGAAAAAAACTAATTACTTATTGTAATTAGAGAATGATTAATCTAAGGTGTTTAATCAAGATAAATATTTAGAGAATGGTTAATTAATTGATTATAATAAATTAATGATTATATAAGCAGGATTTATGAGATGAAGTAATTAATTTAATTTACTTTAAATTAATTAGAAATAGAAGTAATTAATTTAATTCATTTTAAATTAATTATAGATAGTGAATAAATCAATTGCTTATGTATTGATTGTATTGAATGGTTGTGATCTCAGTAATGAGATGAGTAATATTTATGTGATATGGATGCTTGATTTAAAGTATGATAATATTTAATTATCTGTTTTGATGATAATATGAATTATCTGTTTATGATGATGTGATTATCTATTGTGATTGTGAATTATCCATATGTGTGTATATTGATCATATTGAATTAAACTGTTAAGACTAAATAGACAACTTGGCCTTAAAAGACACGTTTTGGATTTCGATGAGACCGGGATCGGGTTTTCCGCATTAGGAACATCCGAAAACCACATCGTTTCCAAATTAACGATAGGTCGTGAATCTGAAGGAAGATGAAGATTCAGAATGCAAGGGTTATCGTCGTTAACTCTGAGGGTGATTCCAAAATGAGTGTAACGAGATAATGCCTTCGGTTTCGTTCGAACCCGGAACGAACTTGTATGGATTGAATGCTTTCAACACGTCGTCAGGCGGGCGATGAGCATTCTAAGAAATGTATTCTATAAAGGTAATCGTAGCCTCAAGCCTCATCAACCGGGAATGGCTAAAACAGGGGAGATGCAGCAAGGTTAGGTGGGTCATGCCCAAGCAGGACAAGGATATTCCCCTGTCTAGATGTCCCTTTTATTTTTGGCTTAGTGGGCAGTAGCGACGGCTATCTGCGGGGTGTATCTTGTTCGGGACTGTTCAGTAAGGAACGGTTCCGGCCTTGTGTTGCAGGGGATGAAGGGAGTAATCCTCGGTACGGTGATCTAGGCCCCGTACTGTGACGGGCGGTACCCCAGTAGCCCTGCCATTGTATGGAATCCACAATCCAATAAGTGCCAACGGTTTTGATTGTATTACCCACTTTTGTGGCCAATAGCTGGAATTTAATCATGTAACAATTTCGGCTATTTTCTATTTACTTGAAAACCCTAGACCTATTATAATATCACAAAATTTCCTATCAAATGTTTTGGTTAGCGTAAGGTAAAAACTTTTCCATGTTTATGTGTGGGGAGTCTTACGTGATACCTTTTGTTTTCAAAAGATTTTCAAAGTTAAGCAACTTTAACCTGTTACTCATACCAGACCCATGTCTGACCCGGAGTTTATTTTTGTTTTTTCATAAACTCTCGGGTACCCAAATTTTTACGGGTAGCCAAGGGATTCAGGTTAGCTTTGACGCATTCTGGAGGAGCAATGGAGCAGGAGGCTTCAGCGTTGTAGATATATATTTAGTTCCGCTGTGTTGGTTCCTCTGAGTTATTTGTTTGTGTTGAGTTGTATAACTAGACAGGTGTTTATAACTGTCTAGTATGTGATGTATTATATGTATCACTCTGATTGATGTTATATATTATGTAAATACTTATGTGATTATTATAATTTATTCGTTCCGCTGTGAGATTCTGATGTTGTTGTTCTTTCTTCTCTATCTTTGCTATTTTCTCATCCCTTTCTTTCTTTAAGACGAAGCGGTCTTCTGGGCATAGAAATCCGGGTCGTCACATTGGGGCTAAGCATTACCTTTTAGAACGTTTCACTTAGAATGCCCATCGTCCACCTGACGATGTTCCGAAAGCATTCGTCCATACAAGTCCGTCCTGCGTTCGAACAGAACCGAAGGCATTACTCCTACTACATCCATTTTGGAAACATCTTTAGGATTAGTAGCGACTAGCCCTTGCACCTCACTGCTCCATCTTCGACTCCGAACTCGTTTTTCCCACGAAAACGTACACACCGGATCGAAGTGGTTTTCGAGAAATTAATCCCAATCCCGGTCTCTTCGAAATGATCAACGCATTGGCCAATATTGATAGTCGGTGATTAAACTATCAATTAACATTCACACACAACCATCAAACAATAAATAGTTTCCCAAATTATTTATTAACCTCAAAATATCTTCGCAAGATATATTTCCATATTCAATATCTTGAAAACGGTTTCAAACCACACACTCCTTATGGAATAAATTTCCAAATATTGATTTCCACTTGAAACATCCAAGCCAAATACTTTAGATTTACAATAATTTAAATTAAAACTATTTACATGCTTTATTTGAAATATATATATATATATATATATCCTTTTTAAATGTTTCAAATAAAACTTCTTTATAAAATATAAACTATTTTTCTTGAAAATAAATTTAAGTCATGCTAAATTTTAAAATAAAGTTATGAAATCCTATAGAAGTTCTTCAAATAAAACTTTAACCAAACTATCTTTACAATAAAACTATTTTGTAAAATATAAATATTAATGAACTTCTTTTAAAGCATATACCAATTAACCCTTTTAAAATAATTACTACTATAACTAATTTAGTAAATATTTACTTTTGAAATCTTTACAACTTAAATAAAAACTTTCTTAAAAACATTCTTTTAAAATCAAATTTAAAATATTTAACTTTTCCTTAGAAATCTGCTTTAAAACGTACTTGTCTTTTCAGGGAACTACACTCCCATTTTCATAATAAATCAAAGAACCTTTTATAAATCCTACATGATTTATCTCAATTTAAAATTTACGTTTAAATCCTGTAAATTCCTCTAACACTTTAAAAATAAACCCTCTTTTTATTTTCAAACACATTTCTATTTCCTGGAATATTACTTTCAAAATATATGCTTAAAATATTTAAAATAAAGCAATTAGAAATTACTTAATTGCAAATAATGCTTAAGTAAATATAAAGAGGTTTTCTATGTAATTTTAGCCAAATTTAACTTTTAAAATAAAGTTACTAAATCAAATATTTATATTATAATTTCCTTTTGAAAACTTAATACTACTTTACTTTTTAATATAATTAAATGTCATAATTACTTAAATAAATGTTTACTTACACTTTAAACAATTAAAATAATATTTTCTTTCTAAAATATTGTAAACACATTTTAAACTGCCCATTTATATTTTGAAAGCTTTTCTTTAAAAAAATACTAAATTTCCAGGAAAAAGTACACTTCCAATGATTTAAAAACAATCTAACTATTATTTTTAAGTAATTTGCACTTCTTATAGAAATTCCCACCGGAATCCTATACTTTCAGTATTTATCCCCGATAAATATTTCACTTTATTTATAAACCCAGTTTATAAATTCTCATTCCTCATTTCCTTTTTAAACACCGTTTCAAAAACACTTCAAATTCCAAAACAATTTCCTGAATTTAATTTCCTTAAACTCATTACTTAAAAATTCCTTTTATTTCCCTTTAAACCAATTTATTTTATTTATATTTTAAATTCCCATATTGTATTCATCCAATCATAGCACAGCACAATTTAATTTTCAAATTAATCTATCACGGTATATAAATAAAATACATCATCAATTATGAAAATAATTTCTATATTGTGAGGAATCCAATTGGATTCCTCCAACCTGGTTTTCCTTGCATCCATAGATATTAGCATAACAGATAAAATATCATATCCAGACTGATAATAATATTCAAATTCAATCAACCAATCAATCATTCATTTAAATTTTAACTATTTAAATTAACTGAATATTCCAAATGTGAGTGAGATTAATCCACCTTGCATCGGCATTTCAAATTTTAAATTAAATCGAGCTTGTTCGATTTAATCTAAAATTTCCACTTGCTCAAAACGATCCCAGGCCTACATCACAGCGTGCTGCTCGTCGCTGCGATTCCGGCGCCACTAAATTCGTCTGAATCTGACAACATATGCTCAAGTTAAGAATTTATAAAGATTGTATATAAATTTTAAAACAAATTTTCTTTTTATTATCATACCAACAAGATCTGGCCGTCAATTTCACTAACCAAATCCAGGCCGCACATGGCTCCTTCTCTCACACGACGTTTTCAGGCTATAAACGAACCCAACATCGCCCACGTTGACCTCCTACCGCGCCTCCTGCGTGCAACTGGAGAATGATCAACCAACGCCATGACGAAGAGTGAGTCGCCACGCACCCACGGCCCATGCGCGCAACCTTCAAGTGCCGCCATCATCACGAAACACTTGCTCGAACTGCAAATGAATGCGGTGGAAATTGAGACGATCCACAACGCTATTCTCGATCACGACCGTCCACGTTGTAGATCTCGAAGCCCTCTACGATCTTCGTTTTGGAGCTTCTTGATATTATAGTGTGAAGGAGGAGAAGTCGAAGAGAAGAGTAGTGAGATATCGACCATTGAAATATTAGCTGTCGGCCGAAAGAAAGATTAGGGTTTCTCTGCTTATACATATATATACACACACACACACATTTATAAATATTACTTTAATATTAAATTCATTTTTAACAACTTTTTCAAACGATCCCCAAAAAATGCATGCCGACGGGCGATTATAAGGTTTTACCCGCGTTCCGAACACAATGGAACGTGTTTCGAAGGCTAATTCGAAAATATACATGAGTTACGGGAATAAACAATCAATTTTAAATTAAATCGATTAAAATAGTGTCTACGCGTTTTGAGCTGTCACGATCAAATGACAACTCTGATTGCTACGAAAATTGAAATCCGATAATAACTAACTATTACGGATCCAATGGAACTGGTTTCATCAAATTCCGAGACCGTGTCCGGGAAGGCTATTTTAACTCGTCGATTAAATCGAGCGATTTTCAAAATCGTCAAAATCACTTAAAATTCACTTTTAAAATTTTACTAACTTAATTATACATCATATAGAATTTATAATCATATTTGAAATCATTCTGATTCAATTTAAATCAAAATCCGATTATTTGCATTATCACTACTTATTAAATTTATTCCAAATTCAACTTATCGACTTTTAATTCCATTTAAAAAAATCCAATAGAATAATTCAAATCAAATTAAACTTAAAATAAACCTTAAAAACCATTTTCATAACTATTTACATCCAGATTCACAAATTATCCCTATTTCAAATATTTAATTATTATTATTCAAATTCAATTGAATTGCCATATTTGAAATTTTTAACAAATTTTATTAATTTAACCAAAATCTTCTTACTTCAAAATCAATTCAAAATCCACATTTAACATTTAAAATGAATTAAATGTTCAAAATCTAACGACCAAAATTATGGGTCGTTACATGCTCTGTTATGAAATTCTTTGATTACAAGGACTAATCGCTACTAATTCTAGGAGAAGTTCGCGACAGGATGTAGCAGGACGAGTGCCTTCGGTTTCATTCAGTCCCGGAACGAACTTGTATGGGAAAATATCTTACATTGCATTTTTGAGATCACAAACGTTGATTTTTACAAACATACATCTGTTTGGTGGCAGAGATTCTCTTAGCTTAACACCCTTCTTTGAGACGTAGGAGCTCAGAGGTTGTATGTTCGTGAAAGTCATAGTGAGCGAAGGAATGGCAGTGTGGCATTCAAAGTGGAACCTATTATGATCAAAGCGTGGCTTTGCAGAAAAAGCATGGCTTCGTGGAGCATAACCTCAGGAGCTTCATATCCTAGGAATGATACGAGATACTATGTGGTCTGCAGGATAAATTTCAGGCTATCAGTTATGATAAGAAAGGCATCTATTACCTTAATATGATGAAATGGACAAGTATGGAGGCTGACGGAGATTGTGTAAAGCCACTGAGTTATATTATGTTCCATGGTAATGTAGTAGCATAGTTCGAAGGCTGACGGAGATCGTGTAAAGCCACTGGAGTAAACTAGTATTGTTATACGTGGAATTTCGGGTTTAAATGGTCACCAATATCCTATAATGTTGGAAATCAAATTCCAATTATGAGCTTTATGGTTTAATTCGTAGTCCCAAAATAGCTGTAATGCTTTGCAAACATTCAGCTACCCCTTGCTGGAATTTAACGATGGTAACCATTTTGGCTATATTTATATATATTTACTTGGAAAGGATTTTCAAAGTAATGTTATTAGAAATAATGTCAAATGGTTTAAGTATAAAGTATTTTGTTTATCATAAGATAAAAACCCATCCGTATTTATGTATGAACGTGGTCTTATGAGATACCTTTTTTTCAAAGGTTTTTGATTTATATCAATCGGGCCTATACATTTAAAAATTTCGAGTATCTCATGCTAGTTTATCAAGCTCGATCTGAGTATTTTTAATACTTGGGTCAGATCCGAGTAGTTTTTGTTTAGTTGAAAATGCTTGGAGTTTCTAGAGGAGAGCTGGAGATCTTCATCTACTTATGGATGTATTCTATCATCCACTGTATCTATTGCATCTTTTTTACATTTATAAGGATAGAGTGTTTATAACTGTCTAGAATGAATCCAGGTTATACTCTGATATTGTTTTCAAATTTTTTTTCCACTATAAAGATTATTGTTGAAATAATATATATTATTCCATTCATGTGTAATTCTGTTTCATCTTTATTTTCTTTTTTCCCTAACAATTGGGACTTCCGTTACTTGGATTTGCAGCACGAGGATGTATTAGTATCGATTTTTGAGGGTTGAAAATCCCAGTCGTTACACATAGCAACCAGTAAGTCACAAAACAAATCCTTATTTAATAAATCTCTTTCAAAAATGTCTGTCTAAAACATTCATATACTTAGCACTCTGACATAAGTATATTCACAAAATATTCGCGAATAACTTCTTACTTTCAAATCATGTTAAAAAGGATCAAACAAATGTTGTTTGAATTGGAGGTAAGGACAACCCTAAACTCTATTCCCTCGGTGTTAAGTGTGGAATGGATGTTCCATACCACCATTTTTAAAAGGTGAGTTTAGAGAAATTCAGATATCAAATTTTTTTTATATCATTTTTTCGACAAAGCCTTTTTAATCAAAACTATTCCATTCATGAAATTTCTTTTACTTGAAATCCAAATTCATTCCAAAATACATTCCGAACTTCCAAATTCATTTATAAAACCCATTAATATCTATTCAAAATCATTTATATAACTTGCTTTTACAAATATCCAAACTTTTTATATAAATTTCATAAATATCCCAACTTTTTATAAACTCCCTTTATGAATATCCAAATCATTTTCTAAAACTTCTTCTATAAATACCCCAAATCAATTATAAAACATCTTTATAATCCTTTTCTGTTCAAACTAATTCTTAAATAACCTTAAATCAAATTAGCTTCCTTTAATAAGAAAATCCATTTTATAAATCTCCCTTACTCATGAAATCTTCTTTGCTTAAAAACTCAAATCCATTTACCCAAAACACCATACAAATTCACAAATTCCTTTATAAAACTCTTTATAAAAACTTCTTTTTATAAACTTACAAATCATTTAGAAAACTCTTTGTAAAATTCTTTTTATAACATTGTAAACCAATTCCATTAGTTAAAACATCTTTAACAAAACCATTTTCCAACTTATCCTTTAAATATCTTGTTTAAAATGCAATAATTTTGACACAATTTCAAAAAGAAAATGAAATATTTATCTTTACAAAATCAAACGGAGGCTTAGCAACCACGATAGTGCTTTTATTTTGGTTTTACTTGTCCAGTTTAACATGATATCACATAACAATAGGTATATAGGGGATCAACATATAACAATCAACCAACTTAAGTAAATGTCCAAGTTAATTGTAATAGAAAAATGGTGTTTTTGTAACATCCTGATATTTTCAACCATTCGCATCCACACATGTCGGAATTGAATTGCTAAAAATACCAGATTATTAATTTAAATTTGGCAAAACTCAGCATATACAGTAAATAAATAAATCATAGAATCATAGACATAGAGTAATATAACAAGAATGCAGCGGAAACAAAAGAATAGAAGTTCATGAAGCTACTACATATATAACAGAGTTAAATAAGATACAAAAAAGGTCTCGAATACATAGATGTCTCAATACAATAGTCAAATACGAAAATCTGAATACATCACAGGAACAACTGAACAACTGAAAGCGGAATCGATAGATGGATCTCCAAGCGAAGCTCCAACTATAAAGGTGAGTCTCAAATACTGGTACACTCAGTCTGAGCTGAGCGTAAAGTAAAACACAAAACACTCGAGTCAGGATTAGCATTCTTATATCAATAAATCTAACTTAAGTGAAATAACCATTGAAATACAAGTAACTTAAAGGATGTTTGGGATGTCCATCCTCTAAGGATCCGTTAAACTATCTACTATGTAGTAATATACGCTATTATAATAATGTCTAAAGCAAAGTAAACTATTAAAATAGCGTTAAGACGTTATCCATATCCCCCTTAACACATTTTATATATTTCCATAGTCTATACAATACCGTAGTCTCCCCCATACTAGGCGTCGTCAGATGGCACTCCATAGGTATGGTACAAAACAAACTCGTATAAGGCGCGCTAGGGTAGGTGACACGACACAACTAGGCTATGGCAGGGTATCCGAGATGGTGGTAACTCATAGCAGCACTACTTCCTACCTCGGAACACACTTCCAAATCAAAAAAATCAAGTGTGGTCATCAAATCAATCACAAAGTCAGAACACAGTATCGAAGGAATGTGTCCAATCAGAGGAGCTACCTTACTTGGCCTGAGAATCGCTCCTGTTTTATCCACTTTATGCCAACTCACGAGAGTCGGGTCCACGTATATACCTCAATAGAATGTCGCTACCATCCTTCTTTATTTTGGAGTCTCAACCGCGTACATGGTTGTTAAAGTGGTTTTCGGCATTGGCAAAGAGTATAACAATAACCGATCTCGGTCTCTTTAACAACAAAACATTATTATAACACCACGGTCGTTTCAAAATAGCTTATACTTCAAAATCATAATATCATTTCCATTTCAAAACCTTATCAATACGATATCATTACCATTTCAAAACAAATACGATATCATTTCCATTTCAAATATATCCTTTTCCAAAATCATAGCACTTTCAAAGTTATAACACTTTCGAAACCAAACACTTGAAATTATAAGACTTTCAAAATATCGTACTTTGAAATTCATAACTTTGAAAACGTAACTTTCACCACTTAAACTTTTAGATATTAATAATAGTATATATAATAAAATAGTTTATAAAGTAAAATAGTTTATATATAAAAGAGTTATAGGTAAAAATAGTTTATATTAAAATAGTAGTACCTTACAATAGTTTATATTAAAAATAGTTTATATTAAAATGATTTATAAAGTAAAATATAAAACAGTTTTAAATATAATTTAAAAATACTTTATATAATAAAATAGTTTCCTCAAATTTCACAAATCGATTCCAAATCAACTCGAATTCCAAAAATTCAAATTTAATCAAATCTCAAATCCAATTTTAATTTATTTCAGTTTCTCAATAAACCATTTCAAATTATATCGATTTCAAATACATATTTTTAACCACAAAATAAACCATTTCAATTTCAACATTTCCAAAGTTTTAAATATTCAAACATTTCAAAGCTAGATTTGATAATTCGATATATATATATATATATATATATATATATCAAATTCATTTTACTATTAATTATTTTGAAATATTTACTTGATCATTCAAATAACATTTAAATAAAACTTCAAATTTCAAATTTAAATAAAACTAAATATACCATTTCAATTTATGTAAATTTGAAATATTCACTTAAATCACTTTTAATCAAAAAATCAAGTTATAAAATCATATCTTTAAATCCCAAATTTAATAAATTTCAAATCAAACTTATTTGAATATAATTCTTAAATAAATTCAATTTTAAAAACCTTGGAAATCACTTCAAAATAGATATATACATTGACCAACGGTGTCTGTGTATAATTTTCTATCATATGTCAAGTGATACAGATATTTATCATTTCAATCAGCAATTTAAATATATACGGGTATATATCGTTTCAACCCGCAATCCCAAATTCAATTCAATGAAAATCGCTTGGGTTTATCATTTCAACCCATAACGGTTTTCTCCTATTCTACAGATCGTTCGGGTATGTATCATTTCAACCCATAGTGAATTCTATACTAACAGGGAACTTGCAGAGCGATAACAGATATGATAATAATATAACAGGCATATATCATCAATATAAATAACAGATAATGGTGTCAGATGTCGCTGGTGAACAGATACATATAAAAGCATATATATAGCAATGTAAATAACTAACAATAGCATATTTCAATTGTCATTCCAATTGAAATCAAATTTAAAAAACATAAGAATGTTTATCGTGAGTAATTGCTCACCTTTTGAGGATGAATAGATTTGACAAAGAATCGAGCTATGAATTCCAAAACAACGCTAGATGGACATGATTCGATGAACAAAGCTGATAAATAGGAATTGACGAAATAATTCAGAATCTGCTTGATATAGTTGAAACGAATGGTACATTGTATTATTATTTTATTTAATTCTATCGAAAAATCAATGTTTAAACCGAACACGCATTTTAGAAATAAAATCTATATATTTTTGAAAAATCAATATAAATTTTAAACGAATACATATGAAAATAAAAATCTATATACATATAAAAATCAAAATACCTATATATATTGTAATATAAAAATCTATAGGCATTTTGAAATCAAAACCTATATGTATATAATAAGTAACATATATTGACAAACCTTGTTTTGAGCTGAAGGCAATGCGTGCCAGCTAATAGTGTGTATACATATATGCAGACACCCTATACAACTACGGCTAATTACTATGCAGATTAATAATATATGTATATGCAGACACTTAACGTAGACTTTCCCTTATAACGAAACAGAACTTATATATAAACAACATGTTATGCTAATACAAAGTCTTTGAACACATCTAATTTCGAAGATAACCCAATATGTAAAATATCTATAAATATACACATGTTATAAAACAATATAACTTCAGCCGTAACATATATATAAATCACACGCATATAAAAAAATTATTTTTTATTTTTTAATTAAAATCAATACATACTAAAACAAATGCATTACTATTCAAAATATCATATATACACACAACATGCATATACATATTATATTCAAAAGCAACCTTCACACTTTAAAACACATATATTACTAACATATATATTTACATATTTATACCGCAACTATTTACAACACGTATAACTTGTGCTTTGCTAACAGCACATACGACCATTATAACTTATATGTATAATATGGTTTGGAAAAAAAAAATTATGTACATATATAACAGCAGACCAAAAATACACGCCGACACATACACTACCAAAAAATCAGATAGGACCTATATGCAAAATATATAAACTCCTATATACAGTGATATTATATGCAATAATCAAATAGGACCTATCAATATACAGGAAACATTTATACTATATGCAGTATATATAAACTCCTATATACAACTTTACAGATATAAAACTAACATATATATATATATATATATTGATACATTTTTCAGCATACTAAAATATGAAATATCATATAAACGTAACCAAATCTATGTAGGCTCAGGGAAACTGGCAAAAGAAAAATAAAATAAAATATGCCTGCAAACTATAAACATTATATATACTATATATATACACATCAAACATAATATATAATATATATTACCTATATAAGTAGAAGGATAGACGGTGGCTGGCGAGCAAAGAGGGAGATGGTGGGAAGGTGGCCGTTGTCGAGGCTACAACATCAGGGAGGAGCGGTGATGCAGAAACTTGGTCGTAGGCGAAAGTCGTGAGTCGAGTTAAGAGTGAGAGTTCGACGTGATAGTTGATGTGCTCATTCGATGGGTGTATGAGAAAAAGAACGAGCAGTTGGCAAGCCCCTTTTTTTGTTTTAGATCGTGGAAAAAAATAAAGAGCTCGACAAATAAAACAAATGGAGAAGAGGGAGAAGCTACAGAAGAAATACAAAATGAACTGGCCAAATGAAAGGTGAAGAGATAAAAAATTTGGGAACCAAAGAATATATTGAAATAACCAAAAGTTACATGTTGAATTCCAAAAATATTAAATGCAAAAAGCTGTTAGATTTTAATAGGTAAGTAGATGAAAGGATAGATGCAAACCAAAAGGTTTTAAAATGGGTATCGATACGGAATCGTTTCTCGTAAATTCTGCTGCGTTCGGGACTTCAAAACACGGAATTGAATATACCACAGAGATCAGCAGGACGAGATGATCAAAACGGTATACAGATATTAGTGGTAAGAACATTCTTTTAAAAGTCGATACTGGTACAGAAAATGCTGCAAATTTATCGAAAACAAGATAAACGAAGCACTAACAATCTAAATTTGAAAAAATGAAATATGATGTCTTGCTCAAAATATGATTTACAAATTTATTGTATAAAAGTATTCATGTTTGGAAAAAAAAATTATTATCATCAATTTTTAACTGGTTTGAATAAAAATAGAATTACACAAGAAAATAAACTTCCATATTACTTGATGAAAATTTACCATTTACCATGTTTAAGTATACATAATCCAAATATCAAATTTTCATTTCCAAATTCAGTTATTCAAAATTTTACAAAAATTCAATTTAATTACATAAATAAAACCATTAAAAATTACGGGTCGTTACAGTTTTGTTCTGCCAATATATGTCATTTACTTTTCCTAGTCATATGGGGTTGCTTAAGGGTAAGCGGCACAAAAATCCTTTGATTTAAAAAAAACTTGAAAAGAAAACATTCTAAAATAAAACTGATTACTTAAACTCAAAGTGGTTTTAAAACAATTAAAATCTTACTAATTTGAATCCAATCCTTGTTAAACAGGAATTAAACAGTAATTAAACCTTATTAAAACATAATTAAACTTTAGTCAAAGATTAATTAAATAAATCTCCGTTAAAATAATAGTTAATTAATAATTATTTTAAATAATTAATTAAATAATAATTAACTTTATTTACTTTACTAACTTCAATTAACTTAAGTGATTTACACTTAAATATAGACATCCTATGTTAATTAGTAATTAAAAGCTAGTTACCTTAATTAATTAATCATTGAATAAATAAATAATTTAATTATTTAATAATTACTTCCTAATCACTTAATTAAAGTTATAAACCTTTTTTAAAAGATTCTTAGGTGAAAACAAGTTTGGATTATGAAAATAGTTAAAATTTCCGACCTGCGCGCATAGCGATTATCGCTTATGCGAATCGTAATTTCAAAACTTGAAATTTTCTTTTCTAACTTTCAAAACTTAAACCTTTGGACTTCTATCACTTTGAAAACACATGGTTAATTTTTTGAAACCAAAACAAGGATTAAAAACTTTTGAAAATATTTAAAATTAAAATTAAATTCAAAACTTTTCGAAAGGTGGATTTTTAAGTGTCGCTTAAGTTAGTAAGCGCTAATTTTCTAAACTTGATCTGCATACATTCAAACTCTTATTGAGCATTACAGCCTTATTATAACTACAATCCCAAAAAATAAGTAAGTTTATGCTTACTAACTTTTCCAAACTTACTTACAATTTAACTAACTTCCAAATTTCAAACACTAACTTACATCACATATACACACTAATTCACATCCAAATCATTACCATTTCCTACCATACTTTGCATAACCATTCACCATCATTAACATATCAAATAAACATCATTATTAACTGCTAATTACACATCCAAATTCAGGCTAATAATAGGATTAAAAGGAGGAACTTTTCTCACCAAAACTTTGCTAAATCCTCGCTGAACTTGCACTAGACCCTAGATCTTGAATCTAGTTTGGAATTTCGAACTTGTTTGGGCTTGGAAGGCTTGAAGTGGTCTCAGCTTAGGTTGATATTGGGCTTGTCCTTGGATGTTTTGGGGAGATGATGCTTTCTTTGTGTGGAGTAGTGTATATAGTTGGATGTAGGTAATTTTAAAGTGGAACAAGGCTATGCTTTAAATTTTAAAACTTTAGAAATATGGCCATGGATATTTATGAATGAAAATAGGAAGAAATGGAAAATAAATAAAATGAAGTGAAGGAAAGAAATGAAGAAGTGGTAGAGTATTTATAAGTGTAGGAAAATAGTTGAATTACTAAACTACCCTTGTATTATATAATATTAAGTTCCCACGAAACATGCATGCATCATCCCTCCCCTCTCACTCTTGTTCCATATGTCCAAGACAAGGACCCCCCCTCCGCCATGCCTCCATGTACTAACCTAGGGATCAAAGCTACTTTATATATATATATATATACATATATATATATATATTCATGCATAAGTAGTCAAATCATGATATATATATCTAAATATTCATGTATGCATACATGTATATGCATAACCATCCCTTCCCCATACATATGTGCACATGTGGTCTCCCCTCATCCCCTCTTCACCATGCTTTATGTACTTCCTAGGTGTATTTTGGTGATGGAAGTGTACTTAGGCTCGGGTATTTTGGTTATATTATATTCTTATGGACATAAATGGTCAAATCATCCATTATCTTAACCGAAGTACATTTAATTAAATCCTAACACTCACTTACTTTATTATGACATGTAAATATATGTTTGTGCATGATATAAAAAATATGCACAACGTTTTCTAACAAATTTTCAGTGTCGAAAAGTCAAAATTTAAAAAATGGTTTTCAGTCACATTTTCTATTTTCATTTGAACTAATTATTTTGTAAAAAAAAATAAAAATCAATTTTACCATCATTTATTATTATTTAAAAGAGTTATATTTTAATTATAAAATTTAAATTTTATTAAATATTCATAAATCAAGACGGTAAAATTCCGAGTCATTACAATTTATATTACCCATCTTAATCTATTTAAGATATTTAATATACTACAATATTTATAATTTATTTATATGTACATATCGATACATGAATATTTAGTTACCTAAACTTTAATAAATTTTATTTAATTAGAAAATCTAATTATATAATTTTAATTAATTTGAAATTTTAATTCAATTTAACATAAATAATTTTAAGAAAAACAAATAACTGCAACAACTATAGTTATACACATGTATCAATATATATGTTTTAATCAATTATCTTTTAATTGATTATTTATATTTAATTTATTTAATCGTATTAATTAAAGATTAAATTTTAAAATTTCAAATTAATTACTTAAGTTTTCAAAATAATTTTGAAATAATTGGATGCATTTTATAACTTTTATAAAAAATTTACTTTTATATTTTAAACAACATTTAACCTTAAAATATCTTTTAAGTTATCAAATGTAAATCTAAAAATTAGCCCAAATCCTAAATAAATTTAGGCTTTCACTATTGGGGATAGCCTTTGAGCTTACATCAACCTTTGGGCCAAACCAGTAGCCAAGTAGGATAGGCTACTTGATTATCCAAGCTGAACCTTAGACACTTCCTTTCTAAACACTCTGCTAAATGTATATGCTTTAATAAATTAGCCATAATATTGCTAATTAGACCGCTTGATCATTGGGCTTTAATTATATTGAAGGTTTGAAGCAAATTCCTTAAAGGAGGCCCCATCAGGTACCTTGCAGAGGATTTTTCCATGCTTCATTTCGACTAGCATAACCATCGCGGAGCACGTAGGGGTAAGAGGTAATGTTCTGACACAGATCATAATGTGAAAACCCCAATTTTTGCTTATTGTAGGAATCAAACCTAAAATATCCAATGTACTAGGTAAATGTCTAAAACAACCTCACTCTAATACCATTGAAGGAATTAGGCCAGCCAGAAGCGGGTGAAATAGGTAGGTTTCAAAAAAATATTTTGGATCTATTAGCCTATGATATCTAGATGGTTTATTATATCCAATCTAATAATTCTTTAAATAAATCTTATTATATTTAATTTATCAATTTAATTAATTAATTTACTTTAATTAATTAGATATTCATATAAAATAAAGTGTATCAAAATACACTCTTATGTGTAATGTGTGTAATAGTTACTTGTTTTAAGGAAGAGACCGCAAAATGAAAATTAGGTTAAATGAATGAGGAATGGTGATAGTTATGGAGAATGGCAATACGATCTCCTTCCTCCAAACCTATACCCACATCCAAATCTTATTCCCTTTTCATTCTCTTCATTTTGCCTGGCTCGCTCTTGGTTACAAGGGCCTTCAATTTCTCCATACCCATTTAGATAGTTAATGGTATTCAAATAAAAGTTAAATGCATATCGATGTTGAATATCAATGCATATATATATATAAAATTTATATATTTACTTAATTAATTACTAATAGAGTCTAGAAAATTCAAATAGCACACAAACAAATAAAGTAATAAATAATAATACTTCAAAATATTGAGTAATTTAATTAATTTATAAAAAGTTATAAATAAATTAAATCGTGCTTACTTAAGAGATTCTATCATTTCGATTGTGTGACTCATGGGTGCAAATTTAGTCAGCGATTAATATCGAACTATTTGAATATTAACATTTGGACATCACCTTAGCTAGTGGTATAATAGTTTGGCCAAATTTATCGCTTATACTTTTTTTGGCAAAATCAATTTTACTATTATAAGAAGTATATGGTAGTAATGATTATTTACATCAATTCTCTCCATCAAAATTATATCACGTAAGGACTTATGAGATTTGGTTTTGCTCAAAATTCCATAATTACCCATATTTAACTCGGTTAGTTCAAACACAAGTCCTTGGTTTAATAATAAAAATTATTATTAACTGTATTGCTTTAGCCAGAGACTTAGACTTTGAGTTGACAATAGTTGATCGTGATACTAACCTCGTATAACTAAGCAGATGAATTCTCTATTGAATAGTTTTCCACTTTCAACTCCGAACCAACCATAACCACTCGATGGATTATCAGGCCATGATTTAAATATAATCATGATGGTGTGTCTATATTACAGTTCCACATATTCTCAAGTTAAGGGAACCGTGTAAAATCGTCACTTTGAGATTATTTGTTTAACCTTAGTTATATTAACTAACAAAATCTCTCGAGTGAGTCATTCATAGTTGTCTAATAACTACTAGTACATGACCCCTTAATTCTCCTCAGCAGTCATGAGTAATACATTGTCCAACATTTGAAGAGCGTTACGTATTTTAGTCTCAACGGATGAATCGATATCCATTCTCAAACATCTTAACCAATAATATATAAAATAATATATTATTTTAATTTTATTTTTTATCATGACTACCATGCATTATAATTACAATAATAAAACATATCTATTACAATCACAAAACATACTCTTTGGGCATACCCCTAACTGTATCAATTAAAACAAGAATAAAACAATCTTGGTCCGACTATGGTATACCCAAAATTAGGGTTAACATTACTCACCAAAGTAAATATTTTAGCTTGATTTTGTTTCCTAAAGTGTTGAACTTCTCACTTTACGTTGTTTTGCTTTAGTTTCTTCTTCCGCAATGATTGTCCTCCAATTTTGTTTTCTTTTGTTTTTAGATTAAGTTTTTGGCTGTGAGATAGATGAATGAAGGGGTGGGGTTTTCTTAATGGGTTTGGGTCACTCTTTGTCTATTAAACAAAATCCTAACTTCCTCCATTTATTTCTATTTTCTTATACCAATTTTTCCATTACATTATATTTGGTAATTATTAATCTTTTAAGTATTAGTACACTTGATTTGTTAAACTGTCCTTTAAGTAATTGTATTATTGAATTACTTCAATGATATGTAAACATATTTCATTCTTATTTAAGCTTATATAATGATACCTTAAAATATGGGGTGTTGCGGTCTAATTCTTATAGAAATTTCATCCTCGAATTCGAGTATGGTAGAGTAATGACCACTATCACTCCTATATGTAATGTACACACGAGTACACGTAACACTGTAGTAGCCTACTAATGTGAATTCATTAATCACAAAACATATGCATTAATGCAACTACTAGGATATAATCATAGCATAAAATAGAATATACTAGTGCAACTACTAATTCACACAAATAAACAAATAAAGCATACTGTTAATATCAGCATATATCTAGAACAATTTAGGATAGTTGTTCCCAATCTTATTCTCTACTTCTCAAGTACAATCATCTTTATCGTCACTCTACCAGAACAGACAAGTCTTATAACGTTGTTCCTCAACTCCTTCATATTTTGACATAATGTTCCTTTTGTTAGTCAAACATACATTAAATCTAGTTTTACATATTAAGTCCTCAATATATCTAGATTATACTACTACGGTTGGTTTATGCACACATATTTTTAATGCAAAACGTGAAAGACATTACACACACTTGCTAAAATACTACATAACTCGACCCAATGGTGTATTTGTCAATCCTCCATATCTTAAGGTATAGGTCTTCATATCTAGGATCCAATTTCCATACCTTTCCAAAGTGTATGATGCCTAACATTTGTGAAACTTTCATGAGCACATGATCACCTACTACAAACTCTAGCTCCTCGCACCTCCTATTTGCATAACTCATATGCCTCGACTGTGCGATTTTCATGCTGGCGTGAATAAACTCTAGCTTCTTAATAGCATCTCTTACCAAATTGGGTCCAAGCACGACTCTAGCTCCCATGTCTAACCAACAAATAGGCTAACTACATGTCTTCCACAAATTGTCTTGAATGGTGCTATATTAATACTCAACTGGTGACTATTATTATATAAAATCTCTACTAGATGCAAATAGCCTTCCCAAGACCCAAAATTTAGGACACATGCTCTCAGTAGATCCTTTCAACTTAGATTACACTTTTCGTTTGACCATTTGTCTATGTAACAACTCAAAATTTTGGTTGTTGGATTTTAAATATTTAATTAATTTTAAATATTTAATTAATTTTAAATATGTAAATAATTGAATTTTTCAAATTTAATAACTTATATTCATATATCGGGATTACTTGAATAATCGGACTTGTGAATTAAATAATAATTGAATGAATTTAGTGATTTTATTTAACTCCTTTTAATCAATAAATAATATTAGTGAATTCATGTTGTAAGTTTAATTAAAAAAAATAAATAGGTCAGATAAATAGTAATAATTGGATCAAAAATATAAAATAAAATTTAAAATGTGTGAAATTATCATTCTAAGGCACTGTCTTGGATTTTAACGAAACTAGTGTCATCTGATCCAGAATAATAAATTGCAAACCGATGAGTTTCATGACGATCAGACGTACTGTGCGATTGAGCTACTGATAATTTATGGCTACGTGAACATGACCATCCATCTATGTAAACTGATAATTATTGATAGCTCATAAACTAAGTTTACATAGACAGATCGGACGTACACGTAGCAATTAATTTCAGGAATTAATTAATAATATAATTGGATTTTAAAAAGCTAACTTTTATATATGATAGAATTAGTTCTCGAAAATAGTTCCATTGAGTTCATAATAGGGGTATTAAGCTAGGAACGCCGGTGAGCACGTCTCGATTGGAGTTCGTAAATTTTAGGATGTAAATAGTGTTAGTTGAGAATCCTATGTAAGGACCCTTACCTTCCTTCATTCTCAAGAACCCTATCTCTAAATAGCCAAATCCAACAGCCTAAGCTAATCGGAGCAACTAGAGGCAATTTTAGCCTTCTACCCCAACTAGAGATATTTTTGGGACGATGAGGTGAAGGAAGCGGTCAGTTGGATTGTCGATAGGAGGTGCAAGGTGACCTAGATCTGACTCAGAATGATGTTGATATTTTAGCTCCATGGGGGAGTTTCATGTGGTGTTGGAATTCATGGCTGTTGGCGATGGGCGGGGGGTGACGAGGGCAACCTACGGCCCAAGTTTGGCGGCGTATAAACACCTGTAGCGACACCATGGAGGAGTTGAATTGAGGTGTTTTCTAGGGGCTTATTCTCAAGGTCAAGTAATGGTTGAAGGTGATTTTGGTGGTTGTGAGCGACGTGGCTTGAGGTTTCTCTAGTGATGGAGCGATAGTGGTTGGTGGCCAGAGGAGGTGGCAGATCAAAGTTGAACGGAATCGTGCTGTTCCGGTCAGGATTTCAATGCTTGCGATTATGGTTAATGATGATAATTAAGGGTTAATGAAGTAGTTATGGAGTTAATTATATTATTTAATTCATAAAATCTTATTAAATCAGCACCACATCCATACGAGGTTGGATTTGGACATGGCCAGTTGCATTGGACTAGTGGAATCATTATCTATGTTCAGGAGTTAGATTGAAGGAGATTGGAGTTATAGAATCTCAAGCACCGTTCGATTCTAGACTAAATCAAAATGTAAAAGCGATAACTGGAATTTCTGTGAGTTTACTCACCTTTAACTTTGCTATATAATATCTTTATGAACTTAGTATTGAGTGTTTGCTTGATTGTTTAGACACTGTTGTTGTTGATGTTGTTGTTTGATTGATTTTTTGGTTGAAAATCCTATTTTGGAAAATAGGTGACATATTAACTTAACTGCTGTGGACCTATATGACCATATATATTATCCATAACCATTGTTTTGCAGGTAATATTTGTAGAGAAATCCTAAGGCATTTCTCGCCAATAATTTTATTTTTTTATTTTTATGCTACTTTTATTAATGTTTAGTTGAAATTAATCATTATATTCCATTTAAATTGTTGAAGTGTCTTTATGGTAATTTTCGCTATAACGTCAATTATTGAATATCATCTCCTAAACCTTCGTGTTTGTTGTCTTGAGATTGTATTTTTACAAAATAGATATTTCAATTCATTAATCATTTTTATTAATGATATTTAAATTAATTAATCATTTTAATTAATAGTGTTTAAAATTCATCAAATCATTTTAACTAATAATGTTTGAGTTTAGTTAATCCATCTAGTTAATGATATTTGGATTTAATTAATCATTTTAATTAATGAGATTTGAATTTAAGTAATCATTTTAAGTAACGATGTTTTAAGGTAATAAATTATTTTAGCTAAAGATGTTTAAATTTAATTAATCATTTTAATTAATGATATTTGAAATTAATAAATGTTTTTAATTAATGATGTTTGAGTTTAATTAATCATTTTAACCAAACTAATGTTTTGAATGTAGTAAATCAATTTAATTAACAATGTTTGAATCTAATTTATCATTTTAATTAAAGACATTAAAATTTAGTTAATCACTTTAAGTTATAATATTTGAAATTAAGAAGTCGTTCTAATTAATTATATTTCAATGCAATTAATCATTTTAAGTAACATTTAAAATTAATTAATTAATTAATTGAATAAAGATATCTAAATAAATTAATTGATTTAATTAAAGTGATTAAAGTTGATTTAATAAAATTATTTTAAAGTTAATTAACTGATTTAGTATATTAAAGTTAATGAACCGATTTAATAAGATTTAGAAGTTAATTTATTGATTAAACAAAGGTGTTTTTGTGATAATTAGCTATTTAATAAAGACAATTCATTAGTTTATTCAAAGAGATATTAAATGTGATTAGTTGTCTTTCGGGATAATTAATATTATTTAAAAAATTTAAAAGATTATAAATGTGATTAATTATCTCTCGAGGTAATAAATGTGTTTTAAATTTAATAAAAGATTTTAAATTTTATTTGTTTTTAGGAAAATTAGCGTGGTTTTAAAGTTATAAAAGGGTATTTTAAAGTGTTCACAATATTTAAAATGTGAAAATCAATCCCAAATGAAAATAAAATGATTTTATAAAGTAAAGTTTGGTTTTGAAGTAAAATTCGATTCAGTTATGGATAAGTAGTTACGTAAACGATATTGCTTACATGGAAAGGATCTTGCCATACTTTTAACATTAATCGTCGAGAATTGGACCCATTTCTATCTCAGAGGTAAAAAAATATCATCAAGGCAATCCCTAGAGGTGACATTGTCTGAACTTGCCCACTTCATTTTCAACTAGGGGATAGAATTTGTTTGGAATCGATGAGTAGTAGTAAGAATATGAAATTTAATTTCCATATAAGATCTTTTTAATTATCTCCGGTAGTTGATTTACTAACTATAGGTTCAGCTTTCATCATGATGTATCGACGCCTTAAAAACGGTTTATTGCTCTTTTGAGCTTTGTTTTCTTTTGTCAGAAATGACTAAAACCAAAAGGCAAGTGGGGGCGAAGTTATGTGAGGTTACTCCCATTATGGTATCTTCACATCCACTCTAGATTGGATTCATTTTGCATATTGAGATGTTAAATACTCGAATTCTTGGTAAAGTTGGAGGGGTCTGGCTTGGAGTTCCAGAATGGTGTTGTAAAAAGGTGACCCTCTCAAAGTATATTTCTAGAGGTATAATTCAATAAGGGGGTGCATCCTCCTAGTCATTTGTTGGAAATTTTCCCTTTCCTTTCCTTTGACTCCCAATTCTTAAATTCACCTCTTTCTTAGTTACATTGAGAAGTGTCAAGAGCATTTCGCGATGTTTAATTATTTGTGTCCGTTCTGTAAGTTTGGATTTTGATCTTGTAGATGATCATTCTTTCCAAATTGGATTGTTGATTCTGGTCTATTTTCCCATTACTCCATTTGATTATTTTCATTCTTTCAAGTTTGAAATTTGATATTATCTATGCCCATTCGTCAAGTATAGGATTTATTCTTATTTGAACCATTTCTTTATATTTGGATTTGTTTGGTATATTTCCAATCCTCCATGTATGGATTGTTGTTCTGATTTATTTCCCATTTCTTCGTCTATAGATGTTATTCTTATAAGGTAAAAACCTATCCACATTAGCGGCATGGTCTCACAAATTTTTTATATGTTCATCATATTACTTGAGTTTTCTCACGTTGGTTTTTCAGATTAACCCAGGTGTTATTTTATTATAATGTTTGGGCCAGACCGACTTTTTCCTAGGTTGTTTTTGGTGATGTCGAGTCATTGGAAAAGAGTGGGATGTTCACATATCGTAGTGTTTTATTTTCCATTGTATCATATGTTATACCTGTTAGCAATTTGTAAGGGTGGAATTTTATAACTGTCCAACTGATAAGATTTGTTTTTAACTTTACTATACACTGTATTTTGGAGTGATGATTTTATTGTCTTTGTTATATTATATGATGTCGATTCCACTGTGAGATTCTGATTTCCCTATTTTATGTTCTTCTCTTTTTATTTTACCCTAACAATCTCCCTTCTTGGCGATTGGATGTTCGACATTTGAATACCATGGATGTATTCGGTGTCGACTTTCGATGGTCAAAAAGGTGGGTCGTTATAGTTTATGGATAGTAACTTGTTCTTAAGTTTAGTTTTGTGCTTACGGTACATTTTAGACTTCTCCAGAATCACTAGTAAATAATGAGTCTCCATCACTAATGATGTTACGAGGAATCCCATTGAGTCTCACAATATTCTTCACATACAGCTTTGTTAAGTTAATAGACGTCCTTGTTGACTTCGGTAAGATAAATTGGGTGCTCTTAGTCTATCGACCATGACCCATATACTATCATTTCATGTTCTCGATCTCGGCAATCCATCTATAATTACTTAAAAGTTTAATCAAACTTCCAATTCGGTACTTCCAGATGTTGAAGTAATCCACTCAACTTTGGATGCCCAGCTTTTATTTGCTGACAAGTGAAACACTTCTTCACACACCCGCCGACATCCCTTTTCATCCCTTTCCAAAAGAACACACGATTCATATCGTTATACACCTTCGTTCCTCCGAGATGAATTGTAAACTTAGATTGATTACGCTCCTCTAAGACTGACTTCTGAAGATCTCCTACATTTGTGATACATAACTTCCTTTCTTTCTAAGCCATCCTTTTTAGTCAATCTCAATTCATTTCTCGTCTTTGACATTCACACCTATTTCCAACCACTTGATTCTTTTAGCTATCAATAGGTCCTCGCACTGCCTTGCAATAATCTTAATCACAACAACTGGATGAACTTCCAAACTTTCCAACACTTATTGATCCTCACTAGATCTTGTATTCAACTAATAATGAACACCACAAGAAACAATTAGTCTAAATATTTCCATTCCTAGTGGTGGTCAATACTTCATTTTGTTACTTCTGACGTAAAGCATCGGCAATCTTATTCCCCTTCATTAGCATATATTTAATATCGAAATCATAAATCATATCTCTAGCTATCTCGTTGCCTCATATTTATCTCCTTATGGGACAATAAATACTAAAAGACTTATGGTTCATATGCAATTCAAACTTTTATCTCAATAAATAATGTCTCCAAATTTTCAATGCAAAAATCATAATTGTAAACTCTAAATCGTGGGAAGGATAACAAACTTCATGTGATCCTGATTGTCAAGATGCATAAGATATCAGATGCTCTCTTTCCATTAATAAGACACCTAACCGATTTCCACAAGCATTAATCTAGAAAACCAAATCCTTATTCCCTTCAAAAATGATCAAAACAGGAACATTCGTCAACAACTTATTCAATTCTTAAACCTTTCACAATTGGTCTATGTGAATTTCTTGTTTTCTTGGTCGACATAGTCAAGAGTTTTACTATACGTGAGAAATCCTTGATGAACCTCCAATAATAGAAAGCTAATCCTAAAAGACTCTTCACTTCTATCAATATCATTTGCCTTTTCCAAATGTTAGTGACTCTATCTTCGATGGGGCCTCCAAACAATATGAAATGAAAACTTCATTTCACATTTCCAGAAATGGCACTTCATAAACTTGGCGTTCATCTTAAGCTATCTTAAGGTCTCTAACACCGGTCTATACTACATTTCACCATCTCCCTCATTCTTAAGGTATGTCAAAATATTATGTATGAAGATTAATACATATCTATCCAACTAATCGCAAGTTTTTTCCATAAGATCCATAAAAATGCATGAGCATTGGTTAGTTCAAAAGGCATGCCTAACCATGCATATATACTGTACCTTTTTCTAACAAAGTTAAAGGGAACATAGTTACACTTAGTTGGTGGAATCCCATTGCTAAATCTAGCTATGAAAATACTCTAGCTCCATTAAACTTGTCAAACAAGTCGTCTATCCTATGTAAGGGATAAAAATTCTTCACATCCAACTCATTCAACTTCTAGTAATCAATACAAATCCATAGTGGTCCATTTAAGTTCTTCCCAAACAACTACTAATGCTCCCTATAGTGAACTACTTGGTTTAATGAAACTTTTATGCTACAATTCCACTAGTTATGCCATAAGTTCCTCCATATGCTTGGGTGATATTCTACTAGATTGTCCACTAATAGGTTATGCCTCTGATTTCAAGTCGATTCTGGATTCTATCACTATTCTAGGTCATAATCCCATCATTGCTCATAAAAATTAACAAACTCTCACACCACTAACAGCTTTCCAATATTATCTTCTTTACTTTTCAAAACAAATGGTGAAACTCTAGGTTTCTACTTCATTTTATCCAATGCTACCATAACTCTCTCACCTTCAGTCTGGTCTCTTAAGGCAATTTTTATGTCTGCACATTAAATCCAACATCATATGTTCTAGCCAATCCATTTCCAAAATAATCCCATAAGCTATGAAGTCAAACACATATGAGTTACAAGAAAATTGGTGCCGACACAAAACAAATTCCACATTGGTGCATTTTTAATCCGAGAGTGGCATATCCAATGATAGGGTTAATTCGATACAAAGATGTAACTAGGTAGGTAACATCTAACCCAACTTTTTCAACCAAATCTTTAATAGGAAAGAATGTGTAGCACTAATATTAGATAAAACTCTAACTAAAGTACTGAAAATTACAGCTGTACCTTTGGGAACTATATTCTTCACCTTCTCCTCATCGGATGGTCCAATGGTAGTCCTTCCAAGGATAAAACTTGGCTTGTCCTAACTCAAGGCAATCTTTAATCTTATGGCTATGCTTATTACAATTAAAGCACTTCGCCTTCTCCTTGTTTTCTGACATGGTATGGTTAGTCAATTAATGCCCCTTTAACAACATTTATAGCAAGTCACATCAGCCATTTTCATCTTCTAATCTCTTTCCCTTAAGGTATTTCATCCTTTCAATTAGTTCTTATTTCCCTTCTAATATAGATTGAACCTCCTCATGTTCCCTCTTTAGGTCCAGTTTCAGCCTTTTTATCCACTTGATACGGTATATAATATCTTTGGGCCATATCCGTAACTAACTTGAAGGGAGCCAACAAATTAGCCATCACTTTGTGATTCAATTCCTTCCTCAATCCTTCTATAACTTCTCATTCTTCTTTGAAAGTGTGAGAATGTGTTCCTGACCAAATTTCAACAAATCTTTAAAACATTGAATATACTTTGATAGGGCCATGTCTCCTTACTCCAGTCCATGAACTCCCAACACAAAGTCTATTTCGACAATTCAGGAATAAACCGAGCCTCGAATCGCTCCGTAAATTGGTTCCATGTAGAATATTGATAGTTAATGCCTCTCCAAAGCATCTTCTTAGAGCTGACGAGATGCTTGTCTTCTTTTCTATGCATTAGCACAGCCTATGTTTGTTAAAATACACTCACACACCTTAAGTCAATTCAACCCACTAGTGCAGATTTCTTCCCAATAAACACCTTTCCTCCATAATTCCTGAAATCTTGATTCACATTAATAAATATCACTTAAAATCTTGTCTCGGCTCAAAATTTTGGCCGGTTGTTGCCGTATACCAACAATCGAGCGCTTTCATATCCATTTCCTCAACTATTGGAACATGCATCTAAGTACTAGCCTCATCATTCACATTTGGGAACATCTCCCCTCCTTGACCACTATTTTGCATACATGTAGTTTCTCTACTATTATACACTCTTGCACCACCTAAAGTCAATCGTCCACTCTTAGTTCAACTCTTGCTTCCTTCATAAGTAGGTTCTCCTAAGAACTAGAACTAAAGAGGGTGAAAAGTAGTAGTAGACAAGTAATATACATACATATATACATACATACACACACACATACATACATACATACATACATATATATATATATATATATATATATATATATATATATATATATAATCCACCTATATTTGTCTATAGGAAGATAACCATTACATCATATAGCACATACCCTTTTGTTAGATATTCATTTTCAAATATGTAGTCTGTACCACGATTTTTACTTAGTTTTGTTTTACTTAGGTGTTCACTAACCTAAGTTCCAACATCAAGTTATAACATCCCCAATTTCAAGACTAGAAAGGAACGTCGATGATGTTTTAGTCATCATTAGACGTTAATAAGTAAATAGATTAGCCAAATAAATTTCATTTTATAATTTTTCTTTTACATATTTGCTTCCTAAAAAGTTCTCAAGTAGAGTAAATATAATAAAAATTGATAAGAGTGACATGCCAACATATGAAGATGCCAGCATGTTCATGTAACTAGTTATAAAACTTGGCTTAATAAAAGGAATACAAAATAATAGATATAATATTATGTATCCTATTTTATCTTTATATCTTCATTTGTCTTCATAACGTGACATGTCTAAACCCTAAACTCAGCCTGCGCTAATGACTAACCATGAGTTTATGGGGGAACAAAACAAACATATGAATCAGACACAAAGCTAGTATGACTAATATTTCACCCTAAAACATACATATGGTGAGACTACAGCGGGTTTTCCCTTCACCAATTCATCAACCACTATAAGAAAACAGGTTATAGATGGCAATGTGTAACAAAGTTTAATTGTTGGTTGCCATTATTAATTCCGTCTAAAGTACAAGAAAATATACATTATGTTCGCGCATACAATATATTTTTTAGGCCGCTTCTTTTCCAATTATTTTTTGCTCCTACGTTTTCTTTCCCATTCCCGCCTCTCAATTAGAACCCTAAGAAACAAATTCCCAATTTACTTATCGCTACTCTTGACAGTCTACCCCTTTGTCGCTGCTCTGGATAGTCTACCCTTTTGTCGCTATGCTTTTCTCGCCTAAGTCACCTTCACCAATGAGCAATCTTGTGGACAAGTGAACTCTACTCCTAGTTGCTTGTGCTTCTCAATTTAGGGATAGTTTTTATTTATTTATCATGATTTTAATCTGAGAAAAATTCAATTATGATTATTGTTTATACTTTTTTGTTCTGCGGGATGTCTAACTAATTTTGAACTCGGCTCTATTGTGAATTTTAGTTGTTGGTGTCTCACTTATCATGGATTTCCTACCAGGATGTTTGAATATTCAACGTTGCAAGAGGTAAGTTTGATGTAGACAATTCAATTTCGTGCTATGGTCTGCTATTTTTATTCATAACAATAATATTCTTACAATTCTTTAGTGTGTACCGGTTTGATTCCAAAGGCTATGCTTTATTGATTTTGTGCCTTTCTAACTTTTTTCCGATACGTTTGAATTATTGACTTTTGTTTTTACAAATTAATAAATGAACTTTAATTGTCATTAGTCATAGAAATGAGAAACTTCAAAAGGACGAAGTAACCATCTAGGCAGCAAATCGATATCCTAATAATCCTCTCTCGATCTCTTTCTCATAAGCTTTTATTTAAATGCATTCTTATTTGCAAGTGATTTAGTTTTCTTTTATTTAGTATGTTTTCTATTTTTTATGCATGTGAGTTGATACTGAATTCTTATTTACTAAGAATACTTTCAAGGTAACAACTGGCAAGGTAGTAGGGAAACTATTGTTATATACGTATTTGGTTAGCTCAATCGTCTAGGATGTTGTCGTCTTCCTGATCATATGAAGATTAATGGCTAAAATATTTCTTAATTAATAAATGTTATACACAAAAGAAAAAATAGAGGAAAGCTAAGAATTCCTACAACTTTTATCAGTTTTAATGGATTTATATATTGGTCTGTTTCATCTAATATGCTATCCAACAATATGTTATTAAGGTATTAAATTGGTAGATGTTAGTTTAACTCACACCCTTAATTTTGAGAAAATAGCATATTTCGTATCTTTGTGTTAATTTTTTAGATAAGATATTTGCCTCTAAAATAGATACATCCTATCTGTTGTCACAACCTTCTAGCAGAATGGTGTGACAGGCTGAAAGCGTAGTAATACTCGTATGTAGCGAATTGTATGTTGATTACTTATAGATATCAAATTATTTTTGTCATTTTATATATCTTATCTAGTTATTAAAATACATTTAACCCCTAGTGTTCAATGTTTCCGTTTTTTCGTTTTTATTTTTAATTTTTAATTTTTTTTGACACTTTTATTTTTTGTTTGTGCAGATTGACACTTCTCCTCACTTGCATCATTGCAATGTACTTACCTTTTTTGTAAATCAAAACTAGAATAAGAGATAATAAAATTTTTATTTATATCAAAATTGAAACGAGAGATAACAACAGGAATTAATTGCCAAGTTTCCAAAATACGGACTTTTGCTTTTTCAGAATCAAGATCGGTCTTCTTTAGGTGGCCTACACCCAGACCATCTTTGTAAGTTGATTTAATCTTACGTCCTAAAATGGTTTTTTATGTATGTGAAGGCATGTTATATGTTTGAACATGAAAGTAAAAAATAGGGAGTTTCTTATAGGAAAATATTAACCGAACCCATGGTTATGTATAATAAATTAGTATGAATAGCGTTATAACCATTATCTTATAATTTGACATGTAGATTCACACTATTGTATTATAACTATTCATTGATCTTTGAAGTTATAATAATGATATGATAAAGACAATAAGCAAGCATTTGTTATTTGAGAATTAACATCAATAAGCTAAGATATAAAAAAAAAAGTTTGTGTTTTACATTAGTTGATTTTCTTACCAAAAACGTCATGAAAATTGTATAACCTTTGTCCATTGATAGTCGCCGAATGTATGTTTAGTCTTGTGTTTTCTAGAATTTTAAACCTTAGGATCTTTAATTTTTATACTTCACATGTTAATATAGTTTCCTATTAGCCAATATCGCTTACTGTGCTTGTTTTGATGAGCACTTGCAAAGTATAGTGTATGAAATTATGCGAAGTTACCAATGTGGGCTACTAGCATTTTCAGTGGATTTCTTATAAAATATAAAAACATTAGACCTTAGATAAAATAGGGTATAATTGGTTAATATTTATTTTGATGGGTTTCTAATTGAAATAGCTTTTAAGGCTACCGTTATATCAAGCAATCATGAGAATTTATGATAATAAGCTTAGATAATTTGTGTTTCTATAAAGCATCATATAATAAAGTCTGATGCAAGGATTAATTAAGCCACAGAAGCGACACCAAAAACCATCAGGTAAACAATGGGAATAAGGGGTCTCATCCTCTTCCGCCTTAAAGTCATCTACTGGTAATATTGCATTCATTCAAATTATAATCACTGTGCAAATTTCCTATCCTTACGGTCTAGTTTAATGCAAGTAATTGGTTGCGAAACTAGATAATGCTAATTGATGTTTCTTATAATTGTCTTTTAGAAAAATAGTCCGGTTAAATAGCATGCTGAGAAATGCTTGAACAGTCTACAAATGGTGCTAATTCATATACATATCCAAATTAATTTAAGAACACTACAAGAAAAGTGAGTTTTAACTACAATTACAGTCAGCATTTTAAAGTCTAATGCTATAGAATGCGTTTATAAGAAAGTTGTTTCAAAGATTCAACGCTAACAATACTTTAGTGTTTATTTTGTTTACCGCCACATACTTCAGTGTTTATTTCGTTTGCCGCCACTTCTCATTTACTTGGAGAAAAAAGAAAATAAGTTTATTCCAGTTTCCATTCCTCCCCAATTTCTAGTTTCCATACATCAATTTCGATTTCAACACCAGAAATCATCTCCCTTCATCCATCACTTCGATTTTGGTTGAGCATCTCTGTCGTCGATTTCGAATTTTGTAGCCCCAAACTCAACGAAATGGGAAAGTGGTGAGTGTTTTTCTCAACCCTGTTTTCAGTTTGAGTTAGAATGGTTGTGAATTATCATTTCTTTCATATCAGATCAAGTTCAAAGTTTTCCCTTGTTTTTGTTCAATATTTATCGATTACAACCATATGAACCTTTTCTTAACCTCTTTGATGAAATTTCTTTTCTAGCTGAGTTATATTATTTCTAATTTTAGTAAGACATTTTGATTCATTTCTAACTGGCTGGTTTGGTTTTTGTTTGTTGAGGATCCACCATTCATTGATTCACGTAGGCATTAATGATGAATGTATGAATTACACAATACTTATTTGCATGCTCTAGATATTCTATTACTAAATTTTTATATCATTATACTTAGATTATATTCATTAAATTATCTCATTTTAGGACTTTATTATTAATGTAGTAGAAATTTGAAAATAAGATCAAACCCCTATAATTTGCAGTTAAAACTTTAATTCGAAGTTATGATATTTTAAAATGTTAATGCTGTAGCCCATTGATAATTTGGAAAAATATGAAAATATTTGACATGCTTTGTGAATTGCTTTATTGAATTGAATGGTCAATCTTTGTTTGTTAATTTATAAATGTTGACCATTATGGTACACAACTGTTGATAAGAAATTTTTTCAAATTGTTTGATATATTTCCCCATTAAATTCAATGGCCAATTTGTATTAGTTAATATCTAAATGCTGATCAATATGGTGCAACATTGATAATAAAGAAAAAATTCAAGATGTTTAATGTATTATGCTATTACTTCATTTAATCAAATGGTCATCTTATATTACTTGATTTATAAATCTTGTTCATTATGCTACAGTGCTGATGATAAGGAAACTCTTCAAAATGTTCGGCAAATTATATTAATTGCTTCATTAATCTAATGGCAATCTGTTTTAGTTTATATCTAAGTCTCAGTCGTTACGGTCCAATAATAATGATTAGGAAAATTTTCATAATGTTTACTTTCCAGAAAATCTGAAAATACATTTATTTCTGAAGATGCATTTATTTGTCCTAAGCTTTCTAGGAAATAGCAACTTTCTTTATGCATATTGTCAACTCTTCCCATACTTATGCAATAAGAGGAACTTCTGTCGACGAGCATTGGTAAAATCTTGAAAGAATATTTACTTAATCTAACGTTCTACTATGGTATTTGATAGTGTACTTAATTGATGATTGTTTTATTCATACTTGCAAATCCATTTCATCATTTGCAGGTCCGATCCAAAGCGACTTGCATACACTCTTAATGCTGAAGACCAGGTGTCATGCACCATTATAACATGCTTAAGGTATTTCACTTTTATTTTATGATTCCAATAGTGAACCAATTGGGATTTGTTCATGTCAAGGCATTCAGGGTCTTCAACATATATTTGGAAAACCTCTTGTCAATCTGAAATATATATAGAAACTACATCATTGTATTAAGAGAATTCATTATTAACCTTGTTAAATTAGTTTAACAAAACTTGCAACCCAAACATATAACAAACCAAGTTTCCACATTCATTTGGTACTAACTTGCCAGCACAATCCTTGTTTGATTAACTAGTGTCCATGTTAATTTAAACAGGTTTCTTGTAACTTGTTTAAATGGAGTAAAGGAGTGGGTTATGCTGATCATTATGAGCGAGCCGTTATTAATAGTATTTTAAGCTTTCAAAGAGGAGCTAAGCCTCGATGCTTCCACAAGGACCTGGAATGTCCAAGGCTCATAGTAAGCATGGATGGCGAATATAGTTCGATTCATTTTGGTGTTGTTAGGTAATACTGCTGTTCATTATTACCATTAGAAATTTTCTAGTTAATGTATGATTTTTTTATTGGAAATGGTTTATAGGTTGATATAGTTCTCTATCTAAATCATAAATCATTTGGGTAATTTTTTTCTATAGAGACCATCTTATGATGAGGGATTTCAAGATGTAGCAGCTTTATTTAGAAGCACGTATAGTTTTTGCCACCGCTTTCACAAAAATACCCAAGTTAAAACGATAACCCTTATGCACATCTGTAACGACCCGTAAATTTGGATAATTAAATTGGTTAATTTAATAAGATTTTTGTAATTAAATTTAGAAAGAAATAAAAACATTATAATTTATAATGAAGTAAATGAAGAAAAAATGTAATGTAGCGATAGTGATTAAAACTAATTATTGACAATTGAAATGAAATCTAATAATGAAATAGCGTAAATTGTTGCACTTGGTTATAAAATTGAATATAAGTGAATAAGAGTAAGTGTTGGATAAATAATTAAATTAGTATAATTAATGGTAAAGTAATGAAACTAAGTTGAATAAATTGATTGAGGTTTTAATTATAATGAATGAATATATTTGACAAATTTGATAATTGAAATTAATAGTTAATACAAAGGAAAGTGGAAATATGAATATATTAATGCAAATGGAATGTGAAACAAGTGTTAACTGTGTTATAGATTAATAAGGGACATAGTATAAAGATAGGAATTAAATCAAATCAATCTATTGGAATTAATTTTAATTAATTGGAATGCAATCTATAATAAATGGATTATTGTAGGTAAACGGAATTAAATAATAGGTTAATTGAAATTAAGATGAAATGGAAAATTTTAATGTATTATGATATAAACCAATATTAATATTTCCTTTAAGATGATAAGTCGATAATTGATTTCATAACTAGATTGAGAAATCAAGTAAATGGATTTATTAGAATTTCAATTTGATAATTAATGAATTTACTGAAATTGAAATTTAATACTGAATGGATAAAATAATTAGCTTTAAATTGACATATAAATTTGTTTTAAACTATTGTAATTACACAAGTAATTGGAAATGGTGAAAATTATTAGTTATTAAATTGGAAATAAAAAATGTTTTTTAATTGATTTAATATTAATTTATTGATTAATTGGAAAATAGCCATTTTTGACCACTGACTCGTATTCAATGAAACCAGTTACATTGGATCCGTAACGGTGAATTATTATAGGATTTCAAGTTTCGTAACGATCTGGCTTTTCGTTTGATTGTACGGACTCGAAATGCCTTGAAATCAAAATCAATTGAAATCAATTTGAAATAAGCCGATTTTAGCGTAACTTCTTCATACGATGGAATTAGGACTTGAAACCTGTTCCATTGAATTTAAATATTTGAAAATATCTATTTCGATATGTGGGTTGACCCATTTTTGTTCCAAAGTTAGAATGGGCTTTTCAGGCCATTTATCGTTCAACTTTCAATCCAAATCTATCTGGTCAATTCTAATTTCAGCTTCGCCTATATATATATCTCATTATAAACCCTAGCCACTCTTCATAGTCATTTGTCTGTACGTACATCTCCTTCTCAACTCCTCGTTCCAATGGTAAACAAATCGGAATCAAATTTCCAATTCAATTGCAAATCAAAACAAAATCAAAAATTTAAAACTCTTCAAAAAATTCATAAAAGTACGAAATTTGAAGATCTCGTCGATACAAATATGCATCTAGTGTCTGTTTTTGCAATGGATGCTCGAGTTAGCTAGAAATCTCGATCAAAGCTCGTAATTCGTGGATCCTAAGAGTCAAATCAGGGTTTTCTGATTTCGTCGTTAATAAGCAAAATTGACTTGTGGGTATTGGTGAGTTTGATGCATGGAGTTGTTTGATGGTGGTTAGAGGTTGCGTAGTGGGCTAAGGCATCGAGATTTTGCCAACTAGGATTCGACAAACCCTAACTGTCGATGGCGGCGGCTTGCACCGGAGGAGGTCGGGGCTGGGCGTCGTGTAGTGGGAGGTTTAGCGTGGCGTTCGGTGGTCGCACCGTGGCCTATAGGCGTGCGTAGGTGGCGCGATCAATGGTCAAACGTGGTGACATGAGGGCTCGAGCTGGTACGGGATGCGTGGGAGAATGATCTTTTCGGTGACGTGGCCTTTATTCTTTTTTTATTTGATTTAGATTTATATTATCCAATGTTCTAATCCGCATAACTTTCTCTTACGAGGCCTGTTTCACGCACGGTTTTCTTCGCTAGGAACGTATTGAAATTCCAGACATTTTTGCACTAGTTTGGATGGATTTTGAAACCATTTGAATTTCAGGCTTAAATTGAATTTAAACCTAAATTTAGATTCAAAGGTGAGTGTTTTAACCCACTCACACCTTCTAAAATTTCTCATGTTTGTTAAATTTAATTCATGATGTGATTAGGAATTTATTTATGATTGTTTGGTATATGTTTAATCAGCAACTTAGTTAAATTGAATTTGTTTGAATTAAATTGTTATTTAATTTATTATTTCATATAAACTACCAGTTACATACCTGTTATTTATTATCAGTTTCTATATTGATATTTATGGACTGTTTTGGATGATGATTGTGATGGATGTTGATTGTTGATATTGGTTGAATTGATGTTTAGTTTATATCTTTATAAACTGCAAGTTCGTTATGAATTATTATTAATTCGGAATTTCGGTTTGAAATGATATACAACCGTAAAATATTAAATTGTGGATTGAAATGATAAATATCTGTATCACTTGACCATAGGATAGAAAATTATATACAGACACCGTGGTCTATATATAGAAATATTTTGAAATGATTTCTTTGGTTTTGTAAAGAAATGTTTGGTTTTATATAAATATTGGTTCTAGATAATATACAAAAGTTATTTTATTCTTGAATTTAAGCCATGTAAATTTGTTTTAATATAGAATAAGCTTAATAATAAGTTTGATTTTTTTATTGAGATCATATGGTTAAGTATTTAAATATATTTTATTATAGAGTTTATAATGATTTAAATAAATTAAGGTTGGAGGATAAATCTGAAATTTATTTAAATTGAATTTATTTAAGAATTAAACCTGAATAAGTTTGATTTGAAACTTATTGAATTTGAGATTTTAAAGGATATGATTTTTATAACTTGATTTTTGTTTAAGGTGAATTAAATGAATATTTCAAGTATAAATAGATTGAAGGAAGTATTTAGTTATTTGTAGTCTGGGTTTTATTTAAATGATAATGGATTTATTAAGTAAAATATTTCAAAACTAAATAATAGAAAATTGAATTTGATATATATATATATATATATATATATTTATATATATGAAATTAAAACTTAGTTTGGGAATTTGTTGAATACTTAAAGTTTGAAATATATTGAATTTGAAATGGTTTATTCTGTGGATCAAATCTGTTTTGAAATCGATATAATTTGGAATAGTTTATTTGGAAACTGAGTTGAATTGAAATTTATGATTTGGGGATTTGGTTAAATTTAAAATTTTGAAATTCGAGTTGTTTTGGAATTGATTTGTGAAATTGAAGAAGCTATTTTATTATATAAAGTATTTTAAAATTTAAACGATTCAGGTGGTGGAAGTTATGAGTTTCAAAGTATTATGATTTGAAAGTGTTATAATTTCAAGTGTTTTGATTTCGAAGTGTATAACTTGGAAAGCGCTATGATTTTTGGAAAAGGATATATTTGAAATAAAAATGATATCATATTGGTTTAGTTTTGAAATGGGAATGATATCATACTTATATGGTTTTGAAATGGCAATGATATTTCGGTTTAAAGTATAAATTATTTTGAAATGACCACTGTGTAATAATAACGTTTGGTTGTTAAAGAGATTGAGATCGGAAGTTGTCATACTCTCTGCCAACTTCGAGAAACTTTAACAATCGTGTACGCAGTGGAGATTGCAGAATGAAGTAGGATGGTGGCGCCGTTCCTTTTAGGTATATACGTGGACCCGACTCACGTGAGTTGGCATAAGGTGGTTAAACGAGAGCGATTGACGGGCCAGTGAGGTAGCTCCTCTTATCGGACATACTCCTCCGATACCATTCTATTACTTTATGATTGATTGGGGCCCTTTGGTTTTTTTCGGGGTGTGGCTCGAGGTGGGCGGCAGCTGCGCTACGTGTCACCACCAGCTCGGAAGCATAATTGGTATATCTACCCTGGCATTGCCTAGTTGTGCCATGTCACCTACCTTAGCGAGCCTTGTACGAGTTTCATTTTTGTCGTACCTATGGAGTATCTTCTTGTAGCCTCCCGATCAGGAGGTACGTAGGTGTTGTATAGACAATTGGCACTATTTATGTGTTAAGGTGGAAAATGTAAAGCCTTAACGCTATTTTAAAGTAAGTCTATTTTACTAATAGACATTATTATTATAGCTTATATTACTACATAGTAGATAGTTTAACAGATCCTTAGGAGATGTAAATCCCGAACATCTCTTGAGTTACTGCACTCACGTTAGACACTGGATAGGAGATGTCAAATCCTGTAAACATCTCTGACATTGTTTCACTCATAGTATTTACTGTTGATTTAACTTACATAAGATCTTTTAGTTCTGACTCGAATGTTTTGTCTTTTCAATTCGCTCTAGTCGGCATGAGCATTTCAGGGTTTAAAGACCTTACTTCTGGAGGATGAAGACGAAGATTGTATTACTATTATTTACTATATTGTTCCACTACATCACATTGTTCCGCTGCATTATTATTGATTATTCTTTGGTATATGTAACTCTGATTCTGTGTTGCATAAGTATAATCAAATGTTTTTGTATAACAGCTTCATGAACTGTTATTTAATTATTATACTTTGTCATTCCGCTGCGAGATTCTGTTTTGTTTTCTTACTTTCTCTGTTTTTTCTAATCCATCCCAATAACAATCTGCCCTTCTGTATGGTTTGAGTTGACATGTGTGTCTGCTTAAACATACGAAAAGGCGAGATGTTATAGTTGGTATCAGAGCTTAGGTTTAACGATAAAACTTTGCTTTGTGGGGTTTGACTCTTTACTAATAGGGTAGTAATACCCTACGAAGAGTTGTTGAGTGTATATATATGAGAGAGCGTATTTGTTAGTGTTACAAAAAGGTTTTGATATTGTGTTAATTTGTTCCATTTTTTATTTATAAATTTTGGCTAGTGCATAGGACGCTATGACATCAATAGGGATTTCTAAACACTTAATAGGACAGATCGACACAATATTTGTTTTGAATATAGGTGAATGAAATAATTTTGCCAATTATATTTTCTATATATAAAATAAATTTGTATAAATGATATATATTTGTTGTAATATAATTGTGTTAGGTAGTGAAATTTATGAATATAAGTTGGAAATAAGATTTAAAAGTTAAAATAAATGAGAATAAACTGGAAATTTAGAACTTAAGTTTCGAGGTTTTGAAAATTTCTTTCGAATAATTTTGGAATACGGTAATAATTTTATTAGAAGTATTTTCTATTATAGATATTCCAATATGATTTGAAAGAATTGTTTTAAAGAAATTTTGGAAGGAAATAAGCTCAGTACTCCCCTCTCTATGCTGGAAAATAATTTCGGCGACGAGTGCACGCATCATCGGCATTCATTTTCGAGTTTCTAAGTGGGAAGACCACTATAGTAGTTTTACTGCAGATTTATTTTGATGAACAAATATAAATTTTAATTGTTTTAAATATAATTGGATATATAAGTTGTAAGTATATACATTTATCTATCATTTTAAGAATGATCTAAAATTTAACCCGGTATTTAGTTCTTAAGTTTCTGCTAATTAATAATTTCAATTATTATAGTGAAATGGAATGTAACCAATTAATAATTGGAACCTCGAAATGACAAGAAAGTTGAAATTTATAATCTATAAAAAGCAAAAGATATGATTTTTGAACATTAGATTAATTAAAAGAAATAAGATAAACTTGTGTACTTTTCAATTACATTCTTAAAGGCATGTGTATAACTTAATTAAAAGTTGTAATGTTTAATAAGAAAATGTAGTAGGATATTATACAAGTAAAACTTTGAAACGACCCGCTATTTTGGACTATTCGCATCCGCACATGTCGGACTTGAATAATTCAAATTACCGAATTGTTAATTTAAATTTGGCAAAACACAGATATACAGTAAATAAATAATCATAGAATCACAGACACAGAGTAATATGCAGCGAAAGTAAAAGAGATAGTAGTTCATGAAGCTACTATATAAATATATAAGATACATCAGAGTTTACAACAAAAGAGAAATACGATACATTAAGTATAAATCAGAATACATCACTGGAATCATCGAATACTGAAAGCAGAATAGATGGCTGGATCTTCAAGCAAAGCTCCAACTCCAAAGGTAAGCCTCGAATACTGTACACTCAGCCTGACCCGAGCGTAAAGCAAAACACAAAACGATCGAGTCAGGATTAATATTCTCATATCAATAAATCCAACTCAAGTGAAAAAGCAATCGAAATACAAGTAACTCGAAGGATGTTGGAATCACCATCCTCTAAGGATCCGTTAAACTATCTACTATGTAGTAGTGTATGCTAAATAGATAATGTCTATCAGTAATATAAAGTATCAAAATAGTGTTAAGGCGTTACCATTATCCCCCTTAACACATTTTATATAGATGTCATAGTCTATACAGCACTGTAAACTCCACCATAAACTGGTGGGATATTAGGGAGTACTCCATAGGTATAACACAAAACAAATTCGTAGTGGTCGCGTATATAGGAATACAAGTATGACAAGGCACATGAGGCAATACCCAAGGTAGTGAAACTACCGTTTGCCTGATCCGGACTGGTAAGAACTCATCGCCGCAACGATTGCAACGCCGCGAAACAACACTCCTAAAATTCAATGGGCGCACCAATCAATAACAAAGTAATGAGTAGTTTACAAAGAAGTGTGTCCGCTCGAGGTGGCTAACCCCATTTGGTCCGTCATGGCTCCTGATTTTAGTCATTTTCAGTTTGACACAAGTGTCAAGGCTATCCAATATCGTTCTCTTTCTTCAGTCATCACGTACATCATTCCAACCACTTCATTCTGGATCACACTCCGCGTATAGTTATTAAAGTGGTTTTCGGTTTAGACAGAGAGTATGCCCATAACCGATTCCGGTTTCTTTAATAACTTTCGTAATTATTGCACCGATTGGTCGTTTAATATATTTCAAACCAAATCAAATTCAATTTCAATTAAGATTCAAAAATCAACATTTCGTTTGTCTTTCTAAATCAATTTCCAAAATTTACGTTCAACTTTCCAAATTTCCATTTCAAAGTCTTACAATTCAATTTCAATTTTATTTAAATATTAACTCAAGTTCGTATATATAAGTTTCATTCCGAAATCGTTTAAATTAAATTGAATTTGACATTCAAAAAAAATCAATTTCAATTCATTAATCGATTTCATTCAATATTCGTTAAGTTTATTTATCATTCGAACAGTTTCCATTTAATTTCCAGTTCTTTAAATCAATTACTTACGTTCAACTTCATTATATCAACTTACAAATTTAATTAAATTAGATTCGTCAAATCAAATTCTTAAATTCCAAGTCTTACACTAATTTCAATAAATCGCAATTTATTTCTTGTTAAAGAAATTCAATTTCACTTATTTATTTACTTAGTCGTAAATTCCAAACTCAATTAAATAAAACTAACTTTCACATATTCGAGAAGTTCAATTTCTCTTATTTACTTATTTAAATATTTTTCCAAACTTCATAAAAAAAGAACCCCATTTCATTTATTAACGAAGATCAAATTCACTTAATCAAAAGTTCGGTTTTCTCTTATCAAAGAATTCAATTTTTATTCAATTATCAAATAATTCAATATCATTCAATTATTTAATAATTTAAATATTAATTATTAATAATTTCAAAACTTAATAATTACAAACTTGATTATCAATTCAAACTTAATTATTAAAATAATTTCCACCTAATTTTGAATTCAAACTTAATTATCAAATCATTTCAACTCAATTATAAATTCAACTTAATAATTTCAAACTTAATTATAATTCCAAACATAATTATAATTTCAAATTAAATTATTAATTGATTTCAAACTTAATAATTTCAAAACTCGATTATTACTCATTCTAAATTATTTATTAATAATTCTAAATTTAATTATTAAATAATTAAATTTCAAACAACGTTCTTTCATCAATTACTTCGTTAATATTTGTTTCAGATTTCAATCTTTACATTTTCCTTTCTAAAATTCAAATTCCAACTTCATTTCAAAACTTATTCTTTGCTCGAATAAAATCATTATTTTATTTTTAAATCAAATTATTGACCAATCGGATTTTATTTAATTCTCTATCCTAGGTCAAATTCATTTGGGTATATATCATTTCAACCCGATTCCAATTCAACTCAAGATTAAGCATAATAAAGGGAACTTGCAGTGTGATAACTGGGATGGTGTCAAAGTAAATAAACAAGCAATAACAACAATCAATAACAATAATTAATTCAAATAATCGCGAAATAATCATTTTAATTCACATTGTTGTTTGTGCGAATTAATATAATTTTCTCCAAAGACAATTTATTGTATATTCTCCAATTTTCTTAAATTAACAATTTCAAAAGTCCTAAATTTGAATAGTCATTTATTATAATCATACTTTATTTGACAAATTTAATTCTTCTTCATTCCAAATTATTATTAAATTTATTCTACTTAATATATCCTATCACGTATATATTAAGTATATTTACATTTATTATAACTACTCAAATTTATTTAAAAATTCCTTTGATATCATTTATATTGTATAATATTCAATTACATAGTTAACTTTTGAGCAATTTAGGTAAGTTATATTTAGTGCAATTAAATATTATACAAATGAATTTCTAATTCAATTCTCTCAAGTTTAAATATTAATTCAAAATTTTTGGTTTCATTTATAATTGAAATCATCTTTTCCCCAAATTTTAAGAATTATATTTCCGATTAACTTCAAACAAATTAGAGATAATTGTATACATACAATATATCCAAGTCAAATCAAATACTAATATATATATATATATATATATATTTTAAATCGAGTCATACTTTAGGAATTCAAATCAAATTCATTTCAAAACAAAAGTGTAGCAAGCTACTGATGGTCTCTCCACTTCGAAACTTGAAAATGAATATCGATTATGCGGCCGTCATCACCGAAATTATTTTCCAGCAGCAAAGAGAAGAGCACTGATTTAAACGTTTAAAATTCTTTGAAATTATTTCCATTTGAAAATATTTAAATACTATCCACTTTAGAACTTTAAAAACAAAGTTTGGAATTATCGAAAATTAAATTCTCAAATTCTAAATTTAAATTCAATTAAATTTTCAAATCTGCATGTTGAAATAGTCAATGGTTTCAAAATAAATGAAAATCAAATATTTCTTTTCAACATCAAATTCAATAACTATTTAATTTCAGAAAATTTATATTTATATATAATATAATCATACAAAATTATTTTATTTACTACACTTGAAACAATATTGTGTCAGTTTGCTCTGCTCAGGTGTTTTGGAAATTCTATCGATAGCGTTGATCATACGAATCGATCGAAAATCAGAATCACCTCAACAACTCAAACAACACAATATATATTAAAACATTTTAGTACACAATTAAATACACTACCTCTCTCGACGATACAAAGATGGATTTCAAAATAAGTATAGAGATTTAAATTTGATGGAAATCAAATCAAAGAAAATTTTTATTCGATAATAAGTTCGAAATAGAAGATAAGATAATTCAATTAACAGAACCGGAAGATGCATAAGCTTATTTGATTCACGGGAAACCTTAACCGGGTCGACCGTAACTTCAAGTGTAAGATCGATGCTGAATTCCGAGGTAAATCAACATTCGATCTCAAGAGATAGAATTTAGGTATAGCAGGGAATAGATAGCATCGTAAACCGAGGATACAGAGATTTCTGGTAAATTGATGCCTACTGTAAAGGAGTTTCATTCCTTTATAAATCAATTTGAGATTGGCGAGATCACCGACTCATTATAAAGATCATTCGAAGTGAAGTTATGGGATGCTCCAGAATTGAAAGAAGACGAATAGTGAGGGACATGAATGAATTCCGAAACCGAGGGAACATTCCAAAACTCAAAGGAATCGAGCCAAAAGGAAGAGATTGAAACTCGAATGAGAGTAATTCTATGAATACATTTACCCTATATGATGAGTTCTGCCTAGAGCTACCAAAGCTCTGATACCAACTGTAACGACCCGCTATTTTAGACTATTCGCATCCGCACATGTCGGACTTGAATAATTCAAATTACCGAATTGTTAATTTAAATTTGGCAAAACACAGATATATAGTAAATAAATAATCACAGAATCACAGACACAAAGTAATATGCAGCGGAAGTAAAAGAGATAGTAGTTCATGAAGCTACTATATAAATATATAAGATGCATCAGAGTTTACAACAAAAGAGAAATACGATACATTAAGTATAAATCAGAATACATCATTGGAATCATTGAATACTGAAAGCAGAATAGATGGCTGGATCTTCAAGCAAAGCTCCAACTCCAAAGGTGAGCCTCGAATACTGGTACACTCAGTCTGACCTGAGCGTAAAGCAAAACACAAAACGCTCGAGTCAGAATTAATATTCTCATATCAATAAATCCAACTCAAGTGAAAAAGCAATCGAAATACAAGTAACTCAAAGGATGTTGGAATCACCATCCTCTAAGGATCCGTTAAACTGTCTACTATGTAGTAGTGTACACTAAATAGATAATGTCTATCAGTAATATAAAGTATCAAAATAGTGTTAAGGCGTTACCATTATCCCCCTTAACACATTTTATATAGATGTCATAGTCTATACAGCACTGTAAACTCCACCGCAAACTGGTGGAATATCAGGGAGTACTCCATAGGTATAACACAAAACAAATTCGTAGTGGTCGCGTATATAGGAATACAAGTATGACAAGGCACATGAGGCAATACCCAAGGTAGTGAAACTACCGTTTGCCTGATCCGGACTGGTGAGAACGTATCGCCGCAATGATCGCAACACCGCGAAACAACACTCCTGAAATTCGGTGGGTGCACCAATCAATAACAAAGTAATGAGTAGTTTACTAAGAAGTGTGTCCGCTCGAGGTGGCTAACCCCATTTGGTCCGGCACGGCTCCTGATTTTAGTCATTTCCAATTTGACACAAGTGTCAAGGCTATCCAATATCGTTCTCTTTCTTCAGTCATCACGTACATCATTCCAACCACTTCATTCTGGATCACACTCCGCGTATAGTTATTAAAGTGGTTTTCGGTTTAGACAGAGAGTATGCCCATAACCGATTCTGGTTTCTTTAATAACTTTCGTAATTATTGCACCGATTGGTCGTTTATTATATTTCAAACCAAATCAAATTCAATTTCAATTAAGATTCGAAAATCAACATTTCGTTTGTCTTTCTAAATCAATTTCCAAAATTTACGTTCAACTTTCCAAATTTCCATTTCAAAGTCTTACAATTCAATTTCAATTTTATTTAAATATTAACTCAAGTTCGTATATATAAGTTTCATTCCGAAATCATTTAAATTAAATTAAATTTAACATTAAAAAAAATCAATTTCAATTCATTAATCGATTTCATTCAATATTCGTTAAGTTTATTTATCATTCGAACAGTTTCCATTTAATTTCCAATTCATTAAATCAATTACTTACGTTCAACTTCATTATATAAAATTACAAATTTAATTAAATTAGATTCGTCAAATCAAATTCTTAAATTCCAAGTCTTACACTAATTTCAATAAATCGCAGTTTATTTCTTGTTAAAGAAATTCAATTTCACTTATTTATTTACTTAGTCATAAATTCCAAACTCAATTAAATAAAACTAACTTTCACATATTCGAGAAGTTCAATTTCTCTTATTTACTTATTTAAATATTTTTGCAAACTTCATAAAAAAAGAACCCCATTTCATTTATTAACGAAGATCAAATTCACTTAATCAAAAGTTCGGTTTTCTCTTATCAAAGAATTCAATTTTTATTCAATTATCAAATAATTCAATCTCATTCAATTATTTAATAATTTAAATATTAATTATTAATAATTTCAAAACTTAATAATTACAAACTTGATTATCAATTCAAACTTAATTATTAAAATAATTTCCACCTAATTTTGAATTCAAACTTAATTATCAAATCATTTCAACTTAATTATAAATTCAACTTAATAATTTTAAACTTAATTATAATTCCAAACATAATTATAATTTCAAATTAAATTATTAATTGATTTCAAACTTAATAATTTCAAAACTCGATTATTACTCATTCTAAATTATTTATTAATAATTCTAAATTTAATTATTAAATAATTAAATTTCAAACAACGTTCTTTCATCAATTACTTCATTAATATTTGTTTCAGATTTCAATCTTTACATTTTCCTTTCTAAAATTCGAATTCCAACTTCATTTCAAAACTTATTCTTTGCTCGAATAATCATTATTTTATTTTTAAATCAAATTATTGACCAATCGGATTTTATTTAATTCTCTATCCTAGGTCAAATTCATTTGGGTATATATCATTTCAACCCGATTCCAATTCAATTCAAGATTAAGCATAATAAAGGGAACTTGCAGTGTGATAACTGGGATGGTGTTAAAGTAAATAAACAAGCAATAACAACAATCAGTAACAATTCAATAATTAATTCAAATAATCCCGAAATAATCATATTAATTCACATTGTTGTTTGTGCGAATTAATATAATTATTTCTAGAATCTACACTATCATTTTATGTAGATTAAAGATTATTACACTAATTATTCTATGCAATTCTACAATTTACATCAATTATCAATTTCATACTTCATCAACTAACGCAACAAAAATTCAAATGGTTCAAGTTAATTAACTGTTTCTACGTGACAAATAATTAAACATTTAAGGGGTCATATTATACAAATTTAACTAATCAAATTCAACACATATGTCGTTTCAAATTTTAACTATCCTATGTCAAATTCATTTGCATAATATTTATCACTTTATACATTTCAAATTTAACATCCAATATAAACAACAAACAATCAATCAATTATCAGCCATACAGGATTATGATCGTATAATTTACAGATAACGGTGTCAGATGTCAAAGGTGAACAGATACAGGTAATAGCATATATAAAGTGTAAATAACTACGGCAGCATATTTCAATTTTCGTTTCAACTGAAATCAAATTTAATAAATAAAAGAACATTAATCATGAGTGATTGCTCACCTTTCGAGGCTAGAAAGAGATTCGACGATAGAGTGAGTTACGATACCAACCTGAATCCCAAGACGAAACAAAATTGGCACGAGTTCGACGATCAAAGCTTGATAGCTCGGAATTTGACGAATCAGATCAAACTGGATTGATGAAGATAAATGGTATAAGTGAACTTATATATATATAACTATATATAACTATCATATTATAAATTCAACCACATATTATATAATATATATATATATTTCAAAATCATTGTTTCAAATTAAAAACACATATATTAAAATCGATATATATATATATACATCATATATTTAGAAATAACTGCTTATGTATATATACTTATTAAAATGAAAAATACTTATATTATATTTTATTCCTTTCAAAATGTCATATATTTCAAAATAATAACATGACTTATATATATACTTATGCATCAATTAAACAAGCACTGACATGTATATATATACACCATAGACACACATATATAAACTCATGTATCTTTATATATATATATTATTTTTCTTTTTCTTTTAAAATTAGTTTAAAACATATATATAAAAAAAATCCAACTCATAACTACTAGCTTACAGATCATACAAAAATCAGGTTATAAACAAAGTTATGCAAACAATATATATACAGTAGTCTAATGTACAACATACATGATATATAACATCTACACAGCCTACATTTATAGTATGATATATATATAGGTGTAATACTTTATAATACAACATATAGTACTCCTATACTATAATATATATATATATAGTATAAATTCATCTGTAAACTAATATACAATTGCCGTATATACTTTAAAATTTGTATCTTATGTCAAACTTAAATCCCAGAATATTCTTATAAATATATAAACTATTATGTAACAGATACCATATATAACTATATATATATATACCTATAGATATAACTTTCAGATACTAAAATGAGATAATATATATCACCGCAAACATGCTTGGTCACGTATGCAAGACATAAGGCAAACAAGACATAGTCAAGCTGTAGATGAAATATAGCTACTACATTGAATGTATACACACAATATATAGATATTTACCGTATACACAGAAATGAATGAGGCGGACAAGCAAGGCTCTGAGGTGGAAGGTTTGCGTTTGAATGGGTGACAGGCTGGTCTCGGCACGAGTGAGAAGAGTGGAAAGCTTCGGCGTGGAGGGGAAGAGCAGGTGGCGTTCGATACTCAAAGTGGGTTGATGATTGAGGACGCGCGCTGGGTTGTGGCTGAAAATACATAGCGTTTGTGAAGGAGGGCAGAGCTCACGTGCTTGTGGCCATGTAGAGGAGATAGTTGAGTTGTTCAGGTAAGTGAGGTTGTTGCATCGGAGGGATAGGGCAGGCGCCTATAGGTTTGGTGACCGAGAAGCTTGGAGGCGGAGGCTCAGGCACTGAAGCATTGCCATGGGCGGGCTGAGACAAGCGATGGCGAACCCGGGCTTCAGCTCTTCCAGGGGTAACAGCCAAAGGCGGAGGAAGGGAGGCGCGTGAAGGATGGAAGCACGGTGTTGGGTGTGTGGTAGGCGATGGAATAGGAGGCATGTTGAGGGTGAGGAGGGGTTACAGCGGCTGTCTTTGGTTTTTTTTTTCTGGAAGATGGTAGCAGGTGACATAATGCATATCTGGCTTAAGGCAAATGGGTTGATGTGTTAGCTAAGAGGAGTGACAAGGCAGAGGAGATTTGTGGTTACTAGCAAATGCAAATGAGCGTCCAACAAAAAAAAAGAGAATGATAGTAAATTGGTGAAAAGTTTTGAAAGTTGAAACATTTTGAAAAAGAAAGGTCACAAATTAAATTTATAAAAGAGTTCAATGTCTATTAGATTAACCGGTGGATATACGAAGGGTCAAAGAAATCAATAGGCACAAAACTTGTTACCGAGACGGCGATCCGTTTCCACGGAGTTGCCGCGTGTTGGACTCCAAAACACACAAACGAATATATCATGGAGATCAGCATGACGAGATAATCAAAACGGTATACGGATATCAGTTTTACGATTGAATTATAAAAATTTCAAATTTTCTACTACGGAAAATGCAAGAAAAATGCATAAGAATAAGATCGACGGAGCTAAAGATTTCCTAATTTGGAAAAACGACAAACTGACATCTTGCTCAGAAGATGCTTTAGAATTTTTCTATGTAAAAATATTTTAGTTTTGAAAACGTTTTATTTTCATCGCTTTTTAACTGATTAAACTGAAGTAAATTTACGCACGAAATAAACTTTCATATTTTCGGACGAAAATTTACAAGTTGCTATGTTTAACTGGCCGCATTCCAAATATCAAATTTATATTTCAAAATTTTATCGTTAAAAAAAATTCAATTAGTAACGTTATTAAAACCGGTTAAATCTACGGGTTGTTACACTCTCCCCCACTCAAAACTTTTCGTCCTCGGAAAGGAAGGAGGTAAGAGAATACAAAATAATCAAAAGAAACTATACTTGAATTACATTATAAACAATTTATTTAAACCATATAAATTTCAATTTAAATCATTTATATTCAACAGTTGGTTTTTAAATTCAAGGTTTCCATTTAATTTCTCATTTATTAATTAGTGTTAGATACAAAAAGGTTCCTTTAAAACAAAAATTCAATTTAAATTCAATTAATATCAGGATATCTCATTAAGTTGATTTTATTTCAATTCATTAACTTCCAAAACAAATTTTATTTATTTAATCACATCAATTATTCAATTAACTTATTATTTTATTCATCTCCATAAACATTTTATAATCAAAATTTAAGTGAATAACATTTATTATATGCACTCACATTTTATTTATAAAGACAATTTATTGTATATTCTCCAATTTTCTTAAATTAACAATTTCAAAAGTCCTAAATTTGAATAGTCATTTATTATAATCATACTTTATTTGACAAATTTAGTTCTTCTTCATTCCAAATTATTATTAAATTTATTCTACTTAATATATCATATCACATATATATTAAGTATATTTACATTTATTATAACTATCTCAAATTTATTTAAAAATTCCTTTGATATCATTTATATTGTATAATATTCAATTACATAGTTAACTTTTGAGCAATTTAGGTAAGTTATATTTAGTGCAATTAAATATTATACAAATGAATTTCTAATTCAATTCTCTCAAGTTTAAATATTAATTCAAAATTTTTGGTTTCATTTATAATTGAAATCATCTTTTCCCCAAATTTTAAGAATTATATTTCCGATTAACTTCAAACAACTTAGAGATAATTGTATACATACAATATATCCAAGTCAAATCAAATACTAATATATATATATATATATATATATATATATATATATTTTAAATCGAGTCATACTTTAGGAATTCAAATCAAATTCATTTCAAAACAAAAGTGTAGCAAGCTACTGATGGTCTCTCCACTTCGAAACTTGAAAATGAATATCGATGATGCGGCCGTCATCACCGAAACTATTTTCCAGCAACAAAGAGAAGAGCACTGATTTAAACATTTAAAATTCTTTGAAATTATTTCCATTTGAAAATATTTAAATACTATCCACTTTAGAACTTTAAAACCAAAATTTGGAATTATCGAAAATTAAATTCTCAAATTCTAAATTTAAATTCAATTAAATTTTCAAATCTGCATGTTGAAATAGTCAATGGTTTCAAAATAAATGAAAATCAAATATTTCTTTTCAACATCAAATTCATTAACTATTTAATTTCATAAAATTTATATTTATATATAATATAATCATACAAAATTATTTTATTTACTACACTTGAAACAATATTGTGTCAGTTTGCTCTGCTCAGGTGTTTTGGAAATTCTATCGATAGCGTTGATCATACGAATCGATCGAAAATCCGAATCACCTCAACAACTCAAACAACACAATATATATTAAAACATTTTAGTACACATTTAAATACACTACCTCTCTCGACGATACAAGGATGGATTTCAAAATAAGTATAGAGATTTAAATTTGATGGAAATCAAATCAAAGAAAATTTTTATTCGATAATAAGTTCGAAATAGAAGATAAGATAATTCAATTAACAGAACCGGAAGATGCATAAGCTTATTTAATTCACGGGAAACCTTAACCGGGTCGACCGTAACTTGTGTAAGATCGATGCTGAATTCCGAGGTAAATCAACATTCGATCTCAAAAGATAGAATTTAGGTATAGCAGGGAATAGATAGCATCGTAAACCGAGGATACAGAGATTTCTGGTAAATCGATGCCTACTGTAAAGGAGTTTCATTCCTTTATAAATCAATTTGAGATTGGCGAGATCACCGACTCATTATAAAGATCATTCGAAGTGAAGTTATGGGATGCTCCAGAATTGAAAGAAGATGAATAGTGAGGGACATGAATGAATTCCAGAACCTAGGGAACATTCCAAAACTCAAAGGAATCGAGCCAAAAGGAAGAGATTGAAACTCGAATGAGAGTAATTCTGTGAATACATTTACCCTATATGCTGAGTTCTGCCTGGAGCTACCAAAGCTCTGATACCAACTGTAACGACCCGCTATTTTAGACTATTCGCATCCGCACATGTCGGACTTGAATAATTCAAATTACCGAATTGTTAATTTAAATTTGGCAAAACACAGATATATAGTAAATAAATAATCACAGAATCACAGACACAAAGTAATATGCAGCGGAAGTAAAAGAGATAGTAGTTCATGAAGCTACTATATAAATATATAAGATACATCAGAGTTTACAACAAAAGAGAAGTACGATACATTAAGTACAAATCAGAATACATCATTGGAATCATCGAATACTGAAAGCAGAATAGATGGCTGGATCTTCAAGCAAAGCTCCAACTCCAAAGGTAAGCCTCGAATACTGGTACACTCAGTCTGACCCGAGCGTAAAGCAAAACACAAAACACTCGAGTCAGAATTAATATTCTCATATCAATAAATCCAACTCAAGTGCAAAAGCAATCGAAATACAAGTAACTCAAAGGATGTTGGAATCACCATCCTCTAAGGATCCGTTAAACTGTCTACTATGTAGTAGTGCACACTAAATAGATAATGTCTATCAGTAATATAAAGTATCAAAATAGTGTTAAGGCGTTACCATTATCCCCCTTAACACATTTTATATAGATGTCATAGTCTATACAGCACTGTAAACTCCACCGCAAACTGGTGGAATATCAGGGAGTACTCCATAGGTATAACACAAAACAAATTCGTAGTGGTCGCGTATATAGGAATACAAGTATGACAAGGCACATGAGGCAATACCCAAGGTAGTGAAACTACCGTTTGCCTGATCCGGACTGGTGAGAACGTATCGACGCAATGATCGCAACACCGCGAAACAACACTCCTGAAATTCGGTGGGTGCACCAATCAATAACAAAGTAATGAGTTGTTTACTAAGAAGTGTGTCCGCTCGAGGTGGCTAACCCCATTTGGTCCGGCACGGCTCCTGATTTTAGTCATTTCCAATTTGACACAAGTGTCAAGGCTATCCAATATCGTTCTCTTTCTTCAGTCATCACGTACATCATTCCAACCACTTCATTCTGGATCACACTTCGCGTATAGTTATTAAAGTGGTTTTCGGTTTAGACAGAGAGTATGCCCATAACCGATTCTGGTTTCTTTAATAACTTTCGTAATTATTGCACCGATTGGTCGTTTAATATATTTCAAACCAAATCAAATTCGATTTCAATTAAGATTCGAAAATCAACATTTCGTTTGTCTTTCTAAATCAATTTCCAAAATTTACGTTCAACTTTTCAAATTTCCATTTCAAAGTCTTACAATTCAATTTCAATTTTGTTTAAATATTAACTCAAGTTCGTATATATAAGTTTCATTCCGAAATCATTTAAATTAAATTAAATTTAACATTAAAAAAATCAATTTCAATTCATTAATCGATTTCATTCAATATTCGTTAAGTTTATTTATCATTCGAACAGTTTCCATTTAATTTCCAATTCATTAAATCAATTACTTACGTTCAACTTCATTATATCAAATTACAAATTTAATTAAATTAGATTCGTCAAATCAAATTCTTAAATTCCAAGTCTTACACTAATTTCAATAAATCGCAGTTTATTTCTTGTTGAAGAAATTCAATTTCACTTATTTATTTACTTAGTCATAAATTCCAAACTCAATTAAATAAAACTAACTTTCACATATTCGAGAAGTTCAATTTCTCTTATTTACTTATTTAAATATTTTTCCAAACTTCATAAAAAAAGAACCCCATTTCATTTATTAACGAAGATCAAATTCACTTAATCAAAAGTTTGGTTTTCTCTTATCAAAGAATTCAATTTTTATTCAATTATCAAATAATTCAATCTCATTCAATTATTTAATAATTTAAATATTAATTATTAATAATTTCAAAACTTAATAATTACAAACTTGATTATCAATTCAAACTTAATTATTAAAATAATTTCCACCTAATTTTGAATTCAAACTTAATTATCAAATCATTTCAACTTAATTATAAATTCAACTTAATAATTTTAAACTTAATTATAATTCCAAACATAATTATAATTTCAAATTAAATTATTAATTGATTTCAAACTTAATAATTTCAAAACTCGATTATTACTCATTCTAAATTATTTATTAATAATTCTAAATTTAATTATTAAATAATTAAATTTCAAACAACGTTCTTTCATCAATTCGTTAATATTTGTTTCAGATTTCAATCTTTACATTTTCCTTTCTAAAATTCAAATTCCAACTTCATTTCAAAACTTATTCTTTGCTCGAATAAAATCATTATTTTATTTTTAAATCAAATTATTGACCAATCGGATTTTATTTAATTATCTATCCTAGGTCAAATTCATTTGGGTATATATCATTTCAACCCGATTCCAATTCAATTCAAGATTAAGCATAATAAAGGAAACTTGCAGTGTGATAACTGGGATGGTGTCAAAGTAAATAAACAAGCAATAACAACAATCAATAATAATCCAATAATTAATTCAAATAATCCCGAAATAATCATATTAATTCACATTGTTGTTTGTGCGAATTAATATAATTATTTTTAGAATCTACATTATCATTTTATGTAGATTAAAGATTATTACACTAATTATTCTATGCAATTCTACACTTTACATCAATTATTCAATTTCATACTTCATCAACTAATGCAACATAAATTCAAATGGTTCAAAATAATTAACTGTTTCTACGTGTCAAATAATTAAACATTTAAGGGGTCATATTATACAAATTTAACTAATCAAATTCAACACATATGTCATTTCAAATTTTAACTATCCTATGTCAAATTCAATTGCATAATATTTATCACTTTATACATTTCAAATTTAACATCCAATATAAACAATAAAAAATCAATCAATTATCAGCCAAACAGGATTATCATCGTATAATTTACAGATAACGGTGTCAGATGTCAAAGGTGAACAAATACAGGTAATAGCATATATAACAGTGTAAATAACTACGACAGCATATTTCAATTGTCGTTTCAATTGAAATCAAATTTAATAAATAAAAGAACATTAATCGTGATTGATTGCTCACCTTTCGAGGCTAGAAAGAGATTCGACGATAGAGTGAGTTACGATACCAACCCGAATCCTAAGACGAAACAAAATTGGCACGAGTTCGACGATCAAAGCTTGATAGCTCGGAATTTGACGAATCAGATCAAACTGGATTGATGAAGATAAATGGTATAAGTGAACTTATATATATATAACTATATATAACTATCATATTATAAATTCAACCACATATTAAATAATATATATATATATATATTTCAAAATCATTGTTTCAAACTAAAAACACATATATTAAAATCGATATATATATATATATACATCATATATTTAGAAATAACTGCTTATATATATACTTATTAAAATGAAAAATACTTATATTATATTTTATTCCTTTCAAAATGTCATATATTTTAAAATAATAACATGACTTATATATATACTTATGCATCAATTAAACAAGCATTGTCATGTATATATATACACCATACACACACGTATATAAACTCATGTATCTTTATATATATATATATATATATATATATATATATATTTCTCTTTCTTTTTCTTTTAAATTCAGTTTAAAACATATATATAAAAAAATCCAACTCATAACTACTAGCTTATAGATCATACAAAAATCAGGTTATAAACAAAGTTATGCAAACACTATATATACAGTAGTCTAATGTACAACATACATGATATATAACATCTACAAAGCCTACATTTATAGTATGATATATATATATATATATATATATATATATATATTTATGTAATACTTTATAATACAACATGCAGTATTCCTATACTATAATATATATATAGTATAAATTCATCTATAAACTAATATACAATTGTCGTATATACTTTAAAATTTGTATCTTATATCATAAACTTAAATCCCAGGATATTCTTATAAATATATAAACTATTATATAACAGATACCATATATAACTATATATATATATATATATATATACCTATAGATATAGCTTTCAGATACTAAAATGAGATAATATATATCACTGCAAACATGCTTGGTCACGTATGCAAGACATAAGGCAAACAAGACATAGTCGAGCTGTAGATGAAATATAGCTACTTCATTGAATGTATACACACAATATATAGATATTTACCATATACACAGAAATGAATGAGGCGGACAAGCAAGGCTCTGAGGTGGAAGGTTTGCGTTTGAATGGGTGACAGGCTGGTCTCAGCACGAGTGAGAAGAGTGGAAAGCTTCGGCGTGGAAGGGAAGAGTAGGTGGCGTTCGATACTCAGAGTGGGTTGATGATTGAGGACGCGCGCTGGGTTGTGGCCGAAAATACATAGCGTTTGTGAAGGAGGGCAGAGCTCGCGTGCTTGTGGCCATGTAGAGGAGATAGTTGAGTTGTTCAAGCGAGTGAGGTTGTTGCATCGGAGGGATAGGGCAGGCTACTATAGGTTTGGTGACCGAGAAGCTTGGAGGCGGAGGCTCAGGCACTGAAGCATTGCCATGGGTGGGCTGAGACAAGCGATGGCGAACCCGGGCTTCAGCTCGTCCAGGGGTGACAGCCAAAGGCGGAGGAAGGGAGGCGAGTGAAGGATGGAAGCACGGTGTTGCGTGTGTGGTAGGCGATGGAATAGGAGGCATGTTGAGTGTAATAACCCGGATTTTTGAGTATTGTAATTAATAATATGATTGAGTTAATTAAAAGAAATACTGGATTATAGATTAGACAGATAAGAATTCTGATGATAATAGAAACTGAATTTTTATATTTGGATAAATATTTAATTGATAATCTTATAGTTTAATTTTTATCATTGGCAAATTATGCCTTTCAAACAAATAATATGTTGTTAAAAATATATAGGCTGATTTTAAATTTTTCCTTTAATTGAAATTGAGTTTGAATTGAAATTCAAAATATAGTTATTTTACTTTGGTTTTAAAGTGTATTTTCATGATTTTACTTAGAATACAAAATTGTTTATATTAATTTCTTTTAAAAAAAAAGAGATTGATTTATATAATTTAAAATAAAGTATTTATAAATTGGATAATTAATTTGAAGCTTTATTAAGTATTTAAAAAACTACTTTTGCATGAAAAGTACATGTGTTAACTTGTGAACATCTCTAATAACATGTGTATGGAATTTATTCTTAAGAAAGACATTTGTAAAACAATCTACATCTTAAAGCAACAAGTGGCATTTGTTTTTTTATTTGAAAACATTTTATTAAAAATAGATAAGAGAAAAACTTGGCAAAATCTATGTGAATTCAAACCTTTCATCTTTTCTTAAAACTGAAATTACCTCCTCTGAAATAATTTCAAAACATGAAATGTTTTCCTTCAATCTGAATTTCATTCCTCAACAAAAATCATTTTTTTCAAAGAAAGATCAAAACATCAGATTTGAAACCCTGTAATATTTTATCAAAACCTGTAAAAGCATTTTCCCTCAACCCTGAAGTACTTTTAACAAGCCTGTAACATATTTCAAAACTGCATGCTTGAGAATCAAGTTTCAAGTACAATGCAACCTGGCAACCCAACAAAGTATCAAAGACTTCAGAATCAAGTATCAGTAATATTCAAAGTTTTAGGAATTAGCAACAACAATTTTCAAATTTTAAAAGGGGGATTCAGTGTTCATTCCAGTTTCAAGCTCTACCTATTAAACAGGTGAGTAAACTATTAATTTAAATATTAAGTAGGATAAAATATGTTGCTTAAATGATTTCTGTGATTTTGATTCTTGCATGTGTGGAATATAGTATACAATCTGTAGTTATGAATGTATTTGTTTCTGCATGCCTGTAATGGGTATTCCTCTGTTCATTCCTGAAGTACAGAGTTTTAAAAATAAACAAAAATTCAAATTTCCCATAGAAACACTTTGCAACTTTGAATTTTCAAATACATTAGTCAAGTTTAAACTCATCTTGATTATGAAAACATGTTTAAGTAATATAGGATCAGAAATTACCTGTAAACAAGAAGAATGCAGTGGAAACTTATATAATGTGATAAATAAAATGTAGAATTATATTGATTCATGTATGTGTATCGAATCATCATTTAAGATTGTGTTTTAAAAACAAAAATCCAAATTTATAATGTTGAATTGATGTGAACTTTGGGGTTTACTGGAAAATGGGTTTATGGTGATTTCTGGAAGATGGAGTATTTGGTGTGGTCGGAATTGTTACTGAAGGAAGTGAAGTGATTAGGTACTTCAGGAAAATTGTCAGGTGATGGATCAAGGCGACGTGGTGGTGGCGGGAGGTCGATCTTGCCGGTAGCCCTAGTTTTGGGTTTGGTTTTTGGAGTGTTCGTTCGTCGCCTCTGGTGGATTGAGCTCCACCAGAGTTTGGGAATAGGTTGAGGGGTTGGAAGAGAAGTTGTGGTCGGGGCCGCAGTATTTACGGTGGTCGGAGGACAGAGGTTGCGGCGTTGACAGGTTTGGGTTCGAGGAGAGTTCTGTTTTCCAGGTTGGGTGTTGAGACCCAATTTTGATTCTGAGCTGGATTCATTGTTCGAGTGGTCAGATTTTGGGGTTTGGATGATCGTCGACGTGTACGACGATCTGGTGATGAACGAAGGAGGTCGGCGGCACCGTGCATGTGCACGGTGCACTTATGTCCTGGTGATCTGGGGCTTTATTGTTTGGGAAGAAAGTTCTCGCGTTTGCCTCTGGTCATTCGAGTTTTTACTCGAAGATTTCAGGTGGAAGACTCGAAGTAATGTTGCTTAAGCTCGGAAATTTTGTTTCAGGATTTTGAAACTGTCAGTGTTACAGTTTTTAAAAATGTAAACTAAAAATAAAAGTAAAGCATGTTTTAAAATAAAAGTTTTGAAAACAAGTTTAAAATATGAATTCAAAAGGAGTTTGAATTCTAGTTTTCAAACAAATAAGTTTTATAAAGATGGAATGTTTTTAACAACTTTAATTTGTTAAATATTTTATAAAGTAGTATTAAAAATCTGAAATTATAAAATTAAACAAGAATTTTAAAATTTAAGTTTAAATCTGAATTCAAAGTTTAGTTTGAATTCTAGTTTGAAATAAAACAAAGTTGGTATTTAAAAGTTTCAAAACCACTTGGAATATTTAAATTATATTTTAAATTTGAATATGGATTAAATCTATTTTAAATTTACCTTAGAAGATAGGTAATTCTTTAAAAATGAAATTAAAAGGTTTTGAATTGTTAAACCTTGTTTAAGTTAAAATTTGATTTCATTTTTAATCTTAATTTAAAATGGAATTTAGAGGAAATTTAAAAGAAAATCGTTTTTTTATTACTTTGAAATGATAATTAAATCATTAATAAGATTAAAGTTTATCTTTAAATTAATTAGGACTTAATGATTATTATTCATTAAATGATTAAGGTAATTAAGATTTATAATTAATTAATCTAAATTAATTAATGATTTGGTTAATTAATTAAATAATTACGGGTTTTATTTAATTAATTGAAGGATTAAGTAAGTTAATTAAGATTGATTAAATTGTAATTAAGAAATCCTTAATTAGATAAGATTTGATTGTAAATTAATGATTTGAATCATTAATCAAGTAATTAAAATTTTATTTAAGTTTTAGATTATCACTTGGTTAATTAAATACTAGAGATTAATTAATGGGTTTTATAGATAATTAAATTAGAACTTAATATTGATTAATCTTAGTTAATTACTTTCAAGTAATAATTAAAGATGTGTTAATGGTTAATGAAGGTCATTAACATGGAATTATTTAATAATCAAATTAATGTGATTAATTTTAATAATTAATTACACTGATTAATTAAGAATAATCATTTGTGAAGTTGTTTAAGTGTAATTACTTAATGGAAGTAATTAAGGAATTAATTACTCATTGTAATTAATTGAGTTTAATCTGATTAGTTCAGCTAGTTAATTCAGTTTAATTAATTTAAAAGAATCACTTGATGATTTGATAAGAAATTACTTAGGTAAGTAATTAATTGAATAACTGATTTATTAATGAGAGAAATTCGAATTAGATTACCTTGTATAATAAATAAAAGGATTAATTAGAAAAATAAATTAAGGATTAATTTATTCAATGAAGTAATTAAGGGTAGTTAATTATTGGATGTTATTAATCAAGGGTGATTAATAATCATGGTTAATAATTAATTAATGGAGTAATTAAAGGTTAATTATTATATTTGGTTAAGAATAAATTAATTTGTGAAATTAATTTAAGGAATAAATAGAATGATATGGGAAGCCTTTGATTTATTGTTATCACTAATATGTGGTTCATGATGCTATGTGATAAGATATGTTAATGTTAAACTGTTATGATGTGGTTTTCTATTGATGATGAATTACCGTGACATCCTGTATTTAAAGTTGAATTGTTTTTCCCTTAGATAATTTAAGTCAAGTTGACACTGGGTTCGAAAAGACCGGAGTCGGGTATTAGGAATATCCGAAACCACTTTGATTCTTTATAGATTGATATGTGAATCAATAGACTGATTTGGAATGATTTAAGAAAATTGGACCATTTAATCTAAGTTTTGGTACTTAGAATTTGATGTGTAAAATAAGAAATGTCTATAACAACTTGTGAAGTTGTAAACTGATATAAGTTACCCCGGGTTTATATGAGTTGAATGTTTTTGTATTTCATGTTAGATGGGTTTACTCACGCTGGTTTCCAGCCTGACCCGGGTGTTACTTTGATGTAATGCTCGGGTCCGACCGAGTATTACAGATTTGCAGGTAAGGACGTTCTGGACCTCAGGAGGCGAGCTGTATGGCTGGAACGTATGGAGTGTACCTGCTGTGATATATAGTTATATATCTAGGACATGTTGATTTAGAACTGTCCTGTGTTGTGTAAATGTTCTAACTCTGATATATGAAAATGTAAATGTACTAATACTGTTCTTTTTGTAAACTGTTATTTATTTACTATTATATTTGATCCGCTGCGAATGTGAGGTTTTCTTTGACTGGCTTCTGTTTCTGCTTCTTTCTCTTTTCTTCTTTTCACTAACTATCTGGAATTTTCGAGATAGAAATTTCCGGGTCGTTACATTTGGTATCAGAGCGAGGTTAAGCGAGAACCTTGGCTCTGGTGGGATTACTCTGTAACAGCCCTAGTTTTTAGCTATTTATTTCTTTTAATTTTTTTGTTTTTAGAAATATAATTTATATAAATTGTGTTTACCAATATTGTTTAAATATTTAATTTAGAGAATTAAACTCGTTAATTTAATATGATTTTTGTAACTAAATTTAAGAAGAAAAAAAAAAGGAAATTTTTATAATGTATAATGAAGTGAGTGGTAACTAAATGTTTTGGATATTATCATAATATCTGTTGTTATACCCATTCCCTAAAAATAATGAAAAGGAGAAAATTTGTAACATATTAAAGTAGTTAATTAATTATGTTAATTTGGTAGGTTATGACATGCAAATCATGTTGGTGGAATATTCTCAATTTTGACATATTAATTATGTTAGCAGTGAACATTGTTAAGCAATTTAAAACAATGAAACTTACAATCAATTTATTTGATAAATCTACCTTATTCCTAGTTAGCAATTCAAAACTTGAATAAAGGCACATACGGATATTTTAAAATGGAGTTAATGACAATTAATAGATATTTCAAAAAGAAATTTATGACAATTAATAGAGAAATTAATTGTAAAATTTCAGTAGTTGACCAGAATTAATTTATTGAATAATTAATGCAAATTAATAAAATTGATGAAAGATAAATAAGTTAATTCTTTTGGTTAATGGCATGAGGACACGAGGTTAATCCCCATTTTGTAGGAGAAATCTGCCCGTGTAACCAGTCCGGCTACCAGTGCCTACAAAGCGGACGGATTAATGTGAGACGTCGCAGGATTGATAATTAACAAAAAGGGTTAATTAACTAATTAAGTTAGTAACCAAATTTGAGTATGTAATTAAAGGAGGATAATTAATTGGTAATATGGTAATTAATTGAAATCAATTAAGGAGGGTAATTAAAAGGGATAAGGTAATCAATTGAAATCAATTAAAGGCAATTAAAGGGGAATTAATTGATTAGAAGAATATGGAAATCAAATTTGCCTTCCTTTGCGCGTGACACAAAATTTTATCCTTTTAACATTTTGACATTTGCCTCTTACCATTTGTTTCTTGAGCATGTCACTGTATTCATTTATTCACGCAGCCTTATCCACAAAAATATCAACTCTTCCAATTGCCATTTTTCCTCTCACCTAAATTAAATGCATTCAAAATTTAATCTTGCCTATCTTTGCAAATTTTCGCATACCCATTATATCTCTCTGTTTCCACTGCGTTTGTTTTGCAATAAATAAATTTTTCGAACCATTGATCAAGTAAATATTTATGTAAGCATTTATTACTTTTGCCTTTTCAGTTAAAAGCTTTTTCATTGCTTACCATAAATCACGCAAGAGCTCAAGTTTTGCTTCCTCAATCAAATCTGTTCAAATTTGCAGTAACGCATGCTTTAAATTTAGATTATAACTGGTATAAATCACGCAAGCTATCTAAAAAAAAAAAATCCAAAAGAGTGATATCGTTCAAACATAAAACTGGAAAGAGAAATCAACGCATGCATTTATCACAATTTTCGTGTAGCGTCCAAACAAGAAGAACTGGAAATAAATCTCTTGCCTAAACGCATGCACTCAAAAATCAACGCTTGCATTTATTTCTTACGTTTTCAAACCTTCCTATTTATCTCCCCTTTTTATTTCGCAAGTTTATCTATAAATACTTTGCCTCATTCACATAAGTTTTCATATCTCCTTGTTTGTCCCTCTCTGGTACAAGCTTCTATCAGGTAAATAATTTGCATTGTTTATTTCTTTGCTTCTTCCAATTTTCCTTCCTCCTTCTTGTGTTCTCTGATTTCCTTACTCGGCTACTTCCCCATCATGCCGTGCCATTTATAAATACATATAGAACTTTGTTAGTAGTAGGCTGGAAGAAATGATATAAATTGATTGTAGGAAGCTAGACTATGGAATTAGTGTAGTTATGATGTAGTTAGTGGTATTGTGGATTTGGATAAGTGCAGTTTGAAGAGGAAGGCATAGAAAAAAAAAAGAATTACAATTTAATAATGGAGAAGATAAATTGATAAGGAGAAAATGATATGAAATGTTGTTTAATTCAAATAAACAATATTGTATGAATAAATCTTGGGTGAATATAATAAAATGACATTTATTTCAATTTTTAATGGTTGAAATAAATTTAAGATGGTTAAAAATAAATTTAACTACTTATTTGAGAATTTGGGTGGATAAATATCAATGGATTTTATTTATTATGGTTAATAAAAGGATATTGGTGATGTATACCAATAATCACCTTTTAATGTTTAATAATAAAAGTAAAAGAAGAAATAATTTGCCTAAACATGATGAACATGTATGTGAAATAAAGTATTATTTAATGAATTCGAATGTAGTTAGTGGCTACATTTGATTAAATCGAATAATTTGAACAGTATTGTGTTTGTTGCCAATATTGTCATTTTATTTAAATAAATATATATGAGAATGAAAATAATTGATCATGATAAATATGATTAAAAATGTGAGAAATAATTTAATAATGTCTAAACATGTATTTGTTTTGTTTGGGTGCATAACATCTTTTTATTCAATCAATTGTATTAAATTTGCAATTTATTTTGCAATTTATTCAATTTATTTTATGCATGCGTACGGTTGAAGTATGGGCCTAGGATATGTTGAGACGGTTAGCGGGTTGTAGTAGTCGAGCAAGTTGAACTAAATTTCTTTTATTCTATTCGTTCCAGTTGTTCTGAAATTTTGCTTTGACCGAAATTTTTAAATTCGCATACTTGGTATTTGGATCTTATAGATTTAAGTCAAGGCTTTGCATCCGCCGAAGTTTGATCGTGCTTTCCGTTTTTTTTTCCGAAGTAGATACCGTGTTTGATTTAGATCCACTGCAGCGTTTAAGGTGAGTATTTCTCACCAGACATATGTACATATATTTTGTGAATTATCGCAAGTGTATGTGTAAAAATTTTATTTAAATATTATCTGTCTGTAGTATAACGTAGAATGATGAATCCCATTTAAATTGACACCTCATCAGTTATTATCTGTTGTATTATTTCTGCAGTTATATTATATTATTGTTTATTTACTGCTTAAATCACCACTGCAAGTTCCCTGTTAAATTTAGATTGTTGTGGGCTGAAATGATAGGCCTAAATGATGATTACTGTGCTATTATTATGTTAACTGTTTAACTGTTAACTTGGGATTGCGGGTTTGAAATGATAGAACCCGGGGTTTGTAAATTACGGATTGAAATGATATAAATCCGTATCACTTGACCTAGGCTAGAAAACTATATACAGGCCCGTGGTCCTTATAATATTTTCTGAAATATTTAAAATTATTTTGGAAGTTAAATATTTGATTTAATATCTTTAAAGGATTTTATATTGATTTTGAATGAGTTATAAATGTTAATAAATAAATAAATAAATATTTGAATAAAATTTTGGAATATAACTTATTTTGGAAATTCTGGATTTTTGAAAGGATAAGATTTCAGTTAAGAAATATATATATATAAGTTATATTTGGAAATATTTATTAAGTTAAACAATCTACTAAAGCATTTAAATGCTGTCTTTTGAAATTGGACTAGTTTTACCCGTAACTTTAGGTAGCATTTCCTAAGTGCTATAGAATCTGGAATTTGATTGTTTTGAAATTTAAGGAATTTGATAAATTATATTTATGTTTAAGTTTTGGAGACCTTTAAGATGTGAGATTTATAACTGGATTTTTCTTAATAAATTTAAGATGAACATTCTAGTGTTAAGTAAATTTTGAAATTATTTAATGGCATAATTTTGGAGTTTTATCTATGGAATTTATGGGAATATTCAAGACGAAATAATAAACACTAATTTGTTGAAAGAAAAAATATCCAACCTTAGTTTTGAATATTAATACTCCAATTGGATATATATATAGGAATTGAAATGGTCTTGGGAACATGAAGTGATATTTAAATTATGGTTTAAAATAAAGAAATATATTTGTAAAGCTATGTAAATTATCTTCTTTACAAAGTAACCATAAAGTTAAACCATTTATTCTATATACCGTTGAATGTCCAAACCATTGTGTTTGGGAGTTATGGTTTTAAAGTAAAATTTCCAAAATATTATGTTTTGAAGATATAATTTAAATATTTGGTTTCCAGATATTATAAATTTTAAGCAGTATGGTTTTTGGAAAAGAATTATACTTGAATATAACGGTATCATATTGTTTTGGGTTTTGAATGATATCGTGTTTATAGTTTGAAATAGAAATGTTTATTTTGGTTTTAAAGTATAAACTGTTTTAAAAGACCACGGTGTTATAATAACGATGGGTTGGCAAAGAGACCGGGATCGGATATGGACATACTCTCTGTCGATACCGAAAACCACTTTGACTAACCGTGTACGCGGTGGAGATTCCAGAATGAAGTAGGTTGGTGGCGACGTTTCCTGTAAGGTAAATACGTGGACCCGACTCCCGTGAGTTGGCATAAGGTGGCTAAAACAGGAGCGATCGACGGGTTAATGAGGTCATTCCTCTGATCGGACACTCCTCTTCGATATTATACTATGACTTTGGATTGATTCAGTGGCCACTTCTATTTTGATTTGGGGAGTTGTTTCGAGGTGGGCGGTTGCTGCGGCTTCGCGTTACCATCGGCCCGGATGCGTAATTGGTATATCTACCCTGGCATTGCCTAGTTGTGCCGTGTCACCTACCATACCGCGCCTTGTACGAGTTTAGATTTCTCCCGTAGCCCGTGTGGTATCCTCTAGTTGCTTCCCGATCAGGAGGAGCTATGATATTGGATGGACTACTGGGACTATTACGTGTTAAGGTGGAAAATGTAAAGCCTTAACGCTACTTAAAAGTAAGTTTATTTTATAAATAGACACTAGTATAATAGCGCAATATACTACATAGTAAATAGTTTGACGGATCCTTAGAGGATGGGCGGTCCCAAGCATCCTTTAAGTTACTTGCTCTATATTACAGTACACTTGAATTAGCTTACATTATATAAGTATGTATGTCCTGACTCGAGTGTTATGTTTTATTTTTACGCTCGGGTCAGCCTGAGTTGCAGTTTCAGTTTCTCTCCGGAGTTATGTCATCCCGTAGATCATTCATACTGCCGGAAGCCTTTCAGTCTTTATCTTATTTGCAATCAATCAAATTGGAAGACTCTGTTTCTATTTATGTCTACAGCTGTATTGCAGATTCTAAACTATGTAAATTCTATTTGGTTAAAGTTTTATAGTGGCTTCATGAACCACTGTATATTTTATTTCCGCTGTGAGTTCTGATATATGTATGTGATTCTGTGATTTATTTACTACATATTCTGAGTTTTGCCAAATTTATTTTACAACGCAGTATTTTGAACAATTCAAGTCCGACATGTGCGGATGCGAAGGGTTGAAAATACTGGGTCGTTACATTTGGTATCAGAGCTTTGGTTCTAGGCAAAACTTAGAATGTATGGTAAATTTGATTTACAGAATCACGTTCATTCGAGATTGAACCACTCTCTTTTCGAATTTTGGAACATTCCCTACGGTTCCAAAGCTCATTCGTATCCCTCACTTTTTCATCTGCTTTAGATTCTGGAGTATCTCATAACTCCACTTCGGATGATCTTTATTGTAAATTGGCGGTCTCGCCATTATTCTAATAAAGGGGTGAAACTCCTTTACCATTAGCATTGATTCACCGGAGATTTATATTTATCCTCGGTTTATATGCTAGTATCTTTGGTTATTCCAAATTCTATCTCTTCGGATCAAATGTAGATTTACCCCAACCACATCGATATGGCTCTTTAAGTCACGGATGACTAGGTCAAGGTTGTCCGCGACTTATATAGACTTACCCAGTTTCCTTATTCTGATCTTCTGATTTCAATTTATCTTGAATTCTATTTGATTTGAGTTCATCAAATTTGAGTCTCTATCCTGGTTTGAGAAGTTTATTCCTATATTTGAAATTAAAATCTAATATTATATATATGAGTATAATTTTCAAAATTTTATAATTAATTTAACTAGTTGTCAAGAGATAATAGTTTTGATTTTATTTATGGTGTTGTAAGCCATGTGTTTGTCTAATAAATAAGTGAATATAAAACAATGGTTATAAATTAATTTGGAAACAGAAATGAATTTAAAACTAAAACTTGAGAATTAAATTTCTGATGATTTCAAACCTTGTGTTTAAATTTTAAAAGGATGTAATAAGTATTTTTGTATAGAAATTTGTTTCCAAAGAAATTTTAAAATTAGTGCTTTTCTCTTTGTCGCTGGAAAATAATTTCGGTAATGACTGCAGCATCATCGACATTCATTTTCGAGTTTCGAAGTGAAAAGACCATTCTGTAGTCTGGCTACAGTGTTTCCTTGAGATTTTAATTGATTTGAATTTCTAAAGTATGACTTAATATATATAGATATATAATTTAAATTTGATTTGACATATTAGGTATATATATTTAGTTATCTCTAAATGGTTTGAAGGGAATCAGGAATTTAATTCTTAAAGTTTATCTTGAGGAAGGAAAATAAATATAATAACAAAAATTTGAATAAAAAGGTTCCAATTGGAGATAATTAAATTGAAAGTTTTATTTGTATAACACCCAATTTCATTTAATATAACTTACCTTGATTTTCAAAAGTTAACATGTAATTGGATAATATACAATATAAAAGGATTTTATGAATAAAATTTGAGTGGTTATAATAAATATTATACACTTAAATTTTAGTTATAAAAGATTAATGGGGATAAATAAGGAAAAGGAATTTAAGGAATTTTATTCAAATGTCTTAATAATCAAATTAATTTAATATGGAGCCGTAAATCTAACCAAGAGATTTTAATAAAAGGTTATTTCCTGAAATGAATATGTTTGTGTAATAAACAAGGTATCTTTGAATAAGGAAAATATATTTGAAAGGGATATTTTTGGAGTAAGGATTATATATCTTCAAATCATAGTTTAATTGATGTCTAAATAAATAGTTAAGACGTATTCTAATATCACTAAATTTTGATAATTGAGAATTGGTTTTCAAATGGAAATTCAAGGGTAACTTATTGAAGGAATATCTTATTTATAAGATAAGTATTTTTAATAAAGTGTTAGGTTATTTGTTAAAATTCAGAGTTAAGTACATAATAAACTGATTAGGAATACTATTATATCTACTATAGCATATTATGAGTGCTGCTGTTTCTAAAAATAAAATGTTTTGGAAATTTTTTTTTTATAAATGAACTTAGGAATATTTCAACCTTGAAATGAATATTGTTTGGCATTGAATTTAAAAGGTATAAATGAAGATTATTTTAAAGGTATTATGATTTTAGTAGCATGATTTCCAAATTTATAAATTTAATGATTTCAAAGCATTATGATTGCAAATTTATTATCTTATTTGTTTTCAAACTATCTTTAAGTGTCCTTGGTTTCCCTATCTGCTACAGAATGAGGAGGCTATTGCTTATACCAGTCTATTTAGAAATCTTTTCTATAATCTTTAAAAATCTTTGTTACTCATCGGGGCCTGAGCACCGCTTACCACCCATAGACCGACGGTCGAACTGAAAAGAGTAAAACCGATTCTAGAAGATCTTCTTCGTGCTTCAAATCCGGAACTATTCGTTTAAAGTTCTTGTTTATCTAGCTTATCTTCCTTTGTTTCTTTTCTTTTGTTCCTTTTCGAGGACGAAAAGTTCTTAAGTGGGGGAGAGTGTAACAGCCCTAGTTTTTAGCTATTTATTTCTTTTAATTTTTTTGTTTTTAGAAATATAATTTATATAAATTGTGTTTACCAATATTGTTTAAATATTTAATTTAGAGAATTAAACTCGTTAATTTAATATGATTTTTGTAACTAAATTTAAGAAGAAAAAAAAAAGGAAATTTTTTATAATGTATAATGAAGTGAGTGGTAACTAAATGTTTTGGATATTATCATAATATCTGTTGTTATACCCATTCCCTAAAAATAATGAAAAGGAGAAAATTTGTAACATATTAAAGTAGTTAATTAATTATGTTAATTTGGTAGGTTATGACATGCAAATCATGTTGGTGGAATATTCTCAATTTTGACATATTAATTATGTTAGCAGTGAACATTGTTAAGCAATTTAAAACAATGAAACTTACAATCAATTTATTTGATAAATCTACCTTATTCCTAGTTAGCAATTCAAAACTTGAATAAAGGCACATACGGATATTTTAAAATGGAGTTAATGACAATTAATAGATATTTCAAAAAGAAATTTATGACAATTAATAGAGAAATTAATTGTAAAATTTCAGTAGTTGACCAGAATTAATTTATTGAATAATTAATGCAAATTAATAAAATTGATGAAAGATAAATAAGTTAATTCTTTTGGTTAATGGCATGAGGACACGAGGTTAATCCCCATTTTGTAGGAGAAATCTGCCCGTGTAACCAGTCCGGCTACCAGTGCCTACAAAGCGGACGGATTAATGTGAGACGTCGCAGGATTGATAATTAACAAAAAGGGTTAATTAACTAATTAAGTTAGTAACCAAATTTGAGTATGTAATTAAAGGAGGATAATTAATTGGTAATATGGTAATTAATTGAAATCAATTAAGGAGGGTAATTAAAAGGGATAAGGTAATCAATTGAAATCAATTAAAGGCAATTAAAGGGGAATTAATTGATTAGAAGAATATGGAAATCAAATTTGCCTTCCTTTGCGCGTGACACAAAATTTTATTCTTTTAACATTTTGACATTTGCCTCTTACCATTTGTTTCTTGAGCATGTCACTGTATTCATTTATTCACGCAGCCTTATCCACAAAAATATCAACTCTTCCAATTGCCATTTTTCCTCTCACCTAAATTAAATGCATTCAAAATTTAATCTTGCCTATCTTTGCAAATTTTCGCATACCCATTATATCTCTCTGTTTCCACTGCGTTTGTTTTGCAATAAATAAATTTTTCGAACCATTGATCAAGTAAATATTTATGTAAGCATTTATTACTTTTGCCTTTTCAGTTAAAAGCTTTTTCATTGCTTACCATAAATCACGCAAGAGCTCAAGTTTTGCTTCCTCAATCAAATCTGTTCAAATTTGCAGTAACGCATGCTTTAAATTTAGATTATAACTGGTATAAATCACGCAAGCTATCTAAAAAAAAAAAATCCAAAAGAGTGATATCGTTCAAACATAAAACTGGAAAGAGAAATCAACGCATGCATTTATCACAATTTTCGTGTAGCGTTCAAACAAGAAGAACTGGAAATAAATCTCTTGCCTAAACGCATGCACTCAAAAATCAACGCTTGCATTTATTTCTTACGTTTTCAAACCTGCCTATTTATCTCCCCTTTTTATTTCGCAAGTTTATCTATAAATACTTTGCCTCATTCACATAAGTTTTCATATCTCCTTGTTTGTCCCTCTCTGGTACAAGCTTCTATCAGGTAAATAATTTGCATTGTTTATTTCTTTGCTTCTTCCAATTTTCCTTCCTCCTTCTTGTGTTCTCTGATTTCCTTGCTCGGCTACTTCCCCATCATGCCGTGCCATTTATAAATACATATAGAACTTTGTTAGTAGTAGGCTGGAAGAAATGATATAAATTGATTGTAGGAAGCTAGACTATGGAATTAGTGTAGTTATGATGTAGTTAGTGGTATTGTGGATTTGGATAAGTGCAGTTTGAAGAGGAAGGCATAGAAAAAAAAAGAATTACAATTTAATAATGGAGAAGATAAATTGATAAGGAGAAAATGATATGAAATGTTGTTTAATTCAAATAAACAATATTGTATGAATAAATCTTGGGTGAATATAATAAAATGACATTTATTTCAATTTTTAATGGTTGAAATAAATTTAAGATGGTTAAAAATAAATTTAACTACTTATTTGAGAATTTGGGTGGATAAATATCAATGGATTTTATTTATTATGGTTAATAAAAGGATATTGGTGATGTATACCAATAATCACCTTTTAATGTTTAATAATAAAAGTAAAAGAAGAAATAATTTGCCTAAACATGATGAACATGTATGTGAAATAAAGTATTATTTAATGAATTCGAATGTAGTTAGTGGCTACATTTGATTAAATCGAATAATTTGAACAGTATTGTGTTTGTTGCCAATATTGTCATTTTATTTAAATAAATATATATGAGAATGAAAATAATTGATCATGATAAATATGATTAAAAATGTGAGAAATAATTTAATAATGTCTAAACATGTATTTGTTTTGTTTGGGTGCATAACATCTTTTTATTCAATCAATTGTATTAAATTTGCAATTTATTTTGCAATTTATTCAATTTATTTTATGCATGCGTACGGTTGAAGTATGGGCCTAGGATATGTTGAGACGGTTAGCGGGTTGTAGTAGTCGAGCAAGTTGAACTAAATTTCTTTTATTCTATTCGTTCCAGTTGTTCTGAAATTTTGCTTTGACCGAAATTTTTAAATTCGCATACTTGGTATTTGGATCTTATAGATTTAAGTCAAGGCTTTGCATCCGCCGAAGTTTGATCGTGCTTTCCGGTTTTTTTTTCGAAGTAGATACCGTGTTTGATTTAGATCCACTACAGCGTTTAAGGTGAGTATTTCTCACCAGACATATGTACATATATTTTGTGAATTATCGCAAGTGTATGTGTAAAAATTTTATTTAAATATTATCTGTCTGTAGTATAACGTAGAATGATGAATCCCATTTAAATTGACACCTCATCAGTTATTATCTGTTGTATTATTTCTGCAGTTATATTATATTATTGTTTATTTACTGCTTAAATCACCACTGCAAGTTCCCTGTTAAATTTAGATTGTTGTGGGCTGAAATGATAGGCCTAAATGATGATTACTGTGCTATTATTATGTTAACTGTTTAACTGTTAACTTGGGATTGCGGGTTTGAAATGATAGAACCCGGGGTTTGTAAATTACGGATTGAAATGATATAAATCCGTATCACTTGACCTAGGCTAGAAAACTATATACAGGCCCGTGGTCCTTATAATATTTTCTGAAATATTTAAAATTATTTTGGAAGTTAAATATTTGATTTAATATCTTTAAAGGATTTTATATTGATTTTGAATGAGTTATAAATGTTAATAAATAAATAAATAAATATTTGAATAAAATTTTGGAATATAACTTATTTTGGAAATTCTGGATTTTTGAAAGGATAAGATTTCAGTTAAGAAATATATATATAAGTTATATTTGGAAATATTTATTAAGTTAAACAATCTACTAAAGCATTTAAATGCTGTCTTTTGAAATTGGACTAGTTTTACCCGTAACTTTAGGTAGCATTTCCTAAGTGCTATAGAATCTGGAATTTGATTGTTTTGAAATTTAAGGAATTTGATAAATTATATTTATGTTTAAGTTTTGGAGACCTTTAAGATGTGAGATTTATAACTGGATTTTTCTTAATAAATTTAAGATGAACATTCTAGTGTTAAGTAAATTTTGAAATTATTTAATGGCATAATTTTGGAGTTTTATCTATGGAATTTATGGGAATATTCAAGACGAAATAATAAACACTAATTTGTTGAAAGAAAAAATATCCAACCTTAGTTTTGAATATTAATACTCCAATTGGATATATATATAGGAATTGAAATGGTCTTGGGAACATGAAGTGATATTTAAATTATGGTTTAAAATAAAGAAATATATCTGTAAAGCTATGTAAATTATCTTCTTTACAAAGTAACCATAAAGTTAAACCATTTATTCTATATACCGTTGAATGTCCAAACCATTGTGTTTGGGAGTTATGGTTTTAAAGTAAAATTTCCAAAATATTATGTTTTGAAGATATAATTTAAATATTTGGTTTCCAGATATTATAAATTTTAAGCAGTATGGTTTTTGGAAAAGAATTATACTTGAATATAACGGTATCATATTGTTTTGGGTTTTGAATGATATCGTGTTTATAGTTTGAAATAGAAATGTTTATTTTGGTTTTAAAGTATAAACTGTTTTAAAAGACCACGGTGTTATAATAACGATGGGTTGGCAAAGAGACCGGGATCGGATATGGACATACTCTCTGTCGATACCGAAAACCACTTTGACTAACCGTGTACGCGGTGGAGATTCCAGAATGAAGTAGGTTGGTGGCGACGTTTCCTGTAAGGTAAATACGTGGACCCGACTCCCGTGAGTTGGCATAAGGTGGCTAAAACAGGAGCGATCGACGGGTTAATGAGGTCATTCCTCTGATCGGACACTCCTCTTCGATATTATACTATGACTTTGGATTGATTCAGTGGCCACTTCTATTTTGATTTGGGGAGTTGTTTCGAGGTGGGCGGTTGCTGCGGCTTCGCGTTACCATCGGCCCGGATGCGTAATTGGTATATCTACCCTGGCATTGCCTAGTTGTGCCGTGTCACCTACCATACCGCGCCTTGTACGAGTTTAGATTTCTCCCGTAGCCCGTGTGGTATCCTCTAGTTGCTTCCCGATCAGGAGGAGCTATGATATTGGATGGACTACTGGGACTATTACGTGTTAAGGTGGAAAATGTAAAGCCTTAACGCTACTTAAAAGTAAGTTTATTTTATAAATAGACACTAGTATAATAGCGCAATATACTACATAGTAAATAGTTTGACGGATCCTTAGAGGATGGGCGGTCCCAAGCATCCTTTAAGTTACTTGCTCTATATTACAGTACACTTGAATTAGCTTACATTATATAAGTATGTATGTCCTGACTCGAGTGTTATGTTTTATTTTTACGCTCGGGTCAGCCTGAGTTGCAGTTTCAGTTTCTCTCCGGAGTTATGTCATCCCGTAGATCATTCATACTGCCGGAAGCCTTTCAGTCTTTATCTTATTTGCAATCAATCAAATTGGAAGACTCTGTTTCTATTTATGTCTACAGCTGTATTGCAGATTCTAAACTATGTAAATTCTATTTGGTTAAAGTTTTATAGTGGCTTCATGAACCACTGTATATTTTATTTCCGCTGTGAGTTCTGATATATGTATGTGATTCTGTGATTTATTTACTACATATTCTGAGTTTTGCCAAATTTATTTTACAACGCAGTATTTTGAACAATTCAAGTCCGACATGTGCGGATGCGAAGGGTTGAAAATACTGGGTCGTTACATACTCATTAAGGGTAGGGTATGTGGTACCCTAGAATGAGTTAAGTGTGTGTGTGTGTGTGTGTGTGTGTGTGTGTGTGTGTGTGTGTATGAGAGAGAGCGTACTTGTTATTTTCTTATATAAAGATTTTAAAAGATTTTATATAAGAATATATTTTGATATATAAGCAATATTTCTTTTTAATAAATATTAAGGGAATTGGTTGTTAAATTATTGAATTAAATTAAGAAGTATTAGAAATACAACCAAAATGAAATTAAATAAAGATAAGTTTGAAATGGATTCAAACTAAAATTTAAGTCCTGAATTGGAAAAATATTTCATAATAAGATGATAATGGATGGTTTTAGATATGATAATTTTGGTTATTACCATCAATGGTTGTTGTATTTAATAATGAATTGTTTTAAGGAAAGTAACCATTTGAAGAAAGTAACTTGTAAATTTGAAAGGATGTAAATTAAAGTGGATTTCGAATTGTGAAGTTCTGAATTCTAAATTTAAACATTTGAATTGGTTTCAAAATGTTAAAGGAAATTATATTATTCAAACTATTTTGAATATGATCTTAAAATAAGAATGTTTGAAAATTTTAAACAAAATTTGTTTGAATTGAAACCAAAGGTGGTTTAAATTTGAAAATTTGGCTTGGCGAGCCAAGAAGTAAATATGTATATGTATAGATATACTTAAATATCAAAGATGATTTGAGATAAACTCTAGATGTTGAGTTTTAAATCTAGAATGAGATATGATACCCAAAGTGATAATTTTTTTGAACTTAATAAGTGGAAGATTATTTATGAGAAGTTTAAAATTTGAAATGGAAGTTCAAATTGGGTAGGGTTGATTGGGTTAAGTGAATTAAGTTTAACTTGAGGAAGAGTTAAATAAGTTGGAATGACCAATCTGATTTGAAAATTTGAAGATGAAATTAAGATCAACTTGAGAAGTTAAATGGTTGATTGGAATTGAGAGTTTGTGTGATCTCAAAATAGGTTTGAGATCTAAAAATTTAAAATGAATGGATGTTTTAAAATAAATTAGATGATATCATCCTATTGTTGTTAAAAATCTTTAAGTTGTGAATTGAATTTGTTTTTAATGAATGAGAAATGAAGTATGGTAATATATCCATTATTGTGATAAAATTTGGTAATAAATTAAATTGTTTAAAAGCTTTTAATAAAGGTTAACTTGGTTTAAAGGGTTAAACCAACCTTAGTGAATTTAACTCAAATTTATATAATTCGAGATGGTTTAAATTTGGAATTTGAATTGAAATTAGATCAAATTGAATTTGATTTGAATTAATTGAAATTGTGATTAAAGATGTATAAGTATAAAATTCAACTGGAAAAATTGAATTGGATTGATTTGAATAATCTGGAATTGTAACTAAAGTTGAATAGTTTTAAATTCAAATGGAATTTGAATTGAATTTGGGAGGAAATCAAGAATAATTCAACTTTATTTGGAAATGGAATTTGAGATTGGGATTAATTCAAACTGGAGTTGAAATGGATTGGAATTGAAGTGGGTTCAATTGAATGGATATTAGTCCACGGTGATGGGAATAACTTGGATTGTAATTGAAGTTGAACATGTTTAAAATCAAATGGAATTTGATTTAAATTTGAAAAGGAATTTGTGATGTCCTGGAAATTTAAGCAATAATTATTTAATAATTTCTTTAATAATTATTTTTTTAAAGTATGAAATATTGATTTAATAAATTAATCCAAACTGGAATTCTCTTTTGAAAATTTATATTATTTAATTTGTTAAATGATTTTCTTTTCAAATGTTAAAAATATTTAAGTAATAAATTTATCTTTCTTTGCTGATTTAAAATATTTATTTATAATGTATAAATGTTTATACATTGTAAATAGAGGATTTGGTTTTAATTTTAATTTATATTTAATAAAGGATATTTTCTAATTATTATATAAATGTATAAATTGTAAATTGACTTAAATTAATTTAAAATAGTATTGTAAACTTTTCAAAAGTTTGTTTTAAAAATCTTTCTTATATATTTATAGAAATGTAAGTAAGTATTTATTTTGTTTATAAAAATAAATATAGTTTAGATCTTATTTTATAATAAAAGTTTGTTTTGTTTTATTTTAAAATTTTTGTTCTTTCGAAATAAATCATTCTTGTTTAAGTATAACATTTGATTTAAACCTTTTGAAATAAAATTAAATTCAACCTTTCTTTTCTTTTTAAAATCTTTTCTTTTGAAATGTAGTTTCATAAAGAATATTATTTTAAAAATAATTAAGTAAACATTAAAATGTAAGTGCGTAGGTTTATAAATAAGTTTATATATATTTAATTAAAGACTTATGTTAATAAACATTTAAAACTTGCTAAATTAAGTTTGAAATAGTTTAAGATAAATTCTAATACATATATAAATTTAGAAATGGCTTTTAAATATTAACATGCATATGTGTTAGTCATTTAACTAAAAAGTAGACACTTGTAAAAGTTTGAGATAATAATAAGTACAAGTGGCATTTGTTTTAAATCTCATTGTTTAAATTATATTGATAAAGAAACATAACATAGCAAATGCATTTGGATTAAAAACATTTTCTTCAATTGAAAAACAGAAATCAAAATTTCAGTAAATCTAAAACTTAAAACAAATGCATGTTTACAAATCTGCAAATCAATTTATACAAACAAACTTCAAATCTACAAATTCAATTATGAAAAAATCAAATCTGTTCAATCTTCAAAACTGTAATCTGCTAAATTACAATTCAACTCCATATTGAAGCAAACAAGAGTAAGGTCAGATGCAGTTTTAAAGATCAATCAACAAGAAACTTCGACTTCAAAATGCAAGCCAGGATCAACATGCATTTCAATATGCAGTTCTGGAAAATGAATCTTCACTTAAGTTTGTTTTGCGTCTTCAATTTAAGGTGAGTAAGCTTCTTATCTTTTAAAAACAGTTTTCTTTAGAAATCAAAATCAAACATAAATTAGAGAACTTATGATTTCCTTTATTTACAGAAATTAAACTGTTTTAAACAAAACTGTTCTGTTTTGTTCTAAAAGGAAATGAGTAAACTCACATGCACCAAATATATGACATCTGAGCATATGAAGTGAAAGAAATAAAATGATGTGGTGATTGTTTATTCATGAATGTTCTGTGTGTATGGGATTGGATATGTTCACATGTTTTTGATTTCTTGAAAAAAACTGCATATAGTGTTGGTTGTAAATTAGGATATTCTTTATGGAAAAGCTTTATCATTTGAATTGTTCCAGCTAGAAAAGTTATGTGTAAGCAAATATGTGGTTTAGCATAAAAATAGGTTTTATAAATTAAGATTTAGTTAAAAAAAAGGGTTAGAACTGAAGTATGCTACCCTTTGAAAAACAACTCTGTAGTAAATATTTTTGAAATAAAACAAAATAACAAATTTTTTAAACATTAAACAGTTGTAACCAGAATGCACGATTGAATTCATGGATTTGGAAACAAATATTACATTTTAATTTCACAAGAGAGTGAGCATTTCTGTGTTAAACAGATTGGGATTTTTTTTGGTTTGTTTGAGTTTCAAGTGAATCATGGAGGCTCTAGGTCTTTCTGGAGGTGGAATGCAGAGGGGTTGGTAGGGGAAGATGGTCAGTACTTTATGTCAGCGAGGTGGTGATAAATGATCAGAAGTTGTTTCAGAGGAGATAGTGATTGAATTGAGGTTTCCAGGTTTTCAAAAACCTGATTTTAAGTGTGCAGTTCTTAGCATTTGCATAAGCTCTATGTTGCATCGAGTAGGAGGGGAATTTGGGAGGTTGCAGAAGGGTTGTAAATGGAGCTATAGCCGGAGTTGTAAGTGGTCTGGTGATCGGTGATTTGGTTGCAAGATGTTGACAGGTTGGTCTTGGTTGCAGTGGTAACTCAGGTGAACTATTGCGGTGTGCAGGGTTTTGACCCGAAGTAGAACTCGGGGTTTTGTGAAATTATCTCGAAGCAGGTTGGTATGAAACTCGAAGTAGTGAGGGAGTTTCTCGGGTCAGAGGGGTTACAGGTTTATAAACATGTAGCTTTGCAGTTTTTAAGAATTTGAATAAAATTCATAATTTAAAGATCTAAATTTGATTTAAATATAAGTTAAGTCTGAATTCAAATGGAGTTTTGAGTTCAAGGTTTTAAAAATGAAAATTTTAAATTTAATGAAGTTTTAAATTCTGTTTTCAATCAAGTTTTAAAAACAGTTTTATACCAGAGAGACTTTTGCAGTTTTTTTTAAAAAAGGTTGAATGGAATTCATTTAGTGCAGGAGTTTGATTTCAGTATAACTTGAAACTGAATTCAAATTAAGTTTGGAATTCAAGTATTTTAAAAATGATGAAATCTTATAATTAAACAAGATTTAATTTGGTTTTAAATCAAGTATAAAACAGTTTCAGGTTTGGTTTAAAACCAGATTTTTGTTCCAAAATAGTTTTTTTGTAAGTTTTAAATTTTGAATAAATTTAAACGGTTTAAGCAAAATTTAAATGTGTTTTGAAATCAAGTTAAAAATTGTTTTTTTAGGTTTCTTTGGAAACCAGTTTGATTTCAAACAGGTTGTAAAATTTAAAGAAGAATGATGAACATATTCAAATGTTTTCAAAAATAGAATTTGGAAATGAAATTTGATTTCAAATAAGTTTCAAACTTGAAATAATTTAGTTTCCATTAGTATTTGAATTAAAATATGAAGTGTTAATTTAAATTTGAATTGAAATAATCAATTAATTTTCAAAGCTTAATTTATTTTAATCAAATAAATTTGTTTTAAATCTTTCTTTATATTTAAGTAATGAATGTTGTTTAAACATTCATTTTTATTTTAAGGTTTATAATTATTCTAATTTGGATTTATGTTTAAATAATTAAACATTTGAATCTTTTAATAAATTGGAATTTTAATTTAATTTTTAGAAATGTATTGTTTTAATACATTTTGAATTTAAATGAGTCATTTGATAAGTAATTTAATCATTTTGAAAATATTTAAGATAATTAAGGATTTTACTTAATTATTTGATTTTTAAATAATGGTTGAGATTAAATTTAATTAGAAATGACTCATTAATAATTAATCTAATTCAAATTTCCTTAAGTATGTAATTATTGAAATGTATTAATTAATAAGAATCATTATCTAAGGATAATTTAGTAATTAATTAATGTAATTAATTTTGATAATTAACTAGATTAATTAATTGAATCTAATTAATTGAAATTTGTTAAATATAATTAATAGTTAAATTAATTAAGGAATTAATTACTTATTGTAATTAATTTTGATATGTGATTTTTTTAAGTTAATTAATTTAGTTTAATTAATTTTAATAAATCATTTGATGATTTTAGAGAGTAATTACTTAATGTAATTAGTGGAGCAAGATTACTTAGAGAAGTAATAATGATAATTACTGGAATGTAATTAGTAATTTGGATAATTACTTTTGTAATTAATTAAGGAATTAATTAATGATTAATTATTGGTTAATTAATTTGTTAATGAGTAATTAAAGATAATTAATTACTAAATTTAATATTAATCAAGGTGATTAATAATTAGATTAATTACTAAATATAATTAATTTTAATTAAGTAATTTATTTAAATATTAGAGATCATTAATTATTATAATTAATGATGTAATTAAGGATTGTTTGGTTAAGTTATAATTAATTAATAAATGAATAATTAAATATTAATTACTTACGATTAAGGTTAATTAATTAAAGACTAATTACTTATTGTAATTAGTGAATGATAAATCCAAGATATTTAATCAAGTTAAATACCTAGTGGATAATTAATTAACTGGGATTAAGTAATTAATGAATGTTAAGCAGGATTTAAATATAGTAATTAATTTAATTTATTTTAAATTAATTAGAGATGATTGTAATTAATTTAATTCATTTTAAATTAATTATAATTATTGGTTAGTAAATCATTGCTTATGGATATTATTGGTTGAATGGTTGTGATCTCAGTAATGAGATTAGTTGTATCTGTATGATATGAATGATTGGTTTATGTATGTTGGTTTGTGATGGATTATTTGGTTGTGATGATTATCTGATTATGGATGATACAGATTATCTGTTATATTATGGATGTGATTATCTATTATGAGATATAGTTTATCTATCTGTATGAAATAGATAATAATGAAATAAGTTATTTTTTTAAAACCCTTAAGTACAACTTGGACATTAAGATGGCGTTTGGTTTCGGTGAGACCGGGATCGGGTTTCCATATTTGGATATCCGAAAACCACATCGATTCCAATTAAACGTTAGGTCGTTAATCCAAGTGGAGCAAGTGAAGACTCGAGGTGTAAGGGCTATACGTCAGTATAACTCTGTGGGTGAATCCGTAATGAGTTGACGGAATAGTACTTATAGATTCGAGATGGTGATTTAGAGTGCAAGGGTTATTGTCGTTAACTCTGACGGTGATTCCAATACGAGTGTAACGAGATAATGCCTTCGGTTTCGTTCGAACCCGGAACGAACTTATATGGATTGAATGCTTTCAGAACATCGTCAGGTGGACGATGAGCATTCTAAGATTGATATGTCCTATAAAGGTAATCGTAACCTTAAGCCTCATCAACCGGGAATGGCTAAAACAGGGAAGGTGCAACAAAGCTTCGTGGGTAGCCCCCACTTGAGAGCAAGATTTACCCCTGTCTAGAGGTCCCTTTATATTCGGCTGTGTGGCAGTTGGTGACGACCAATCTGCGGGGTGGTCTTGTTCGGAACTGTTCAGTAAGGAACGGGTCCGGCTTTGTGTTGCAGGGGAGTGGGAGTACTCCTCGGTACGGTGATCTAGGCCACGTACTGTGACGGGCGGTACCCCAGTAGCCCTGCCATTGATGGAATCCATAATCCAATAAGTGCTTGTACGGTTTTGATTGTGCCCAACTATGTTGGAACGTGAGATGTAAGCATTCCAGCTATTTCTATATTTTATTTTGAAAACCCTAGACACTATTATAATATCACTGGATTTCCTATCAAATGTTTTGGTCAGCGTAAGGTAAAAACTTTTCCATGTTTATGTGTGAGAAGTCTTACGTGATACCTTTTGTTTTCAAAGGATTTTCTAAAGTTAAGCAACTTTTATCCCCGTTTACTCACACCAGACCCCTGTCTGACCTGAGTGTTTATTTTCTGTTTTATTAAACTCTTGGGTACTCATATTATGTATGAGTAGTCAAGTATTTCAGGATTGCTTTGACGAGTTCTGGAGGAGATAATGGAGCAGGAGGCTTCAGCATGTAGATATATTTAGTGGTTCCGCTGTGTTTGAGTTGTATCTGTTTTCTCTGATACTTGAATTGTAATTGCTAGACAGATGTTTATAACTGTCTAGTTTGTGTTGTATTAGCTGTATTACTCTGATGTATATGATACTATGTAAAGTTTTATGTGATATATTATAATTTATTCGATTCCGCTGTGAGATTCTGATGTTGTCTGTTCTTTCTTTCCTTTCTTTTCTCTTTTCTATCCCTTTCTTTCTTCTTAACGATGCGACTTCCTGGAGTTTGGAAGTTGGGTCGTTACAACGTGGTATTAGAGCTCACTAGGTTGAGCGAATACCTAGACTCTGGAGTGGTGTTCTTCTTGAGAGAGCGTATTTGTAATTTTGAATATATATATATATATATATATATATATATATATATTTGTTTATATTTTTCTACCTATTAGATTGGGTTACCTGTTCAGGTTTTCCAATAAGTAATAAAGGTAGATAGGGTAGTGGTGTGTGTAACACAACTACCAATGATTAGAGTTCGAGTGTTTGAGGTTGGAAGTGCTGAAGCCAGAGATGGTATTTTGGTAATTTTAGGAAGGAGTTCTGTCTATATTTGAGTTTGGGACTCAGTTTGGCAGAGTGTTTTGAGCTTGGTTTGGGAGCGAGTTTCCTGTGAAATTATCTGTCTATCTGGAAGGCTCTATTGTGAAGAGGCTGGTGTAGCTTTGAGGTTCGATGAGCTTTTGGATAAGGAAGTTTTTGGCAGCAGTAGCATCTATGAGTGGCCTGTTCTTCGATGGTTCAGAAATCTCTGTGATTCTTCTGTCAGTAGTCCGGGCAGATGGAGAGCTTGTCCATTTCTTCTGGAAGCCCAGCTGGGTGTGATGTTAGTGGTTAAGAGGTGGACCACTAGTTTCTTCTTTTGAAGGCCTTAGCTGTTCTGATTTTGTAGTGAGAACGATTTCTTGGGATCTGAACTGAGTGGGATCGCAAAAGTGACTTGCAATGGTTCGGAGGTTCTCTGAGTAATTTTTGTTGTGTGTTATGACTGAATCGGATAGGTCACTGAGATTTATGGAGTTTGATGAACAATATTCCAAGATAAGTTGATCAAGTTTAACTTGTGTTCATCAACAGCATTCTGGAATCAGAGTTGCGCAGTGGAAGCATGGTGGCAGCTATTCCAGAATAGAAGCAGCATCCGATTCATTGGGAATTTGAGTTTTGTCTTGGATCAAAAGATTTCTACAGGAAATTCATTTTGGATCTGGAGACTTGATTGTTTTGTATATGTTTGTTTTCTGGATAGAGTAGTTTGTCTGAAGATTTCTGATATCTGTAGTAGAGTTTGTATGGTGGATCTGTTTGATCTAGAGGTTGAAGGCGGCCCAGGATCGATATGAGAGATTTGTGGATATGAGTATTGGATCTTTCTGTCTTCTTTTAAGAGTTAAGTGTTTGGTCTACAGGATTGAATTTCCAGTTCAGATGGTTGGAATTTGTTTTGTTTTTCACGTATCTCCGAGGGAGTACGTGTATGGTTTATCTCTGGTTTTAGAATCAGTAATTCTGAGAGGTTTGGGAGTTGATCAGGACTTGTCTGTAGTCCAGTATTCTGTTTAGATATGTAGATCTAGATATATAGGAGCTCTAGATCTGAGTGGTGTAGCTAGTTTAGATTTTGTAGGGCGAGTATCTCGGTGTTTGTACTTGGGAAACTCTAGGGAATCTTATCTAGAATCTTGTGTAGATAATTAGAATTGTTGTTTGAATTGGTTGCCATGATTTCTAGTATTTGGTTGATAGCATATGTTTTCTCTTTTTAAATTTAAAATCTGTATGGGATTATTAAATTACCTTTGCTTTTAAATTTCGGGGACGAAATTCTTTTAAGGGAGGGGGGAATGTGATGTCCCGGAAATTTAAACAATAATTATTTAATAATTTCTTTAATAATTTTTTTTTTAAAGTATGAAATATTGATTTAATAAATTAATCCAAACTGGAATTATCTTTTGAAAATTTATATTATTTAATTTGTTAAATGATTTAATTTTCAAATGTTAAATATATTTAAGTAATAAATTTATCTTTCTTTGCTGATTTAAAATATTTATTTATAATGTATAAATGTTTATACATTGTAAATAGAGGATTTGGCTTTAATTTAAATTTATATTTAATAAAGGATATTTTCTAATTATTATATAAATGTATAAATTGTAAATTGACTTAAATTAATTTAAAATAGTATTGCAAACTTTTCAAAAGTTTGTTCTAAAAATATTTCTTATATATTTATAGAAATGTAAGTAAGTATTTATTTTGTTTATAAAAATAAATATAGTTTAGATTTTATTTTATAATAAAAGTTTGTTTTGTTTTATTTTAAAAATTTTGTTCTTTTGAAATAAATCATTCTTTTTTAAGTATAACATTTGATTTAAACCTTTTGAAATAAAATTGAATTCAACCTTTCTTTTCTTTTTAAAATCTTTTCTTTTGAAATGTAGTTTCATAAAGAATATTATTTTAAAAATAATTAGGTAAACATTAAAATGTAAGTGCATAGTTTTATAAATAAGTTTATATATATATTTAATTAAAGACTTATGTTAATAAACATTTAAAACTTGCTAAATTAAGTTTGAAATAGTTTAAGATAAATTCTAATACATATATAAATTTAGAAATGGCTTTTAAATATTAACATGCATATGTGTTAGTCATTTAACTAAAAAGTAGACACTTGTAAAAGTTTGAGATAATAATAAGTACAAGTGGCATTTGTTTTAAATCTCATTTTTTAAATTATATTGATAAAGAAACATAACATAGCAAATGCATTTGGATTAAAAACATTTTCTTCAAATGAAAAAAAGAAATCAAAATTTCAGCAAATCTAAAACTTAAAACAAATGCATGTTTACAAATCTGCAAATCAATTTATACAAACAAACTTCAAATCTACAAATTCAATTATGAAAAAATCAAATCTGTTCAATCTTCAAAACTGTAATCTGCTAAAGTACAATTCAAATCCATATTGAAGCAAACAAGAGTAAGGTCAGCTGCAGTTTTAAAGATCAATCAACAAGCAACTTCAACTTCAAAATGCAAGCCAGGATCAACATGCATTTCAATATGCAGTTCTGGAAAACGAATCTGCACTTAAGTTTGTTCTGCATCTTCAATTTAAGGTGAGTAAGCTTCTTATCTTTTAAAAATAGTTTTCTTTAGAAATCAAAATCAAACATAAATTAAAGAACTTATGTTTTCCTTTATTTACAGAAATTAAACTGTTTTAAACAAAACTGTTCTGTTTTGTTCTAAAAGGAAATGAGTAAACTCACATGCATCAAATTTGTGACATCTGAGCATATGAAGTGAAAGAAATAAAATGATGTGGTGATTGTTTATTCATGAATTTTCTGTGTGTATGGGATTGGATATGTTCACATATTTTTGATTTCTTGAAAAAAAATGCATATAGTGTTGGTTGTAAATTAGGATATTCTTTATGGAAAAGCTTTATCATTTGAATTGTTCCAGCTAGAAAAGTTATGTGTAAGCAAATATGTGGTTTACTATAAATATAGGTTTTATAAATTAAGATTTAGTTAAGAAAAAAGGGTTAGAACTGAAGTATGCTACCCTCTGAAAAACAACTCTGCAGTAAATATTTTGAAATAAAACAAAATAACAAACTTTTTAAACATTAAACAGTTGTAACCAGAATGCATGATTGAATTCATGGATTTGGAAACAAATATTACATTTTAATTTCACAAGAGAGTGAGCAATTCTGTGTTAAACAGATTGGGTTTTTTTTTTCGGTTTGTTTGAGTTTCAAGTGAATCATGGAGGCTCTGGGTCTTTCTGGAGGTGGAATGCAGAGGGGTTGGTAGGGGAAGATGGTCAGTAGTTTATGTCAGTGAGGTGGTGATAAATGATCAGAAGTTGTTGCAGAGGAGATAGTGATTGAATTGAGGTTTCCAGGTTTTCAAAAACCTTATTTTAAGTGTGCAGTTCTTAGCATTTGCATAAGCTCTATGTTGCATCGAGTAGGAGGGGAATTTGGGAGGTTGCAGAAGGGTTGTAGATGGAGCTATAGCCGGAGTTGTAAGTGGTCTGGTGATCGGTGATTTGGTTGCAAGATGTTGACAGGTTGGTCTTGGTTGCAGTGGTAACTCAGGTGAACTATTGGGATGTGCAGGGTTTTGACCCGAAGTAGAACTCGGGGTTTTGTGAAATTATCTCGAAGCAGGTTGGTATGAAACTCGAAGTAGTGAGGGAGTTTCTCGGGTCAGAGGGGTTACAGGTTTATAAACCTATAACTTTGCAGTTTTTAAGAATTTGAATAAAATTCATAATTTAAAGATCTTAATTTGATTTAAATATAAGTTAAGTCTGAATTCAAATGGAGTTTTGAGTTCAAGGTTTTAAAAATGAAATTTTTAAATTTAATGAAGTTTTAAATTCTGTTTTCAATCAAGTTTTAAAAACAGTTTTATACCAGAGAGACTTTTGCAGTTTTTTAAAAAAAAGGTTGAATGGAATTCAATTTAGTTCATGAGTTTGATTTCAGTATAACTTGAAACTGAATTCAAATTAAGTTTGGAATTCAAGTATTTTAAAAATGGTGAAATCTTATAATTAAAAAAGATTTAATTTGGTTTTAAATCAAGTATAAAACAGTTTCAGGTTTGGTTTAAAACCAGATTTTTGTTCCAAAACAGTTTTTTTGTAAGTTTTAAATTTTGAATAAATTTAAACGGTTTAAGCAAAATTTAAATGTGTTTTGAAATCAAGTTAAAAACTGCTTTTTTAGGTTTCTTTGGAAACTAGTTTGATTTCAAACAGGTTGTAAAATTTAAAGAAGAATAATGAACATATTCAAATGTTTTCAAGAATAGAATAATGAAATGAAATTTGATTTCAAATAAGTTTTAAAACTTGAAAGAATTTAGTTTCCATTAGTATTTGAATTAAAATATGAAGTGTTAATTTAAATTTGAATTGAAATAATCAATTAATTTTCAAAGCTTAATTTATTTTAATCAAATAAATTTGTTTTAAATCTTTCTTTATATTTAAGTAATGAATGTTGTTTAAACATTCATTTTTATTTTAAGGTTTATAATTATTCTAATTTGGATTTATGTTTAAATAATTAAACATTTGAATCTTTTAATAAATTGGAATTTGAATTTAATTTTTAGAAATGTATTGTTTTAATACATTTTGAATTTAAATGAGTCATTTGATAAGTAATTTAATCATTTTGAAAATATTTAAGATAATTAAGGATTTTACTTAATTATTTGATTTTTAAATAATGGTTTAGATTAAATTTAATTAGAAATGACTCATTAATAATTAATCTAATTTAAATTTCCGTAAGTATGTAATTATTGAAATGTATTAATTAATAAGAATCATTATCTAAGGATAATTTAGTAATTAATTAATGTAATTAATTTTGATAATTAACTAGATTAATTAATTGAATCTAATTAATTGAAATTTGTTAAATATAATTAATAGTTAAAGTAATTAAGGAATTAATTACTTATTGTAATTAATTTTGATATGTGATTTATTTAAGTTAATTAATTTAGTTTAATTAATTTTAATAAATCATTTGATGATTTTAGAGAGTAATTACTTAATGTAATTAGTGGAGCAAGATTACTTAGAGAAGTAATAATGATAATTACTGGAATGTAATTAGTAATTTTGACAATTACTTTTGTAATTAAATAAGGAATTAATTAATGATTAATTATTGGTTAATTGATTTGTTAATGAGTAATTAAAGATAATTAATTACTAAATTTAATATTAATCAAGGTGATTAATAATTAGATTAATTACTAAATATAATTAATTTTAATTAAGTAATTTATTTAAATATTAGAGATCATTAATTATTATAATTAATGATGTAATTAAGGATTGTTTGATTAAGTTATAATTAATTAATAAATGAGTAATTAAATATTAATTACTTATGATTAAGGTTAATTAATTAAAGACTAATTACTTATTGTAATTAGTGAATGATAAATCCAAGATATTTAATCAAGTTAAATACTTAGTGGATAATTAATTAATTGGGATTAATTAATTAATTAATGTTAAGCAGGATTTAAATATAGTAATTAATTTAATTATTTTCAATTAATTAGAGATGATTGTAATTAATTTAATTCATTTTAAATTAATTATAATTATTGGTTAGTAAATCATTGCTTATGGATATTATTGGTTGAATGGTTGTGATCTCAGTAATGAGATTAGTTGTATCTGTATGATATGGATGATTGGTTTATGTATGTTGGTTTGTGATGGATTATTTGGTTGTGATGATTATGTGATTATGGATAATAGAGATTATCTGTTATATTATAGATGTGATTATCTATTATGAGATATAGTTTATCTATATGTGTGAAATAGATAATAATGAAATAAGTTATCTGTTTAAAACCCTTAAGTACAACTTGGACATTAAGATGGCGTTTGGTTTCGATGAGACCGGGATCGGGTTTCCATATTTGGATATCCGAAAACCACATCGATTCCAATTAAACGTTAGGTCGTTAATCCAAGTGGAGCAAGTGAAGACTCGAGGTGTAAGGGCTATACGCCAGTATAACTCTGTGGGTGATTCCGTAATGAGTTGACGGAATAGTACTTATAGATTCGAGATGGTGATTTAGAGTGCAAGGGTTATTGTCGTTAACTTTGAGGTTGATTCCAATACGAGTGTAACGAGATAATGCCTTCGGTTTCGTTCGAACCCGAAATGAACTTGTATGGATTGAATGCTTTCAGAACATCGTCAGGTGGACGATGAGCATTCTAAAATTGATATGTCCTATAAAGGTAATCATAACCTTAAGCCTCATCAACCGGGAATGGCTAAAACAGGGGAGGTGCAGCAAAGCTTCGTGGGTAGCCCCCACTTGAGAGCAAGATTTACCCCTGTCTAGAGGTCCCTTTATATTCGGCTGTGTGGCAGTTGGTGACGATCAATCTGCGGGGTGGTCTTGTTTGGAACTGTTCAGTAAGGAACGGGTCCGGCTTTGTGTTGCAGGGGAGTGGGAGTACTCCTCGGTACGGTGATCTAGGCCACGTACTGTGACGGGCGGTACCCCATTAGCCCTGCCATTGATGGAATCCATAATCCAATAAGTGCTTGTACGGTTTTGATTGTGCCCAACTATGTTGGAACGTGAGATGTAAGCATTCCAACTATTTCTGTATTTTATTTTGAAAACCTTAGATACTATTATAATATCACTGGATTTCCTATCAAATGTTTTGGTTAGCGTAAGGTAAAAACTTTTCCATGTTTATGTGTGGGAAGTCTTACGTGATACCTTTTGTTTTCAAAGGATTTTCTAAAGTTAAGCAACTTTTATCCCCGTTTACTCACACCAGACCCCTGTCTGACCTGAGTGTTTATTTTCTGTTTTATTAAACTCTTGGGTACTCATATTATGTATGAGTAGTCAAGTGTTTCAGGATTGCTTTGACGAGTTCTGGAGGAGATAATGGAGCAGGAGGCTTCAGCGTGTAGATATATTTAATGATTCCGCTGTGTTTGAGTTGTATCTGTTTTCTCTGATACTTGAATTGTAATTGCTAGACAGATGTTTATAACTGTCTAGTTTGTGTTGTATTAGCTGTATTACTCTGATGTATATGATACTATGTAAAGTTTTATGTGATATATTATAATTTATTCTATTCCGCTGTGAGATTCTGATGTTGTCTGTTCTTTCTTTCCTTTCTTTTCTCTTTGCTATCCCTTTCTTTCTTCTTAACGATGCGACTTCCTGGAGTTTGGAAGTTGGGTCGTTACAGAATTAAGAATTAATTCAACTTGAAATGGGAGTAATTCAAGTCCAATGGAAATTGAAGTTATTTAAATTGGAATTGGGTCAATTTAAATGGTAGAGGAAATTTAAATTGAATTGATGAGAATGGAGATTGGGGAGTGAACATTTTTGACTCTGGACTATTTTCAATATAAATTTTTTTAATATAAACCTATCTTTTCAAACTATTCATTATATATACAACATTTCTTTTGAAAGCCAAATTATCTTATACTTGTTTTATAATTATTTTTGAAACTGTTTAACAATTTTCCAACTGTTTTATAAATTAATTACTATATTTCAACTATTTTACAAAACTAATTACTATCTTACTATTATTTTGCAATTATCTAAAATTTCTATAATTATTCTAACTATTTTCTAATCATTTTACACCTATTTTACAAACTAGTGATTATTTTTCAAATACTTATCTATTTCTTTAAATTTTCAAACTATTTTCTAAATAAACTGGTCGGAGTTGAAACTGTTATTGGTTAAATAACCAATCGAGATATGAATAGAGGTGATAATCCAAATGGATTGAAGCAATTGTGAGTAAGTGAATGAAAATCAAAATGAATGTGAAAAGAAATGGAAATGATTTGGCTAATAACCAATAAAGATAAATACGTAGGGTGTACGTATGTTATTCTATTTGCATAGTGATTTGATCCAGATTCGAGCACAAAATTTCGAGATAATTATATCGATCTGAGTGGGATTTTTCACTCGATTTTAGACGGCAACCCTGGATATGGATTGTTGATTGGTTCTAGATATTCTCTATCATAGTTATGCTATGCAAGGAAAATGACGGTTTCTGATCAAGAAACCAGATCTGAGTCCGCACTAGAAATTCGGGTGGACGATACTAGTTTGGAAGTGAAATTTGTGATGAGTGAGCGATCAGATTGGTATAGCGTATGAATGATATGTGTACATTGTACGGATTTGAATGAAAATGATATTGAAAGGAGTAATCAAATTTGAATATTTGATTTTGAGTAAACAAAGTTAAATATCTTTGTTTTATAAAATAAAACTTCCCTTGTTAAATCTTTTGCCAGAAGAAAAGGATTTTGAAGGTGTTTTGAAGTATAAAAGGAGCTTTATACAAGTTTGAAATAATCCAAGATTTTAAAGATTATATATATATCTGTATATATATAAAAATGATCTTACGAGGATTTTGGAAAAAGGTTTTGGGAACCTTTGGATTTGGAAAGGCTTTTGATTTTTGGCTAAAATCAATATTGAAATTGGGAAAGCCTAGTTTGAGAATTATCGATTTTGGAATAATCGATTTTGCGTAAAGGAGCTTTGTATGATATCATACTAGGTGTATGATTTGAAGATACTATATATGTATAGTATAAAATGTTTTGATGATGGCTCTGGGGAAAAAGGCGCTCCCTTGAAATAAACTTCTCAGGAGTACCACGGGTGGTGCTGCCTTGAGCCCCGGGGGGGGGGGGGGGGGGGTTCTAAAGTTGATCCTGTGAGGAGTCCGGACAAAACTAGTTCCTGGGGATTATGAGTAGAGTATACCATGGCGAAAGTCGTGTGTGCCGCTGAGAGCCAACAGTTTGCGTTTGATTTTATATCGGTAGACTGCGACCTATGGTATAACATAGCGAAAGTCGTGTGTGTCGCTGAGAGCCAACAGTCTGCGTTTGATTTTATATCGGCAGACTGCGACCTATGTAGGAGTGGAAGGTTTCATTTCGACAGCGAAAATCAGAGGCCGCCGAGAGCCTGCACTTACATGGACTTTTGCTGCGACGGCAACGTAACCCGGGATGTAACTGTGATCTGTTGTGTGGGTTCCATGGCGTAATCGAGAGGCCGCGGAGAGCCTACAGTTACGTGGACTTTTGCTGCGACGGCAACGTAACCCTGGATGTAACTGTGGCCATGGATGGGGGTGATGATTTCCAGAGCATTCTCACCAAAGATATTTCCTTTATTTTCAAAAACTGTTTTCTATTTTTCAATAAAAAATATTTTCAAAATATCTTCACTAGATGTTGAAAACGGGTCTACCAAGTACTTATAGATTTTCAGTCTTACGCCTGATCAACGTATGACCGAATTTCTGTGAGAACAAGGATGGACTGGTTAAAACATCGAGCTATAAAAAGTATTTCTATAAAACTATTTTGGTATTACTATATAGATTTTAAAAAAATGTTTTAATGCTTCAAAGAATAATTTTTCTAACAATAAGTATTTTAATAAATTTTGGCTTCATTGCTTTTCGAGGACGAAAAGATTCTAAGGGGGGAGGAATGTAATAACCCGGATTTTTGAGTATTGTAATTAATAATATGATTGGGTTAATTAAAAGAAATACTGGATTATAGATTAGACAGATAAGAATTCTGATGATAATAGAAACTGAATTTTTATATTTGGATAAATATTTAATTGATAATCTTATAGTTTAATTTTTATCATTGGCATATTATGCCTTTTGAACAAATAATATGTTGTTAAAAATATATAGGCTGATTTTAAATTTTACCTTTAATTGAAATTGAGTTTGAATTGAAATTCAAAATATAGTTATTTTACTTTGGTTTTAAAGTGTATTTTCATGATTTTACTTAGAATACAAAATTGTTTTATATTAATTTCTTTAAAAAAAAGAGATTGATTTATATAATTTAAAAAAAAGTATTTATAAATTGGATAATTAATTTGAAGCTTTATTAAATATTTAAAAATCTACTTTTGCATGAAAAGTACATGTGTTAACTTGTGAACATCTCTAATAACATGTGTATGGAATTTAATTCTTAAGAAAGACATTTGTAAAACAATCTACATCTTAAAGCAACAAATGGCATTTGTTTTGTTTTTTTTTTGAAAACATTTTATTAAAAATAGATAAGAGAAAAACTTGGCAAAATCTATGTGAATTCAAACCTTTCATCTTTTCTTAAAACTGAAATTACCTCCTCTGAAATAATTTCAAAACCTGAAATGTTTTCCTTCAATCTGAATTTCATTCCTCAACAAAAATCATTTTTTTCAAAGAAAGATCAAAACATCAGATTTGAAACCCTGTAATATTTTATCAAAACCTGTAAAAGCATTTTCCCTCAACCCTAAAGTACTTTTAACAAGCCTGTAACATGTTTCAAAACTGCATGCTTGAGAATCAAGTTTCAAGTACAATGCAACCTGACAACCCAACAAAGTATCAAAGACTTCAGAATCAAGTATCAGTAATATTCAAAGTTTTAGGAATTAGCAACAACAGTTTTCAAATTTTAAAAGGGGAATTCAGTGTTCATTCCAGTTTCAAGCTCTACCTATTAAACAGGTGAGTAAACTATTAATTTAAATATTAAGTAGGATAAAATATGTTGCTTAAATGATTTTTGTGATTTTGATTCTTGCATGTGTGGAATATAGTATACAATCTGTAGTTATGAATGTATTTGTTTCTACATGCATGTAATGGGTATTCCTCTGTTCGTTCCTGAAGTACAGAGTATTAAAAATAAACAAAAATTCAAATTTCCCATAGAAACACTTTGCAACTTTGAATTTTCAAATACATTAGTCAAGTTTAAACTCATCTTGATTATGAAAACATGTTTAAGTAATATAGGATCAGAAATTACCTGTAAACAAGAAGAATGCAGTGGAAACTTATATAATGTGATACATAAAATGTAGAATTATATTGATTCATGTATGTGTATCGAATCATCATTTAAGATTGTGTTTTAAAAACAAAAATCCAAATTTATAATGTTGAATTGAATGTGAACTTTGGGGTTTACTGGAAAATGGGTTTATGGTGATTTCTGGAAGATGGAGTATTTGGTGTGGTCGGAATTGTTACTGAAGGAAGTGGAGTGATCAGGTACTTCGGGAAAATTGTCAGGTGATGGATCAAGGCGACGTGGTGGTGGCGGGAGGTCGATCTTGCCGGTAGCCCTAGTTTTTGGGTTTGGTTTTTGGAGTGTTCGTTCGTCGCCTCTAGTGGATCGAGCTCCACCAGAGTTTGGGAATAGGTTGAGGGGTTGGAAGAGAAGTTGTGGTCGGGGCCGCAGCATTTACGGTGGTCGGAGGACAGAGGTTGCGGCGTTGACAGGTTTGGGTTCGAGGAGAGTTCTGTTTTCCAGGTTGGGTGTTGAGACCCAATTTTGATTCTGAGCTGGATTCATTGTTCGAGTGGTCAGATTTTGGGGTTTGGATGATCGTCGACGTGTACGACGATCTGGTGATGAACGAAGGAGGTCGGCGGCACCGTGCATGTGCACGGTGCACTTATGTCTTGTGACCTGGGGCTTTATTGTTTGGGAAGAAAGTTCTCGCGTTTGCCTCTGGTCATTCGAGTTTTTACTCGAAGATTTCAGGTGGAAGACTCGAAGTAATATTGCTTAAGCTCGGAAATTTTGTTTCAGGATTTTGAAACTGTCAGTGTTACAGTTTTTTAAAATGTAAACTAAAAATAAAAGTAAAGCATGTTTTAAAATAAAAGTTTTGAAAACAAGTTTAAAATATGAATTCAAAAGGAATTTGAATTCTAGTTTTCAAACAAATAAGTTTTATAAAGATAGAATGTTTTTAACAACTTTAATTTGTTAAATATTTTATAAAGTAGTATTAAAAATCTGAAATTATAAAATTAAACAAGAATTTTAAAATTTAAGTTTAAATCTGAATTCAAAGTTTAGTTTGAATTCTAGTTTGAAATAAAACAAAGTTGGTATTTAAAAGTTTCAAAACCACTTGGAATATTTAAATTATATTTTAAATTTGAATATGGGTTAAATCTATTTTAAATTTACCTTAGAAGATAGGTAATTCTTTAAAAATGAAATTAAAAGGTTTTGAATTGTTAAACCTTGTTTAAGTTAAAATTTGATTTCATTTTTAATCTTAATTTAAAATGGAATTTAGACGAAATTTAAAAGAAAATCGTTTTTTATTACTTTGAAATGATAATTAAATCATGAATAAGATTAAGGTTTATCTTTAAATTAATTAGGACTTAATGATTATTATTCATTAAATGATTAAGGTAATTAAGATTTATAATTAATTAATTTAAATTAATTAATGATTTGGTTAATTAATTAAATAATTACGGGTTTTATTTAATTAATTAAAGGATTAAGTAAGTTAATTAAGATTGATTAAATTGTAATTAGGAAATCCTTAATTAGATAAGATTTGATTGTAAATTAATGATTTGAATTCATTAATCAAGTTATTAAAATTTTATTTAAGTTTTAGATTATCACTTGGTTAATTAAATACTAGAGATTAATTAATGGGTTTTATAGATAATTAAATTAGTAATTAATATTGATTAATCTTAGTTAATTGCTTTCAAGTAATAATTAAAGATGTGTTAATGGTTAATGAAGGTCATTAACATGGAATTATTTAATAATCAAATTAATGTGTTTAATTTTAATAATTAATTACACTGATTAATTGAGAATAATCATTTGTGAAGTTGTTTAAGTGTAATTACTTAATGGAAGTAATTAAGGAATTAATTACTCATTGTAATTAATTGAGTTTAATCTGATTAGTTAAGCTAGTTAATTCAGTTTAATTAATTTAAAAGAATCACTTGATGATTTGATAAGAAGTTACATAGGTAAGTAATTAATGGATAATTACTTGATGTAATTAATTGAATAACTGATTTATTAATGAGAGAAATTCGGATTAGATTACCTTTTATAATAAATCAAGGGATTAATTAGAAAAATAAATTAAGGATTAATTTATTCAATGAAGTAATTAAGGGTAGTTAATTATTGGATGTTATTAATCAAAGGTGATTAATAATCATGGTTAAGAATTAATTAATGGAGTAATTAAAGGTTAATTATTATATTTGGTTAAGAATAAATTAATTTGTGAAATTAATTTAAGGAATAAATAGAATGATATGGGAAGCCTTTGTTTTATTGTTATCACTAATATGTGGTTCATGATGCTATGTGATAAGATATGTTAAAGTTAAACTGTTATGATGTGGTTTTCTATTGATGATGAATTATCGTGACATCCTGTATTTAAAGTTGACTTGTTTTTCCCTTGGATAATTTAAGTCAAGTTGACATTGGGTTCGAAAAGACTGGAGTCGGGTATTAGGAATATCCGAAACCACTTCGATTCTTTATAGATTGATATGTGAATCAATAGACTGATTTGGAATGATTTAAGAAAATTAGACCATTTAATCTAAGTTTTGGTACTTAGAATTTGATATGTAAAATAAGAAATGTCTATAACAACTTGTGAAGTTGTAAATTGATATAAGTTACCCCGGGTTTATATGAGTTGAATGTTTTTGTATTTCATGTTAGATGGGTTTACTCACGCTGGTTTCCAGCCTGACCCGGGTGTTACTTTGATGTAATGCTCGGGTCAGACCGAGTATTACAGATTTTCAGGTAAGTACGTTCTGGACCTCAGGAGGCGAGCTGGATGGCTGGAACGTATGGAGTGTACCTGCTGTGATATATAGTTATATATCTAGGACATGTTGATTTAGAACTGTCCTGTGTTGTGTAAATGTTGTAACTCTGATATATGAAAATGTAAATGCACTAATACAGTTCTTTTTGTAAACCGTTATTTATTTACTATTATATTTGATCCGCTGCGAATGTGAGGTTTTCTTTGACTGGATTCTGTGTCTGCTTCTTTCTCTTTTCTTCTTTTCACTAACTATCTGGAATTTTCGAGATAGAAATTTTCGGGTCGTTACATTGAGGGTGAGGAGGGGTTACAGCGGCTGTCTTTGTTTTGTTTTTTTGGAAGATGGTAGCAGGTGACATAATGCATAGCTGGCTTAAGGCGAATGGGTTGATGTGTTAGCTAAGAGGAGTGACAAGGCAGGCCTATTGTAAAAGAATTTCTCTCGTTCGGATAGGTAGATTTGTGGTTACTAGCAAATGCAAATGAACGTCCAACACAAAAAAAAGGAGAATGAAAGTAAATTGATGAAAATTTTTGAAAGTTGAAACATTTTGGAAAAGAAAGGTCACGAATTAAATTTATAAAAGGGGTCAATGTCTATTAGATTAACCGGTGGATATACGAAGGGCCAAAGAAACCAATAGGCACAAAACTGGTTACCGATACGGCGATCCGTTTCTACGGAGTTGCCGCATGTTGAACTCCAAAACACACAAACGAATATACCATGGAGATCAGCATGACGAGACGATCAAAACGGTATACGGGTATCAGTGTTACGATTGAATTATAAAAATATCAAATTTTCTACTACGGAAAATGCAAGAAAAACGCAGAAGAATAAGATCGACGGAGCTAAAAATGTCCGAATTTGAAAAAACGATAAACTGACATCTTGCTCAGAAGATGGTTTAGAATTTTTCTATGTAAAAATATTTTGTTTTTGAAAATATTTTATTTTCATCGCTTTTTAACTGATTAAACTGAAGTAAATTTATGCACGAAATAAACTGTCATATTTTCAGACGAAAATTTACCGATTGCTATGTTTAACTGGGCGCATTCCAAATATCAAATTCATATTTCAAAATTTTATCGTTAAAATAAAATTCAATTAGTAACGTTATTAAAACTGGTTAAATCTACGGGTTGTTACAAACTTGAAATAATAAAAGTATTCAATGAAACTCTTTAATAAATAAGTGTTGACGTTACGGAGTTATAAACTTAAGTTACAATTGAAATGTTACTATAACAAAATGATAGAAGGTACATGTTGTAAGTAGATGATTTTAAACTTAAGTAAATGAAATTGATGTGTCCAGTAACCGAATTGAACATGAATATTATGGATAAATGAATGAAAATAAATGAAACTGAGAAATGAATGAATGTAATGCAATAAAAAGAAATTTACATGATATGAATAAATAAAAATGAATTTATGCAAGTATAAGTGCAAATAAGTGAAATCAACACTGAATCAATGGATGGAAATGAAAATTTGCAAGAAATAAGTGTAAATTAAAAAGATAAATCATTATATGAAGGAAAAGAAAATCAAACAACAAATTCTATGAAACGAAATTAATAAGAATTAACTTGATCTATTGTTTGAAATTGTTGTTTGTTTGGTTTATGGTTGTTTGGGCAAGGATACTTTAAAAATTGTTTGGATGTATGAATAATCTATTTAGTTTCATCTAAGACGGTGGAGTAAATGGTGCACTTAATAGTTTATTTTCCATTCTGTACAATTTAAAGTTTTAAATCCGAACAACTATTTGTTTTGTTTGCTATGGATATATGGATGGTTGATTTTATTGACTTCATATGATTGTTGTATGTTTCGATTGCAAGTGATTATTATTGATTTGTTTGTTAGTGGTTGAAACAACTTTAAATATTTCGTTTTATATAATTTTTAGCATTTTTGGGATTATATAAGTGAAATACAGGTTAAGGAAGCAATTGCTATTGCTTTTGGTTTCATAAAATAAGCGTAAATTGCCCGACAAATAGGTACATTCTCGGATTACGGTTTTATAGCGTTATTATATTGTTTTTCCCATTGTTGGGATATGTTATTTTCAGATATTGTGTTATATATTGGTATATTTGATACTATAATTTCTTCCGAGCCTCTCCGTACAAAGGAGACTCTACCGAAATTTTCCAAAAAATATTGTGTTATGAAGTCGTTAGATGGTGGTCGGAGGTTGCATAGTGGGCTGAGGCACCGGGAATTTGCCAACTAGGGTTTGAAAAACCCTAACTGACGATGGTGGTGGCTTGCATCGGAGGAGGTCGGGGCTGGCGTCGTGTAAAGGGAGATTTGGCGTGGGTTTCGATGGTCGCGCCGTGGCCTATAGGTGCGCGTAGGCGGCGCGATCGATGGTCAAACGTGGCGACGTGAGGGCTCGAGCTGGTACAGGATGCGTGGGAGAATGATCTTTTCGGTGAGGTGGCCTTCATTTTTTTATTTGATTTAGATTTATATTGTCCAATATTCTAATACGCATAACTTTCTCTTACGAGGTCTGTTTCACGTGCGGTTTTCTAGCTATGATCGTATTGAAATTCCAAACATTTTAGCACTGGTTTGGATGTATTCTGAAACTATTTGAATTTTGGGCTTAAATGAATTTAAATTCAATTTAGATTCAAAGGTGAGTGTTTTAACCCACTGAAAACTTCTAAAATTTCTTATGCTTGTTAAATTTAATTCATGATGTGATTAGGAATTTATTTATGATTGTTTGGTATATGTTTAATCATCATCTCAGTTAAATTGAATTTATTTGAATTAAATTGTTATTTAATTTATTATTGCATATAAACTGCCAGTTAAATACCTGTTATTTCTTACCAGTTCCTACATTCATATTTATGGACTGTTTTGGACGATGATTGTGATGGATGTTGATTGTTGATATTGGTTGAATGGATGTTTATTTTGTATCGTTATAAACTACAAGTTCGTTATAGATTATTATTATTTAGGATTGCGGTTTGAAATGATATACCATCGTAAAATGTTAAATTGCGGATTGAAATGATAAATATTCGCATCACTTGACCATAGGATAGAAAATTATATACAAACACCGTGATCTATATATAAAAATATTTTTAAATGATTTTTATGGTTTTGTAAAGAAATATATGTTTCTATATAAATATTGGTTTTAAATATTATATAAATGTTATTTTATTCTTGATTTTAAGCTACGTAAATTTGTTTTAATATAGAATAAGCTTAATAATAAGTTTGATTTTTTTATTGAGATAATATGGTTAAGTATTTAAAGTATATTATAATATAGAGTTTATAATGATTTAAATAAATTAAGGCTGGAGGATATATCTGAAATTTATTTGAAATTGAATTTATTTAAGAATTAAACTCAAATAAGTTTGATTTAAAACTTATTGAATTTGAGATTTTAAAGGATCTGATTTTTATAACTTGATTTTGGTTTAAGGTGAATTAAATGAATATTTGAAGTATAAATAGATTGAAGGAAATATTTACTTATTTGTAATCTGGGTTTTATTTAAATGATTGTGGATTTATTAAGTAAAATATTTCAAAACTAAATAATATAAAATTGAATTATATATATATATATATATATATATATGAAATTACCAAACTTAGTTTTGGAATTTTTTGAATACTTAAAGTTTGAAATATATTGAATTTGAAACGGTTTATTCTATGGATCAAACCTGTTTTGAAATCGATATAATTTGGAAAAGTTTATTTGGAAACTGAACTGAATTGAAATTTATGATTTGGGGATTTGGTTAGAATTTAAAATATTATAAATTCGAGTTGTTTTGGAATTTGTTTGTGAAATTGAAGAAGCTATTATATTATATAATGTATTTTAATATTCAAACCATTTAAGTGGTGGAAGTATGTTTCAAAGTTATGAGTTTTCAAAGTATTATGATTTGAAAGTGTTATAATTTCAAGTGTTTTGATTTCGAAGTGTATAACTTGGAAAGCATTATGATTTTAGGAAAAAGATATATTTGAAATAAAAAAGATATCATATGGATTTAGTTTTGAAATGGGAATGATATCATATTTATATGGTTTTGAAATGGCAATGGTATTTTGGTTTAAAGTATAAATTATTTTGAAATGACCGCGGTGTAATAATAACGTTTGGTTGTTAAAGAGACCGGGATCAGAAGTTGTCATACTCTCTGCCAACTTCGAAAACCACTTTGACAACCGTGCATGCAGTGGGGATTCCAGAATGAAGTAGGATGGTGGCAGCGTTCCTTTGATGTATATACGTGGACCCAACTCTCATGAGTTGGCATAAGATGGCTAAAACTTGAGTGATTGAGAGGCCAGTGAGGTAGCTCCTCTTATCGGACACACTCCTCCGATACCATTCTATTACTTTATGATTGACTGGGGCCCTTTGGTTTTTTCTGGGTGTGGCTCAAGGTGGGCGGTAGCTGCGCACTACACATCACCACTAGCCCGAAAGCGTAATTGGTATATCTACCCTCGCATTTCCTAGTTGTGAAGTGTCACCTACCCTAGCGAGCCTTGTACGAGTTTGATTTGTGTCGTGCCTGTGGAGTATCTTCTCGTAGTCTCCCGATCAGGAAGTACGCAGGTGCTTATAGACAATTGGCACTATTTATGTGTTAAGGTGGAAAATGTAAAGCATTAACGCTATTTTAAAGTAAGTTTATTTTACTAATAGACATTATTATAATAGTGTATATTACAACATAGTGGATAGTTTAGTGGATCCTTAGGAGATGTAAATCCCGAACATCCCTTGAGTTACTGCGCTCACGTTAGACACTGGATATGAGATGTCAAATCCTGTAAACATCTCTGGCGCCTTTCCACTCATAGTATTTACCGTTGATTTAACTTACATAAGATCTTTTAGTTCTGACTCGAGTGTTTTGTCTTTTCAATTCGCTCGGGTCAACCAGAGCATTTCAGGGTTTGAAGACCTTTACTTCTGGAGGACGAAGACGAAGATTGTATTACTATTATTTACTATTTTGTTCCACTGCATCACATTGTTCCACTGCATTGTTATTTATTATTCTTTGGTATGTGTAACTCCGATTCTGTGTTGTATAAGTATAATCAAATGTTTTTGTAAAACAGCTTCATGAACTGTTATTTGATTATTATACTTTGTCATTCCGCTGCGTGACTCTGTTTTGTTTTCTTTCTTTCTCTGTTTTTTTTTCTTATTCACCCCAATAACAATGCACCCTTCTATATTGTAACGACTTGATATTTTCAACCGTTCGCATCCAAACATGCCAGAATTGAATTGCTCAAAATACCAGATTGTAAGTTTATATTTGGCAAAACTCAGCATATACAGCAAAATAAATAATCACAGAATCACAGACATAGAGTAATGTAACTAGTGCATCGGAAACAAATGAATAGTAGTTCATGAAGCTACTATATATATAACAGAATTAAATAAGTTATAACAAAAGTCTCGAATACAATAGTCAAATACAAGAATCAGAATACATCACTAGAATCAACTGAATATCTGAAAGATGGATAGATAACTGGATCTCCAAGCGAAGCTCCAACTCTAAAGGTGAGTCTCGAATACTGGTACACTCAGTCTAACCCGAGAGTAAAGCAAAACACAAAACACTCGAGTCAGAATTAACATTCTTATATCAATAAATCCAACTCAAGTGGAATAACAACTGAAAATACAGGTAACTCAAAAGATGTTTGGAATAACCATCCTCTAAGGATCCGTTAAACTATTTATATGTACTCTAAGTAGATAATGCCTATCAGTAATATAAAGTATCAAAATAGAATTAAGGCGTTACCATTATCCCCCTTGACCCATTTTATATAAGCGTTATAGTCTATACAGCACTGTAAACTCCACTGTAAACTAGTGGGCTATCAGGGAGTACTCCATAGGTATAACACAAAACAAAGCGTAGTGGTCGCGCAAAGGGATACAAGTATGACAAGGCACGTGAGGCAATACTCAAGGTAGTGAAACTACCGTTTGGCTGATCCGGACTGGTGAGAACGCATTGCCGCAACGATCGCAACACCACGAAAATACACTCCAAATTCAAGGGTGCGCACTAATAAAAAACAAGTAATAAGTAGTTTATGAATAAGTGTGTTCTCTTAGAGGTTTCTAACCTCATTGGCCTTGCACGACTCCTGTTTCAGTCATTTCAAATTTGACACAAGTGTCAAGGCTATCCATTATCGTTCTCTTTCTTCAAATCCAGCAACATCATCATTCCAACCACTTCGTTCTGGATCACACTCCGCGTATAATAGTTATTAAAGTGGTTTTCGGTTTAGACAGAGAGTATGTCCCTAACCGATCCCGGACGCTTCAATAACTACGCAATTATTACACCGATCGATCATTTAATAAACTTTCAAAATAGTTTATATTTCAAAACCAAAATATCATTGCCATTTCAAAACCATATCAATACGATATCACTTCCATTTCAAAATCAAATACGATATCATTTCCATTTTTAAATATATCCATCTCAAATATATCCATTTACAAAATCTTAATACTTCAAAGTTATCACACTTTCTAAATCAAATACTTTGGAAATCATAATTTAGAAACCATAATGCTTTGTAATCATAACACTTCCCACTTAACTATTTAAATATAAATAACAATATATATAATAAAATAGGTTATAATTTAAAATAGTTTATATAAAAATAGTTATAATTTAAAATAGCTTATATTAAAAATAATTTGTATTAAAATAGCTTGTATGAAATAAATTTATAAAGTAACATATATATATAGTTTTAAATATAATTTAAAAATACTTTATATAATAAATAGCTTCCTCAAATTTCACAAATCGTTTCAAACCAACTCAAATTCCAAAATTTAAATTTATTCAAATCTCAAATCATCAAATTTAATTCAATTCAGTTTTCAATAAACTATTATATCGATTTCAAATACAGATTTGAACCACAATAAACCATTTAAATTTCGATATATTCCAAAGCTTTAAATATTTCACAATCTCAAAACTAAATTTGATAATTTCATATATATCTTAATTTAACTTTATTATTATTTAGTTTTGAAATATTCTCTTAATAAATCCAATATTATTTAAATAAAACCCCAAATTACAAATAAACAAAATATTTCTTTCAACTTATTTAAACTTGAAATATTCATTTCAATCACCTTAACCAAAATCAAGTTATAAAATTCTATCCTTTAAAAATCTCAAATTCAATAAGTTCCAAATCGATTTCTAATTAACTACATTTCTTAATTAAATACAATTTCAAATCAATTTTAAATCTATCTTCTCAACCTTAATTTGTTAAATCATTATAAACTCTATATTAAAATATAATTTAAATAAATACTTAGCCATATTATATTTTAATAAAATCAAACTTTATTGTTAAACTTATTTTATATTAAACAAATTTATATATAGCTTAAAAAATCGAGAATTTAACTGTATATAAAATAACATTTATATAATATCTAAAATCAACATTTATATAAAACCATATATTTCTTTCCAAAACCATAGAAATCATTTTCAAAATATTTATATATAGACCAATGGTGTCAGTATATAATTTTCTATCCTATGGTCAAGTGATATGGATATTTGTCATTTCAATCCACAATTTAAATATATACGGGTATATATATATATATATCATTTCAACCCGCAATCCCAAATTCAATGTCAATGAAAATTGCTTGGGTTAATCATTTCAACCCATAACGATTTTCTCCTATTCTAAAGTCCACTCGGGTATGTATCATTTCAACCCATAGTGAATTCTATTCTAATTGGGAACTTGCAGAGTGATAACAGATATGATAATAATATAAAAGGCATATATCATCAATATAAATAATAGATAATGGTGTCAGATGTCACAGGTGAACAGATACAGGTAATAACATATATATAACAGTGTAAATAACTGCCAACAGCATATTTCCATTGTCGTTTCAATTGAAATCAAATTTAATATATGTAAGAACGTAAATCGTGAGTGATTGCTCACTTTTCGAGGCTAGAGATGGACGATAATGAGATGAGTTACGAATCCGAACACGCATCCCAAATCAAAGCTAGATTGGCACGAATTTGATGAAAAAACTAATAGATAATAATCGATGAAACGATTAGAAAAAAAATGGAATGTCAATTATATAATTATACATTTTCTCAAAACCCGTTATAAGGTTTAAAACCCACATAAATAAGATAAAAACAGATATAAAATTCCAACATTTCGAATAAGTGATTTATATATTATGCAAACAAATATACTTTATTTAATATGCTTTTGAAATAGATATAAATTATAAAATATATCCATACCATTATATAAACCGCCTTTTACACATACCATATATAAACTAATTGTGTACTCCTTTTCTAATCATATGCAGACCAACTAAACAAATGTGCAGACTCTATATTTTAGTTTACACATATATACGTACGGCAAAAGCATTTGAAATACAACTATTATACTTAAACACCTACTCGTACTTAGTTTTTTATATATGTAAAAATAGAACAGTCAACACGAAAATATATATGTATATACATCCACTTATATATATCGCCGATCACGTTATAAAATTTATCAAGTTTGCTCAACAATATACTTCACATTTATATACGGCTAACGTTAAAATCCTATACATAAACACCAACAGTTCATAGCTTTACAATTTAGGCAAAGATATACACTTTATACGCATAGATCTTATGATAAAACAAATAAATAAATAAATAAAATGCATGCAGACCAAACTCTAACACAAATTATACAACAGATAACATAACAACAAACGAAGCCATGCTAATCATTTACGCTTAATATATAACTTACTTTATATATAAACTCTTATAGCAGAAAATGGCCATGCAGGTAGCACAATGAGAAGAAGGGGAGGAGATCTGGGCTTCTTGCCTGGAGGAGTGTGAGTGAAGTGGAAGAAATAGTGGAGGCTTGAGTGTTGTGTTGGATGATAGAGACAGTGGTGGGTTCGAGTAGATAGCACGGGTTTTTGGTTGCAAACAAAATGAAGTTCGGGCGGCCATGGAAGGAGCAGGCAACCATAAGCTTTGATATTTGAGTTTATATTTTATATTACTACAGGGAAGCAAAAGGCAAGGGAAGATAACAGAGAGAAAGATTTGAACAGACCATAATAAAGGCTGCAGCTAGTTATAAATGATGTACAGGGAATAGTGTCTACGTTGAATAGCTGAAAACAATAATAGCAAACAGCTGTTTGGTTATACATTGAAAAATGGAAAGACACAGGGATTCAGAAAGACTCAAACAGGTATCGGCACGGCTAATCACTACACGGTTTCGACGCATATTGGATTTTTAAAATACACAAACGAATACACTTTTGAGGTCAATACAACGAGATGATTAAAACGGTATACGAATATCAGTGGTATGAGTATCCGATCAAAAATCGGTATCGGTATGTAATTGCTGCTATTTCATTGAAATTAAGATCGACGGAGCAATAAGAGTCAAAATTTTGAGAAACGAACTATAACGACTTTCTCAGAAGATGATTTTTAATTTTTCTATAGAAAAATATTTAGGTTTGAAAAACATTTTATTATCATCAAATATTAACTGATATAAATTGAAATAGAATTACACAATAAAACAAACTTTTATATTTTCAGATGAAAATTTACAGTTTTCTATGTTCAATTAGACGTATTCCAAATAATTAATTCTTATTTCAAAGTTTTATTATTTAAAATTTCACAAAAATTTAATTAATCACATTATTAAAACAGTTAAAATTTACAGATCGTTACACTCTCCCCCACTCAAAACTTTTTGTCCTCGAAAAGGAAGGAGGTAGGAGAATAGAAACAACCAGAAAGAAAATAGACTGAAAACAAAATAAAACAATTAATTAAAACCATATAAATTTCAATTTAAATTGATTAGTACTTAATAATTGATTTTAAATTCAAGTATTTCATTAAGTTGATTTAATTTCAATTTATTTTTATTTGATACAAAAGGTTTCTTTCGAAAAAATTCTTTAATTTGTCTTATTTACTATTTAATCAACTTATTATTCTATTTATCTCTATTAACAATTTATAATAAAATCTAAGTGTATTCATAACCACTCAAATTTTATTTATAAGATTATTAATCATCATTCTACATTGTAAATTATTCAATTACATTTTCAACTTCTAAATGATTTAGGTGAGTTATATTGGAATGTAATTGGGTATTATACAAGTAAAATTTTCTAATTCAATTATTTCAACTTTAAATATTTATTCAAATTTTTTTGACTTCGTTTTATAATTGAAAACATAATTTAACATAAATTTAAGAATTAGGTTTCCGATTTCACTTCAAACCATTGGAGATAAATATACAAATATATATATATATAAGTAAAATTAAACCTATAAATATATACTTGTATTATAAATCAAGTCATACTTCAGCAATTCAAATCAATTTAATTTCCAACATAATAGTGTAGCAAGGCTACATAATGGTCTCTTCACTTTGAAACTCGAAAATGAATGTCGATGATGCGGCTGTCATCACCAAAATTATTTTCCAGCAACATTGGAGGAGAGCACTGATTTAAACATTTTATATTCTTTGAAATGATTTCTATTTGAAAATATTTTAAATACTATACTCTTTGAAACTTCCAAATCAAAGTTTAAAATCACCGGAAATTAACTTCTCAAATTCTAATTTAAATCCATTTCAATTCCTAATTAAAATTTTAAACCATGTCCCGTAATTTCATTTATTTATCATATTGGAATAGTCAATGGTTTACAAAACAATAGATACAAATCAAATATTACCATTTTGTTAAACCATTCATTTAACAATTTAGAAAATTTACTTATATATAATATAATCACACAAAATTTATTTTATTTACCGAATTTGAAAACAATATTGTGTCAGTTTGCTCTGCTCAAGTGTTTTGGAAATCTTATCGATAGCATTGATCAGACGAATCGATCGAAAACCCAAATCAACATCAACAACTCAAACAACACAATATATATATATATAACATTTTTAATATTAATTCACAAATACGCTTCCTCGCTTGACGATACAAGAATGGATTTCAAAGCAAGGATAGAGATTAAAATTTAATGGACTCAAATCAAAGAGAATTTTGATTCGAAGATGGGTTCGAAACAAAAATAAGATGATTAAATAACAAAATAGGAAGATGGATAAGTTTATATAAATCACGGGCAACCTTATCCAGGTCGACCATGACTTCAAGAATAAGATCAATATAGAATTACGAGGCAAATCGACATTCGATCTCAAGAGATAGAATTCGGCATAACAAACGATATTAGCATCTAAAATGAGGACGTAGAAATCTCCGGTGAATCGATGCCAATTGTAAAGGATTTTTACCCTTTACAAATCATTTGGAGATTGGCGAGACCGCCAGTTCATTATAAAGGTCATTCGAAGTGAAGTTATGGGATACTCCAGAATACGAATTGGAAGAGGCAATAATGGATTTTGAAACCGAGGGACGTTCCAAAATTCAAAGGAAATTCAAATCAAAGAGGAAAGAATTAAAGCTTGAACGAAAGTGATTCCGTAATTAAATTTACCATACATGCTAAGTTTTTCCTAGAGCCAAAGCTCTGATACCACATGTAACGACCTGATATTTTCAACCATTCGCATCCAAACATGCCGCAATTGAATTGCTCAAAATACCAGATTGTAAGTTTATATTTGGCAAAATTCAACATATACAGTAAAATAAATAATCATAGAATCACAGACACAGAGTAATATAACAATAGTGCAGCGGAAATAAATGAATAGTAGTTCATGAAGCTACTATATATATATAACAGAATTAAATAAGTTACAACAGAAGTCTCGAATACAATAGTCAAATACAAGAATCAGAATACATCACTAGAATCAACTGAATATCTGAAAGCTGGATAGATAACTGGATCTCCAAGCGAAGCTCCAACTCCAAAGGTGAGTCTCGAATACTGGTACACTCAGTCTGACCCGAGCGTAAAGAAAAACACAAAACACTCGAGTCAGGATTAACATTCTTATATCAATAAATCCAACTCAAGTGAAATAACAACTGAAAATACAAGTAACTCAAAAGATGTTTGAGATAACCATCCTCTAAGGATCCGTTAAACTATTTATATGTACGCTAAGTAGATAATGCCTATCAGTAATATAAAGTATCAAAATAGCGTTAAGGCGTTACCATTATCCCCCTTAACACATTTTATATAAGCGTCATAGTCTACACAGCACTGTAAACTCCACCGTAAACTAGGGGGCTATCGGGGAGTACTCCATAGGTATAACACAAAAAAAATCATAGTGGTCGCGCATAGGGATCCAAGTATGACAAGGCACATGAGGCAATACCCAAGGTAGTGAAACTACCGTTTGCTTGATTCAGACTGGTGAGAACGCATCGCCGCAACGATCGCAACACCACGAAACAACACTCCAAATTCAAGGGTGCGCACCAATCAAAAACAAGTAATGAGTAGTTTATGAAGAAGTGTGTTCTCTTAGAGGTGGCTAACCTCATTGGCCCAACGCGGCTCCTGTTTTAGTCATTTCAAATTTGACACAAGTGTCAAGGCTATCCATTATCATTCTCTTTCTTCAAATCCAGCAACGTCATCATTCCAACCACTTCATTCTGGATCACACTCTGCGTATAGTAGTTAATAAAGTGATTTTCGATTTAGACAGAGAGTATGTCCCTAACCGATCCCGGACTCTTCAATAACTACGCAATTATTACACCGATTGGTCATTTATTAAACTTTCAAAATAGTTTATATTTCAAAACCAAAATATCATTGCCATTTCAAAACCATATCAATATGATATCACTTCCATTACAAAACCAAATATGATATCATTTCCATTTTTAAATATATCCATCCCAAATATATCAATTTACAAAATCTTAGTACTTCAAAGTTATAACACTTTCTAAATCAAACACTTTAGAAATCATAATGCTTTAGAATCATAACACTTCCCACTTAACTGTTTAAATATAAATAATAGTTTATATAATAAAATAGTTTATAATTTAGAATAGTTTATATAAAAATAGTTATAATTTAAAATTGTTTATATTAAAAATAACTTATACTAAAATAGTTTATATGAAATAAATTTATAAAGTAAAATATATAAATAGTTTTAAATATAATTTAAAAATACTTTATATAATAAATAGCTTCCTCAAATTTCACAAATCGATTTAAATCAACTCAAATTTCAAAATTTAAATTTAATCAAATCTCAAATCATCAATTTTAATTCAATTTAGTTTTTAATAGACCATTATATCGATTTCAAATATAGATTTGAACCACAATAAACCATTTAAATTTCGATATATTCCGAAGCTTTAAATATTTCACAATCTCAAAACTAAATTTGATAATTTCATATATATCTTAATTTAACTTTATTATTATTTAGTTTTGAAATATTCTCCTAATAAATCCAATATTATTTAAATAAAACCCCAAATTACAAATAAATTAAATATTTCCTTCAACTTATTTAAACTTGAAGTATTCATTTAAATCACCTTAACCAAAATCAAGTTATAAAATTTTATCCTTTAAAAATCTCAAATTCAATAAGTTCCAAATCGATTTCTAGTTAAATATATTTCTTAATTAAATATAATTTCAAATCTATCTTCTCAACCTTAATTTATTAAATCATTATAAACTATATATTAAAATATAATTAAATAAATACTTAACCATATTATATTTTAATAAAACCAAACTTTATTATTAAACTTATTTTATATTAAACAAATTTATATGTGGCTTAAAAATCAAGAATTTAACTATATATAAAATAACGTTTATATAATATCTGAAATCAACATTTATATAAAACCATATATTTCTTTCCAAAACCATAGGAATCGTTTTCAAAATATTTATATATAGACCAACGGTGTCTGTATATAATTTTCTATCCTATGGTCAAGTGATACGGATATTTGTCATTTCAATCCACAATTTAAATATATATGGGTATATATATATATATCATTTCAACCCGCAATCCCAAATTCAATGATAATGAAAATCGCTTGGGTTTATCATTTCAACCCATAACGATTTTCTCCTATTCTAAAGTCCATTCGGGTATGTATCATTTCAACCCATAGTGAATTCTATACTAATAGGGAACTTATGGAGTGATAACAAATATGATAATAATATAAAAGGCATATATCATCAATATAAATAACAAATAATGATGTCAGATGTCACAGGTGAACAGATACTGGTAATAACATATATATAATAGTGTAAATAACTACCAACAGCATATTTCCATTGTCGTTTCAATTGAAATCAAATTCAATATATATAAGAACGTAAATCGTGAGTGATTGCTCACCTTTCGAGGCTAGAGATGGATGACAATGAGATGAGTTATGAATCCGAACACGCATCCCAAATCAAAGCAAGATTGGCATGAATTTGACGAACAAATTGATAGATAAGAATCAATGAAACGATTAGAAAAAAATTAAAATGGAATGCCAATTATATCGTTATACATTTTCTCAAAACCCAGTATAAGGTTTAAAACCCACATAAATAAGATAAAAATAGATATAAAATTCCAACATTTCGAAAAAGTGTTTTAAAATAAAATAAATCTAAACAAAAACAATCAGATTAGATATATGATATCACTACAAAACTGTACAATTGATAAACTATTTATTATAATATATATAACTTAACAGTAATGAAAGGTTTAAAATCTATGTTTAACATATACGTAACTTAACTCATATATAAATAACAAGCTTACAAATCAACTTACAAAACAGATCAAAAATCATGTGAACCCGTACGTAAAAGTATATATAATGCATCCTATATGCAAACCAGAACTATATATATAAACATACGTAGGTATTAATTTTTTTATTATCAATTATAGACGCATATGTAGAACTAGAGATCAACAGGCACCACACAACATAACATATAATACGACTTGATATATAGGCTAATATAACTCATCCATTTTAAACAACTTTATAGATTTATGCATATAAAATTTAAGAATCAATATTTATAACTCATATATATAACTGATCGACAACAAATATTACATATCAAATCATATAAGTATTACCCATATATGTTTCCAGCAAGATACAAGCTTTATATATTATGCAAACAAATATACTTTATGTAATATGCTTTTGAAATGGATATAAATTATAAAATATATCCATACCATTATATAAACCGCCTTTTACACAAACCATATATAAACTATTGTGTACTCCTTTTCTAATCACATGCAGACCAACTAAACAAATGTGCAGACTCTATATTTTAGTCTACACATATATACGTATGGCAAAAGCATTTGAAATACAACTATTATACTTAAACACCTATTCGTACTCAGTTTGTTATATATGTAAAAATAGAACAGTCAACAGAAAAATATATATATATACATCCACTTATATATATGTCGCCGATCACGTTATAAAATTTATCAGGTTTTCTCAACAATATACTTCACATTTATATACGGCTAACGTTAAAATCCTATACATAAACACCAACAGTTCATAGCTTTACAATTTAGGCAAAGATATACACTTTACGCATAGATCTTATTATAAAATAAATAAATAAATAAAATGCATGCAGACCAAACGCTAACACAAATTATACAATAGATAACATAACAACAAATGAAGCCATGCTAATCATTTACACTTAATATATAACTTACTTTATATATGAACTCTTATAGCAGAAGATGGCCACGTAGGTAGCATAATGAGAAAAAGGGGAGGAGATCTGGGCTTCTTGCCTGGAGGAGTGCAAGTGAAGTGGAAGAAATAGTGGAGGCTTGAGTGCTGCGTCGGCTGGTGGAGACGGTGGTGGGTTCTGAGTAGATAGCACGGGTTTTTGGTTGCAAACAAATTGAAGTTCGACTGGCCATGGAAGGAGCAGGCAACCATAAGCTTTGATATTTGAGTTTATATTTTATATTACTGCAGGAAAGCAAAAGGCAAGGGAAGACAGCAGAGAGAAAGATTTGAATAGACCAAAATAAAGGCTACAGCTAGTTATAAATGATGTACAGGGAATAGTGTCTACGTTGAATAGCTGAAAATAATAACAGCAAACAGCTGTTTGGTTATACATTGAAAAATGGAAAGACACAGGTATTCAAAAAGACTCAAACAAGTATCGGCACGGCTAACCGCTACACGGTTTCGACGCATACCGGATTTTCAAAATACACAAACGAATACACTTTTGAGATCAGTATAATGAGACAATCAAAATGGTATACGGATATAAGTGGTACGATTATCCGATAAAAAATCTATATCGGTATGTAAATGGTGCTATTTTCCTGAAATTAAGATCGACGGAGCAATAAGAGTCAAAATTTTGGGAAACGAACTATGACATCTTGCTCAAAATATGATTTACAATTTTTCTATAGAAAAATATTCAGGTTTGAAAAACATTTTATTATCATCAAATATTAACTGACATAAATTGAAATAGAATTACATAATAAAATAAACTTTTATATTTTCAGATGAAAATTTACAGTTTGCTATGTTCAATTAGATGTATTCCAAATAATTAATTCTTATTTCAAAAAAATTTTATTTAAAATTTCACAAAAATTCAATTAATCCGATTATTAAAACAGTTAAAATTTACGGGTCGTTACATATATGGTTTGAGTTAACATGTGTGTCTGCTTAAACGTACGAAAAGGCGGGATGTTACAACATCAATAAAGATTTCAGAGATGAAATCACGAAAAAAACTTCAAATTGATATATAAAATATGAATATCTCCATAAGTCATCTATTATGAAGACTTGAAATGTTAAATTTTTAAATACTCAGTAAATATTATGAGCTACTCAATAAAGTAAAATTTCATTTTTTGCCAATAGAAAATTAGAGATCAATGGTGTGATATCCCAGGAATTTCAAGCAAATTTGAATGTGATAATCCCCATTTTAAATAATTAAAATTTGTAATTTTGTTGGTTTAAACAATGATAATAATGTGTTGTGTGTGTATATATATATATATATATAGATTTTTAATGAGATTATTATATACAAGTTGAAATTATATTTTTTTTAAATATATATACCAAATTGATTTTTAAATTGAATTTGAAAATTTAATTTGAATTTGGATATTTAAACTTGAAATTCAAAGGATAGATATATATCTTAAATTATACTTTAGTTTTAAAAATGTATTTTTATTTGATTTTATTTAGAACATAAATTGTTTTATATTATTTTCTTTTTAAAGAAATTTATTTATGTAAATTAAAATATGTAATTATAATTAGAAAATTAATTATAAAAGCTTTATAAAACATTTAAAAAAAAAATCTATTTATGTATGCAAATTTACATGTGTTAAGATTTAAACCTCTCTAATAACATGTGTTAGCAAATTAAATAAGGTTAGAGACAAGTGTTAATTCTATTTACAAGTGTCATTTTAGTTTTATTTTTAAGAAAATTTATAAAAGTAAGATTTAATCTATAAAAATATTTCATCCCCTCTTTCTCTCACCCTTTGTTCTTCATTTTCAAAACTACGAGCCTGAGAAAACCAAGCTACAGTTTATAAACCTCAAACCGGTAAAAAAAATTAAAAATCAGAAACAAAATTAACAAATGAATTGCAGAAAAAAAAGAGGAAGCAACGATTCAAACCAACCTGTAAACTAACCAGAGGAATAGGAAATAAAACAAGCAATAGCCTTTAAGTTGTCAACCTGAACTAATTCAAAGATCAAACATAAATCTAGAGAAATTCAATTTAATATATCTAGTAGTAGATCAACTCAAACAGAATTCAAGAGCAGTTCCAGATCCTCTAAAAGCTCTTCTCTGTTCAACAGTTTTAAGTCGAGTACACATTTATGTTAAAAACAGTTTTAAAAATCCTCGATGCATGTGTTAAAATCTTGTAGAAATATAAGTCTATAATGCTTGCATGAACGTTTGATGTGAATATATGTTTATGAGTATGATACGTGTAACGACCGTGATTTTATTACCGTCGTAATAAAAATTTAAAATAGAAATTTTTAAATTAAAATTTGAAAAAATATATATAGTGCAAATCATTTTGCAAAGTCAGGTGCAAATTTCATGTTGCAGTGAATATAACTAAGTGGTGTTATATTTTCAATTGGCCTTCACGTGCAAATAGATAGGTCCATATTAAAAACAAAAAGTTCGAACACATTTTTCCTTTTTGCTGTCACTACATTTTTGCAAAGCAAATCCATTTTTAGTCAGTAAAAAAACGCACTTCATTTGCTAAGTCAGTGAGCAAATATACAAGTTGTATTTTATTCCTTAGCCTTCACGTGTGAGGCTAAGTACATTCAAAAAATAAAAATAAATAGGGAATAAATTTTCATCATTAATTCGATTTCTTTGCATATTAATTCATTTATTTACTGCTTATTTTCAAAATAAATAACTTCAATATTTACTTAAGTCTATAATTACTTACTTACAACATTTACCCTCTATCATATTTTATTATAGTGCGATTTCCATTATAACTTAAGTTTATAACTCTATGACATCAATTCTTATAAATAAAAGCAAATTTATTATACACTTTCATTACATACTTTTACTTGTACAATTTCCATTACGTTTCTTTTAATTAATTTATTGTTCAATAATAATCCTTTGTTTTATATGTTACAAATTTAAATTTCCTTTTTATTTAATTTATAACTTAGCATTATATCTCTTATTTCCTTTAGAGGTTCCAATTGTCTATTAGTTACCCTCCATTTTACTACAATAATTGAAATTAATGATTAACAGAAATTAAAGAACGAAAATACCAGGTTTAATTTCAAATCATTTAAAATAATAGATAAACGTATTTATATATCCAATTATATTTAAAACAATTTAAAATTTATTTTTTCAAAATAAATCTGTAGTAAATCTACTACATTGGCCTTCCCACTTCGAAACTCGAAAATAAATGTCGATGATGCGGCCGCCATCACTGAAATTATTTTCCAGCGATAGAGAGGGGAGTACAGGACTTATTTCTTTCAAAATTTCTTTAAAATAATTCTTTCAAACCATATTGAAATATTTATATCAAAAAATACTTCTAAATAATATTATTATTATATTCTAAAATTATTCAAAAGAAATTTTCAAAAGCCCGGAACTTAAGTTCTAAATTTCCAATTTTCATTTATTTTATTTTCAATCTTATTTCAACTATTATTTATAAATTTCATTACCTAACAACCAATATATTGCAACCAAATATATATATATATATATCATTTAAAAATTTTATTTTATATATAGAAAATATAATAGGCAAAATTATTTCATTCACTTATATTCAAAACAAATATTGTGTCGGTCTGTCCTATTAAGTGTTTAGAAATCCCTATTGATGTCATAGCGTCCCACGCATAAACCAGAATTTATAAATACAAAACGAAACAGATTAACACAATATTAAAACCTTTTTATAACACTAACAAATACGCTCTCTCATATATATACACTCAGTGACTCACCATAGGGTATTACTACCCTATTAGTAAAGAGTCAAACCCCACAAAGCTAAGGTTTTCACCAAACCAAATCTCTGATACCAGATGTAACGTCCCGCCTTTTCGTACGCTTTAAATCGACACACGTGCCAGTTCAAACCATACGGAAGGACGGATTCTTATGGGGTAAATAAGAAAAAGCAGGAAAGAAAAAAACAAAATAGAATCTTACAACGGAACGATAAAATATAAGAATCAAATATACAATTCATGAAACTGGTTTACAAAATATTCGATTTTCTTTACTTATACAATACAATATCAAAGTTACACATACCAAAGAATAATCAATAATAATGCAGCGGAACAATGTGAAAGTAGTGGAATACTATAATGTATAATAATAAATCTTCGTTTTCGTCCTCCAGAAAATGGTCTACAAATCCTGAAATGCTCAGGCTGACCCGAGCGAATTGAAAAGACAAAACACTCGATCAGAACTAAAAGGTCTTATGTAAGTTAAATCAACTGAATAAATATGAGTGTAACGGCGTCGGAGATGTTTATAAGATTTGACATCTCCTATCCAGTGTCTAACGTGAGTGCAGTAACTTAAGAGATGCTCGGGATTCACATCTTCTAAGGATCCATTAAACTATTTACTATTTAGTAATGTAGGCTATTATAATAGTGTCTAAACTAAAGTATAATATACTGAAAATAGCGTTAAGGGGTTACCCTGATAGCCCTTAACACACTTTTATATTCCCATAGTCTATACAGTACCGTAATCTCCCCCGTACTGGGCGTCGTTAGAGGGCACTCCATAGGTATGGTACAAAACAAAATCGTATAAGGCGCGCTAGGGTAGGTGACACGGCACAACTAGGCAATGCCAGGGTAGATATACCAATTACGCTTCCGGGTCGGTGGTAACGCATAGCCGCAGCTACCGCCCACCTTGAGCCACACCCCCAAATCAAAGAAATCAAAAGTGGCCACCAAGTAATCCAAATGTCAGAGTATAATATCGAAGGGATGTGTCCGATAAAAGGTGCTAACTTATTAACCCGTCAATCGCTCCTTTTTAGCCACCTTATGCCAACTCACGATAGTCGGGTCCACGTATTTACCTCAAAGGAAACGATGCCACCATCCTACTTCATTCTGGAATCTCCACCGCGTACGTGGTTGTTAAAGTGGTTTTCGGAGTTGGCAGATAGTATGACAACTTCCGATCTCGGTCTCTTTAACAACCAAACGTTATTATAACACCACGGTCAATTTAAAATAATTATACTTCAAAACCAGAATATAATATCCCTTTCAAAACCATATAAATACGATATCATTTCTAACCCAAATCAATATGATATTATTTTTATAAAATCCAGACCAATATGATATTATTTTTATAAAAACCAAATCAATATAATATCATTTTTCAAATATATCCTTTTCTAAAACCATAACACTTTCAAATTTATATACTTCGAAACCAACATTTGAAATATAACCTTCCAAAACATAAACTTTGAATTTCATAACCTTGAAATATAACTACACCACTTAAACGGTTTAAATACTAAATTACTTTATAAAATAAAATAGCTTCTTTAATTTCACAAATAAATTCCAAATACCCATTTGAACCTCCAAATAAACCATTTGAAATTCAATATATTTCAAAGCTTAAATATTTAATATTTCAAAACTAAATTTTATAATTCATATACATATACCAATTTCACCTTTCTATTATTTAGTTTTTAAATATTTGCTTGCTAAATCCAATATCCTTTAAATAAAACTTCAATTTTCAATAACGAAATATTCCTTAGTTTATTTACTCAAATCACCTTAAACCCGAATTAAGTTATAAAACCATATTTTTTTAAAATTTCAATTTCAATAAGTTCCAAAAGGATTCTTATTAAATATAATTCTTTAATTAAATAAAATCTCTAATCAATTTCAATACTATCTTCTCAACCTTGATTTTTATAAAATACCATATAAACTCTATACAAAAATATACTTTAAGTAAATACTTAACTGTATTATATTTTATTAAAATCCAACTTATTATTTAACTTATTTATACTTTAAACAAATCTTATTCATAGCTTAAACCCAAGAATTTAACTATTTATAAAATACATTTATACAATATACAAATCCATACCTCATAAAACCGGATATTTCTTTACAACCATAGAAAACATTTTAAAATAATTTTATATATATAGACCACGGTGTCTGTATAAAATTTTCTACCTTATGGTCAAGTGATATGGATATTTATCATTTCAATCCGTGATTTAAAATAAAAATGCGGTTATATATCATTTCAAACCGTAATCCCGAATGAAATAAAAATGCATAACAACTTGCAGTTTATAATAATATAATACAACATCCATTCATCCATCATAAATCATACATCCATTACAATCATCATCCAAATCAATCAATCAATATCAATATATAACAGGGAATTAACAGGCAGTTATATTCAATAATAAATTAAATAACGATTAAATTTCAATAAATGCAGTTAACTGAGATGATGATTAAAATATACGAATAGTCATAAATAATTCATAATCACAATCTAAATCTAATTTAACGAACATAAGAAATTTAGAAGTTGTGAGTCGGTTAAAACACTCACCATTTGAATTTAAATTGAATTCAAATCCAATTTAAACGCAAAAATTGAACAGTCGCCAAATTCATCCAAATAGGTGCCAAAATGTCTAGAATTTTAATACGTTCCTAACAAAAAAAACTGCACGTGAATTCGAGTTCGTACGCTAAAATTATTCACAATTGAAGTTAGACGATTTTAAATTTGAAAATAAATAAAATAAAACAGAAAAAAAACGCATTACCCCTCCACTCACATAGACACGTCACCTGATAACCATGCGCTTTCATCTCCAGACATTCTAACAGAACCTAAGCAATCTCGCTCACGCACGGCATCGAACGCCACCTCATCAAGGTCGTACCCTCCATCCAAACAACGCAGCGCCATCCTCCTCCGTGCGTCGCGACAAAGTGCCAATGCCCAAATCGAGGCACAAGACCAGCAATCGCCACCATGGATTTGAAAACCCTAATCGAATTTTGCCGAAGATCCAACCGTCAAAACGATGAACAAACTATGCTGATGCGATCCCCTCGGTCCACTCTACAATACCCAGAATTGGTTTGATGATCGGACTAGTTTGATTACGACGTGATGAACGACCGAAAATTGTTCTTCGATTTTTAGAAAAACAAGCGTCGAATCGAAAAACAAGTTGCAGATCTGAGTTACGCTCTTCGAGATCTTCGAATCCATAAAAAATTTGATGGCATTTGTGGAGATTGAATTTTCATTTAGTTTTTGAATTTTGCAATTGAAATTAAGGTTTGCAGCCATTGGAAAGAGTAGGAGATGATGGAATTATACGCACAGATAAATGAGAAATAGAGAGGCTAGGGTTTATAGCAGGGTATAAATAGATGAAGTTGAAAATAGAATAGATGGATAAGATAGATATACGCGCTAACGACAAAGTGGCCTAAGAAAGCCCGTTTCAACTCCGGAACAAAATTGGGTTAACCCATATATCAAAATAGGTGTTTTAAACGCAATGGAAAATGTTTCAAGTCCAAATTCCATCGTATGAAGAAGTTATGCTAAAATCAGTATTTTCCAAATCGATTTCAATTGATTTCAATTTAATTTATTTCAAGGCGTTTCGAGTCCATACGATCAAACGACAAGCCCGATTGCTACGAAACTTGAAATCCTACAATAATTCACCGTTACGGATCCGATGAAACTGGTTTCGTCGAAATCCGATTCAGTGGCCAAAATGGCTATTTTTACATAAATTAAATAATTTAATATTAAATTTATTTAAATCAAGTTTCAGTTCAATTTTAAATAAATCACAATTTCTCTCAATTCAAATTGCTTGGAAATTTGCCATAAATTAAAGCAAATTCTTGACATCAGTTCAAAGTTAATAAATTTACCAATTCATTGTTTAACTTCAATTTTCATAAATTCAGTAATTATAAATTTAATTTCAGATAATCCATATTCTTAACCTATCTAGTTATTCACCGATTTCATTTTACGATGTAATTATCATGGTTTACCATAGTGCATTAATATCTCTATTTTCATTTTATTACATTTCTACCAATATACACACTAATTGTGATTAACATTCTAAATAAATTCATTTACTTGGTTTCCGTTACTGCACAAATTTTCATTATATCGATTTCTACACTATGAATAAATTTAAAATCCTCTTTAATTCATTATTACATTCACCTTTCCATTACAATTCTTAAATACTTCTGCTTTATTTTAATTACCGTTAACTATATTATTATTATTCCATTAGCTAATTAAGTAATTACATTCGTTTCTTACGTTTCAACCTCATAACCAATTATAACAGATTCCAATATCTCACCTAACCTTTCCTTTCAAATTTACATTTATTAAGTTTTACATTAATACCTCTTTTTTTCCATTCCTTAAATTTACACTTAAGTTTATGTTCTAATCGACTAATTATCATAATACTAAATAAAATTTATGTTATTCCAATTATTACCCAAATTTACATTAACGTAACATTAAATTCAGATTTATTGCAATTTCATTATTTATTATAATTACTTACATCATATGCTTTGATTCTATTACCCTAATTCAGACATTAATTCATATATTCATACAATACTTACATTTATTTACTTAATTTGCATTTATAACTAAGTCCTAACATTTAAATTTATTTTCATTAAATGGAATTTCCTTCCTTTCATTTATTATATCTACTATTACTTTATGAATAAATTAGCATTTCCTATTCATTTGATACATCCACAGTCTCCGTTATTGTCTTAAACTTGCTAATGTAACATTAAAGTCCATTTAATTCTAATTGATTCCCCGTTTAAATTGAATAGACCAATTAAACAGGTAACTTATAACCATCATTATCATAACTTTTAATTACACATATGAATTCATTATTCACAAAAAAATGTTACAATTCTTACATAAAGTTGATTTTATTCAATTACCATTAACTATCTATTATATCATTAATTAATTCATATTTACATCCATTTCCGTATATAAATTTTGTAACCAAGTTATAACCTTTACATTGTTTCACTTATTGTAATTACATCCAAGTTATTAACAATTGACTTACATTTATACAGTTGCAATTCATTTTAGTTAGTATTTCATTAATTTTATTTCTTTCACTATTAATTTCACAATCATATTAAATTCACAAATTATAATGTTTTCCACTATTTCTTTATTGGGGTTTCATTCCAATTGTCAAGAATAAATTTTATTTGCCATTGCAACATTTAATTTCTAACATTTGCTCTAATATAAATTATAAGATTTCATTTCTTTGTATATTTAATTACAAAATCTTATAAATTTAACCAATTTTAAATTATCGAAATTTATGGGTCGTTACATCATAGGCCCAATTCTTCTTCCAACAAGAAGAAGAATAAGAAGCAAGCTACCTCTAGTTCTCAGCCTAGTAGTGCACCTTCTATTTAGAGGGCGTGCTATAATTGTGGTTCTTTGGATCATTTTCTCTGTAGCTGTCCTAAGCCTCGCATTTGTCGTTATTGCAAGAAAGAGGGTCATTGGGTTTCTGCTTGTCCTACTGCTCCTAAGGGTTTCAAATCTGCAAAGCTTAATGTTGCTAAAGCTTCTGGTGATTCTTCTGAGCCCAAAGGTATTACTTCTTCTGTTTTGGAAGGTTTTATTTTATTTCATGGCCGTTCTGTTAGAGTTCTTTCGACACAGGTGCATCACTTTCATTCGTGTCGAAGGAGCTTTTGGATGTTATTCCTTTGGATGTTGTTACTCCCTGCGACCCTTTGAGAATTGTGAATCCTATTGGTGGATCCGCTACTCTTGGTTTGTTGTGTGTTGATGTTGGGATTATACTTCGTGGTTTCTCCTTTCATGCGAATCTGCATGTTATGGATCATCTTGGTTTTGATATGATTTTGGGTATGGATTGGCTCGTCCGTTATGAAGTTCAAATCCTATGTCCCGAAAGAACTTTATATCTCAAGCTTCCCGATGCTATCGAGCAGTTATCTATTATATTTCGAAATACTTCGAATGCTTTCATTTATTCCTTCGAATCGGAAGATGTCATAGCTAATATTCCGGTTGTTTGCGATTTTTCTGATGTTTTCGAGCCTATTTCATGTTTGCCGCCGAAGAAGGCAATTGAGTTACGTATTGATCTTATCTCTGGTGCCCATCCTGTCAGTCGTCCTCCCACGAGGATGTCTGCTAAGGAAAATGAGGAAATCAAGCAACAATTATCTGAATTGGAAGCCAAGCGGTTTATTCATTCTAGCTCATCTCCTTGGGGCGTGTAACGGAAGCGATTTTTCGTTGCCGAAAAACCGAACCATTAGGGTTTTAGAAAGAAGAAAGAAAAAGAAAGAAAAAAAGAAAGAGGTAGAAGAGAGAAAATAGAGAAAGAAAACAGAAAAACAGAATCTCACAATTCGCAGCGGAACAACATATAATAATAAATGAATAATCTTTAACAAGAACTATATCAGTTATTACATTACATCACATTTCATTACATCATATCATCAGAGTGTATAATCAATATACAACAACAAACAATGCAGCGGAAAAAGAAATACTATATACTAGTAATACGCCATGTCATCCATCTTGCCTCCAGCAACTCCTGAATATCCTGATAAACCTTAACTCTTGACTGCCCGTGTGAAAATTGGTGGGCACCCAGAGTTTAGGAAGGAAAACAATAAACTCCGAGTCAGTCATGAAACTGGTGTGAGAACTCAAAACAGTTTATTTTTCTTTTAAAATAAAAATAGAGGAATATTTTTAAAATAGATTCGCAATGCTTTTAAAAATGAGACTACCATAAGACCTCCCGCCACACACACAATGCAAACGCAGACTTGGGGAAGATTTCTTCTTATGTTAGTCAAAGATGCTTGATACGCATTAAAATCAAATCAATTTTGATATTATTATTAGTGCATAGTGTAGAAGATATTTCGAAAGTAGAATATAAATCTTAGCCAGCATAGGTACCATTATATTATGCCTACTATAGCTACTTCCTGAGGAAGCAGGTTCTACAACTAAAACCGTACAAGATCGTATTGTTTCTTTGGATTTCCAATGAATGATCAGGCCAAGGAACTTCCCATTGCCACATGAGAATGCCTCTGGATGGACATCCCCGAGAACCAAACCAGATCTCTACCAACACAAGGCCGGGTTACCCCTAACTGAGTAACAACTGACCGAATATGCCATCCCCCAGTCCTTTGGGACCTTTTCAACCGAGCGCTCGTAATCAATTCACACAATCATAACAAAGTGTTTTCAACATGAGTAAGTATCTGGGCTCCATACCATGATACCACCCTTTTCCAGAAGGAAATGCACACATCCTAAAGGGCGCTACCCCTCATAACCTTGCTGCTTCTTTCCTGTTTTGACCATTCACGGGGTGTGAGGCTCGACGAAGTCACGTCCACAAAAACATACTTTATACAAAAGTCATGCTTTGGGTCAACAAATGATCATAGAAATGATCACCAGGATAGACGATCAAATAAATGATCCTATCACAAATAATCAACACAATGATCATTTACAGCTACACTCAGCATGTCACATTACCAAATTGGGAATATATCGCTGATAACTTCAACTATATAACCTCTGAGCTCGTACGTCTCAGAGAAGGGTGTTAAGCTAAAAGAATAAATTCTCCGCCACCAACAGAAATATATTTGAAAGAAATCGGCTTTATATCTCAACTTGTAATGTCAGACATACAATCCATACAAGTCTGTTCCGGGCTCGAACAAAACCGAAGGCACTTCTTACGAAGCCCTTGCAATCCGGGTATTCACAATCCCGATCGAATTTCCCATCACTTAGGAGATCTCAATACCGGGGATCAGCCAGTGCAGAGACAATCAACAAGAAACCCTTTCGTTTTCGAAAATATCCGGTCTTCAACACCGATCTTCGAATGCAATTCATAACGACGTATCACATATTCGGAATGGGTTATACGACCCCAAGGTCCTTTCCCGGTTAACCCGAATAGTGAGCGCTTATTTTAAAAAAAATAAGTGTGGCATTCAATTTCAAACAAATCACAACAAATACCTATTTAAAGGTAAATATTGATAGTCGGTTATTGAACTATCAATAGGTATGCCAACATCACCAGATTCCAAATAATTTTCCAAATTATTTATTTTCCAAAAATATCTTTACAGGATATATATTCTCCATTCTTCAAAAATAAATCAATATTTATTTTTAAACTTATTTTCCAAATTTCATTTATAAATTCCATATTGAATTTACGTTCCAAAATATTTATGAATATACGATTTCCATTCAATTTCTAACATTCATTTTCAATTTATCTTCAAAAAAGATAAATTCCAAATATTCACTTAATATTGAAAAAGCATTTCTATACTTATTAAAAATAAGTAATTCACAGATTTTTTTTTCTATACTTAGAAAATATTTAATATACCCTAATCGAAATTAAGTATATATTTCATTCTTTTAAGGAAATCATTCACTTAATCATATTTATTTGGGCCAAAACGAATGTTGCGTAAAACATCGTTACGACAACCCAAAATCACTAGTACAGGGATTCGAAATTAAAATAGATATATAAATCCCAATACTATACAAAACATTTCCTTTCGGAAATCATTTATTATAACAACAGGGTTATAATCTACCATTTCCTTCTATTTCTCGAAAACGTCTATTTCAACAATGAATGTTGAAATCTATGGTTTCGAATCTCAATACATTTTAAAACATCTTTAGATCGTTTTAATTCTATTTAAAACATCACATCCAAAATAATTTCTTTAACAAAATATTCACTATTCAAAAACGTGAATATACTTGTTAATAAATTTCATCACTTCTATTCATTTTATTTTAAAGAATTATTCACTGTCTAAAACATGAATATAATTCCATAAATAAATTACAACAATTCCTTATCAAAATAAGTCATTGCGGATTTATAAAACAATGTTTATAAATTCTATTTCTATTTATTTTATAACAACTTCCTTTTATAAATTTCCTTTATAAATCTATTCAATTTCATATCTCAATGATATACTAAAATTTCATATTATAAGTTAAATACTTATAATTTATTTGTTTATAAAATCGTTCCTTTAAACTTCATAAATTTTCATAAATCTTATAACTTATAAGATTCATTTATTTATCCAAATTCCATTCTTTTAAATAACTTTACAAATTTTATAAACCTACTGTTTATAAAATTCCATTTATAACTTCACCGTTGTAATTCTATAATTCCAATTTATGAAATTCATTTACAAATCATTCTATCACTTATAAAAGCTCGTTTTATAATTCCAATCTCTTTAATTTATAAATATCAATTTATAAATCTTTTAATATAAAACAATTTATATTACTATTTTTAAAACGTCTTTAAATTCTTTTATAATTTCATCATTTGATTTATAAAATAATCAAATTCCATAAATTCTATTTTTTAGACTTCTTATAATAAATTTAGAAATCCCAGTTCAAACTATTTTATAAAATCACTAATCCCATAATTTCAAAAATCAACTTTTAACTGTATTTCTCAAAAATCATAATTTTTATAATATTAAAATTATAACGTTTATTCATTTAAGATGAATCAATTCCAAAAATATTTTATAAACGTATATTTCCAAAAATCACTTTAGAAATCAAAATCGTTATTTTTAAACTTCAAAAATTGGATCCGATGATGCAACACATCAATAGTCAATCACGACTTTCAACATCATATATCGATATGATAAACAGTCAAACATCACAATATCTAAAATCAATAAATATTTGTGAGGAATCCAGTTGGATCCCTCCAACCTGTTTCCCTGCATCCACAGACATTCGCACAATACTATTCCGTTTCAAGACGGAATATCGCGGTACATGGGATTTTATAAATATATATCCGCTTACTAACGGCGCATAGGGTCTCATCCGCTAAAAGAAAATGCGGGAAATCAATCAACTGCAATATATACATATGCCAATATATATATATTGCTATATATATAATATAATACCAATTCCACTTCGAGGTGGAATATCGTGGTATATGTGTGTAATAAATAACCTCCGCTTACTAACGGCGTATAGGGTCTATTCACATCCAATATATATATATATATATATATATATATATATATATAACAATCATCATTCAGGCATTCAATCAATACAGTCAAGCAAATTTTAAATCTAACTATTAAAATTTAAATAAACAATAAAATTCCTTTTGAGTAAGAAGTTCTCACCTTTATTCCCGTTTGCAATCCACTTCCAATTCAACTTGTTTTCTTCATTTATACCTTGTATAAATATTTACACAGTTTGTTAATATTTGAATTAACCGAACTGTTAAATTTTCATTTTTGATTGTTTTAATTATTCAATGGTTTTGTTCTAAACTAATTCCTTTTATAAATTTAAATTTAAAAACTAAATTCCTTTATTAACAAATATCATTTAGTAACTTAAAAATAATTCAAATTAACCAATGTTTTTAATTCAAACTAATAAATTTAATTTCTAACTAGTGATTTAAATTGACTTAACAGATAAATAAAATAAACTAGCCACCAACATTTTTTTTTTCTTTAACTACTTTCATTATTTTCTGTTAACTAATTATTTATTTAAATAATCTTCCTTTAAATAAAATATCCTTTAGTTACTAAAATAAACAGATAAATTTTGTTAAAATAATTAATCCTCATATTATGTATTATTTTAATATAAACTTAGTAAATTAAAATTCATGCTTATAAAAAAAATTCCTTTGTTATTCACATCTTTGTTTCTGTTTAAACCTTTCACTTAACAAATTTTCCTTTTACAAATTTTCCTTGTAAAATAACTTTAAATTAACTAGAAACAAATTTGTAAATACCTTAATCCCATATTTTCTAATAATTGGCAAATGAAGATATGTATGTAAAATTTGTATTGATATATTAACCTTTATATTTTTCTTTACTGTAAATTCACTTTTATATTTACAGATTAACAAATTGGTAAAAAAAAAAAAAAAAATTACCTACAGCAACTTCGATTGACCCTGGCCTAGGCGTGCGCGCCATCGAAATAGCGTGCTCGCTCGCCATGCCTGAACGCGCGAACCACCAACGGCGCGAGCAATCGTCGAGCTCGAACCCTAATGCCCACGCGAGTACCAATCGCGACGCCATCGCCCTCGGTCGCCTCCAAATCGCCTCCTCACCACTGCCCTAGATGCTGCCCCATCACTCAAGCTCGACGCCTCCATCGATCGCCGCGCGCCGCCGACCCCCCCATTTGAATGTCGCGGCCATGAATTGTTGATGTGAAGAGAGAAAATTGAAAAGGGGGAAAGGACTCGGTTGAAATGAATTGAAGGGACGAAGATAGTATACGAGATTTAGAAAGTGAGGGAGAGGATATTTAAAAAGGTGAAGAACGTGGCTGCACGATCTTCATCGTGATATTAGGCATAACTTTAGGCGTGAGAAAAGGAGAGTAACGTGATGTTTAACTAAATTTATATTTAAATTTAATTTTAAATCGTTGAAAATTTCGACGCGTTTACTCGTCGTATGCTCACATATTAACTTCGAAAAATACGAAATTTGAAATCCGGCAATAATTCCATATTACGGACCCAATGGAACTGGTTTCGTCGAATTCCGAGACTGTGCCTCGGACGGCTATTTTCCAATATCGATTCAAACGATTAAATTTCAAAACTGAACAATTCACTTTCAAATTCAATTCTGAAGCTTCTAAAATTTTCAATATTATCAATATGAATTTTACAAGCCTTTGAAATATTTTTAATTGGCTTAAAATTGAAGATTCAAATTTTTATTCAACCCTAAATAGATTAAATCCTATAATTTAATCGCCAAATTCAAAGTTATATTGAAAATTCAATCCAAACCATCATTCAAATATTTAAAATTAATTAAATATTTTCAAATTAAATTATTCAAAATTCTGGGTCGTTACAGGGCGCCACCGTTGTCTTTGTTAAGAAGCCAAATGGTACTCTTAGGCTTTGCATTGATTACCGCAAGCTTAACGAGCTCAGTATCAAAAATAGGTATCCATTACCTAGGATCGACGACATGTTCGATCAATTAAGTGGCGCTAAGCTCTTCTCCCAACTCGATCTTGCAACCGGTTTTCATCAGTTACGAGTTGTAGAAGATGGCATTCCTCTTACCGCATTCTGCACTCGTTATGGTTCTTATGAATGGCTTGTTATGCCGTTCGGTTTGACGAACGCTCCGGCGTATTTTGTTGATCTTATGAATCGGATATTCCGGGAATATCTCGATGAGTTCGTTTTGGTTTTCATTGATGACATTCTTATTTATTCTAAATCTGAAGCCGATCATATTCAGCATTTCGAGATTGTTTTGAGCACTCCTCGTCAGCATCAGCTTTATGCCAAATTCTCCAAGTGTCACTTCTGGGAGAATAGGGTGAAGTTTCTCGGTCATATTATTTCTTCCGATGGTATCTCTGTCGATCCTTCCAAGATCGAATCTATTTGGAATTGGAAGAGGCCCAAGACCGTTAGTGAGATCCGTAGTTTTCTTGGATTGGCGGGTTATTATCGCCGGTTTATTAAGGACTTTTCTCGTATTGCTTTACCGCTTACCACTCTTATGAGAAAAGCTGTTTTTTTATTTGGTCTGATAAGTGTGAGACTTATTTTTTGAAGTTAAAAGATCTCCTTACATGCTCCTATCTTAGTGGTTCCCGAAGGGAATCATGATCTTATTGTGTATATCGATGCTAGTGGTTATGGACTCGGTGCTGTTCTCATGCAAAAGGATAGAGTAGTTGCCTATGCTTCTAGACAACTAAAGCCTAACGAGATTCATTATGCTACCCATGATTTGGAGTTAGCCGCTATAGTCTTTGCTCTAAAGATTTGGCGACATTATTTATTGGGCGAGCGTTTTATCCTCTTCATTGATCACAAATCTCTGAAGTATTTATTTACTCTGAAAGAGCTTAATATGAGGCAACAGCGTTGGCTCGAATTTCTTGCTTCATATGATTTCGATGTTCAATATACTCCTGGTAAGGGTAATCGAGTTGTTGATGCGCTTAGTCGCAAGCAGCAAGTTGTTATTTCCATGATGCTAGCAGAGCGGAATGTGTTGGAAGCTTTATCTCATTGTGATATTAGAGACCGTCCTTCAGTTTCTGATTCTCCCATGCTTTTATTTAGCATGTAAGCTCGTCCTAGTTTATTGGATCGGATTGTCGATGCTCAGAAACAAGATCCAGATCTTGCTTGTCTTATTCAGAGTTGTAAATCGGAATCCCAAGTGATGATCTAAAAGATTTCAATATTGATGTTCATGGTTGTATTCAAAAGAATGGTAGATTGATCGTGCCTAATGTTTCTATCTTAGAAATGACATTCTTGAGGACTGTCATCGTTCTAAGTATCCTATTCATCCGGGTAGTAGTAAGATGTATATTGATATGAAACGCTTATACTTTTGGAAGGGTATGAAGCGTGATGTTGCAAGTTATGTAAGTTGTTGCATGACTTGTCAACTTATTAAAGTAGAACACCAACGTCCTAGTGGTCTTTTGCAGCCTCTTAAGAATCCATCATGGAAATGGGATCAGATTTCTATGGACTTCATTGATGGTCTACCTCATTCGAGGTCGGGCATACTAGTATTCGGGTGATTGTTGACAGATTGACTAAATCATCCCATTTTATTCCTATCAAGTCCAATCGGACTGCTCCTCTGTTGGCTAAGCTTTTTATTAAAGATGTCGTTCGACTTCATGGTGTGCCTAGTTCTATTGTTAGTGACAAAGATCCGCTTTTCACTAGTGGTTTCTGGTAGAGCCTTTAGAAAGCTTTTGGTACTAAGCTCAATCTCAGTACATCTTATCATCCACAGTCTGATGGTCAGACTGAAAGGGTGAATCAAGTCTTAGAAGACCTCCTTCGAGCTTGTATTCTTGATTTTGGTGGTAGTTCGGAAGACTACTTATCTCTTGTTGAATTTTCTTATAACAACAGTTTTCAATCCAGTATCGGTGTGGCTCCTTTCGAAGCTCTTTACGGAAGACCGTGTCGATCACCGTCTTGTTGGTTGGAATCGGGGGAAAAGTTAGTTCTCGGCCTCGATTATATTCGCAAATCTTCTGAGAAGATTTATATTATTAGACGGAGAATGAAAGAGGCTTAGAATAGGCAAAAATCTTATGCCGATCATCGTAGGAAGCCTTTGGAATTTTCTGTTGGAGATCTCATATTCATTCGTGTTTCTCCGATGAAGGGTGTGGTGTGTTTTAGTAGCTCCAGGAAATTGGCTCCTCGATATATTGGACCGTTTCCTAGTACGGAACGCATTGGCCCTGTTGTTTATCGTGTATCGCTACCTATCCAGTTTTTGGGAATTCATGACGTATTTCATGTATCCCAGCTTCGTCGATGCCTTAGGGATTCAGATTCTATTATTGATCCTCTTGTGTTGCTCTTGAGATCTCACCCGAATTGTCTATTGTGCAAAATCCTATTCGTGTGCTAGCTTCGGAGGTTAAACGCCTTCGGAATAAAGAAGTCCCGCTTGTGAAAATTCGATGGTCTGCAAACCCCAAAGATTGCACTTGGGAAACCAGAGAATTCATTAAGCATTCTTATCCGGGTTTTCTCTCTTCTTCGGGTGGGGGTGAGCATTCTTATCCATCTTTCTATTTTAACCTTTTTTGCGATAAATAATTGATATTATAAACAACTTCTAGTATGAAAATTGCGGGGACGCAATTTTTTTAAGGGGGAGTTTGTAACGATCGTGATTCTATTGCCGTCGTAATAAAAATTTAAAATAGAAAATTTTAAATTAACATTTGAAAAAATAATATAGTGCAAATCATTTTGCAAAGTTAGTTGCAAATTTCATGTTGCATTGAATATTGCTAAGTGGTGTTATATTTTCAATTGGCCTTCACGTGTAAACGGATAGGTCCATAACAAAAACAAAAAGTTTGAACACATTTTTCCTTTTTGCTGTCACTACATTTTTGCAAAGCAAGTCCATTTTTAGTCAGTATAAAAACGCACTTCATTTGCTAAGTCAATGAGCAAATATACAAATTCTGTTTTATTCCTTAGGCTTCACGTGTGAGGCTAAGTACATTTAAAAAAAATAGGGAACACTTTGTTTTGCTATCACCAAAGTAATAAAGCAAAATATAAACATTTACTGTCACATTCTTTTTCAATTTTTTTACTTTATGCAAGTTTCATTTAATGCAAATATACAGGCAGTGTACTATTTTTCTAGTGCACATTTTCAATTAATACTAGTGTACTGAAATGTGTACTAGCATATTCTTTATTTGACTTGTATGCACAAATGGAAAAAGTGGAGTATGCTTTTACTCATTTTCCAAGAGCCTGCATCTTCTATTTTCACTTTCAGTAGCTCTACAAAACACTTCAATGGCAGTTTATTCTTGTTCATTTGGCTCCTAGTTGCTAGTTGATTTGGAAGCAAAAGTTTGGTGAGTTCAAAACTCACACATCTAATTTACTTCCCATTCATATTTGCATGGGTAAGGTTTTGTGGCTCTGGTGTTATTAATTTGTTCCGTTCTATTTCATTTTGCATGAAAAAAGTGTATTGTCCAGACCCTAGTTTCGGTGTGTGCATGTGTTTAAGCTCTGATTTTTATTGTGCATCAGTGTGTCCTTTTCAAATTGTTCATGCGTGTAATGTTTATGGCTAGGTCTTTCTTTTTATCATCATCATTTTTGTGAAATGTGTATTGCATTTAAAGTGTAGGGCTATCTTTTTTACCAGTAAAGTTTGAAACTAAGTTCAGTGTACAGGTCACTTAATATGTTGCTGCATGCATGTAAGTTGTTATTGCATTTTTCATTTGGTGTAAAGTAGCAGCACAAAATTTGTTTCAAAATCACGTATTGTCAAAAGGGTTGCGCGCATCAAAAAAAAAGAAAGCATGTGGTCAAATCATGTTGATTTTGGTTCAAGGGCATTTCTCATTTTTGGTGATGCACGAGGCAGGTTATACACTTGCGTGCGAAAAATCTCAGGCATTTGAATGAGTTAGTTCGAATCTAGAGTGGGTGCATTAATGCTATTAAGAAATTTATTTGCGGAAAAAAATAAAAAAATAAAAATATAGTTTTCACGTTACTTTGTTCGTTGTGGAATTAGATACTGTACCCAACTCTTTTGTGTGATTTCATGCGGCAATGCAAGGGACGTGCATGCATATTATTCATGTCCAGGTAGTGTAATTATATTTTCATTTGTTTATCTAAAACAAGCTTCAAGTAATTTTATTTTACCATTTTGTTCATGCATACATGCTGTGATAAGAAATGTTTTAACGTTAGAGCCCAGCCCACTTTTATTTCTTGCGTACAATGTTTAAAAGTGTCCAGGCATATATTTTATCATTTGCGTGCTAGTTTATAGTAGTATTGCCCAGGTTAAAACTTTTTAATGCATTACTTGTATAAAGAGTTGTAGTACACTTGCATTTGTTCAAGCATTTTAAATCGCCTATTTCATTCGAGTGTGCACGTGTATATTGGCGCAATCCATTATTTAATTTACGTTGAACCGATGTTATGTTTTAAAACGTATTTTGCACCATTATTTTTATAATGGAATTTTTATTTCGATATTATATTTTTGAAGCGTGTTGTTTTGATGACATTTTTGACGAATAAAAATTACTATTGTTTTGACTTCAGTAACCGTCTATTTTAAAGTGAATTTTCAAGCGGTTATCCCGCAACGTTGATTTGATATCCGTTTTTACGGTGTTCTGTGAAGCGCAATTTCTTTGTCGAAATTGCTATAGTTGTTGCTATTTTAATCACGTGTTTGAAAAATCGCTTTAAAATAAAAATTGTTTCCAAAAAATTTACAGTTTGCGCTTTCAAAAGAATGAGGAAGCGATTTAAATGTTTCAGCAAAATTAAGGATTATGAACCCTTACTTTTACCGATTCACTTAATTTCAGACTTGTCCGTTTGAGAACGTAAAATGTTATTTATATAAAATACACAATTTTGCACTTTCAAGGAAATGATGAAGAGATTTAAACGATTTAGCAAAAGTGCGGAATATGGAACCACGCTTTTACTAATTCGGTTAATTTCGGACTCATTAAATGAAATATTTTGCTGTGGATTCGTTGTTTGATGATTTTGATGATTTGTTGGGCTTTCGAGCCACTATGATGGACCTTCGGGTCAATTACCAGTACTAGACTTTCGGGTCATATGTTGGACCTTCGGGTCATTTGTTGGATGCCAAAAATTATGATGACAGTACTTGGTAGGCTTCGGCCATTTGTTAATGCACGTGCGGCGTAGCTTAGACTCGCCATATTATGGGATTGATTCACTTTTATGCTAATTTATCTAATTATCTATTTTTGATTTCTAAATTTTGTGAATTTCTGTTTTGAATTCAATTGTGAATTTGAAAATTGATTTTGATGGAGTTTGATGTGATTTCTTCATTTAAACTATGTTGATTTCTTATGTTGAATAGTCTCATTCGAGACTATTATTATTTTGCTTGATGTTATTTATGATGCATTCACTTCTAAGATTAAATTAGACTGATCCATTTATTATTTTCTTTTAAATAATACTCGGATCAGACCGAGTTATTTTAGGGTAATTGCTATCTCTGATTCTGTTGCTGCTTCAGCTTTTGGGATTTCACGTCATCTTTTGTCTAGACTTCGAGGTGTACTTTTGATATATTGACTATCGTCTCCTGTATGTATTGATGGATATGTATATGTACATTTGGTTCATGTGAACCATCGACCGTTGTAGCATGTATTCCAGACTTGTCTTCTGCTATATATCTGATATTTCTGTTCTGATGTGATTATACTTATTTGTGTTATTGTTATTATGAGTTGTTCTGAATTTTTCTTAAGCCACCGTAGTTTCGTTTTATATTTGGATTGAATATATATCTTTGGGAGTAATTTACACAACTCCTATCGATGTAATCAATACTCGTCTAAGGCGTAACATACGGATGGTCACTTCTAACAAGCCTTATTCTTCGCAATAGCAGACGTTATTCCTTATAATAACCTTTGTTATTGTGAGCATAGAGGTGGGGCGTCACAATATGCCTATATAATTGACTGTGTGTATTTATATATGCTCTATTGTAAATAAAAGGCTTAACTTCTTCGGGAAAACATTCACATCTTTCCATTCAAACGATTTTAGGCTTTGATTTTAAAATGAATTATGATTACAACAGTGTAATACAAATTTAATTTTTTTTCATAATTTCAAGTAATTTAATTTTGTTATTAATTTAAAATTTTGGTATAACAGTAGAGATCATATTTAAGTCAAAAATTAATGTTCAAGATTCCATGTTTGGATTTTGTAAATTTATCATATTAGAAAACAATGATTTTTGGTAAACATTTCGAGATTTTTAAACTCGTATATGTTGGGAATTTCCCGGTTGATCGGAGAAGGGATTTTTTATTAGCAATTACGATGAACCGGTGATCATCGTGAGTCGAGAGGTGGCACAGTGAAGGCTCAAGGGTAGGGTAGTAGCATAAAAATAGTGATGTATTTTTGTAATGACGATAGTGGACGATTAAGGCATGTATAGGGTTTAGCAATGATTTTGGGTTAAGGTCAGTTACCTGGCAATTTTGGCATTGAGGTGGTTGGATTAGTTTGCGGTATGGGGGAAAGAGTATAAGGAGACGATGTCGATGGCGTTGGTGAGTTTTCGGAAATCTCGGTGGCCATAAAAGGGAGTACGAGGGGAAGTGTGGGGTTCTGACCTGTAAGCGGTCTTCGGGTGTTCGAATTTTGATACAGGGATGGTTGTGGAATGTTGAGGTGATCAGGTGAATTATGAGTCCGGAGAAGGTTTGTTGTTGGGGTCGACGACGAGTTCCAGTGAGGCGGAGCCGTGTGCATATGCACGTGGAGGTGCTTGTGTATGTCAGAGCAGGAGCTAGGAGAAGAAGAAAGTAAAGGTGAAGAGAGAAGGATGGAACCCAGAAGAAGAATGGAAACCCGGGTATGATCTCGGGGAGATGAAGTTTTAACTCGAGCATGTGATCGGGTTGTACGCATATTTGTTTCCAGGAAAAGAAATGAATCAGGGTTCAACTCGAGTTATTGTTGTTGCCTTCGGTAGTTCACAAATGTATTACCAGTTTTTAAATTTAAATCAGGGTTTAAAAAGAAAAGTGGGTTTGACTCGGGCCTGGGTCGAGTATTTTTTAGATTGACTCCGAACAAAAATTATACAATTTAAGTAAAATTAAGTTTTATTTTTATTTTTAATTAAATCAAGTCTAAACTGTTCTTAAATAAATTTCATTCACATGTAATCAATGTTTTTATTTTGGTTTAAGAAGTTGAACAATTATATTATTTAAATTAGTTAATTTATTTAATTCTTAAGTTTATTTAACTAAATATGTAATTAAGTAGTTAGTTAAAGAATTAGTACGTTTTTGTATTATATGTTAATGATAAGTGATTTTAAGATTTATTAATAAGATCTTAAAAATGATTTAGTAGTAATAAAGATTAAAAGGTTTATCTTATAGTAAATTAAGGTCTTGGATAGATTAAATAAATTAATAAATAATTAAAGAGTAATTAATTTATTTAATTAATTAATGATGTAAGAGTAGTTAATTAATTTAATTAATTATGAGTAAATTAATTCGAGATTAATTAATTCATAATTAAGGATAAATTAATTAAGTAATTAGAGATTAATTACTTAAATGATAATTACTTAATGTAAGTAATTAAAGAATTAATCTGATTAGGGTTAATTAATTTAATTAGCAATTAAAAGTTAAATTGATTAATGATCAAGGTTAATTAATTGGGGATAATTAACCAATGAGATAATTACTTGATGAAAGTAATTAAAGGTTTAATACTTAAGGGATGTAATTAAGGATTAATTACTTGGTGTAATTAATTAAAGAATTGATTAATTAAGGTAATTAATTAAGGGTTAAAAAATTAAAAAATGATATTAATTAAAGGATAATTAATCAAGGTAAGTGAATTAAGGATAATTAATTTGAGTAATTAATTAAGGATCAATGTGATTAATGTGAATGGGTGAAGGTTAATTAATTTATGTAATTAATTAAAGGTTAATTACATATTGTAATTAATAGATAATTAGTCAAAGGAGATTAATTAAGATAGATAATTAAAAGATAATTAATTAATTTATGTTTCTAATTAATTAATGTTGAGTAAAGGTAATCTAAGTGATTAATGATTTGAAATTAATTTAATTAGATATAAATTAATTTTGGAAGTAATCAATCTTACTTATGAATGATTGAATGATGATTTAATGCCTTGAAATGGTAGATATCTTTGATCTGAAATGTCTTATAATATGATATGTTTGAGTAGACAGTGATAATGTGGTTATCTATCGATGATGTATTGCTGTGAAAAATGTCACCTTGTATTTAAAGTTGGATTATATTTTACTGGAATAACTTGGGCTAAGATGACATTGGATTCGAAGAGACCGGAGTCGGATATTAGTAAATACCCGAAACTGCTTCGATTCTTTATAATTTTATATGTGGAATCAATAGGCTGAAGTGAAATGATTTAAGTGAATTGGACCATTTAATCTAAGTTTTGGTACTTCGAAATTGATGTGTGAAATAAATTATGTGTATAACAGATTGTGCATTTGTGTAATTGATACGAGTTACCCCGGGTTTTATGTAAGTTTTATGATGTTGTATACCTTGTTAGATGGGCTTACTCACGCTGGTTTCCAGCCTGGCCCGGGTGTTACTTTGATGTAATGCTCGGGTCAGACCGATTATTAAAGTTTTTAGGAAAGGATGATCTGGAGCCCAGCAGGTGAGCTGGATGGCGGGAACGTATGGAGTGTATACCACTGTGATATTGTAGTTTGTCTGGGACAGGTTGACTGAATCTGTCCAGTGTTTGTAAATGTTGTAACTCTAAAGTATTAAAGTGTAATTTGACAAGTACAGTTTTCCTTTGTAAACTGGTATTATTGATATTATATTTTATCCACTGCGAATGTGAGATTGTGCTTTGGTGTTTCTGCTCTTCTTCTTCTATCTCTTTTCTTCTTTTCTCTAACTGTCTGGAATTTTCGGGATCGAAAATTCTGGGTCGTTGCATTTGGTATCAGAGCAAAGGTTAAGTGAGAACATTGGCTCTGGTGGATGTACTCATTAAGGATAGGGTCAATGGTACCCTAGAATGAGTAGAGTGTGTGTGTGTGTATGAGAGCATGCTTGTTATTTTCTTATATAAAGATTTTAAATGATTTTATAAAAGAATATGTTTTGATATATAAAGCAATATTTCTTTCTAATAAATATTAAGATAATTGGTTGTTAAATCACTGGAATTAAATTAAGTGGTAATAGAGATACAACCAAATTGAAATTAAATAAGGATAAGTTTGGAATGGATTCAAACTGAAATTAAAATATTGAATTTAGGGAAGAGTTTCAGAATAAGATAATAATGAATTAGTTTCCAGATATGATAATCTTGGTTATTATCATAAAGCAAAATGAAATGTTTTAGGGAAGTAAAACATTTAGGCAAGTATGACTTATAAATAGGAACTGAAGATGATCTAAATTAAAGTTTTAAATCTAGGTCCATAAATTTGAAAATTTGTTTCAAAGTAATAAAGAAATAATAAATAATATTAGTTAATGTATTTGAATGAAAGGGTCTTATTTCAAACAAGAGTTGTTTGAAATTTTAAAGGAATTTGTTTCGAATTAAAAAGCAAAGGTGGTTTAAAATTTAAGGATAACTTGGTGTGTAAAGGAAATAATATGTTAAATGAAGGATATACGTAATGTCAAAGATGGTTTGAAATAAACTCTAAATGTTGAGTTTTAAATTTGGAATAAGATGTGATACACAAAGTGATAAGTTTCTGAACTTATAAGTGGGAAGATTATTAATGTGAAGTTTAGAATTTGAAATGGGAATTCAAATTGGGTAAGGTTGGCTGGATTAAGTAAATTGAATTTAACTTTGGAAAGTTAAATAATTTAACAAACAACCTGAATTGGAAATTTCGAGATGAAATTGGTATTTAACTTGGAAAGTTAAAATGGTTAATTTGAATTGGAAGTTGTGTGATCTCAAAATGGGTTTGAGATCTAGAAATTGAAAATCGATGGATGTTTTAAAATAATTTGAATGATACATCCTGTTGTTATTAATAATCTTTAAGCTGAAATTGGATTTGTTTAAATGAATTAAGAAATGGGGTGTGGTAATATGTCCATTATTAAGATAAAATGGAATCATTTTGGACTTAAGATTTGAATGTTTAAGACAAAACTTCAAAGGTTTGGTTTCAAAATTGAAATTTGGTGATAAATTGAATTTCAAAGATTTAGTTGTTTAAAAAGGGTTTGAATTATTATTTGAACTTTGAAATAGGTTAAAAAATGGAATTTGAATTCATAATTAAATGGTTTAAAGATATAAGTATATTTGATTTAAAGGGTTAAATCAACATTTGAAATTTAACTCGAATTTATATAATTCGGGATGGTTTAAATTTGAAATTTGAATTAAATTAGTTCAAATTGAATTTGACTTGAAGTAATTGGAATTGTGATTGAAGATGGGTAAGTTTAAAAATTCAAATGGAAAATTTGAATTGGATAAATCTGAAATGAAATTAAAGTTGAATAAGTAAATCAAAATGTAATTTGATTTGAATTTAGGAAAGAAATTGAGGTTAATTCAACTTGAATTGGGATTAAATCAAGTTCAATAGAAATTGAAGTTAATTCAAATTGAATTGGAATTGAATCAGTTTAAATAGAAATGGGAATTTAAATTGAATTGTTAGGAATAGAGATTGGGAATTGAAAAGTTTGGCTCTGGTCAATTTTCAAATAAATTATTTTAATATAAACTGTTTAAAATCTATTTTCCTAACTATTTAATATACTACTTTTCTTTTTAAAACCCAAAACTATTTTATACTTATTTTACAATTATTGGAACTATTTAACTATTTTACAACTGTTTTATAAACTAATTCCTATTTCTCAACTACTTTATAACAAATTACTATTTTACAACTATTTTACAATTATTTAAAATTTCTATAACTATTTGATTATTTTCCAACTATTTTACAATTACTTAACTATTTTACAGCGATTTTACAAACTAGTAATTATTTTCAACTAATTATCTATTCTTAGTTTTTCGATCTATTTTCTAAATTTAAGCTGATTAGAGTTCAAACTGTTTATGATTAAATGCCCAATTGAGATAAGAATTGAGGTGATAATCCAAATGGGATTGAAACAACTATGGATAAGTGAATAGAAATCAAGGTGAATATGAATAGAAAGGAGATTGATTTGGCTAATCATCAATAGAGATAAATACATAGGATGACGTATATTATTCTATTCGCATAGTGATTTGATCCAGATTCGAGACAGAATTTCGAGATAGTATATCGATCCTTGTCGGGATTTTCCACTCGATTTTCAATGGCGAACCTGAATATGGATTGTTGATTGGTTCTGAATATTCTCTATCATAGTTATGGCTGTGCAAGGAGAATGATGGTTTATGATCAAGAAACCAGATCTAAGTCCGCAGTAGGAAGTCAGGTGGACGATACTAGTTCGAAAGTGAAATTGTGTGATTGAGTGAGCGATCAGATTGGTATAGCGTACGGATGACATGTGTACATCGTATGGGTTTGAATGAAATTGATACTGGGAATTTATGGATAAGAAATGTGAAATGGTTTTTGAAATGAAAGGTATATTTTGTGAAATATATGATGAAGTAAAGTGAAAATTGGATATTTCTATGGTAAAAATTTACTTTGTGGAAGCAAGTAATTTAGTAAGTGACTTTATAGAGTAATCAAATTTGAAAATTTGATTTAGAATAAACAAAGTTATATATCTTTGTTATATAAGATAAATCTCGCCTTGTTGAATCTATTGCCGAAAGGAAAAGATTTTTGAAAGTGTTTGAAGTATAAAAGGTAATTTATACAAGTTTAAAGTGATCCAAAGATTTCTAAAGTTATATATATATATATATATATATATATATATATATATATGTAAAGGATCTTATGAGAATGATCTTGAGAAAAGATTTTTTTAGAACCTTTGGATTTGGAAAGGCTTTTTGATTTTTGGGTAAAATCAATATTGGAATTTGGAAAGCCTAGTTTGAGAACTATCGATTTTGGGATAATCGATTTTGAGAAAGGAGATTTACATGAGATTCATACTGGGTGTATGATTTGGAAGATACTATATGTGTATAGTATAAAGTGTTTTGAAAATGGCTCTGGGTAAAAAGGCGCTCCCTTGAAATGAACTTCTCAGGAGTGTCACATTGTGGTACTGCCTTGAACCCTAAAGGGGGTTCTAAAGTTGATCCCGTGAGGAGTCCGGACAAAATAGTTCATGAGGATTATGTGTAGTGTGTAGAGAAAGTCGAGGGCGCTAATGCCTACATAGGCATATGGGTTATGCTGTGACGACAGTGTAACTCGACGTCACTGCGATCTACTACAGACCATAGCAAAATTCGTGTGTGCTGCTGAGAGCCAACAGTCTACGTTTGATTTTTTATCGGTAGAGTGCGACATATGGTGACATAGCGAAAGTCGTGCGTGCTGCTGAGAGCCAACAGTCTACTTTTGATTTTACATCGGTAGACTGCGACTTATGTGGGAGTGGAGAAGTTTCATTCTTTTGGTAGTGGAATTCGAGGGCGTTGAGGCCTACAATTATATGGTTTTTGCTGTGATAGCAATGCAACCCCGGTTGTAACTATGATCTGTAGCGGGTTCCATGGTATAATCGAGGAGCATGGATGCCTACAGTTATCTATGGATATTGCCGGGATGGCGACGTAACCATCGGGTTAACTACGACCGTGGATGGGGGTGATGATTTCCAGAGCATTCTCACCAAAGATATTTCCTCTATTTTCAAAATGTTTTCTATATTTTCACAAGGTTTACAATAAAATTATTTTTTAAAATTTTTCGTTGGATGTTGAAAACGGGTCTGCCAAGCACTTATAGATTTTCAGTCTTATGCCTGATCAACGTATGACCTAATTTCTGTGGGAACGAAAGTGGACTTGTGGAAACATCGAGTTATAAAAGTATTTTTATAAAACTATTTTGATAATATTATATATATTTTAAAGTGTTTTAATAAAGATCAAAGATTAATTTTTCTGATATTAAGCATTTTAATAAATTCTGGTTTCGTTCCTTTTCGAGGACGATAAGATTCTAAGGGGGCAGGAATGTGATATCCCAGGAATTTCAAGCAAATTTGAATGCGATAATCCCCATTTTAGATTATTAAAATTTGTAATTTTGTTATTTTAAAACAATAATGTGTTGTGTGTGTGTATATATATATAGATTTTTAATGAGATTATTATATACAAGTTGAAATTATATTTGTTTAAAAATATATATATACCAAATTGATTTTTAAATTTAATTTGAAAATTTAATTTTAATTTGGATATTTAAACTTGAAACTCAAAGGATAGATCTATATGTATATATATATATCTTAAATTATATTTTGGTTTTAAAAATGTATTTTTATTTGATTTTGTTTAAAACATAAATTGTTTTATATTATTTTCTTTTTAAAGAAATTTATATAAATTAAAAAACGTATTTATAATTAGAAAATTAATTATAAAAGCTTTATAAAACATTAAAAAAAATCTATTTATGCATGCAAATTTACATGTGGCAAGATTTAAACCTCTCTAATAACATGTGTTAGCAAATTAAATAAGGTTAGAGACAAGTGTTAATTCTATTTACAAGTGTCATTTTAGTTTTATTTTTAGAAAATCTATAAAAATAAGATTTAAATCTATATAAATATTTCATCCCCTCTTTCTCTCACCCTTTGTTCTTCATTTTCAAAACTACAAGCCTGAGAAAACCAAGCTACAGCTTATAAACCTCAAACCAGTAAAAAAAATTAAAAATCAAAGACAAATTAACAAATGAATTCCATAAAAAAAAAGAGGAAGCAAGGATTCAAACCAACTTGTAAACTAACCAGAGGAAATGTAAATCAAACAAGCAACATCCTTTAAGTTGTCAACCTAAGCTAATTCAAAGATCAACATAAATCAAGAGTTCAATTTAAAACATCTAGTAGCATATGAACTCAAACAGAATTCAAGAGCAGTTCCAGATCCTCTAAAAGCTCTTCTCTGTTCAACAGTTTTAAGGGGAGTAAACATTTATGTTAAAAAGAGATTTTAAAATCCTTGATGCATGTGTTAAAATATTGTACAAATATAAGTCTATAATGCTTGCATGAATGTTTGATGTGAATATATGTTTATGAGTATGACATGCCTGTATAATTGACCATGTGTATTTATATATGCTCTGTTGTAAATAACAGGCTTAACTTCCTTAGGAAAACATTCATATCTTTCCATTCAAACAATTTTAGGCTTTGATTTTAAAATGAATTGTGATTACAACAGTGTAATACAAATTTAATTTTTTTTATAATTTCAAGTTATTTAATTTTGTTATTAATTCAAAATTTTGGTATAACAGTAGAAATCATATTTAAGTCAAAAATTAATGTTCAAGATTCCATGTTTGGATTTTGTAAATTTATTCATATTATAAAACAATGATTTTTGGTAAACATTTCGAGATTTTTAAACTCGTATATGTTAGGAATTTCCCAGTTGATCGAAGATGGGATTTTTTTAGCAATTCCGGCGAACCGGTGATCATCGCGAGTCGAGAGGTGGCATAGTAAAGGCTCAGGGGTAGGGTAGTACGTTAAAAATAGTAATGTATTTTTGTAGTGCCGTTGGTGGCCGATTAAGGTAAGGATAGGGTTTAGCAATGGTTTTGGGTCAAGGTCAGTTACCTGGCAATTTTGGCGTCGAGGTGGTTGGATTAGTTCGTGGTATGGTGAAAGAGGATAAGGAGACGCTGGCGATGGCGTTGCCGAGTTTTAGAAAATCTCGGTGGCTATAAAAGTGAGTACGATGCGGAAGTGTGGGGTTTTGACTCCTGTAAGGGGTCTACGGGTGTTCGAATTTTGATACAGGGATGGTTGTGGAATGTTGAGGTGATCAGGTGAATTATGAGTCTGGAGATGGCTTGTGGTTGGGGCCGGTGACGAGTTCCAATGAGACGGAGTCGTGTGCATGTACACGTGGAGGTGCTTGTGTATATCAGATCAGGAGCTAGGAGAAGAAGAAAGTAAAGGTGAAGAGAGAAGTATGGAATCTAGAGGAAGAATGGAAACCCCGGTGTAACAACCCGTAGATTAACCGGTTTTAATAACGTTATTAATTGATTTTTTTTGGAATTTAAACGATAAAATTTTAGAATATAAATTTGATATTTGGAATACGTCTAGTTAAACATAGCAACCGGTAAATTTTCATCCAAAAATATGAAAGTTTATTTCGCGTGTAAAGTTACTTCAATTTAATCAGTTAAAAAGCGATGAAAATAAAACGTTTTCGAAACTTGAATATTTTTACATAGAAAAATTCTAAACCATCTTCTAAATAAGCCGTCAGTTTGTCGTTTTTCCAAATTCGAACTTCTTTAGCTCCGTCGATCTTAATTTTCTGCAATTTTTATGCATTTTCCGCTAGTAGAAAATTCGAATTTTTATAATTTAATCGTACCGTTAATATCCGTATACCGTTTTGATCGTCTCGTCGTGCTGATCTCCACAGTATATTCGTATATGTGTTTCGATGACCGATGGACGGCGAAATTTGTAAAACATTGAACCGTATTTGGAACTATTTTGAAATCTTTTCCTTCTGACTTTCCATCTACCTACCTGTCGAACTAACAGCTGTATACTTTTATTAATTTCTGGATTCGCAGGCGGCTCTCACTATTCCCACTGGCAATATGCTTTTACAGCTCATGCTCGTCCATTCGTTGCGTTAGGTAAGACATTTATATTATAAGAAGTATATACGTTGCATGGTCATATTCTTCTCTGTTCCATTTCTTTTTCTTTTGCCTAAACACATTTGGATCTACTTCCCCTTCCATTTCTTTCTCCCATCTTTCCCTTCCTTCCATTTTGTTCCTGCATCATCAAACTCACGCCCTGGCCACCCTCCTCTTGTTTCCATCCCAGCCTTCTATCGCCGCCTCCATGGCCGAGCCGAGCCAAACCCACGTCGCCATTAGAACCGTGCATCCACCCATTTCGACCCACCATCACCGTGAGCAAACTAGTCCAGCCCATCGCCGCAAAACACCTCGGTAACCAAGCGCCGAAGTCACAATGCAAGTGCCGACCATATCTCTTCTCCCTTCCTTTTTTTTACGACCACTTCCTCCCACCGCAAAGCTATGGCCGCGCCCACTGTCTCGGCCCCACCAGCCAACCACCGAGCAACCTAACCCACGCCCATCAACCACTGCCGCACCACCTCGCTACTGGATGAGGCTATCTCCTCCTCTTACCGAGCATTTCCGGTTGTTTTTCCAATGGAGCACCGTGTCGTCCATGGATAGCAACCCCCGGCTACCCAATCCTGTCGTGGCTGTGCTTCTCTGATGATAGTTTAAGGTATATTTATATTATTATATTTTAATCGCTATGTTTTATAAAAGTTAAGTTAGTTGAAAATATGTTCATATAAAAAAATCTGTTATTATATGAGATTGTGTATGAATTCTTCTTTGTAGTGATAGTGGCTTAAGCTATGATCTGTTGTATAGGAAGGTTATAAAGTGTACAGTTTATATGTTATAAAATATATAAGTTATATATAAGTGTATGTGGTGTCTATGTATAATATTAGTTGTACAGTGTTGGGTTTTTATATTCTATATATACAGTGTATAAGTATGTTAATTAAATATATACACGTTCTGTTATATACGTTTTATTTTTGCATTAGTTGCTGAAAGATTGTTTGCTGAGTATATAAAAATATACATAGTTCGGCTGTATGATATATATATTACGTCTATGTTAAGTTGTTGTGAAATTCAAGGCTGAAGCTACATAAGAATTTATGTGATTTAAGTATATTTTTTTGGTTGGTTGTATGGTGTTGTGTATGCATTTTCTTAAACTATATATATTTGTTTATAAACGCGACAGCTTTAATATGTTTCCAGTATTTGAACAATATATTAGTTCGATATAAGAACTGTTATATAAGCAGGAAAGTATATATTAGTATTTTATATTTATAAAGTTGCGATAGTATGATATGCGTGAGTTATAGGGTAATACTATATATATACACGAGTACACTTCGGTTGTATATTTATTTTAATTTTATTATATAAGGCGTATACATATAATGTCATTACAGTTGTATATATTTGTTATATTGTTTTGTTGATTGTATATTATAGGTGTCGAGCCATTTGTATATATATATGTATGTATGTAGTTTATGAGCTATACATAATTATACTTTCAACAGTTTACAAGATATATTATATGTTGGGAATATTTTATAAAATGTTAAATATGAGTCTGCATATTTGTCTATATAGATTAAGTGTTTGCCTGTACGTTAATACATGTGTTAGAAGTTATAATATGATTTATTTACGTAAAAATTTTATAAGTTTGGTTGACGATTTCTTTTATAAGCTGTATAAGTGTATACTTTACATTATAAGCAAGGGCAAATATAATTTTGAAGATAAATTATATGTAAAAAAAATTAATATATATATATATATATATAGTTCAATTTATATCGACTGATTCAATCGTTCTCATTAATTTCTCATTATCAGCTTTGTCCGTCGTGCCTGCTTTCTGCAAAGAATCATGTCCATCTAGCGTTGCTTTGAAATCCGTAGCTTACTTCTTTGTCAAATCTATCTAGCCCGGAAAGGTGAGCAATCACTCACGATTAATGTTCTTTTATTTATTAAATTTGATTTTAATTGAAATGACAATTGAAATATGCTGCTATAGTTATTTACACTGTATATATGCTATTACGTGTATCAGTGCACCTGTGACATCTGACACCATTATCTGTTAATTATACAATGATAATCACGTTTGGTCGATAAGTGATTGATTGTTTGTTGTTTATATTAGTTGTTAAATTATAATGTTTAAAGTGATAAATATTATGCAATTGAAATTGACGAGGATAGTTAAAATTTGAATCGACATATGTGTTGAACATGATTAGTTAAATTTGTAAAATATGACCCCTTAAATGTTTAAATTTTTGACACGTGGAAAATGGTTAATTACCCTTGAATCATTTGAATTTATGTTGTATTAATTGATGAAGTATGAAATTGAATAATAGATGTAAAGTGAAGAACCATATAATAATTAGTGTAATAATCTTTAATCTACATGAAATGATAGTGTAGATTCTAGAAATAATTATATTAATTTGCACAAACAACAATGTGAATTAATACGATTATTTCGGGATTATTTGAGTTAATTATTGGATTGTTATTGATTGTTGTTATTGCTTGTTTATTTACTTTGACACCATCCCAGTTATCACACTACAAGTTCCCTTTGCTTTGCTTTGATTTTTGAATTGGAATGTAATCGGGTTGAAATGATAAATACCCAAATGAATTTGACCTAGGATAGAGAATTAAATAAATAAATAAACCCGATTGGTCAATAATTTGATTTGAAAAATAAATAAAATGAAGATTTATTTGAATAAATAATAAGTTTTGAAAGGAAGTTGGAATTTCAATTTAATGAAAGAAAATGTTAATATTTAATATTTGAAACAAAATATTAACAAGTAGTTGTTGAAAGAACGTTGTTTTATAATAAATTATTTAACAATAAAATTTGGAATTATTCATTGTATTAAGTTTGAAATTATTTAATAATTAAGTTTGAAATTATTTAACTATTAAGTTTTGAAATTATTTAACGATTAAATTTTGAAATACTTAATAATTAAGTTTTGAAATTATTTAATAATTGAATAAGATTGAATTATTTGATAATTAAAAATTTAAATTCTTTGATAAGAGAAATTGAACTTTTGAATAAGTGAATTTGAACTACGTTAATAAATGTAATTGGGTTTCTTATTTATTAAGTTTGGAAAATTATTTAAGTAAATTAACAAGTGAAATTTAACTGCTTGAATATGTGAAATTTAGTTTCTTTATTAATTGAGTTTTTAAATTTGTAACTAAGTAAAGAAATAAGTGAAATTGAATTTCTTTAACAAGAAATAAAATGTGATTTATTGGAATAAATATAAGACTTGAATTTAAAGAACTCGATTGACGAATTTAATTGAATTCAATTTGTAAGTTGATATAATGAAGTTGAACTTAAGAAATTGATTTAATGAAATGTAAATTTAATAGAAATTGTGTTGAATGATAAATTAACTTAACGAATGTTGAATGAAATCGATAAATGAATTTAAAGTTGATTTGAATGTTAAATTGAATTTATTTAAATGATTTAAAAATGAAACTTATATACGAACTTGAATCAATATTTGAATTGTGTGAAATAATAATTGAAATTGAATTATAAGATTTTGAAATAAGAATTTGAAAGTTTTGAAACATAAATTATGGAAATTGATTTAGAAAGACCAATGAAATGTTGATTTACAAATTCTAATTGAAATTGAATTTGATTTGATTTTGAAATATATTAAACGACCAATCGGTGTAATAATATCGAAAGTTATAAAGAAACCGGAATCGGTTATGGACATACTCTCTGTCTAAACCGAAAATCCACTTTAATAACTATAGCGGAGTGTGATCCAGAATGAAGTGATTGGAATGGTGTACGTGATGACTGAAGAAAGAGAACGATAATGGATAGCCTTTACACCTGTGTCAAATTGGAAATGCTTAAAACAGAAGCCGTGCCGGGCCAAATGGGGTTAGCCACCTCGAGCGAACACACTTCTTCGTAAAATACTCATTACTTGTTATTGATTGGTGCACCCATGGAATTTTGGGAGTGTTGTTTCGCGGTGTTGCGATCGTTGCGGCGACGCGTTCTCACCAGTCCGGATCAGGCAAACGGTAGTTTCACTACCTTGGGTATTGCCTCATGTGCCTTGTCATACTTGTATCCCTATATACGTGACCACTACGAATTTGTTTTGTGTTATACCTATGGAGCACTCTCTGATATCCCACTAGTTTACGGTGGAGTTTACAGTGCTGTATAGACTATGGCATTTATGTAAAATGTGTTAAAGGGGATAATGGTAACGCCTTAACACTATTTTGATATTTATATTACTGATAGACATTATCTATTTAGCGTATACTACTACATAGTAGATAGTTTAACGGATCCTCAGAGGATGGTTATTCCAACGTCCTGTGAGTTACTTGTATTTCAATTGTTATTTCACTTGAGTTGGTTTCATTGATATAAGAATGTTAATCCTGACTCGAGTGTTTTGTGTTTTGCTTTACGCTCGGGTCAGACTGAGTGGTTCAGCTTTTGGGACTCGCCTTTGGAGTTGGAGCTTCGCTTGAAGATCCAACTATCTATCCAGCTTTCAGATATTCAGTTGATTCCAGTGATGTATTCTGATTATTGTATTTGACTATTGTATTCAAGACTTCTGTGTAATTTATTTAACTCTGTTATATATATATAGTAGCTTCATGAACTACCATCTTTTGCTTCCGCTGCAAATTATTACTCTGTGTCTGTGATTCTGTGATTATTTATTTATTGTATATGTTCAGTTTTGCCAAATTTAAATTAACAATTCGGTATTTTGAATTATTCAAGTCTGACATGTGCGGATGCGAATAGTCCAAAATAACGGGTCATTACACCGGGTATGATCTTGGGGAGGTGAAGTTTTAACTCGAGCATGTGATCGGGTTGTACGCATATTTGTTTCCAGGAAAAGAAATGAATCGGGGTTCAACTCGAGTTATTGCTGTTGCCTTCGGTAGTTCACGAGTGTATTACCGGTTTTTAAATTTATATCAGGGTTTAAAAAGAAAAGTGGGTTTGACTCGGGACTGGGTCGTGTATTTTTTGGATTGATTCCGAAGAAAATTTATACAATTTAAGTAAAATTAAGTTTTTTTATTTTTAATTAAATCAAGTCTAAACTATTCTTAAATAAATTTCTTTCATATGTAATCAATGTTTTTATTTTGGTTTAAGTAGTTGAACAATTATGTTATTTAAATTAGTTAATTTATTTAATTCTTAAGTTTATTTAACTTAATATGTAATTAAGTAGTTAATTAAAGAATTAGTATGTTTTTGTATTATATGTTAATGATAAGTGATTTTAAAATCTATTAATAAAATCTTAAAAATTATTTAGTAGTAATAAAGATTAAAAGGTTTATCTTATAGTAAATTAAGGTCTTGGATAATTATATATCAAATAAATTAATAAATAATTACAGAGTAATTTATTTATTTAATTAATTAATGATGTAAGAGTAGTTAATTAATTTAATTAATTATAAGTAAATTACTTAGAGACTAATTAATTCATAATTAAGGATAAATTAACTAAGTAATTAGAGATTAATTACTTAAATGATAATTACTTAATGTAAGTAATTAAAGAACTAATCTGATGAGGGTTAATTAATTTAATTAGCAATTAAAAGTTAAATTGATTAATGATCAAGGTTAATTAATTTGGGATAATTAACCAATGAGATAATTAACCGATGAAAGTAATTAAAGGTTTAATACTTAAGAGAAGTAATTAAGGATTAATCACTTGGTGTAATTAATTAAGGGTTAAAAAATTAATAAGTGTGATTAATTAAAGGATAATTAATCAAGGTAAGTGAATTGAGGATAATTAATTTGAGTAATTAATTAAGGATCAATGTGATTAATGTGAATGGGTGAAGGTTAATTAATTTGTGCAATTAATTAAGGGTTAATAACATATTATAATTAAAGGATATATAGTCAAAGGTGATTAATTAAGATAGATAATTAAAAGATAATTAATTAATTTATGTTTCTAATTAATTAATGTTGAGTAAAGGCAATCTAAGTGATTAATGATTATAAATTAATTTAATTATATATAAATTAATTTTGGAAGTAATCAATCTTGCTTATGAATGATTGAATGATGATTTAATGCCTTGAAATGGTTGATATCTTTGATATGAAATGTCTTACAATATGATATATTTGAGTAGACAGTGATAACGTGGTTATCTATCGATAATGCATTGCTGTGAATGATATCACTTTGTATTTGAAGTTGAATTGTATTTTACTGGAATAACTTGGGCTAAGATGACATTGGATTCGAAGAGACCGGAGTCGAATATTTGTAAATACCCGAAACCACTTCGATTCTTTATAAATTGATATGTGGAATCAATAGGATGAAATGGAATGATTTAAGTGAATTGGACCATTTAATCTAAGTTTTGGTACTTAGAAATTGATGTGTGAAATAAGTTATGTCAATAACAGATTGTGCATTTGTATAATTGATACGAGTTATACCGGGTTTTATGTAAGTTTTATGCTGTTGTATTTCATGTTAGATGGGTTTACCCATGATGGTTTCCAGCCTGACCCAGGTGTTACTTTGATGTAATGCTCGGGTCAGATCGAGTATTACAGGTTTTTCAGGAAAGGACTATCTGGTGCTCAGCAGCCGAGCTGGATTGCGGGAACGTATGGAGTGTATACCGCTGTGATATTGTAATTTGTCTGGGACAGGTTGATTGAATCTGTCCAGTGTTTTTAAATGTTGTAACTCTGATGTATTAAAGTGTAATTTGACAAGTACAGTATTCCTTTGTAAACTGGTATTATTGATATTATATTTTATCCGCTGCGAATGTGAGATTGGCTTTGGTGTTTCTGTTCTTCTTTTTCTATCTCTTTTCTTCTTTTCTCTAACTATCCGGAATTTTCGGGATCGAAAATTCCGCGTCGTTACAAATGGATTCAAAAGTGCTTATACAGGATTTCTTAGGCTAGAAAAATCGAATGTTTTACTGGAGTAGTTGATCCATATGAGCGGCATTGAATAATGAGGTATAACAATTTATGAATGAGCTGAGACTTTTATTTCATTTAATATTGAACTATGCAAACATGCTTCCTAATGACATTTCAAATGATATTGCAAGCACATGAAGTATACTTGCCACTACTACCAATCTATAAAATCATAAAGTATAGATTTTGAGTAAATTAAATGGTTTTGACGGATTGAACTTTGCTTATTGTAGAATATGTTACATAAACTATGTATTGCCCCTGTAATAGCCAAGTGTCATTAAAATTTTCTTGCTAAAAGTTCAATGTTTAATTTTAAAATTAATGAGGAACTGAGGAATATGACCACTGGCATTCAAGGTGGTATACATGATTTAGTTTAGTGTTTATATGATGAGTCCAATTTATAATCTCACATTATGGTGTATAAAGAAAACTATGAAATAAAAATGAAATAAGAGAGAAAAAATAATTTATAAATTTTGTTGTAATGTTAAAACATCTAAATCGGTTTCAAATTATGTAGAAACCTTAAAAAAATCAAAGACATGTGTTTTTCTTTTGTTGGGTTTACTTGAGTGAATTTAATAAAGTAAGTAGTGTCAACTTAGTGGCTACACTTCAAAATAGTTATGCGATATTAAGAATCAACCAAGAAAATATACCTTAATTATTTGTAAGAGCATAGGCTTAATTAATTTTCTCTAATGGATCATTGTTTCCATGCTAACTTGAAACTTAGCCTACATCACTTTCATACTGCTCAAAAAAGTTTTATATATATATATATATATATATATATATATATATATATATCCATACAACATTGAATGATTTGGCTATACCTATTTACTCAGAAATCATACAACTTAATGACGTGGTAATATTTAGTGGCATGACAAAAAAAGTTCCTAATCACTTTACTAGAGAAAAAATAGAACTGTTGTTATAAGATAACGTTTAGTTCTATATAGGCATTTAGCTTTAACTAATATTTACTATAAAGCTACGAATTGGCTGTCATTTCTGGATAAAAGATTTATAGTATCAATGTTTACTTTAAAGCTACGAATTAGTTGTCATTTATGGATAAAAGATTTGTAATGTCTAAAAAAATAGATATAAAAAAAATTCAAGAAGAAAAAAAAAGGAAAAAGAGAAAACTGAAGAAGCAAAACAAAGAAACTGAGTAGTTGTTTCTAACAAAAATTCAATACTATGCTTGAGGATGTGAATTACGTCTTAACAGTCTTAGTAGTATGATTCTATTTGTCTACCAATTCTGTGATGTAGTTATGCAACATTGCAAGACCCTAACTAATTATTTCATTGCATGATGCAGTGTACCATATATAAAAAAAGTTTATTTGATACAATTTTGAGTATTGGTGTTAATTCTACTTTCTTTTCCATCATAGCATTTTAAATCAATTGTGTTGGAGGCTGATCATTTGCTTAATGATCTGCAAAGAACTTTCTTCAACCAAAGGGATAAACTAACTTCATTTGCAAACCAGCAACATAAGGTTGATTCCAGACTAGTGGTTTGAAATTCAGTTTTATTCCTTTTGTTATTGCCAACAAATTTATTAAATGGGCTAACTATTAAGGGGCACTTAAGAGCTGTAGAGATAGTAGAACAATTTCAAAGGCTACAACCAATTTTTTCTGCACTTTGGATAGTCATTGTTATCCCGCTTTTTGGGCAAAAGCCGTGATACCAAAAGATTGGTCAAAAACAGAAAATAGTTCGCCTCAGAGATTGGTCGTATTTCACCTCACTATGGATATCGATGAATTCTGTCCGAGCCCGGATCGGGCCACAATTAATAAGGCATGACAAGAAAGACCATAGAAGCCAGCATTTCAAATTTCAAGTCAATCCAAGGTCATATGCTCAAGTTATGATGGATTCAAGTTAAGAAGGTACACATTGCTCGGTTCGAACCCATCGTGTTCGAACCCATCATATTCGAACCCATCGTGTTCGAAACCATCGTGTTCGAAACCATCTGTTTCGAACCCATCATATTCGAACCCATAGGAAGAGGCGACGTTCGAATCCATCAGCCAACGTCACCCTTCGAATCCATCAAGCCAATTCATGCTTCGACTCCATCACTACTTCGAATCCATCACCACTTCGAATCCATCCATCAACTTCGTATCCATCACTACTTCGAATCCATCCATCAACTTCGTATACATCACTACTTCGAATCCATCCATCAACTTCGTATCCATCACTACTTCGAATCCGTCCATCAACTTCGTATCCATCACCACTTCGTGTCCACCTCAAGCTTCGAACCCATCACAAGCTTCGAGTCCATGCTGTCTTCGAACCCTACACGTTAAAAACAACTTCGAATCGATCCAGAGCCATCGATTCGAAGCGTCGCTGCCCCCTCATGCAACAGGTTCGATTCGAACCTATGGTTTCGAACCGTATGGATTCGAACCATATGGATTCGAACCTATGGGTTCGAACCATATGGATTCGAAACATATGGGTTCGAACGACCCATAGGATCGGTTCGAAGTTGCCAGCGTACCGAAATGCATCACCTTGAATCGATCATATCTCTCAATCCCTTGATCCAAATGCCATGAAATTTTCACAGAAGCTTGATTACATGATGAAGAACGTCCACGCCAAGTTTCATCGCAATTGGACAATTTTTTGATCGATTCGAAGTTCACTTCGAATCGATGCCAAACTGGGCACGCAGTCCAAGAACGCGGGCCTGTGGGCCCCCCGTCACGTGCCAAGCAGCCTCTCCAGGTTTTGGGCGGGATTTTGGCCTTCCACGCCTATAAATAGAGCCCCTGGTCATTCAGAAAAGAGGAGGAGATTCAGAAGAGAGAAAGCAAGTCCAGACTCTGCTAAATTCAATCCTATTCGTCACAATTGCTGTTGAGTTCAGAGTTCAAAGCTATAATCCGTTGTAATCAATTAAGATTATCAAGTTCAAAGCTACAACCCTTTGTAATTGAATAAGATCATCAAGTGAAGCAATAAAGAGAAAACCTTCAAAGTGGACGTAGGCACGAACGCCGAACCACTATAAATCCTGTGTTTGTGATTATTGTCTGTGAATTATTGTGATTAGTTGCTTAGATCTGAATTCTATATTGATTGTTGCTGAGAACTGTGTTGATTATTATTAATTTGAGTACGTAAACGGGTGCTTTCGCGGTATTGGGTGTTTGTGACCAATTTTGGCGCAAACAGTCATGTATCTAAGATGAGCAGTATATTGAAAGAAACACAAAATGTACAATACCAAAAACTTTATGTTCTTGAGAAGAAGTTTGAGGTAGGTCTTGTTGCTGATAAAATATTTTATTGGCCTACAACAATACAGTCTTGTCTATTTTCTCTGATGATTGTTATATGTTTTATGCATTTACAAGGAGTGTTCTGTAAATGAAGAAAGAGAGTTGCTTGAAAAGGTACCAGAGATGCTTGCTAGTTCAAGTGCTAGAAAGAAGAAGTCGGTATACTTTCTCTATTCCTTTGACATAATTACTGATAAAACATCAGCAATATATTTCTAATTTTTATACTACATTGGTTAGTATAGTTTTTACATGCATTTAAAAGATAACATATATATGCAACAGAATTATATGTCCATCTACAAGGCTTAGCTGCTGTCTTGCCAAATCTAAGGTAATCTGCAATCATGCACACACGATAGTTAAAATATTTGAAACATTATTTGGTTTTGTAAAGAATCTACTGTGAAATTCCACACATTGCCACATTAGCATAATTGCACAGGGTATGTACCTAGTATTAGGCAGCGAGTGCTTTCATAATAATATTGTTATGTTGCAACTTATGTATTCATAATTATTACTACTTTTTCTTCCATTCAATTTCCTTGGTTTTGAGCTCAATGCTTGTAACATCTGGGATCAACACAATATTTTGATTCAAAATCTACCATGGGAAAATTATGTGGCTTCCTATTCCTCTTTGTCTAAAATACCCATTCAAACAATAGTATTGCTCAAATATACCAGGTCTTTTCTGTAACTTCTACATAATATTGAATTAGTTACCTATAATTATATAGTTAGCATATGAAATGACTATAGTTTGAAGTGAATAGTTAATGAACAGGCTTAAGAAATGACTTAGAGGTAGCATCCACCTATATGATATTTGTATACTGATAACCAAATTCATTTTGGTTAGGTTCAAACTGTTGTTGATGGTCTTAGAGCAAATGCTGTTAATAGAACTGACGATTTACAGAAAGTAATGTCAACAACTCATGTTTTTACATCCATTGTCAAAGAACAATGGTTATGGCACATAGAAGACACTGAAATCCGATACAATGAAAATACCACTTCATTAGATAGAGGAAGGTCTGGCTTGGAATAAGGTCTTCAAGATTGGTATTGACACTTTGCCAAATCTATTTTACTTCTCATTTTGATTATACACCAACCATTGATTAGAAAAAAGGAATTTCTAACAAAAAGAGACAACTATTAAAAACAAAAAAGCCTTAAAAAGAATGCTTTTATATCAATGCTACATATACGATTGACATTAGCACAAGGAAAACAGAGCCATTCACATTGCGTACAGATGCAATTTGAAGTTCACCATTCAGGCCACTTAATGCAAAAGATAATCAAAATTCAAGTTTTCTTCTCCATCTCTTTCTAGTTAATCGATTACTACTGTTTTAAATAAAAATAAAAGTTGCCAACTCACAGCTTAACAAGGAACCCGTAGTGGGAAATCTTGACATATGGAAAAATGCGATGCAAATCATATAACGCTTTTAGTAGATTAGTAGAGTAATATATTGATAGAAACACAAAATGTACAAGACCAACAACTTTATGATTTTGAGAAGAAATTTGAGGTATATCTCATTGCTGATTAAATATTCTATTGGCCTACAGCAATACGGTCTTGTCTATTTCCTCTAATGATTATATGTTTTATGCTTTTAAAAAGAGTGTGCTGCAAATGAAGAAAGGGAGCTATTTGAAAAGGCAGCATAGATGTTTGCTAGTCTATATGCTAGAAAGAAGGAGCCGGTATGATTTCTCTATTCTTTTAGTATGCAACAAGCAATACTTCAAATAATTGTTAGGAACACATTTATATACTAGATACTAACATGGAGCCTAAGACTCTAAAATCACGTTAGTGGTACAATGGATAACTGATAAAACAATACACATAGAATGATATATTGATCAAATACAAACGGTACAAGTTTATATTGTAACTGACCTTGCAATTAATAATAGCAAAAAACATAGTATAAAGAAAAGTTTCAAGCTCATTCTTTTACATGTTAGTTTTATAAAACTTAAAATAACTTGAGCACTAGCTACTTAATGTTTTTGTCTTTTATCCTAATCACGTATGTATAACAAAGAACTTTTCCTTTGCAGGTGGATAGATATATTTAATGGAAAAAAATAGTAACATCTGCAGCAAGTTATGGAATCGAAGTTACTTTTGATGACATGACCACATTTTCGTTTGTATGTATTACTACTTTTGGTCACTAGTTGCTGCTTGTTCAACGTTGAAATATTGAACTATCTATTTTGATGTAGGAACATTGGGTATGTTTATTATGTTATATTTCATGTTAATTGTAAGACGTGTGATTAATATAATATGTTGATTATAAAATGTGATTAATATAATATACGTTTTCTATGAAATATATGTGTTAATATAAACCGTGTTATACATAAATTGTGGCTACATATAGAACTAGAACCTGCTATATATTGGTTAGGAACTAAGCAAAACACGACAGCATTTATAGAATACTATGGAGATATTTAACAGCGTTTCTAAATCTCTATAGAAAAGATTAAACAGCGTTTTCGAAACGCTAAAGAAAGTTTTAATAGCGTTTTCAAAATGCTATAGAAACCTATAAAATAGGACCGCATTTCAGTAGATGCTGTAAATAAATATCATAGCAACAAAAGAAACGTCGTAAAACATATTAATGACATTAAAAAACGCTATAGATATGTGGATTTTACAGCGTTTTTTGTCTTGCTATGGTATATGTTTGAACTATTATGGCATGTTAATATACTGCGTAATTAAAAAGGCTGCTAAAGGCTTTTATAGCATTTTTGAAATGCTATGATAGGTACAATTTGTTGTAGTGAACATAGAAACATCGTAGTTTGTAAACATAAGCACCACAATGTGAACACTATCATATAAACGTCATCTTCAAAAACTAGTATGACTTATACATATATTATCCCGTTATGAACCATGTCACTGAATATCATTTTTAATTAATATGTATAACTTATATTTATTATCATATCATGAATAATATCTTGTAACATTATTTTTAATCATAATTATTGCCTATACTTTTACTTAGGAGCCAATTTACCAATTTCATTTAATTGCAATAAGTGGCTACCACCAAGATACTTTTACCGCTAATCCAACTTGTATAACGTTGCCATTGAATGGTTACTCATTTAAGTTGAGGTTAACCTAATTAGGGACAACCCGACCCTTCCAAGAGATTAAATGTAACAACCTAATACATTCTACTAAGCATCCTTTCTAAGCGTCAATAGCCTCTCCTTGTTCCGGAGACTATTTCATTTTGTGTTGTCGTCATCAATTTCAATCGGTAATCACATCCATTTTGATGTCAATTTACTCACGCAAGTTATTGTCCCAATTAAACCCACCAAAACTAGACTTTAATTCGAGTTTGACAACTTATCTTTTGTCATATTCTCAATTATACCCACTTAAACTAGACTTTAATTCGATCTGTATTTCGTGGCTTTTAACATAAGTGAGTAAAGTCAATAAATATTGTTCATATAGTTTCATCATAAAATATTGGGGTGACCTACACTATTAATAAACCATTATATTTTGGTCATATAAAAATACATACATATATATATATACATATTTGTATATATAATATTGATGTAACCTACACCATTTATAATTCGTTTAATGTATAGTTATTACATTTTAACTTATCATTGTAGCATTTTATACCTTTAGATTTTCAAATTCATCGCTATAAAAATTCTAGTCCAACATACTACACTTGAAGATATACTTATATAGTTAACAGAAAGATACTCAAAGGCTAACAAAAATACATCTTATGATAGTTTTAGTGGCACACTCCATTTTTCTAAATAAAAGGTCTATTCAAAGGAAAATCACCACGTCACCTTCATGCTATAAAGCAGCTAAGTTGAGGAAACGCGCAAAAACTCCTAAATAGAGCCTATTATATGAATAAACCATAACGGAGGAAAATGCCTTCATTCAAAGTCTAACAAAAAAAGTGCTAGAGTATGAGCTCATATAAAGATGAGCATACAAGCGTAGTGCAAAACATAAACCGAAAAATTATAATTAACAGCAATCGAGGATAAGAAAGCCTATAGTCCAAATGATATATCATAGGATCACCGAATAATTAATAGAGGAGCCTTAATGGCTCTCCTAAGAATCTTAAAATAAAGCACAAAAACAACTGAAGAAAAACACAAAATTTCATTCTTCATAATCATCATAGGCTAGAAGTTGAAGTCAATGATAAAGGAATTTGAAACCTATTCCTAGGTCCTTTATAAGCTTTGGTTTGGAACATAAGCTTAATATCATCATGAATCGCCCAATTATTTCAGTGGGTGAAATACATTTACTATTAAAGACGCATTTGTTCCAGGCCAACAAATGCATCTTATGTATGTAACAGGGGATGATGCGGCAAAAAGAACACAAACAGATTTTCATCGGATGTGGTGGTATCAAAGACTAGAGCAGAGGGATGAAAGCCATTAGATGTTCGAAATGCTTCTAAGCATCTCAAGAAGTTCACTTGTGGCAAATATGCAAGGAATCGACTTGATAGAACTGTTTTTGCAGCATCGGCGTTTTGAAATGATGGGATAATCATTTTGGTTAAATTAAGGTGCTATAGGAGGCTATTGTACAAAAGCTTCCATATAAGTATGGAAACTTTGGGTAAATTATGGGTATCCTAGATCCTGATCTCATCATGATGTCGAAAAAGTTTCTAGGCTTCTTTGATATGAAACTGGCTGTCAGTTCACTTTATTAAAGATGGTGACTCAATGTTTAACGATATTTTGTGTTTTTTCACGTGTTTCTAGGTTTCACCAATATTACTTGGAATGCCAATGAAATTGTTTTCCTTACAACTACAATATTTATGGTTAAGGAATTCGACCCACAAATAGTTTTTTCAAAGAAATCAATCTAAAGCATATGGATGAAGGCCTTTCATATGTCCCAAATGTTATGAAGACCTTGCCCACCTTCACTTTTTGGCCTGCATATATGCTCTCGACGAACTAGTGATATTTCCTTTCATATTCAATAAAACCTTAAAGTGGTTAGCGCGAAGGCGTTAGAAGTCGACATGTTGTTGGGAATGTACATTATGTTCTAACATAAACATAAATACATGTTATCGTGAATATCAACGTCTTTTAAAGAAAATGTACTCCTTTAAGCTAATGAGTACATAGTTTTGTTACCGAAAACATGCTTCTTTGTGCTAACGAAAGCATAGTCGTTTGCTTACGAAATCATACCTTTGGATATAGAAACATAGCCTTTGAGTTAATGAAAACATAACTCTTTGCTAACGAATGCATAAAATTTTTCTTACTAAAGCATGGTTTTTAAAGCTAACAAATCATGACATTCCATTAATAAAAGCATGGTGTAGTTTGGTTATGAAAGTATAGATCATATGTTGATGAAATCATGGCATTCTTGTAGACAAAAACATAATTTATAGGCTAACAGAAACATAATATATTTGTTAATAGAAACATACTTTATCTATTAATGAAAACATAACTTCTACACATTATCAAAAACATGCTCCTCTGTGTACCATCGGAAAGACAAATATAACCTAGTAGAATCACGCGTTAACATAAGTATAGCTTATGCTATTAGAAAGGCAATCTCGTAGTTAAATTGAAAATTATGTTATTACTTAACAAAGCAATATTTTTGGACCAAATTTGCCACTTGCCTAATGTACATTTGTTTATTTTTTCTCTTTTACCTTTCCCAACGGTGCATTATAAAGAATTAAATTTGTATCTTAATTTATCTATTAATCATATTACTAGCTAAGTGATTTCCCACTTTCTCATTTTCCCTAAACTTTGATAATTCATATTAATTCCAAAATACATGGAAAAAACTAAAAAAAAACACATCCTAAATTCAATTTTAGCCTTATTTATCACGATATTAGTCAGATCAAAATAATCAACTTCATATTGAATTAATTAAATCTGAAATTAACTTAATTTTCTCTTTGGAAATTCATTATGGGTCATAAAATATGAGCCAATTCCCAAATTTGGAACCCATTCATAACTCATATCAAAATTTATGAAGATCTAAACTCATATATTCAAGTCATGATCAAAATAGTTTATAATTTTCATATAGACCATATATGTTCATCACATCGAATAACCCAATCATGTTCATGCATTTAAATAATCCAAACATGGATGAAAGACAAATATGATTCCACCAAGGGTGGTCCCGAAATTGGGGTTAATATTACTAGGTAAAATGAAGATTTTAGCTTGATTTCCTTCCATAAAGTGTTTAACTTCCCTCTTGATGTTGTTTTTCTTTATTTTTCTCTTCCCTTCCAAACAACATCCATTTTTGTCCCCCTTTGTTTTTAGTTTAAGGTTTTTCCTATAAGAGAAAATAATGAAGAGTGTTAGTCCGTGAGATGATGGTTTTGATGACAACAACCTTATAATAGATCATAAAATATAAGTACTAACAGTATAAGTTTAGATATATATGTATATGCAGGATTTAACCATGCAGGTACCAAGAATGAAGACTGTACAGTATAGAGATTCAAGATATTAAGATTGAAGACTCATGAGTATCAAGATTATCAAGAGTTCAAGACTTCAAAAATAAGTATTTTTATTAGGAAATTTTTGTTAAAACTCCTAGAAAAGCACCGGCACCTTAAAATCTAATTTATTCGTGGAATGGAATCCACTTCGAGCTTATTAAAGGGATGAAATCTTAAGTAGGATGGAACCTACGAAAAATCTAGTGGAACATTTTTTTGTATCTGCTAACTTTTTATTCAAAATGATTTTTCAAAATTACATCTTGTTTTCAAAATGATTTCAAAACCTTCCTTTTAAAAGCATCAAAAACCTCTATCCTGATTTTAAATAATTTTAGCCTCAAAATCATCTTTAATTTCAAAGTCAAATTACTCCTGATTTTAAACTATCTTTTAATATAATATATTTAACTTTTATACTTAAGATTTTAATATAAAATTATAGTTAAATATTATATATATTATTCTCTATATTTACTTATGTATTTTAACTATAGTCAAGTATATTAGAAAAATTTAAAATAGTTTTAATATAAGATAAAGGTTATTTTCAAAGAAAATCAAATCATCAAAAATTGCTTTGGGATGTTGACATGCCTATGGTGACCATGTCGACATGCTGTCAGTTGAGTTCAAAATTTAAATTTCAAAAGAAGAGTCTATTCGCCATAACTCTTCACGAATGGACATGGTTGTTGTTCTTCTATAAATATGGGTTAGTTTCAATGAATTTCATATCAAATTTTCTGGTTTTTCACTCATCTTCTTCTTCCACTTTTCTTAATATATATTCTTACCATTACTCTGCCGAAATCAACATTGAATCAAACTCGATCATTCGTAGTTTGATTCTCTGTCACTATCTCAACAAGATTCTCAGTGCTATTCAGAGTTATAGGCTTTTTGTAATCAACTTAGCGAGAAAAGGTGTGATTGTAGCCTTGAAAATCAATCAAGCGAGAAAAGGTGTGATTGTAGCCTTGGTAAATCAATTGGGTAAACTTGTGGCCCGGAAGTCAAGTATCTCTACCTAGAAGATTGAAATTCTAGAGGGTGTACCTCGTAGCCTAGAAATCGATGGTGTAATTGTACAATTGCTTTTGAAAGAAAATCCGTACTTGTGTCGCGGGACTTTATGTAGGGTAACTCCGAACCAGTATAAAGTCCGATGTGTTTTTTCCTTTACTGCTTTTGTTTTATTTCTACATATGTGTTTGCTTCTGCGATTATCCCTGTATCTGTAGATTGCATACATCTGTGTCTAAATTAACATAAACTCAAAAAGATTTAGTAATTCTTTATAAAAACTATTCACCCCTCTAGTGTTAATCCTAGCCTTAAGATCCGTAATCCGCCTTTCTAATAATTGGTACCAGAGCAAGTTTTTCAAAGTTTTCATAACATGAATTTTGAAAAAGTTTTAAAAAATGGCTATTTTTCGAGATTTTATTAACACTATTTTCATATGAATATGTCACAGAATCATCATGATATTTTTGTTTAAAACTATATTTAGTTATTTTGAAAAGTCACTTGATTCTTTAAAAGGTTATGTTTTTTTGCATGAGAAGAATTATGCCTAATGACTGTTGGTTAAAAGATATCAGATAATCATTCATCGATCAAGAAAAACAAGTGGATATATATTAGAAATCGACAAAGAAATGGGTACCAGATCAATATAAAACTTTTGGTTCTCATCCACAACTTGATTTGATACTATACTTCTCTCCATCTGCTTCGCAATGCCACTGGTTTCGTATGAATCCGTCAAGAAATGACCAAGTTATGGTCAATGAAGTTTTGATGAACAAAGAGAAAAAGAAGGAAAAACTGTCAAAGGTATTCTTCAAATTGCATCCAGAAATTTGAGTATTTTGTTTCCGCTCCTTCTAAAATTGTAGTTCTTGTTCTCGCGGTCGTTTTGATGGGTGGATCATCAAATTCCGATTAAAATGGAGTGAGATATGACAGTTTGAAGTTGGCTATCCAAAACTGAAAAACTGTGTATGGGATCTTCTACATTTCTTCTACTGTTCGGCCTGTTGCATCACAGTGCCATTCAAATTCGACACCAAACTATAACTAGATCGTAGTACTTGCCTTCCTCTTCGATTTTCCGCTGATTTCATCCAATTCCATTAAGAAACGAAGGAGATATCCCCTCTAGAAGATTGATAGTATATAGAAAAATGGAATGAAGAAGAGGAGGAATTTTTATGAAAAGTGGTGACCGTTGGGCCTATTTATAGTGGTTGAAGTGTCCATTCATTCAAAATTCGAATTCAAAGTTTTGACGCCAAGTTGGTCAATCTACTAAATCATCTGTATCTTTCTCATACGGTATTCAAATTCAGCAAATGAATATACTACGCTGATCAAAAAAACGAGCCCGTCGTAAAGAACAGATGTCGTGGTTAAATTCTGAAAGACATAAAGGTGGGACTCACAAAAATGGAAGAACAACAAAGCTAGAAAGATGGAGTGCAAAAATTGGTACGCTTTACTATTATTTCATCTTTATTGTTGCATTTAGAAATATATATATCTATGCATTTAGTTAGGTATAGAAATTTATCTAAGTTTTGATATTTTAGTTCATATATCGACACACCATAGTATAAATATCGATATATAAGTCTAAATTTTTATTAAAAGTCTTTTAAAATGTGCTTTCTTTCAAATAAAATCTACAACTAATTTATTACAACTATACTAAGTAAAAAAGCATACCTTCATTCATGATTTCAACTTTTCTAATGTTATTTTTACTTCTCACACTCTATTTCTTTTAAGATACTAATTTTATATCATTAAGAAATTAATAGAATGAATTTAGAATGTTAGAATAAGGTTCTATTTATATATTTCTTCAATTAATAAGATCGCACCACATCACATGACCGGAATTTTAGATAACATTTCTAAACAATGCTTATTTTCTTCTGTAATATTTTGTAAGTACCGCAAATTCGTTTTTAGAGCATTTTTGTGCTTTGAAACGCTGTACAATTTCAGAAACTTTACACAGCATTTGGTAAAAGCTACAGTTTTAGTTTTATAAAGTTTCGAATATATTTTATTGCAAAAACTTTTTATAGCATTTTGTAAATGCTGTCTTTTCTGTTTGAGACTTTAAATTATGTAAAATAATATTTAAATTAAGTATTTTTCTCTATTCTTTTTAGAAATTATTTTCTAACTTATATTAAAAAATTTAATTTCATGTTTAATTTTTTTAGTAATTAACTAAATTTTTAAAGTAAGAGGCCTTAATATAACACATGTTTATTTTATTTTTTCAATCTTTATTATTTTATTTCATTATGATATTTTGTAAATTTAAAAGATGTTTAAACACGTTTCTAAATATTTAAACCAATAATAATTCATTTTAAAAAAAGGGGAATTAAATAAGGAGGATATTAATCTTTATAAAAAAACCATATTTGATCATATATAGTATAAGTCCTTATTCCTTAGCATTTGATTTTAATATTAAGTTTGATTATTACCTTTCACAATTATGTTATGGTTTTAATATCAATTATTACCTTCAAACTCTTTCTTTACAACTCTTTCAGCCACTTTCATTAGTTTCCTTAACTTAAGTCTAGTAATTGGTGAGTTTTACCTTTGTATGGTCGAAGTATAATAAATAGTTTGATATATGTATACATATACACACACACATGCTTGCCAATTAGATATTACTTATCACTCATGTTTATCTTATAGTCTGAATATCTCTTACCATAGTATATATATCATCACATCATTTTGCAAATTATTTAACTTTATTGTAATTTTATTACATATCATTATGCATCCTATTTCATATCACATTTCATTGCATATTACATCATAAATTACAATGCATATCATAATCCTTTGCATCACAAGTTGCACTTCATTTTGCATATTATCCCATGCTACATTGCATATGTCATACATTTCATACTGCATTCCAAACTACATAAAGTGTATTTTTTAGGAGGAGTTTGTAGTATTGTCTTATAATATAGGATTATTAGTTTTTGATATATTTTTTATATTTTAATTGACTTGTTTGATTTGATTGACTAGATTAATTTATTTGACATGATTGACTTGTTTAAATTGATTGATTTGTTTGACTTGATTGATTTGTTTGACTTGTCTGACATGATTGGTTTTGATGAGTGCGTTGAAATATACTTAATAAATAATTTATGTTCTTATATTTGATTTCTAAACATTATAAGTATCATCATAGATTCTTAGTTAGGATAGTTAGTAATTTAGGATTAACTTTTAGTTTTTAGAGTTAAGTGTTGATTATTTATGATAACACTATCAATATAATCACATGTCATATAGTATTAGATTAAGGAGGAGTTATATAGTTTGGAGTTAGTTTTGTTGATGACAAAGGGGGAGAAATATAAAATAGGGTATTTAGGCATAGAATAAGGGGGAGTTATTGGTTTTAGGGGGAGTTATTAGGATAGAAGTAATATTTTATAAACAAAGGTTGTCATCATCAAAAGGGGGGAGATTGTTAGTCCGTGAGATGATGATTTTGATGACAACAACCTTATAATAGATTATAAAACATAAATACCAATAGTATAAGTTTAGATATATATGTATATGCAGGATTTAACCATGTAGGTACCAAGAATGAAGACTGTACAATATAGAGATTCAAGATATCAAGATTAAAGACTCATGAATATCAAGATTATCAAGAATTCAAGACTTCAAGAATAAGTATTTTTATTAGGGAATTTTGTTAAAACTCCTAGAAAAGCACTGACATCTTAAAATTCAATTTATTCGTGGAATGGAATCCACTTCGAGCCTGTTAAAGGAATGGAACCCTAAGTAGGATGGAACCTACGAAAAATCTAGTGGAACATTGTTTTGTATCTGCTAAATTTTTATTCAAAATGATTTTTCAAAATTATATCTTGTTTTCAAAATGATTTCAAAACCTTCCTTTTAAAAGCATAAAAAACATCTATCCTGATTTTAAATAATTATAGTCTCAAAATCATCTTTAATTTCAAAGTCAAATTACTCCTGATTTTGAAGTATCTTTTAATATAATATATTTAACTTTTATACTTAAGATTTAAATATGAAATTATAGTTAAATTTTATATATATTATTCTCTATATTTACTTATGTATTTTAACTATAGTCAAGTATATTAGAAAAGTTTAAAATAGTTTTAATATAAGATAAAGGTTATTTTCAAAGAAAATCAAATCATCAAAAATTGTTTTGGGATGTCGACATGCCTATGGTGACCATGTCGAAATGGTGTCGGTTGAATTCAAAATTTAAATTTCAAAAGAAGTGTCTATTCGCCATAACTCTTCACGAATGGACATGGCTGTTGTTCTTCTATAAATAGGGGTTAGTTTCAACGAATTTCATATCAGATTTTCTGGTTTTTCACTTCTCTTCGTCTTCCACTTTTCTTAATATATATTCTTACCATTACTCTACCGAAATCAACATTGAATCAAACTCGATCATTCGTAGTTCTATCACTATCTCAATAAGATCTGCAGTGCTATTCATAGTTATAGGCTTTTTGTAATCAACTTAGCGAGAGAAGGTGTGATTGTAGCCTTGAAAATCAATCAAGCGAGAAAAGGTGTGATTTTAGCCTTGGTAAATCAATTGGGTAAACTTGTAGCCCGAAAATCAAGTATCTCTACCCAGAGGATTGAAATTCTGGAGGGTGTACCTCGTGGCCTTGAAATCGAGGGTGTAATTGTACAATTGCTTTTGAAAGGAAATCCATACTTGTGTTGCGGGACTGGATGTAGGGTAACTCCGAACCAGTATAAAATCCGATGTGTTCTTTCCTTTACAGCTTTTATTTTATTTCTGCATCTGTGTTTGTTTCTGTGATTATCCCTGTATCTGTAGATTGCATACATCTGTGTCTAAATTAACATAAACTCAAAAAGATTTAGTGATTCTTTATAAACACTATTCACCCCCCGCTAGTGTTAATCCTAGCCTTAAGATCCGTAATCCGCCTTTCTAACAAAGAGGTGTGGGGTTTTCTTTATGGGTTTGGGCCACTCCTTGCCAACTGACAAAAAACCTAACTTCCTTCATTTGTTCTATTTACTTATACCATTTCTTACTTTACACTATATTTTGCAATAATTACTCCTAATTCAACTTAATTAATCTTTTAGGTGCCACTTCACTTGATTAATTAAGTTCTTTTGAATAGTCTTATTATCGAATTCCTTAATTATTATTTGAATAAACTTCATTCTTATATAAGCCTGTATAATGGCTCTCCAAAATATGAGATGTTATTATAGGAATTAATACTTTGAATATTTTTCAATCTAGTACTTATTGTTGTGGCCACATACGCTAATGTTGAACCTATGGTAACCAATCCAATAAAGTGGATCGACGGACTTTTGTACCTATAGTTACTTCATAATAATAATTTCCATCACCATCGTTGGTTCAGATCCAATCATCACGAAACAATAAATTATTTTAGTACGAACATTTAACTAAGTACTATTCTTATGTCTGAACAAGTGTATTTTGAGATAATTTATTACATGGAGAGTTCTGTAGGAATTTTGATAGATCTGAGGGTTTTGAGGACAGCGCTCTCATCTCTAAAGACTCGATGACATCCATGGGGTTAGGAATTTTCTAAAGAGGAAGAAACTTCATCAAACCAAATTTTGAGAGAGATCCATTGTAATTCCATTTTTTGTCAATGTAGTTCACTGAATTATAAGAGGAACAAAAAAAATTAAAGACCAAAATGGAAGTCTGTCATATACTAGTCGCCTCTCCACCTTATTAAGACAAATAATTTTGACATATAATTTGATTAGGTTCGAACACTATGAATTTATAGAATAACTTATACTTAAAGAAAATTATATACCATTAAGGTATGATTATGAAGCATTTCGGGTCTAGGGAGAAGAATTAGATCAAGTGTCAACTTGGGTTAAGAACAACACATGTTTCAAGTGAATATTTGGGATTTTTGGGTCTAAATAAGTTAAAAAATCCTGATTCGTCATTATATCCAAACTCTAACTATTATATATCAAAATTCATTTCTTAAATATTCGTAATGCAGTGTAATTATCAAAACTCCCAAAAAGACAACTCAACTTAAAACTATCCTTTGTCACCTCTTTAATTTTAACCATTATTGATAATTACTTAATTTTAAATCCGTCAAATTTTTAGGTCACTACATTCTCCTTCCTTAAAAGGATTGTGCCCCATGGTTCATCTTAAAGGTAAATCGATACATAAATTATCATATCATCACTTACGCTTAACACTATAAACATTTGCCAAACATAGGGACGTATACCAAGCGAAATCAATGATGACACAATCAAATTCATACCCACGACAAGGAATGTTACTTTCCACCTACCTACACAATAGTAATACTTAAAATTATATAAACATGCAATCCATATTATATAATTCAAAAATAACACACTACCAATAAAGAGTGAAACAATCATTCATAGATGTTCATTAACAAAATTTATATTCATTCAAATGTGCATATACAAGGTGATATAAACCAACAATTAGTATAGCGTATCAAAACAAAGCACGCATAATCAAAAGAAACAAAGTACTATCGCCATTTAAAAAAAACCAATAAATAACCCTAATACTTCTTAAGTATAGAATACATCAATACATTTGTCAAAGGGTCACTACAAACTATTAGTTTTCAAAGGCCATCTAAAACCTATTAGGTTAATTGAAATCTAAACTAGGTAAATGTAACGACCCACTATTTTAGACCATTCAAATCGACAATAAAACACACATGTCAGACTTGAATACTTCAAAACATTAGATTGTAATAAAACATGGAGCAAATAAAACCAATCACAGAATCATAGACAGTGATAAATCAGAATAACTTGCAGCGGAAATAAAATAACCATAGTAGTTTATAAAGCTACTACAAAAACAGAGACACAAAACAAGTACAAAAACCAGTGTCCGAAAAGTAAATACAATAGAAATCTCAGTACATAAATGTCCACTAGTACATAAGATGAATAGAAAATACTTAAAAGGAAATAGATAACAACTAGATAGATAGATAATCTCCAGCAAATCCTCTAGCTCCAGAAGGTGAAATCCAAAGCTGATACTCAGGTTGACCTGAGCGTATAGCAAAACACAAAACACTCGAGTCAGGACATACATACTTATACAATGTAAACCAACTCAAGTAAAATGTAATATAAATGCACAAGTAACTTAAAGGATGCTTGGGACTGCCCATCCTTTAAGGATCCGTTAAACTATTTACTATGTAGTAATATACGCTATTATAATAATGTCTAAAGTATAATATATTTAAAAATAGAGTTAAGGCGTTACACATATCCCCCTTAACACATTTTATATATTCTTATAGTCTATACAGTACCATAATCTCCCCCGTGCTGGGCGTCATCAAAGGGCACTCCATAGGTATGGTACAAAACAAAATCGTATAAGGCGCGCTAGGGTAGGTGACACAATGCAACGAGGCAATGCAAAGGTAGATATACCAATTACGCACTCGGCTGGTGGTAACGCATAGCCACAGCTACCGCCCACCTCGAGCCACACTCCCAAAATCAAAGTTGCGCACCATATCAATCACAAAGTAATAGAATGGCATACGAAGAAGTGTGTCTGATCAGAGGAGCTACCTCATTGGCCCGAGAATCGCTCCTGTTTTACCTACCTTATGCCAAATCACGGGAGTTGGGTCCATGTATATGCCTCAACAGAACGTCGCCACCGTTCTACTTCATTCTGGAATCACCACCGTGTACAATGTTGTTAAAGTGGTTTTCGAAGTTGGAAGAGAGTATGACAACTTCCAAACCCGGTCTCTTTAACAACCAAACGTCATTATAACTCGTGGTTATAAATTTCAAAATGTTTATATTTCAAGTCAAACAGATTCATTTAAACATTTGAATTCAATGTCAGTATCTTTCAAAAATAATATTAATTTCCAAAGTTGTAGCATTTCGAAGTTCATTCATTCAATTATAATAATTTCAAAAATCACATTGTATCATAGCATACATAGCACTTGGAAAATGTGATAATGCATGGAAATATTTTCTTTTCACAAACAGCGGCACTTAGAAAATGTTACTGTGAATATACTAGTATTTCCGAAATATTGTTTTTTTCAAAATTAGCAGCACTTAGAAAAGTTACTGTAAATATACTAGTATTTCAGAAAAACAGTTCATTTTCAGAAATGGTAGCACTTAGAAAAAGTTATTGTAAATATACTAGTATTTCAGAAATATTGTTTTTTTCAAAAACAGCAGCACTTAGAAAATGTTACTCTAAATATACTAGTGTTTCAGAAAAACAGCACATTTTCAGAAATGGTAGCACATATAAAATGCTACATTAAAACCACAACATTTTGGAAATGCTGCCAATACAAATCTAAGATTTGTTATACATTTCAAAAGCGTTATAAATTTCAGTCTTCACCATTTTTAACTTATAAAACATACCTCCCATTTCAAAAATATTTATTTGTATATAATTTAACTTATGATTAAATAAATAAAATTTTATAATTAAAATATCCCAAATTAAACTATAATTCATTTATGAAGTCCAAAGTAAATTTTTTTACTTTACTTTTTATCTTAACAAATAACTCAATACTTTATATTGAAAATACCCATTCCATAAATAAAATATTCTTATTACTAAGTTAAGCTTAAAATTTCCATTTGAAAACTAAATTTTCAATTGTCAAGTTAAGTCATATTTTAAGTTACATTTTAAACCTTTTAATTACTTATATATTTTTAACTTATAGAAAATCACTATAAGATTTATTTGAATCATTTAAATCCAATTTAAGTTAAAATTAAATATTTTAAATTTTAAAAATATTTAAAAATTTTAAGAAAATATTTAAAGTTAACCACGGGTTTGTATATAATTTTCTAACCAATGTCAAGTGGTACGGATATGTATCATTTCAATCCGTAATTTGAAAGTAAAATCCGGGTTCTATCATTTCAAACCAGTAATTCCAAGTCAAATAAAATAAAATAAAAATCGTTTAAGCCTATCATTTCAGCTCATAATGATTTTTCCCTATTCTAAATTCCGTTTGGGTATGTATCATTTCAACCCATAGTGATTCTATTCTAACTGGAAACTGGTAGTATGAGAAACAGTAAATAAAATAAATAGTATAACATGGCATATCATATCAGGTGATGTAACAAATATTATCTGGTTATAACATCATGAAATATCATATCACAGGCATATATAAATTACCATCATATCATCAACTACAACTCACATGCCATTGTTTCACAACTATATAAGTACGAATGTCGAGAGTGATAAACTCACCTTCTAAAGCTGGAGTTAAAAATTCAAGACACACGAACAAACTTCGAAAAATATGACAAAGCACGAGTTAGATTCGAGTGCATGGAGAGCCAAGATTCAGATCTTGTAAACAAATAAATATGAACATAGATAAGAAACTATATTATACAAAGATTTTGAACCCAAAAAATGCATAAATATGAATCAAAATGAAGCAAGATTGGCTTAACCAATACAAGTGGTTCAGCCACAACACAAAATGGCGTGACCCTCATCAAGTCATGCCCGGCCATGGTTAGATCTGAAGTGCTACAAGGCTCGGCTATGTCTAGAAATGAAGGGATGGCAACCAAAAGTCAATTGGAAAGGAAAAGAGGCAAGGCAACATGGGTTTGGGTTTTTCCCTATGCAAATATGGCTCGGTCATTAGTTAGCATAGCTCGGCCTGGGTTCATGGGATTGAATCAGGTATGGTCACGTCACAAAGGGTGCGGCCATGATGTGTTCACTGCAAGGCAAAGGAGGAGGTGGAGTGGTAAGTGGTGGCTAAGGCAAGCAAATAGGAAGGGGTGATCAATGTGGTGCTCCGCTAGGGTTTGCAATCATGTTTTGTGATGGGTTTGGATCTATGTGGTCACGTCATGGGATGGTGGAGATGAGGTGGTGATGGAGGCCAGTCATAAGGTGATGGATGGTGAAGATGATGGTCGACTAGGGATGAACATGTGATCGCCGAGCTTGCTAAGAAATAAAGAGAAAGGAAAAAGAAAAAAGAAAGGAGAAAAGAAATGGAACTTACTGTAAAAATTTTGGCCAGGAAATTAAATGAGAAGAGATGGAGATAAGAATTATTTTTGTGCATGAATGAGAAGGGAAGTAAGGAGTTTGTACGGCTATAGGAGTGGAAATATGAACGGCTATGGTATTTGAAAAGTCACACTTCATATTAAATAAAAAGATACTTGTGCCCTTTAGAATTTCCAAGCCCAAAATTCAAATAAAAATCAAATAAAAAGTAGAGAATGGAAAAGTATAATAAAATAGAAAATAGAAAATAAAATATAAAATAGAAGTGAAGTGGAAAATATAGAATAGAAAATAAACAGAAAAATACTGAAAATAACCGTGTGTAAAACGTTGAAATTTATTAGATTTACAAAGTATAAAACAGAATTTGACGAAACGAAAAGCAGAACCAATATTAGAATCAATTTCAGCTTCAAAGAAAGGGATTGGAAATTTAAAATTCAAATTTAAAATTTTCAATTGAAATTCAAAGTTTGACCAAAGTTGACCAAAATATAAAATTTTCAGAAAATCTTTACCAAAGTTGACCAAAATATAAAATTTTCAGAAAATCTTTACCAAAGTTGACCAAAATATAAAAAATTTAGAAAATATTTATTTTATTATATTTGGAAAATAAATTATAAACAAAATCCAAAATTACTTTGGAAAATTCCAAAATTTCATATTTTAAATGATTAAAAATCAAAGTTTGAATTAAAATATTAATTAAAATTTATGGGTTGTTACACTCTCTCCCAATCAAAACTTTTCGTCCTCGAAAAGGAACGAGACACGAAAACAAGGAAAGATGAGGTAGAAAAGAAAATTGTACCTGAAACAAACAATTTGGATTCGAAGCATCCATGCTCTCCTCTGTCTCCCAAGTACAATCCCGATCATTCATACTCTACTGCACTTTGACCAGGTTGACAGATTTCCTTCTCAGCTTCTTCGTACCTCTTTCAATAATACAAAGTGGCTTCCTCTCGATGGCAAGATTAGGTTCAATATCTAGACACTCGAGAGCAAAAGGCTGGACAATCAAAGATGGATCATGCAGTTATCGACGGAGATGCGAAACATAGAGTACATTATACACTGCAGAAAACTTCTCAGGCAAATCCAGACAATAAGCTAAAGAACCAATCCTCTCTGAGATACGGAAAGGACCAACAAGCCCAGGAGCAAGCTTCCCTCTCCTACCAAACCGAATCACATTCCTTAAGGGAGAGACCTTAAGGAAAATCAAACCACCAACAGAGAACTCTAAATTCCTCCTACGCCGATCAACATACTTCTTCTGCCTATCCTGAGCACTCCTCATCTTTGTCCTAATCTCCTCAACCTTCTTAGAAGCCTCCAAATTCATATCGGGATCAATAACCAAACGATTACCGGATTCAATCCAGCAAGATGGAGATCTAAGGCCTTCTGTAAAGGGCAGCAAATAGAGACATTTCAATATTGGCCTGAATTCAATGACGAAATGAGATAGATAAAAGACTAAGACAAGATTAAAATAGAAGACTGAAAATATACTTGATAACTGTTGTTATAGGTGAATTCAACAAGATGGAGATGATCTTCCCAAGATCCTCCATAATCCAAAACACAAGCACGAAGAAGATCCTCAAGAATCTGATTCACTCTTTCCGTTTGACCGTCGGTCTGCGGATGGTAAGCAATGATCAGATTCAAATGAGTACCCAAAGAATCCTGAGAGCTTTCCAAAACTGACTGATAAAGATAGGATCTCGATTACAAACAATACTGATAGGGACACCATGGAGACGAACAATCTCCCTCATATACATCTCAGCCAGACTGGAAGCAGAGCAGGTAGATTTGACCGAAATGAAATAAGCTGATTTGGTCAATCTATGCACAATAACTCAAATACTCTCATTACCCCTTCGGGTCCTCGGTAATCCATCAATAAAATCCGTAGAAACCCGTTTCCATTTCCAATTGGGAACCTTAAGGGGCTGCAACAAACTAGGGATCTTCTGATGATCTGCCTTTACTTGCTGACAAGTCACACGCCTACTAACAAAGATAGAGATATCTCGCCTCATACCTCTCCACCAATAAAGCTTCTTCATATCCTGATACATCTTTGTCACACCAGGATGAATAGAAAGTCTGGATCGTTGATTTTCCCGAAGTAACTCTTGCCTCAATCCATCAACATTCGGGACACAAATCCGAATATTAATCCTCAAAATCCCTCTATCATCGATCTGAGCTCCACTACCATCAAGACTACTACCACCAACTCTGCTACGAATGCTCTCCTTCATAAGCCTAAGCATTCCATCCTCATCCTGCTTAGCTATGATACGATCCAAAAGAGGAGAAGAAGAAACAATAAGTTGACACAAAATAGCCTCTTCCGACTCAAAGCATCAACCGCAACATTAGCCTTTCCAGGGATATAGCTAATGTTATGATCATAAGAAGCAAGAAACTCAAGCCATCTAACCTGCCGCTGATTCAAATCCTTCTAGGTGAAGATATATCTCGAAGACTAATGATCAGTAAAGAGCTCAAACGTAGAACCCAAAAAATGATGCCTCCAAATCTTTAAAGCAAAAACCACAACAACCAATTCCAAATCATGAGCCATATAATTGGCCTCATGGGTCTTCAACTGGCGACTGGTATAAGCGATAACCTTCGCATCTTGCATCAAAATAGCTCCCAAACCCTCACGACTAGCATCAGTGTATACCGTTAATCCCTCATTTCCATTTGGAATGGTAAGCACTGGTGCAGAACTAAGCTTATGCTTCAACTCATTGAATGCGGCTTTACACTTATCATTCCATATAAAATTAGACTTCTTACGAGTTAAAGCGGTGAGAGGTGCAGAAATACGAGCAAAATTCTCAATAAATCTCCGATGAAAGGCCTAGAAAACTATGAATATCAGATGGAGTCTCAGGAGTTTCCCAATCCTATAACATAATAGGGAGAAATAAGGACCAGAGAAAAAAATAGAATAATCAAATTAGAGAAAGAGAAGAGAAGAACACCTACATTGATCGCAGCGATCTTGACTGGATCAACAGAAACTCCATTACTAGAAACAATATGCTCGAGAAATCGGACTTCATCCTTCCAGAAATGGCATTTCGAGAATATAGCTTTCAACTGATGACTCCTAAGAGTTGCCAGAACAAAGCTTAAATGGGATTTATGTTCTTCCTCAGATTTAGAGAAAACAAGAATATCATCGACGAAGACTAGAACAAACTTGTTAAGCACATCACGAAAAACATGATTTATCAAATCAACAAGAAAGCAGGAGCATTAGTCAGACCAAAAGATATAACTAACCATTCATAGAAACGATTCTCAGTATCGAAAGCAGTCTTGGGAATATTTTCCTCAGCAACTCTGAGCTGGTGAAAACTTGGGGCAAGATTAAGCTAAGAGAAAACAGTAGCTCCATGGAGCTGATCAAACATATCATTGATGCGAGGCACAGGATATATGTTCCTCATAGTGAGCTTGTTCAGCTCCCTATAATCAACACACATCCTCAAAGAACCATCAGACTTAGTGACTAAAACCACTGCTGCTCCCCATTCTGAATAGCTAGGTCTGATCAAACCTTTAGAGAATAAGTCCTCAATTTATGTCCTCAACTCAACTTTCTCACGGGGTGCCATTCTCTATGGTGGAAGAACCACAGGTAGAGCTCCAGGAATAAGATCAATACAGAAATCAATTTCCTACTTAGGAGGTAAAGAAGTGACTTCAATAAATACATCGGGATAGAGTCTGACCATAGGAGTAGAATCAAGATCATCTGGAGAAGAGTCAAGAGAATAAATAAAACTGCCGGCATAATCCTAAGGCAAGCAACACTGAATCACCAAAGAATTACCAAAATCATCCATAAGAGAAACATATCGGATTTTACAAGAGATAACGGAATCATGCCCTTTCAGCCAATCACCCCCAAGTAATAAATCAAAAGCATCCCTAAAGCATGATAAAAAAACATAAGACAGATTTCAAAAGAGGGAACTGAACCAAATTCAAACAAATAGGAGACGATACCTAAACTATTCCCAAGAAATGTTAGGCTCGACAGTGTGAGTTGTAATAGTCTCCCACCAATCCAAGGCTGCTCCCTTCAATTGCCAAGCTACCAACTGACGTATCTGAGCATAGGTGATCGCAAGACCGGAGAAGATCCTCTTCAATCCCTTCAACCATTGCTGAGCCTCGATAATGCTCTCTGATCCGGTAAACTTGGTGCCACCAAGCTCAATGTATTCCTTATAGAGAGTAGTGAACTAACTGGTGCAACAGGCTTAGGAACTGGGGCAATATCATGATCCCAACCTCTAGCATTCCCAAGAATCGTCCTAAAAATTCAGGAATGAATTTTAGGACAGAGATAATTGAGAAACAAAACAAGATTAGATAAGATAAGATTCAAAAAGAACAAATATCCTAAACAAAGACATTATTAACAAGGTGGATAAGGAAAAGAAAGAAGTTAAGGAAAATATGATTTTAAAACAACAAAATTTTATATCAAAATAATTTTTTTGAAAATCCTTTGAAAATCATTTGAAAAATCATTTTATACTTTAAAATATATTCTCTCACAAAGAAAGGAGTCCAAGATTGATTTCACTCATTCTAGGGTATTTCTACCCTATCTCTAATGAGTTTTTGCTCCGCAGGCTAAGGTTTGCCTAAAACCTGGCTCTGATATCAAATGTAACGACCCATTATTTTGGACCATTCAAATCGACAATAAAACACACTGTCGGACTTGAATACTTCAAAATAGTAGATTGTAATAAAACTTAGAGCAAATAAAAACAATCATAGAATTACAGACACAATAAATCAGAATAATTCACAGCAAAAATAAAATAATGATAATAGTTCATGAAGCTACTACAACATAGAGTCATAAAACAAGTACAAAACCCAGAGTCTGCAAAGTAAATACAACAGAAATCCCAATACATAAATGTCCACTAGTACATAAGCTGAATAGAAAATACTAAATGGAAATAGATAATAACTAGATAGATAGATAATCTCCAGCAAATCCTTTAGCTCCGGAAGGTAAAATCCAAAGCTGATACTCAGGCTGACCCGAGCATAAAGCAAAACACAAAACACTCGAGTCAAGACATACATACTTGTACAATGTAAACCAACTCAAGTGAACTGTAATATAAATGCATAAGTAACTTAAAGGATGCTTGGGACCGCTCATACTTTAAGGATCCGTTAAACTATTTACTATGTAGTAATATACGGTATTTTAATGATTTCTAAAGTAAAATATAATATATTTAAAAATAGTGTTAAGGCGTTACCCATATCCCCATAACACATTTTATACATTTACATAGTCTATACAGTATCGTATTCTCCCCCATACTGGCGTCGTCAAAGGGCGCTCCATAGGTATGGTGTAAAACAAAATCGTATAAGATGCGCTAGGGTAGGTGACATGGCACAACGAGGCAATGCCAGGGTAGATATACCAATTACGCATCCGGGCTAGTGGTAACGCATAACCGCAGCTACCACCCACCTCAAGCCACACTCCCAAAATCAAAGTTGCGCACCATATCAATCACAAAGTAATAAAATGGCATACGAAAAAGTGTGTCTGATCAGGGGAGCTATCTCATTGGCCCGAGAATCGCTCCTGTTTTAGCCACCTTATGCCAACTCACGGGAGTCGGGTCCATGTATATACCTCAATAGAACGTCGCCACCATCCTACTTCATTCTGGAATCTCCACCGCGCACACGGTTGTTAAAGTGGTTTTCGGAGTTGGCAGAGAGTATGACAACTTCCGATCCCAATCTCTTTAACAACCAAACGTTATTGTAACCCGTGGTTATAAATTTCAAAATGGTTTATAATTCACGTCAAAACATATTCATTTAAACCATTTAAATTCAATGTCAATATCTTTCAAAAATAATATTCATTTTCAAAGTTGTAGCATTTCTAAGTTCATTCATTCAGTTATAGTAATTTCGAAAATCACATTGTATCATAGCATTTGTAGCACTTGGAAAATGTGATAATACATAGAAACACTGCCTTTTTAGAAACAGTGGCACTTAGAAAACGTTACTATAAATATACTTATATTTCAGAAATATTGTTTGTTCATAAATAGCAGCATTTAGAAAATTACTATAAATATACTAGTATTTCAGAAAAACAGTACATTTTCAGAAATGGTAGCACTTAGAAAAAGTTATTGTAAATATACTAGTATTTCAGAAATATTGTTTTTTCAAAAACAGCACCACTTAGAAAATGTTACTCTAAATATACTAGTATTTCAGAAAAACAGCACATTTTCAGAAATGGTAGCACATATAAAATGCTACATTAAAACCACAACATTTGGAAATGCTGCCAATACAAATCTAAGATTTATTGTACATTTCAAAAACATTATAAATTTCAGTCTTCACCATTTTTAACTTATAAAACATACCTCGCATTTCAAAAATATTTATTTGTATATAATTTAACTTATGATTAAATAAATAAAATTTTATAATTAAAATATCCCAAATTAAACTATAATTCATTTATTAAGTCCAAAGTAAATTATTTTACTTTACTTTTTATCTTAACAAATAACTCAATACTTTATATTGAAAATACCCATTCCATAAATAAAATATTCTTATTACTAAGTTAAGCTTAAAATTTCCATTTGAAAACTAAATTTTCAATTATCAAGTTAAGTCATATTTTAAGTAACATTTTAAACCTTTTAATTACTTATATATTTTTAACTTATAGAAAATCACTATAACATTTATTTGAATCATTTAAATCCAATTTAAGTTAAAATTTCATATTTTAAATTTCAAAAATATTTAAAAATTTTAAGAAAATATTTAAAGTTAACCACGGGTCTGTATATAATTTTCTAACCAAGGTCAAGTGGTACGAATATGTATCATTTCAATTCGTAATTTAAAAGTAAAATCCGGGTTCTATCATTTCAAACCCGCAATTCCAAGTCAAATGAAATAAAATTAAAATCGTTTAAGCCTATGATTTCAGCTCATAACGATTTTTTCCTATTCTAAAGTCCATTTGGGTATGTATTATTTCAACCCATAGTGATTCTATTCTAACTGGGAACTTGCAGTGTGAGAAACAGTAAATAAAATAAATAGTATAACATGGCATATCATATCAGGTAATGTAACAAATATATATCTGGTTATAACGTCATGAAATATCATATCACAGGCATATATAAATTACTATCATATCATCAACTACAACTCACATGCCATTGTTTCACAATTATATAAGTACGAATGTCGAGAGTGATAAACTCACCTTCTAAAGCTGGAGTTAAAAATTCAAGACACATGAACAAACTTCGAAAAGCACGACAAAGCATGAGTTAGATTCGAGTGGATAGAGAGCCAAGATTCAGATCTTATAAACAAATAAATATGAACATACATAAACAACTATATTATACAAAGTTTTAAGCCAAAACAATGCATAAATATGAATCAAAATGAAGCAAGATTGGCTTAACCAATACAAGTGGCTCGACCACAACATAAATTGGCTTGACCCTTATCAAGTCATGCTCGGCCGTGGTTATATCTGAAGTGCTACAAGGCTCGGATATGGCTAGAAATGAAGGGACGGTAACCAAAAGTCAAGTGGGAAGGCAAAGAGGTAAGGCAACATGGGTTTGGGTTCGGCCCTATGCAAATATGGCTCGGCTATTGGTTAGCATAGTTCGGCCTGGGTTCATGGGATTGGATCAGGTCTGGTCACATCAGAAAGGGTGCGGCCATAATGTTTTCACGGTAAGGCAAAGGAGGAGGTGGAGTGGTAAGTGGTGGCCGAGGCAAGCAAATAGGAAGGGTGATCAATATAATGCTTGGCTAGGATTCGCAATCATGTTTTGTGAAGGGTTTGGATTTATGTGGTCATGGCATGGGATGGTGGAGATGAGGTGGTGATAGAGGCCATTCATAAGGTGGTGGATGGTGAAGATGATGGTCGGCTAGGGATGAACATGTGATCGCCCAGCTTGCTTAAGAAATGAAGTGGAAGGAAAAAGAAAAAAGAAAGGAGAAAAGAAATGGAACTTACTGTAAAATTTTTAGCTAGGAAATTAAATGAGAAGAGATTGAGAAAAGAATTATTTTTGTACGTAATTGAGAAGGGAATTGAGGAGTTTGTACGGCTATAGGAGTGGAAATATGAACGGCTATGGTATTGGAAATGTCAATGAAAAGAAACTTGTGCCCTTTAGAATTTCCAAGCCCAAAATTCAAATAAAAATCAAATCAAAAGTAGAGAATGGAAAAATATTATAAAATAGAAAATAAAATAGAAAATAGAAATGAAGTGGAAAATATAGAATAGAAAATAAATAGAAAAATGCTGAAAATAATCGCGTGTAAAACGCTGAAATTTATCAGATTTACAAAGTATAAAACAGAATTTGACGAAACGAAAAGCAGAATCAATATTAGAATCAAATTCAGCTTCAAAGAAAAGATTGAAAATTTAAAATTTAAAATTACAAATTTTTACTGAAAGTCAAAGTTTGACCAAAGTTGACCACAATATAAAATTTTCAAAAAATCTTTATTTTATTATATTTGGAAAATAAATTAAAAAAAATCCAAAATTACTTTGGAAAATTCAAAAATTTCGAATTTCAAATGATTAAAAATCAAAGTTTGAATTAAAATATTTATTAAAATTTATGGGTTGTTACAATAAAACCGCATCATTTGTTCCCATAAGGATACTAAGATTTCTCTGTGACAAGAGAAAAATATAGTGGACGTCCCCACTTGATATGTCAGAAATGTATGTGAAAATTTAGCCTCGATGTTTCAAAACCCTATGCATTTCGATTGCTGCCTTCATAACCGAGTGGATAAATCAATTACAGTGCAGGATGCTATCCCGACATCAGTCCCACAAAACGTAACATGGTTTTCTAGATGTCGAATGAGTCATTTTGTCATGATTAATTTTAGACATCTTAACACATTTAGATCTTCTCGATCCTTTGGATACTATTCTGTTCACACTATATTTTAGAATGACCTTACCTACTAATTGAACAACCATACATGGTCATCAATTCACAATCCCCAACGTCATCAATATTTGGTGATTTTAAGTAAGTGAGAATGTCAAGAGTGTATAGGAAATGTTAGCACCAAAATAGGCCACTAACACCCTTGAGAAAGATTTTGTAGAGAGATTAATGAAGATAGTAAATTAAAACAGAAGACATTATGTAAATTTAAATGCAGAGAACAAGAACACCAAATTTATAGTGGTTCTGCGCAACTGCCTACGTCTACTTTGAAGTTGATTTCTATTGCTTTCCTTGATAGTTGATTACAGATAGAATCTGTTTCCAATTACTTGAATACAATTGCAAAGTAAAAGATTAAGTCTTGAATGAGTGTTGAATGCGGCAGAGTTTTCCCTTCCCAAAAAAACCGATCACTTTCACTGTGCCCATGCCTCTCTATTTATAGACAATGATGGGTTAGACTTCCCCGATGGGCCTGGTAACTGAATACCTCGGCCCAAATGGAGTGATCTCTGAATGCCGATCCATATACGCCGAACGGCCAAATGCCGAACCATAGTCTTCATGCCGAATGATATAAGGTATTGAGTGGAAGGAGAAGGTTAAATGATATCCTTATGCCGATCGAAGTGGGGTGCCGAGCGGCGAGCGTATGCCGAGCAATGGTCGAAGATGATTAAGATGGGTTGAATGCCGAAAACCTCTTCATGCCGAACGGTTTTTGGATGCCGAACACCTATGGACGCCAAGCAGCGTGGAATGCCGAACAAGTCTGCCATGTCGAACGTCCATAGATGCCGAACATCACTTGATGCCGAACGCTCTTGCCTGCCCAGCGTCATTTGATGCCGAACGCTCTCACATGCCGAGCGTCATTTGATGCCGAACGCTCTCGCATGCCGATCGATATTCTCATGTCGAACGAAGCGGTGTCGAACATCCTAAATGCTGGGCACCCTGAATGTCGAGCGTTATTTAATGTCGAACGCTCTCTAGATGCCGAGCGTTCCTGGATGCCGAGCGCTACTGGATGCCAAGCGCTCCCAAATGCCGAACGATCCTGACTACCGAACACTTTCCAATGCCGAGTACTCATGAATGTTATTTGAACGTGAATGCCAAACGAACCATTTGCACCGACCGTTCAGAATGCTGAACGATATGTAAAAGCTGAACGATCCATAAATAGCCGAGCAGTGTGCTAACGCCGAGTACCTAGTTGCCTGACCAAATCTCCAGGAAACACTTGCCCCCCAAAGTGTATTACATGACCGAACGTGATGCGCTTTGAATTATGCGTCGTTTATGCTTTGCTTCGATCCTTGGCTTATTTCTCTCGGTGGTGCTTTCTTGTGAATACCAAGTGAGGTGATGTGTGCCGGACAAAGTGCAAATGTCGAACAGAACAGTTGAAGCCGAACGCTCCATGTATGCCGAACGGCTCTGAATGCCGAAGCCAAACAATGATGCTTTGACCAGTTCCACCGGTCATAGCCTCTTCGACTTTCCTTCTTCTCCTATAAAAGTCAACATCTTCCTCCTTCTTCCCTTTCACTTTTTACCTCCGCTATCCTGTATTCGCGAATCTCGTCAAACCCCAAGAATCTTCCTACCCTTCTTTCCTCGAACATCATACCCTGCATCACCCTTTTCCCAAGTCACTCGGAACTAATCAAAGCCATGCCTTTAATTCCAGAATTATCTCGACCTTCAATCTATTTGCTAGGTATCGATCCCTTCTGTTTAACTGTTTTCCCTGATTAAATTTTTTGATACGAGACTTAAACTCGTAACTTAGGTCCGTGGCCAATGGGTATTTCGTGGATGAAAGGATTGAATTGTGATTAGGATGTTTTGTAGGGCTAGATGATGTGGTGGAAAGGAGAAGTGGCCAGAAATGAGCACGGGGGGAGTTGATGGAAAATGTATTGTGGTTTGGCATGGTTCTCTTGTGCCGAACGAGTTTGGAGGTAAAAAATAGAAGAGGAGTAGGAATTTTCTATAATGCTGAACAGTATGGCTCGGTATGACTCGCCGAACGATTTGGCCTTGTTGTTCGATATGGATGGAGGAAGAAAAGAGAAAATGACGTCGTCGTTAAGGACGGAGTGCCGAGCATTGGGGCTCGGCTTAACTTTGGTTCGGCATGACTCGCCACATGCCGAGACGTGGGATGGAAGGTTAGGGAGGGAGTATGAATTAGATAGAATGCGGAACGTTACTTAGGCCGAGCAGTACTTATGCCGAACGTTACTTCGGCCGAACAGAACTTAGGCCGGACTATACTTTGGCCGACCAAAATTTAGGCCGAACAATAGTCAGGCCAAACTGCAGTTTGGCCGATCGATACTTAGGCCGAACAACATTCTAACTTTGCCTGAGCATAAGACAAAAACAAAGACCTAGACCTAATCAAACTGGCATATCAAACTAACCTGGACTGATAACTATCAAACTGGCATATCAAACTAATCTGGACTGATAAATTCCTAGTTCCAATCGTCATAAGCCTGAACTGAAGGCGATAAAAACAGACAAAAGCTTTTGGCATATAATGCCAATGTCCAAGTTTAAAATTGAAAACATTTCCAGGCTGGCTTCGGAGACGGTCAGCGATGACGATCTTCGAGAATGACAGTTCAAAGTTCAACTTTACACCATCAACTATGCAATGACGGTCTTTGAGAATGACAGTTCAAAGTTCAACTTTACACTGTACGGGGGGCAAATTTTATGTTGTTAAGTCTAACGCCGATTATTTTTCGAGTATGGTTCAAATAGGTGCTCTGCCAAATTCAATATTTATTGGAAATGTCTAGGAGATCTAGCTCCGCCACGATTTCAGATAGACCGGGACCGTCCTCTCGACAAGAAGTCGCAGATGTTTCAAATCCATCAACCTCCTCTGCACATAACTTAGCTCCCGACGCTTTGGAGGCAGCAATTTTCTTGGACAACCCTATCTATTCTCAGGCTTCAAAGGTCAATGAAGTTGCGCTCCGACGAATATGCTCTATTCACGGAATCCCTTTTGACGACGTGTTGGTTCCATCGGGGCAAGATTGTCCACACTTTCCCCCAGTTGGATACATGACATGTAATTAGTTCATGTGCTGGGTTGGCAGCGTGCCACCGTTTGATTTATTTCTTCGGGATATGCTGCAATACATCGACATTGCCCCGTCGCAACTGCACTTGCACGGCTACGCGTTCATCTACAGTACCTGCATCCTCTTCATGACCGTCCTCTCTAGGCCTCCAACTTCGGGCGATTATATATATGGTCAAGAAGCGGAGAGATAGTCCCTCCTTTGTGTTCCTCGAGCCATACCACAAATGCCAGATTTTAACCGGACGTGGAGCAAATTTGCCCTGTACAAACAGGAATGGTTCTATGTGCGTTGCCCTCCTGGTTTCGCGAGGAGATGGGTTGAAGGAAGTAAGTCTTTTCCCTGGATCGATGTTTACGCTTGGTCGGGGCTATGCCTTTTCTAACTCTTGTTTCATCTTTTCAGGTATCAACCCGCATCCTGATGGTCGTGGATACTCTGAGGCCATCAAGGCTATTCGAGCCCTTCCTGCCGAAGAAAGAGACATTCGGACTCTCATTTCGAATGAGTCGCTTACAAGGTTTGGGCTGTTGGCTGTAGGTCGTCAGATAAGCCTTCCTCAAGGCATCACCATACCCAGGCCCACCTCTGCGAAAGGGAAAAAATTAGCCGAGCCATCAGCACGTCATACTCCTGATGCACCAGAAGAGGGAGAAATTAAAGGGAATGAAACACCCGAAGTACAAGGTGAGAACTTGGGTCCCTCTAGGATCCGATAGTCGAAGTGCACGACATCGAGACGTCATCTTCCCCTTCGAAGAGAAAAAAGAGATTGACGTACAAGATTAGGATGGAGAAGGTTGGCGGAACTTCAAAAGTTACGCTCATTCCAATGGAGAAAGAGGCTTCTTCACAACATGTAGAATGTTCTTTAAAGGGCCTATCGAACCTCTCCATTCCCGATGACCTGCTCAATTATGACTTCGATGATCCGGAAGCATTTAAACTTCACTCGCCCATCAGAGGCGATGCGGGTGCTCTAGCCCAAAGTCAAGGAGAAAAAACTCACATTAATAAAGCAACTGGCTCGTCGTGGGGAAACACTAGGACATGCACAAATACTTGCACTTCAATTTGCACTTAGATTTTCGTCGTCACGCTACTCTTTGCTAATTTGTTGTTATTTACATTCTGTGCAGGTAACATGGGGCGTTCACATGGATTCAATCACCTTCGTGGTTCGTCTATCTTTTATCAACCTGGACGGGACTCGGGTTCCGGAAGACGTCGGGACAGGGATGGTGACGGCGATAGAGATTATCATTCCCAAGACTCGTCATCTCGGAAGAAAACTTACTATCAGCCAAAATACCACCAGGATACCTCTTCTCACCTGGAGCAGAGCAAAGATAAGCGCGGCCATAAGGGGTCGCAATCTAATGTCCCCCGGGACCAACACTCTGATTCCTCTTCCACTCGACAGTCCTGAGATCCTCACATGAGAGCCAAACTTTTAAAGCTGTCTCCTCCTGCTCCTATAACAGATCCAACCGTATCGGAGAGGCTGGCCGAGCTTAAAGATAAATTTCCAAAAATCTGCTTTGATGGCCTGAAATTCCTCCCGATGATTCATCATATTCCCAGACATGTCAAGCAGAGCACCATCGCCTGTACCAACGACGTCTATGTTCAACACGATGCATTTGTTCATTTGGCTGAAAAACTTTCTGAAGTCTCCATGGAGCGCCAACATGAGATTGATCGGCTGAAGCTTGAGGCTATCCATGACAAAGATATCATTAAAGCTCATGACGAAGAGATTGCAACTTACAAGTCTAAACTTGATGTCGCCCATCAGAGCGCCAAGGACACCGTCGAAGCCTTAACTCGTCTGGAATCGACTCATAGAAAGGAAATCGACGAGGCGGTACAACATTGTGGGGCCTTAGCTCTAGAGAAGGACTCAGTCCAAAAGGAGAGGGACGCATTCAGCCTCCGAGTCAAGAACTTGAGGAGCAGCTCCGCAGAGAGAAGGAAGAGAAAACAGCTGCCCAGGAAGAATCACAACGATACTGTGATGAAATCGTTGCTACTCAACTCTTAAAAGAAAAACTTGAGGACGAGCTTTCCAAAGTTGAGGCGATAAAGAGTGAAGCCCGTGAAGAGGCAAGAAGATAGCGTCTGCGGACATCGACTCCCGTCTTGAGGCGGCTAGAGAAGAAGGTAGAAAAGAGGTCAAAAGCATGTTTGACCCGCTAATCGTTGAATTCAATGCCCGCGTTCTCATGCGCCGAGACTTGACTTTTTTGGGCGAGGGTTGTATTGAATCTTTAGCCGAGGCATGGGAGGCCTTGATAGAAATCAGGAAGGCTGAGCACGGTACGGAAGAGATCGATGAGGGGGCTTTGATAAAAGAATTCCTCAAGGGAAATGAGCCTTCAGACTTGTCAGCAGCTAAAGCTATTTATTGCAAAGGCTCCCCCTCAAAGAAAGGGAAAGAAGTGATTACCGGTCCATCCGGGGTCATGCCTCCAACTTATGTGCCTACTCAATCGGCCGTTCGGCCGATACTTGATCCATTTGAGCAGCATATCAGTTATAATCCGGAGGACCCCGGCCTTGGCGTCTATATTCTGTCTCCCATTCCGAAGGGTGAGACCCCTCTTGGCGGCTGAGAGCCTGCCGAAACCTGGTAGATAACCCTTCACTTTAAGATTTCAAAAGTCGTCATTCTTTATGAAGGACTATTGTATGCTAATGCTTGTTTTTCATGATTTTGCGCAGACCGTTATGATCCCGGGCCCACTCCGAGGAGAGATGTCGCCAAGGAGATGGAGAGAAAGATAAGTGAGGCCACTCATGCAGGAGAGGCTCCCGGGCCAGATGCTCAGATGATTGGAGCGCTGGATGAGGACAAATCTGAGACTTCTTCTCCCATCGATGGGAGATATGAAGTAGAAATTACAGGTGCCTCCGAACACACATTTGAGCTGAGTATGAAGGAGCGGCTTAAGGAGGAGAAGAGAGAGACAGCCAAGATCAAGGTCGAGCCTCGAGTTGTGGACCTGGACGAACCTTTGAATAAGCCGTTGAAGGTTATCCTTCCAGGCAGGTCCAAGCCCGTGGATGTTCCCCGTACTTCTTCAGTTGCTACCCGTCCATCAAAGAAGAGTACCAAGGGTAAACGCACAGGAAAGGAGCCGTCCGAGAAGACAATGGAGGTGAAGAAGTCGAAGAAGCACAAGAAGTGATCATTACTCTCGTGTAACGAGAGTTAGTTTAAGTTATGTAATTTTTTTCAACTACTTCCGTAGTCTTTGTAAATAGATTCTCGACTCCAAACTTTGGAGGGCTTGTAGTAGAAACTTTTTCTGAATAAAGCTTAGTTCCTTTTCCTATCTTTCAAAAGGCTCTTGTCGTTTAATTTTTGTATGATTGTGATTTAAATCCAAGTTGTTGTGAATAATATGGACTTCTCGGTTCACCTTCATATAGCTCGGAGATTCTTTGAGAGTTGTTCATTTTTCCTTCCGCGCTTCAAGCACTTAGAATATTTTTTAGTCCGCACATCTTGGACTTAGAGTGCTGCAGTCCGCACTCTGGGGACTTGGAGATTTGAGTCATTTATACTTGAGTCCGCTCTCCGGGGACTTAGATTACTCCAGTCCGCACTCTGGGGACTTGGAGATTTGAGTCGTTTATACTCGAGTCCGCGCTCTGAGGACTTAGAGTACTCCAGTCCGCACTCTGGGGAGTTGGAGATTTTGAGTCGTTTATACTTGAGTCCACGCTCTGGGGACTTAGAGTACTCCATTCCGCACTCTGGGGACTTGGAGATTTGAATCGTCTATACTCGAGTCCGCGCTTCGGGGACTTAGAGTACTCCAGTCCGCACTCTGGGGACTTGGAGATTTGAATCGTCTATGCTCGAGTCCACGCTTCAGGGACTTAGAGTACTCCATTCCGCACTCTGGGGACTTGGAGATTTGAATCGTCTATACTCGAGTCCGCGCTTCGGGGACTTAGAGTACTCCAGTCCGCACTCTGGGGACTTGGAGATTTGAGTCGTTTCTACTCGAGTCCGCGCTCTGGGGACTTAGAGTACTCCAGTCCGCACTCTGGGGACTTGGAGATTTGAGTCGTTTATACTCGAGTCCGTGCTCTGGGGACTTAGAGTACTCCAGTCCGCACTCTGGAGACTTAGAGATTTTGGGTCGTTTATACTCGAGTCCGTGCTCTGGGGACTTCGAGTACTCCAGTCCGCACTTTGGGGACTTGGAGATTTGAATCGTTTATACTCGAGTCCACGCTCCGAGGACTTAGAGTACTCCAGTCCGCACTCTGGGGACTTGGAGATTTGAATCGTTTATACTCGAGTCCGCGCCCCAACGACTTAGAGTACTCCAGTCCGCACTCTGGGGACTTGGAGATTTAAGTCGTTTATACTCAGTTCGCGCTCCGGGGACTTAGAGTACTCCAGTCCGCACTCTGGGGATTTGGAGATTTTGAGTCGTTTATACTCAAGTCCGCGCTCTGGGGACTTAGAGTACTCCAGTACGCACTCTTGGGACTTGGGGATTTTGAGTCATTACACTCGAGTCCGCGCTCTGGGGACTTAGAGTACTCCAGTCCACACTCTGAGGACTTGGAGATTTTGATTCGTTTATGCTCGAGTCCGCTTCTGGGAACTTAGAGTACTCCAGTCCGCACTCTTGGGACTTAGAGATTTTGAGTCATTTATACTCGAGTCCGCGCTCTGGGGACTTAGAGTACTCCAGTCCGCATTCTGGGGACTTGGAGATTTTGAGTGTCTGCACGTGTTCGTACGTCAGCCAGAATAATATAGTTTCATTTACCTGTCACAGGATCATCATACGTAGAAACATTAATAATTCATGGAAAAGATGGCTTCAAGCCTTTATCAATGAAAGCAAGCTAAACTGTCTTACTACATGCCAAGAACTAGAAATAAAAGCATATTGGAAATAAATGCAATTAATACACGAAAGAAATAGACAAAGTATAATAATGCCGCAAGTGCTCGTTGTCCATGCTTGGAGGAGTGTCGCATCATCGACGGTCGCTAGCTTGAAAGTTCCTTCTCCAAGCTTCCGTTCGACGACGTATGGACCTTCCCATGTGGGATTCATATGAGATGGGATCGAAAAAATTCGTTTCAAAATGAGGTCTCCCACACCAAAAATTCTCGGTTGGACCTTTTCGTTATAATATTTAGCAACTCTATGTCTGTATGCGGTCGCTCTCAAATTGGCTTCTTCGCGTTTTTCATCAATGAAGTCCAACGATTCCAATAAAAGATTTTGGTTCGACTCGGGGTCGTAATTAGTTACCCGATGTGATGGAACTTCAAGTTCCACGGGTATGATAGCTTCCGTGCCATACGCCAATGCGAATGGAGTGTGGCCAGTCGCGGTCTTGTGGGTGGTCCTGCAGGCCCAAAGCGCCGTTGGAAGTTCATCCACCTACTTGCCTCTAGCCATTTCCAGACGCTTTTTCAATATGGACTTGCTTATCTTGTTTACGGCTTCCACTTGTCCGTTGGCTTTCGGGTGAGCAACCGCTGCAAACTTCTTCTCCATGCCATATTTCTGAAAAAAATTCTTTGAACTCCTTGCTTTCGAATTGAGTTTCATTTTCTGTAATGATGATCCGTGGAAGGCCAAAACGGCATATGATATTTCATACGACTAAATTAATAACCTTCTTGGTGGTTACTGTGGCCAGAGGCTCTACTTCTGCCCATTTGGTAAAGTAGTCGACTACAACTATTGCATATTTTGCTCCACCTTTGGCTATGGGTAAAGAACCAACTAGGTCGATCCTCCACATTGCAAATGTCCAGGGACTAACCATTTGCGTGAGTTCTGTCAGCGGAGCTCTCGGGATTTTTGCATATATCTGGCATCTGTCACATCTTCTCACATAGTCTGCAGCATCTCGATTCACTGTTGGCCAGTAGTATCCATAACGGAGGACTTTCTTTGCTAATGTCTGCCCCCAGTATGGTCACCGCACTTTCCCTCATGGACTTCCTTTAATATTCGTTTTATCTCATCGAGGGCCACGCACCGGTGTAAGGGGGTCGAGAATCCCCTTCGGCACAACACCCCATCCTGTACTATATATCGTGAAGCCTTAGGAAGGACTTGTCGTCTTTCGCTTCTTTCTTCGGGTAAGATCTTGAATAGTAAGTACTGCTTGATTGGGTTTATCCACGATTACTTCTCGATTTCTATTTCCAACACGAAATCTACCTCCATCATATTTATACTCCGAACATGTAAGGTTTCGACAGGAAACAATCCTATCGGTTGCGCATCACCAGTGCTTGCGAATTTTGCCAATGAATCGGCTGCTCTGTTTTGCTCACGCGGGACATATGAAATATCATAATACTCGAGATTCGCCGGCAGCTCCTGAACTCGGACCAAATATAGGGCAAGTCTCTGTCCCCTTTCTTGATAGTCTACTTGTACTTGGTACACCACCAGCTACGAGTCGCTAAAAATTTCAACCGATTTTACTCCTAGTTCTTTGATAAGTCTTAAGCCGACAATCAACGCTTCATATTCGGCTTCGTTATTCGTTGCTGTGAGTTCAAACTTCAAAGCATAGCGAACTGATCGGTTCTCAAGAGTTACAACAACTGTGCCAACCCCCGAACGACGGTCGTTAGATGTCACATCGGTGTACATCTTCCATCGAACGGGAGGTATGACATTGTGGTCGTTTGATTCTTCTGACACAGTAAATTCAGGAATGAAGTCAGCTAGTGCTTGTCCTTGTATGGCCCTTCACGGCATGTAGGTAATGTCGAACTAACTTAATTCGATATTCCACTTTAACATCCTTCAAAAGTTTCCGATCGTTGGAGTACCTGTCGCAGGGGTTGATCAGTGTAAACACTGACTGAGTGTGCTTGGAAGTATGGACGAAGCTTGCGTGATGCAATCACTAAGCAATAAGCTAATTTTTCAATCTTTGGATAATTTCTTTCTTCCCCCGTCAAGCGTTTACTAACATAGTAAACTGGCTTTTGAACCCGGTCTTCCTCACGAACCAAGGCTGTACTGATAGCATGCTGTGATACAGCCAAGTATATGTACAACATTTCGTGGTCTATTGGTTTCAACAATACCGAGGGATTTTCAAAGTGCCTTACAAGAGCTTGGAATGCTTCCTCGTAGTCGGACGTCTATCCGAAATTCCTCTTTCCTTTCTTTATGACATCGAAGAAAGGAATACACTTGTCTGCGGCCCTGGATATGAATCGGCTCAGCGCGACCACCTTTCCATTTAAGCTTTGCACCTGTTTTATAGTTATGGGCACCTGTATATCTCAGATAGCCTGAATCTTCTCCGGGTTAGCCTCGATTCCACGTGCATTCACAATAAAACCCAAGAACTTTCCCGACCCCACACCAAAAGAGCACTTCAAGGGGTTGATCTTCATACCATAATGTCTTATATATCAAACATTTCTGCTAAGCTTCGAATGTGGTCTTTTGACTGCCGTGACTTTACGAGCATGTCATCCACATAGACTTCCATCGTCTTACCAATTCGGTCTTTAAACATTCGATTCACCAGACGCTGATAAGTTGCTCCCGCGTTTTTCAATCCAAAGGGCATTACTACATAGTAATATAGCCCCATATTCGTGACAAAATTGGTGTGTTCTTGGTCTGGAATATGCATCGGGATCTGATTGTATCCTGAATACGCATCCATAAATGACAATAATTCGTGTCCGACGGTAGAGTCGACGAGCTGGCCGATTCTAGGTAACGGGAAACTATCCTTCGGGCATGCTTTATTCAGATCGGAGTAATCAACACAAGTTCTCCAATTTCCATTTGCTTTCTTCACTAGCACTGGGTTAGATACCCATTTAGGATAGAGGGCGTCGCGAACGAACCCATTGGCTTTGAGTTTGTCCGCCTCCTCTTTGAGAGCCGCAGACCTCTCCGGGTCCATACCTCTCCTTTTTCTATTTTATGGGAACGTACTTTGGGTTTATGTTCAACATACGACTCGCAATTGTTGGAGAAATCCCGCACATATCAGAGTGTGTCCAAGCGAAAACATCAAGATTCGCTCGGAGGAAGTCAGTGAGGTTCTCGGCCACCACGGGGTCGAGTTGTGATCCAATTTTAAGAATTCGTGACTGGTCATCCCAGCTGACTGGGATGTCAATTGTTAGTTCAGCCGGTGCTACATTTGTTTCCCTGGACCCCCATCATCATCTCTCGGATCTATATCTCTATAAATCGGAGAATGTTGCCCAAGCCAGGGCTCGGGCGCTACTTGTCAATCACCAAAATTTTGGATGCGGACGGAGCTGTCCGCAACCTTTCCTTTCTCTCTACGTCGAGCCTCTCTCAACTCAGCCACATAGCATGCATGACAGGTCTCCTGATCACCGTGTACCACTCCAACACCTCTGTCTGTTGGAAATTTCAACATCAGACACCAAGGGGGCAATGCTACCCTAAATTGTGCCAGGGCTGGATGTCCTAGGAATACGTTATATGGAGAGTCAACATCCAACACTATGAATGGTAGGATTTGTACCCTCCTACGCTCGCCTTCCCCCAGTTCAACTGGTAACTCCACATATCCCACTGCATTCGTTGCAGCACCAGTAAAGCCATAGATTCTGGCTTTAGACGGTTTCAAATCCTTGGTCTCCAACTTCATTTGGTCATATGCTTTCTTGAAGATGATGTTCACGGAACTTCCGCAATCAATTAGAATTCTCTTCACGAACGTCAGCCCGATTGTCGCAGATATGACCATCGGGTCGATGGTAAGAGCCTCCACCTTATCCGCATCTCTTCTCCAAAATATAATATCACCATTCATCATGCGCTGCTGCTTTGCAGGGGTCCCCTCCTCCACATTCAAACAACACTCGTAATCCACATGTCTTAAAGAGTTAGCATATCGATCCATCTCTTGCCAATTCTTATCCGTAGGGTGAAGTCCGCCAGCAATTGTGTTAATAACCCATCTACCCACATTTCGAGCAGGTTTTTCTGGTTGGTATGGAGCTGGCCCGCGTCCGGGGTCCGATGTCTCTTGCCTTCCGTCTTATGGGTCTTTGACAAACTCCTGCAGCTTCTTCTGTCTAATCAACTTTTCAATGGCGTCATGAAGGTGTCTACACTCCTCTGTGTTATGCCCGTAATACTCATGAAAGCGGCAATACTTCCCAGTCCGCTTCTATTCCTCTGTTGATTCCTTTGGGCATGGTTTTCTATATTGAAAAGTGTTGCAAGTTGACAAATAGATGTTCTCAAGAGATGCGTTCAGCCGGGTGTATTCATTGTAGGTCGGGATCCTTGACTTCCATTTCCCCGTCTCTCTTTTCTTTCCGGGATTCCCACCTCCGGATCCTTTGGACTGGCCAGGCTTGTTTTGGGCGTTGACTTGAGCTTTTCCCGAATTATCGCCGGTTTCCTTCATGACGACGTTACTTTTCACAGTCTCCTGAGCAGGCCCGGTGCCTTGTCTCGTCTTGTCCATCGAGCTTCTTCCCTTCTTATGAACTGATGAGCTTTCGAATAAAAACGCTCCAGCGTGGCTGGGGGCTTTCCCGCCAACCAATCTTCAAATTCAAAGTCTGGATCCACTCCACGCATTACCGCCATCAAAATTGCATGGTCGTTTGGATTGCTCACTTCGGTAGCAGCAACATGAAATCCCTACAAGTATGCTTTAAATGACTCTCCCGGAGCTTGGATTACGCTTGATAAGGACATCACATCCTTTGGACGAGTGGTGTGTATCCCGAATTGTTCTATGAATTTCATTGCCAATTCGTCAAAGATGGATATAGATCATGGGGGAAGTCGAGTAAACCACATGGTGGCAATTCCGGACAGAGTGATTGGGAAGCACCTACACTTGGTTGCATCATTAGCTCTTGCAGAATCCATCATCCATCCGTACATCATCACATGCTGCCTGGGATCAGTCTTCCCTTCGTAGGCTGGGATAGTCGGCATATTGAACTTCTTGGGGTACTCAGCCTGTAGGATACCATCTGTAAAGGGAGTATGGCTTCTGGACACTCCCTAATCTTCAATGGTCAAGCCTTGGTTCTCTCTCATCAACTACTTGACTATAGCTGTTCGATCCGAAGTTTATATGGAGGATGGAAGGTTGGCTTCCGTTCCACGGGACCATGCGGGTTAATGTCCCGCCTGATTTGGGTCTTGGATATTCGGGCGCCCGGTCTCCTCACGGGCTTGATCCCTAGTCGATCGATCTGTGACACCTGCCTGTGCACCTTCATCCTTACGGCGCCTATGCCTAGGATGTTCATCAGTTGAGGTTGAATTATCAGATTCAGAATAAGGGGTAGGGTTACCTCCAGCATTCTGACGCTGCTGCTGAGTAAGCTGAGTCATGAGGTTAGTGTTGGCTTGAATATGCTCAGCAAGTTGCCTTCAACTTTCCTTGAGTTCTCTTATCAAGTCGTTGAACTCTGTTCGAGAAACAACTTCCGCTTGGTTTTGGGTGGAGGGCCCTGCACCTCGAGTTGCTTGCTGATTTCTAGGTCTAACTTGTTGCACGCTAGCAGTCTCGTGGACATCTACTTTGTGAGAGGCTGATCTAGTTCGTGGTCTCCCTATGGTAAAGTTGTTGGTTGTAACTCTGAATAGAATCAAAAAATGCCTGGTGAATGATCTTGGATCTCCTCTGGGGGATTTATGCAATCCAGTAGCTACAAAGCAGATCCTAACAGCCTGAGAATTCGATTCTCAGTGAAAGCGCCTAAATGTTAGCACCAAAATTGGCCACTAACACCCTTGAGAAAGATTGTGTAGAGAGATTAATAAAGATAGTAAATTAAAGCAGAAGACAGTATGTAAATTTAAATGCAGAGAACAAGAACACCAAATTTATAGTGGTTCGGCGCAACTGCCTACGTCCACTTTGAAGTTGATTTCTATTGCTTTCCTTGATAGTTGATTACAGATACAATCCGTTTCCAATTACTTGAATACAATTGCAAAGTAAAAGATTAAGTCTTGCGTGAGTGTTGAATGCGGCAGAGTTTCTCCAGTGTTCTCGAAAAAAACGATCACTTTCACTATACCCCTACCTCTCTATTTATAGACGAAGATGGGTTGGACTTCCCTGGTGGGCCTGGTAGATGAATACCTTGGCCCAAATGGAGTGAGCTCTGTATGCCGATCCACGTACGCCGAACGGCCAAATGATGAACCGTAGTCTTTATGCCGAACGATATGAGGTATTGAGTGGAAGGAGTAGGCCAAACGATATCCTTATGTCGATCGAAGTGGTGTGCCGAGCGACGAGCGTATGCCGAGCAATGGTCGAAGATGATTGAGATGGGTTGAATGTCGAACACCTCTTCATGCCGAACGGTTTTGGGATGCCGAACACCTCTGGATGCCAAGCAGCATGGAATGTCGAACAAGTCTGCCATGCCGAACGCCCAGAGATGTCGAATGTCACTTGATGCCGAACGCTCTTGCCTACCGAGCGTCATTTGATGCTGAACGCTCTCGCATGTCGAGCGTCATTTGATGCCGAACGCTCTTGCATGTCGATCGATATTCTCATGCCGAATGAAGCGGTGCCGAACATCCTAAATGTCGGACACCCTGGATGCCGAGCGTTATTCAATGCCGAACGCTCTCTAGATGCCGAGCGTTCCTGTATGCCGAGCGCTCCTGGATGCCGAGCGCTCCAAAATGCCGAATGATCCTGACCGCTGAACACTTCCCAATGCCAAGTACTCACTAATGTTATTCGAACACGAATGCCAGACGAACCATTTGCGCTAACCGTTCAGAATGCTGAACGGTATATAAAAGCCGAACGATCCATAAATAGCCGAGTAGTGTGCTAATGCCGAATACCTAGTTGCCTGGTCAAATCTCTAGGAAACAGGAATAAACTCAAATGAATAAAGTATAAAAATAAACATATAAAGTTATTAAGAAAACCTCCATAATGTTAATATGTGTGTGTGTAAAATTGTGCAATTAATCGTTTATAAACTCAAGTACTAATAGCCTAATTTTTCGTCATAAATATTTGGCTTATATCTTTGCGTTTCCACTTTTCTTTCCTTAAAGTTTTTCAAACTTCAAAGTTTTCAAACCATACTTTAATGTTATCAAATGTCCAGTCATTAGCTAGTGGAAAAATACAATAGCATCCCCAAAACAAAGTCATAATTTATTAACAAAAGTATACCAAGTCATGCCGTCAAACATGTATCTATAGCTAATGAATGTGTGGTTTAACACATTGTCAAACCTTGGTAGAATTCTTTCTTATCGATAAGAGTTACAAAATTTAATCCCTTGTAATCCCATTATTTTTCAAATGCCTATCCTACTAAAAGTCAACATTACCACATCACATAATCAATGTACAAAACAAATAACATATTTTAGCATACGAAGAAAACAATCACAAGAATATAACCAAAAAAACAAATAAAAGTGAGAGCATAGTCAAAAAAGAAAACGACAATAAGATAATGCAAGCAAAAGTAATCAATACAACCAACATGTCATAAAAGATATAATAACCATAGCCAAACAAAGCAAGACAACTTTCCCAACATATCAAATCATTTATTAGGCATAAAAATAGTGCAATCAACTCAGCAAAAGTAAGCAAAAATGTAGTTAACAAGACGAATAAGGCACTAGCTAAAATACGTCTTCGTTATCCATCTAAGTGGATAACCATAACATCATAACTCAACTCTCTAAAAGAGAATATATCAGGCATCCTTATAATTCATTAGGGAAACTCACATATAATAGGCATAAAGGCTACCTCATCATAATTAATGTTAGGCTAACACAAACGTCGTATCATTCAATCATCTAACACCCCATGCCACTTAGTATAGTCTTATAATTCTCAAAATATACTCCAAAAGTTTTCTTAAAATAAAATATCTTCCTAAAACATATTTGACGAAACATTTAACCAATACCTCCAAACTTTGTTTCCATATCATATGTTCTTTTCCAATTATATATTTGAAAATCAAATTATTCTCATTTTAAATAAAATATTTTATCAACAAAGTATTTTCTAAAAAAACTAGATATTCAATGACACATCCTTTCTAAATAAAATATTTTTCAAATTGGACATTTTCCAACCAAAGTATTTTACCTTAAAACGTTAACTTGCTAAAACATCCTTTGATAAACGTATCTTCTAGGGAAAAATTCTCTCAGCCAACTTCAAAAGAGAATGTGTTTCAAACTTAAAAATATTCCTTGAATAAAAAATATTCCTTTAACATAATGTTCCTCACATACTTTACTCAACAAAGTATTTCTTAAGTCAAAATATTCGCAAATATTATCTTCAATAAAATAGTTTTTCAAACTATTCTTGCAAATAAAATGAATATGTTTGAACAAAATTGATTTCCTATGTGGGATATATGTTTGTTTGATGCAATATTTAGCATCTGGAGTTGGTAAATCATCTTTTGGAATTTTTAGCTTTGGACATGTAGTGTGATATTGTTGTGCTTCTTGTGTAATTCTACGTCTTGGGGAATTTGATAGTGGTTATTCTGGATTTGGGTCCGTGTGGGAAATTCAGGTAGCTTTCATTCTACCTTGGAAAAAATTTTACTCTGAAATTTAGGCTGAAGCTCTCTCTTCACCCTTTTGGTATTGCGGTCTATGGGAACATTGGTTTTATTGTTCAAATGTGTTATGCTATAGTGCTTACAATTTGTGATTTGTAGCTATAAGGTGTTTGTGCCTCCTACGCGTGCTTTTATGTTTTGGAGACCGACCAAGCCTTGTTGTCCTCTATCTTTATATATATAGACACACACACATACACACATACACACGTATATATACACGCACATAGAAAAATATATATACATACATATGTATGTATGTATGTATTTTGGCCATATGACCCTATGGTTCGTACATCCTTTCAATCAAAAAATTGTTTTCCTTTGAAACGATTTTGAAACAAATATTCCTCAAATCAAATACTATTTCTTATGAAGTACTTTTAAAAAGCATTTCTTTTTAAATAAGGATTTCCACCAAAATATTTCTCAATTAAATACTTGTAACATAATATTTTCCAAATCAGAATACCGTCAATAAAAATACCTTTCATAAAATAATTTTTCACGAAACAACTTCAAACTAAAAAATATTTCATCAAAATATTCTCTACCAGAATATATCTTTTTATGAATAGTCTAAACTAAGTATCCTCTCAGCTTAGCTCTACCTTATAGGTCGTCCATTTATGTCCAAAAGAATAGGAATTTAGTTAGCAGAAAATTCACCATTCAACAATTTTGAAGAGTCCGATGTCAAATAAGCATTCGTATGTATACATAACCGAATGCGCTTCAAAATGTGAAAATTAGTTAAGTCGAATGAAGATACTTTCAAAGATCCATAGAGAAGATTCGTTATGATGTTTGACTATTGTACTGCATATCCTGAAGGAGATCCTAAAGGAGAGGACTGGTAAACATCCTTTTGATTTATTCTGTTTGCTAGAACTATTGTACTACATATCTTGAAAGTGTTCCAAGGGAGAGGGAATGGTCGGTATTTTTGTGTTTTTTTGAAAAGATGATTCAAATGCAGACATCATCTCAGGAAATAACTAAAATTGGGGGACAAGGAGAGGCCAAGCTACGTGGATCACTACCATTAAGGTATACCATATCTTTTCTAGAATAGATTTTGGTTGTATGTATGCAAATATGATATAACTCGCGTTATGTATGATAGATATGGGGCAACTTAATAACAACCGAAAGTGTCCTAAAATACTTGGTCTATTGTTTATTTCAGCTTTAGAGATAACTATGCATTTTGTAGGGAGGCACATGCCATTTTCTTGTTTGAAAAAAATTCATGAAGTACTCTGACTCTTCTTTCGAAATCGATTTATGAAACACAAACATTACGGATTTAGATGTTTACCGGAATACTGTTGTGATATGAGATGCAAGCATCACAACTATTTTATATATTTATTTCTCGCACATTAGACACTATCTATGTATCATGCTCAATACTTATAAACATAAAATCATTTTGGCTCTCATAAGAGGAAAATTCGTTCCATTCTATAGTGGGGTCTCATAATGTACTGTTCTATGTTTATGCATACACACACATATACACACACATATATATGTATATATCGAGTTTCCCATACTAGAACTGGTTCAACTCCAAGTTTATTTTTCCTTTAAACTCTCAAATATGCATTTGAGTAAATTGAGAATGACAGGTTATATTTTGGATGTTTTGGAGCTAATGGATAATGAGTAGTGCCGATGGATAATGAGTAGGAGGTTTATTTTTTTGCTTCATATTGGCATATATGTATCATCAGGACAAGCAGTTATAACTATCTGTACTGAAAGTAAGTATATGTTTATAACTCTAGTAGATGTTGTATTTTGAGAATAACAATATATACCACTTATTTTATATTATATACGATCCTTTCATTGTAAGATATTGTTGTTCTATTCTTTTTTTCTTGTACACCTGCAATCTATCATCCAGTTGCTCAAATAACGGACACATGAATACCATAGAAGATTTTAGTCTCCTTTAGGACTCATAAAGGCAAGGCATCATAGTTGGTATCAGAGCTTAGGTTGAATGAAACCTTTGGCCTGATTTAAGGTAAACCCATTATAGATGGGGTAAGCGATCCCTAGAATGAGTTATGAGAGCATGAATTTGTAATTTTTATAAAATATATCCCCTATATAGTCCCTTTTGAATGATGTTATTAAAGTATTTCCCTTAAAGATAACCCTATCAATCTTCTAAAGACTTCTTACTATATTCTGGCAGTAAACAATGAGTACTAGAAGAGGACGAGGTAGGGGAAGAGTATCTAGAACTCTTAGAAGTAAAACTATAAATGATGGTGCAAGCAATGCCACCTGTGCAGCCAGGTTTGTAAGGGATGATGTTGAGGAGGAAATTTTATGAGTTCTACCAGCCATGAACTCTGCTTCTTTGAGCCAAGATTTTTATAATTGGGTGCGAAATCATTCGACGGTACAAAATCTATCCTCGAAGTTCAAACATGGCTCCATGTAAGCAAAGGAATCTTTGAGGATCTCCGATTAGAATATAAGTAGAAGCACTTATTAGGATCAAGGCAACTGCAAAACCCCACGATGGATTGGTAGGACTCCATTATTGTTGTTACTCCATAGGAGGAGTTTTTTATGGGTTCAATTCGAAGAAGGGTTCGAGGCATAGTTCATTCTAAAAGCAGGGAAGTCTCATATATTTTTGAGATCCCCCAATCATAAGCATGGGGATATGATGGTAGCTCAGTATGAACATATTCAATGGCATCTCATGATTTAGACTTAGGCATATCGACACCCTATTAAAGAAAAATGAAATGCTTACAAATGGTATGATGTCAGAATTTCATAGAGAATTAATGAACCATATAAAGGGACATTCACAAATTTCATTAGTATGGGTCCACGATTCGAAGCCATAGTAGCTAAGAAATAAGCAATTGTACCACCTAGAGGCAGTAAGCTAAAAGTTAACGAAAATAAATGGAAGTTTTAGCCACATGGAAAGAAGTCCTGGATTGCAAATCCCAAAATTAGAAAAGAAGAAGATCGATTTCAGCAACATCATTTGCTATGGGACCTGATAGAAGGGCCACTTTATAGATAATCCCCAAATGTTGGACAATTAGCTTGCTATAGCTACAATCAACCGCATCACATGATTTGTGCCAAAGTGAATTCCATAGAGTAAGGCTTATGCCATAGAATCTACATCGTCTACTTCTATCGCAAATAGGGAAAGAAATTTTTGCAAGGTATTCTATTTATTTATGATATTGCAGTAAGAGTAATATTTGATACTGGTGTATCCAATGGCTTTATTTCTAATGACCTTGTAATCATTCAAAACCTTAAACCCAATTATGTAAAACATATCTTTGTGTGTCAAACCCTATAAAGGGCTCGACTAATATTAGTATGATGTATCTAATAATTCATATTACTTCTTATAATTGCCTCTTTGTATGCAACATATAAACTCTTGGTTTCATGGGATTCAGAAAGTTATTTAGAAGGATTGGTTAACCCAAAAATGCTATTCTGGATTGTGTTAATAAATCGATTATCTTGAAATATTATGGAGAAATAGTGTATTATTATTATTTGATGAGCCTCACGAGTTGATACACAATCTTATTTATTCACTTGACGAGGTTAAGGAAGAATTAGGATTGGTACTAGCGATATGAGATTACCCAAACATATTGACGGGCAGAAGGGTTTATCCCCTCATCATGAAGTGGAATTTCGATTTGATTTAGTCCTTGATACTAAGACGGTACAAGCTATCCAAAGAATTTTGTGACTGAGGAGAAGAAGTTAGAAATGCAGATATTTGAATTGTTGTAAAAAGCCTTGGTTTGACATTGTACCTTGAATTGGGGATCACCTGTTACCTTTGTTGTAATGACGTATGGTTCCTTAAGATTGTGTATGTATTATCAAGAGCTAAATGAACAGACTATTAAGAACAAGTATCTTCTACCTAAGATACGTGACTCTTTCGACCAGCTTCATGGTGTTCGTGAATTTTCTCAATCGGTTCTCGTAATAGGGTAACGAGTTTCATCAATTAAGGATAGCAAAGGAGAGTGTACCCTTAACTTCTTTTTGGACCCTTGATTATTAACTGCCTTTTGGACTCGTGATTTTTTTTTAAGTGGTTAGTTATACCATTCGGGCTAACTAGTGCACCTGCTTGTTTTTTCAACGTAAAGAATCGAGTTTTTGAAGATGTGTTAAACAAATTTGTTCTCGTTTTTATTAGTGACATCCTAGTCTATTCCAAAAAAAGAGGAGGAACATGAACAACATCTCAAAATCGCACTTGATACATTAAGAGCATGTGTTGAATGCCAAGTTCTCAAAATGCAATTTTAGATGGTTGAAAATTAGATTTTCGGACATGTTGTCTTGGGAAATGGTACATCTGTCAATCTAGCAAGTTACGACGGTCTAAGATTTGAAGAGGCCCGAAACCATAACCAAAATATGAAGCTTTTAAGAACTGGTGGGGTATTATCAAAGGCTTATTTAGGACATCTCGAAGTTTGCTTCTCCTTTGACAAATATGACAAAGAATGATGTTAAATTTGCCTGGTCCTTAAAATGTGGAGAGGCATTCAATGAGTCGAAGAGGTTAATTGGCGGTCTCGTTTGACTATCCAGATGGAGGCAAGGGTTTAAACATCGATACTAATGCTTGCGGTATGGGTCTTGGTGCAATTTTATGCAACACGGGAAGGTTATAGCCTATGCTAGCCTATATCTTAAACCATATGCCGAGAATTACGTGACACGTGACTTAGAGCTATTGATAGTTGTATTTGTGCTAGAGAGTTGAAGGCACTACCTACTCGGTGAAAATTTCAAGTTATTCGTGGACTAGAAGTTCTTAACTTATTTTTTTCACCCAAAAGACTTATACATGAGGCAATATCATTGATTGGAATTTCTTTCCTATTATGCTCTTGGTATTTTATATACTCCAAGGAAAGAAAATTTTATAGGGATGAATGAATAGAAGGCATGTAGTTATGGAAAAATATGGACGATAGATCGACTCTTCTAGATCGGATTTTGAGAAAAATTAAGAAGATGTTCGATTGGCAGATTATAAAAGCTATAAAAGAAAGAGTTGCAGTAGAAAGATGTCAAGATTTCAAGATTGATCACTATGGGATATTATGAGTGAACGAACGATTGTGCATTCCAAATATTGATGGGATAGGTTGGAAGTGCTAGTTGAATGTCATCATTGCCATTCTTCTAGGGGTTATGAAGATTTATCAAAACATGAAGTAGGTTTTCTTATGGGAAGGTATGAAGAGGGATATTTCTATTCATGTGAGTAGATGTGCGAACCGCCAACAAATCAAAAGTGACCACCAGAAGAGAACTAGAGTGCTTTAACCACTAAGGATTCCATAGTGAAATTGGAAGCAAATATCAATGGAGTTCATTGATGGACTACCTAGGTCGAGGAGGGGAAATGAAGGCATTTAGGTTGTTATCGATCAATTAACCAAGAGTGTGAATTTCATCCCGGTAAAGTTGACTAGAATTGATTTAAGTTTAGCAAATTTATATGTGAATGTGATAATTCGACTATATGGAATTCTAAGAGGACTTGTAAGTGATAGAGATCCAAGATTTACAAGGAAGTTCTGGTAAGGGCTGCAAACTGCCTTAGAGATGAATATGAGCTTAAGTACAACATAACATCCACAGACTAATAGGCAACATAAAGAATAAACCGAATATTGGAGGATATATTATGAGTCTATAATATAGATTTTGAGGGTTCTTAGGAAGATCAACTCCATTTAGTCGACTTCAGTTACAATAAAAGCTATCAAGCTAGCATTGGAAGGGAACCTTTCAAGGCACTATATGGTCATCCGTGCAAATCGCGATCATGTTGGATTAAAACGAGAGATCAATTAGTGCTTGGGCCTGATATATTTTGGAGGCGATCAATATGGTTATTAAGATTCGAAGAAGGATGAAGGAGGCACAAGATAGGAAGAAGAACTATGCATATTAACAACACAATGATTTAGAGTTCTTAATTGAGGACTATAAGTTTTGTGAAAGTTTATCCGATGAAAAATGTTATGCGGTTCAGAATGGTGGAAAAGCTACCTTATCGATATGTAGGACTTTTTTGATACCTGAGCGAACTGGTACACGTATATAAAGAGTCGATTTACCCACAAGACTATTGAGAGTGCATAATATTTTCCACGCATCCCATTTATGGAAATACGTACATGATCCATCTTTGGTGGTGTAGCTGACATAGCAGGAGGACCTCAAGCTTGAGCCAAACTTAACCATACTTAGGTAGCCAGTTCATATGTCGATTGAGATACGAAGAAATGAGGTCAAGGTTCGTTAAGTTAATAAAGGTATAGTGGAGCATGATGCCATAGTTTGCACTTAGGAAATTGAAGATAGTGCAAGGGTACTTATCATGTGCTATCGATTTTTGTATATAGTACGCCTTTGGTAGTGTACTCACCGCATGAGGTGAATTAGTGTATATATTTACTTTGTATATAATTTCATTGAGTGTGATATATACATATATAAATTATTGGCTTTTATCAATCTATTAACTATATGCATTAATGTTTGAATATGACGATAATTTCATGGATGATATTTCTTTAAGATGGGGAGTATGTAACAACTCATAATTTGATCGCCTAGAAATTTGAATATTAAATATTCGTATGGCGAATTGTATAACCTTAATATAATATAAAAAATGACAAAACAATATTTTCAAATACTTTTACATTAATGAGTAGAGAAAAGTATATAATGTGACCGAAAATCAATTTATCGATATAACGACTTTAAACTTGTTAAAAGTTGTCAAAAAAATTTGTATGTATTTTAGAATAATTGTAACATGCAATTTTATCAAATTTATTTATAAAATTTATTTACCCAAATAGAATAATTACGTGGAAACTAGAAATAATAGGTTAGGAAGAAACAATAAGAAATCATAATGGTAGGATAGTTTTGGTTCCATTTAAATAAATATGCAGTTGATAAGGATGGTTGTTATTGGATCAATTGGTGATGGGATTGGGTTTAATGTGGTTATAAGGGTTAGTAATGATCAAAATACCCTCCTCTTAATCACCTATAAATAGCCTAAGCCAAGGATAAAGAGAAAATCAATTACAAGTTATTTACAGAATTTTTCTCCTCTCTTTGAACCACTCTATACTCATCCATATTAGCTCAGGTTCCAAATTTTGACAAAAAAACCCTCATTCAACCTACAACCACCCATAGCTAAAGAAGTTGCACCCTTCTACAAAAGTTCACAAAGAAGGAGCTAAAAGTAAGGTAGAAGGGTGAAGACAAGAGCAACTAGGAAGGATGTGATCTTGGCTTTGCTTTTCGAGCTCGTAGTAAGGTTATAGGGCCAAGGAGGCTTGTTCTTGGGCTTGACTAGAGAATAAGTGAGATTTTTACCATTTTACAGTGATAAAATATGATTTATATGCAGGTTATTATGGTAGTATAAACCTTAACTAATAAATGTGATAACTTTGGCCACCTTACTTCTAAAGAGTTATGCAAACTTTATATACAATGATTTCAGTTCCATCACCTTCCTAAACTTGTTCTATGGCCTATACTTGTGTTTATTATTGGTTGGAGCTGTGTATTACACTAATTCTACGAGTTTAAAGTTAGAAAAACAAAAGAGTTACCATAGATGCACTTTGAAATACTTGTATTTCAAATCATTTTAAGGTGATGATATATTTGTATATTTTAAGAAATTATGATATGAATATATTTTTGACTCAAAGTATTTTGTTTTACAGCAAAGAATGTGTTTATTATATATTTAAAGTTATGAAGAAAAACTAGCAAAATATAGAAATTTAAGCACTTTTTATAGCACTTTGTCTAGCATTTTATGTATGCCTCATTTCAACTCTTTATAATCAATTCTAAGCACACTATCTTCACCAAATATTTTAAGGGAATAGCTAAACCATATTTAACTATATTTTAAATTAAGTTTGAATATAAAAACCTTAGGACAAGAAATTATCAATTTATTAAAAAATAAAAAGGGTTTATAATAACATGTGTTTTAAGCAATTATTTTAGTCTCCTTATATATAATTTAAGTGTATTATCATTGCAAATAAATTTGCATATATATTTATATCATTAATAAGATTCCAATAAAATAATTAAAGTACAAAAATAATTTAGAAAAAGGATTGTTAATTTGAATAAAAGATATGTATATTTTGGTAATAAAAGTTTTTATAGCGTCTTTCATTGTAAAACAAATGGTTTATATATTGAGGTAATGGATAGGGAAAGTTAGCATTTTTGTGTTTTGTTGGAAAGACGATTCGAACACAGACCTCGACTCGAGAAATGACTAAAATAGGGCACTAGGGAGGCCAAGCTATATGGACTACCACTATAGTATTGATAGAGTATAGGTATGGGAAATTTTCTAATTTATTACATATATCTAACTTGATATCTGATCTTCTTCACAGTAAAGGTGTTTAATTTCTATAGTATATTTTATTATATCATGACATAATTAATTAAGTAATTAATTTAAAGTGTATTAAATATAAAATCCTTAAATAATATGTTATACGATAATAATTACAACATGTTGTAATCATGAGAAATTTATCAGATTTAAACAACATAACGTTTTAAATATTCCCAGTCAACATGTGTTGAGAAATGATATCTATTCACCTGTTAAGACTAGAGAATGTAACGCTATTGGAATATTGGACAATATATTACTCATGGTTGTTAGGTGCACCAAGATAAGACGTACTGATAGTTATTGGATAACTATGAAACGACCCACTAAGGTTTCCTATTTGTTAATTATAACTAAGGTCAAATATGGGATCTCAGTGTGACGATGTTACACAGTTCCCTCAGCTTGATAATTTCGTGGAACTTCAATGTGGATACTCCACATTAGTTACAGTTAAATCATGGTGTGGCGATCCATTAAGAGATTATATTTGGGCCTGATTTAAAGCATTGGAAGTGAAACACCATTAAATGGAGAATTCGTTTCCTTAGTTATAAGGGGTTAGTATCATGGTCAACTATTGTCAACTCAAAGTCGAAGTCTTTAGCCAGAGAAGTATAGTTAATAAACGAAGTACTTTGTGTTTAAACCTGTGCAGTCAATGCGTTTAACAGTTCTATAGCGGTATTAGTGGAAAATGTTATAGCTGGGGTAAAGCAGGGATATGGTGGAAAATAGCAAAGGCGCATAAAGCTTCATTAAACTACAAAAACATCTTTATGACAATTTCCTTAAATAAGTGTTCTGATTCAAATTCTAAAACAGATTTATGAAAACATCTTTACAATATTAATTGAATTTGTTTTAAAGGATTAATTTATATGATGTTTACAAAGGTTAAAGAATAAAGATTAAATTTAACAATTTATATAAAGTTTAAACAATTTCTTAAAACTAGTGTTTTAATTCGAATTTTAAAATAGATTTTGTTCACAAACATAGATTTAATTTTGAAATTTCGAAATGTTAATTTTAAATTTTAGAATACATAAAATTAGTCATGATTAATTTTAGTATGTGCAAGTGTTTAAGTATCTAAATGTTGATTTCAAATGGCATTGAATGAAAGAGTAAAGGAAGGAAAAAAATCCTCTGGCTTTTCTTCTTCTTAAGTGCATACTTAAACCCATTACTTGTCATATTATGAATATAAGTAAACTTTGGTCAATTAGTCAAAAGTATTTTATAACATAATATATATACGTATAAGTAAACTATGTATATGTATATTATTATTAATTTATATATGTTTTCAAAATAAAACTATAAACAACATAGGCATATGTAAAGGGTGAATATGTCTGTTGCGGTGTGAATTCTAGCACCTATAAACATACACACTGATCATGTACACTGTTTATATGTTGCACTTGCACTATACATATATGAGTGTCTTTGATATGCTCACTATGGTATATTTAATTTAAATTAAATCAAAATTCCATTTTAAACATATTAAAAAAATAAGATTTTATTTAATACAAATTTTAGATTGAATCAAAAATAATTAGACTTCATGGGTCCCACAAAGATCAAAAGTGGAATTTTTGTTGAAAATTTACCCATTTAACCCACTTATGCCTAGCCCAGTTCCTCCAAATGGTATAAGAGCCTCGTAGATTATTCAGTCTAAATTAACAATATTAGGACTAACTTATTAAAGCCTATTCATTTAGTCGCGTGACAAAAAAAAGTAGTGCCTAAGGTTGGGTTTGGATAGTCAGGTACTCTGCTCTACCCGGCTACTTGCCCGGCCCAAAGAATGATGTAAGCCCAAATATTATCTCTAATATAAAGGCCCAAATTGGTTTTGGGCATTCGGCTAATATTCAAAATTCTATTTGAGAATTTAAAATTATATTTTGAATTTAAAAGTTAAACCTAAAATACAAAATAAATTTTATAAAGTTATAAAATATTTTTCAATTTTTTTAAAATAAATTAATACTTTGTTGAAAATCATTTAATAATTTAATTAATTGGATTAATTAAAAAATATTTAATCAAAGTTAATTAATTAAAATAAACACACGCACACATGCACACACGCACGTGCGCGCACACGCACACACAAATATATATGTATATATATGTATGTATGTATGTATGTATGTATGTATGTATGTATTGATGCATATTCCTATATGTCTTAAAATGTTTAAGCTATATAAAATATTGACTTTTGAAATTTATTAAGAAATAATTTAATTGAAAATGTTTTAATTTCATGAATATTTATTTGATACATATATATATATATTAATTAATAGTCGATTAATAAATCAGTATATGTATATAACGATATATGTATATAAATTTTTAAATTTTATAATTAAAGTTCATTTTAAATTATTTATGAAGAATAAAATAAAAATTTAAAAGAGTTTCTGGCAAATTTTCCACGGTCTTAGTACGGACTCAAATAGATAGATCGGGCGAAGAATTAACAAAGGAATAGATCCGATGACCTGGATGACAATGAGAATGGAAAAAAAAGAAGTGCAAAAAGATTAACCAAATATTTGAATTCAAGTCAGTACTTATAATTAATTATCGATATTGATGATTAATGGTTGGTATTGAACATAATATATTGCGCAAATTTGAGTGCATGGGATTTAGAAGCTTCATCCAAGAAGAAGGCTTGGAATTCTGAAACTTAGAATCATGTCGGTATCGATCTTTTTTAGGCTACATTGGTATGCTTGCAAGATGAGACGGGGACCCATTGTAGTGCAAACTCAAAGTTTGGAGAATAAAACAGTCGATGTCGGCCATATTATAGTCGACACTGAGTTAATTTATGTTCTAGGAATCTATGCTTGAAGACCCGTTCTTCATGTTGGAACTTCAAATTCGGACAACAAGACATGTTCAAACCTGAAGTGGCGGGATTTGTGATTTCTTCTATAAATAGCTAGGAAACTTCAAATAGAAAGGGGATTTGGTACCAAAGGACTTAAGAGTGACCTTCCTCTTCCTCTTACTCATAAAACTCAAATAAACTCAAGATCTACTGAGTTGTAACTTGGATTTGATTGTAATTTGTTGTATTTCAGAGGTAATTTATCAAATAATAAGGTTAAATGGACGGAAGCCGGAGATTTTTCCAAACCACTGTAAAAACTTTGTGTTTAGTTCTTGTTTTCTTCATCTTCTTCGTTATTGTACTTGTTGATTCAGATTATATTGATACTAGGGTATTTTGTCAATTTTTGACTCAATAAAAATAATTCAAGTAATTTGTTAATTGAAGTAATAAATTAAAATTAATTAACACACACATACAAAAATGAGAATACTACTAGTTAATTAAATTATAAACTATTATATATGAATTAAACTTATATACTATGAATGTATAAAATTTAAGTAGAACTTTAAGAAACCCAACTTAGTTTTAAGGAGTGGTATATATGTATTCTACGTATACCGTGAGTTCAGATGTGTTCGATACTTGAATCACAGGGGTATTTTATAAAAAATGCATTATTCTCTAAATCGATATCACTTATTATGTGTGTTTGTGTATTAAAGATCATGAATCCTTAATATAAAACTCTTCCTTTACTATGTATATATAAATAGATTACTTGCATTCTCTTTTGTTATTGAGCAAACTTAAGCTAGGTAGGTATGAATAATCGCTTTTAATTTGTTCAGCAAACTCAAGGTCGAGACTGAGATTAGGACAAACACCACTAGAAGAATCAAAAGATTTCTATATTTTTATTAGGACGTTGAGAAACATAAAAATTAGTGGAAGCCTTACTATAAAACTAAATGGTAATATTAGACCTTTCTAATATTGTAAGAATATGTGCTACGTAAAGTCAAACTGATCTACATCTATAAATTTATGCAACTGATACGAATTTATAAAATGTTTATTAGTTAAAATATAAGAACGAATTGATTCAAGATTTACAAAAGAAATATAAATGTACACTTAAAAATAAATCTTTTAACATGTTATCACTTCATGGCCCATGCAAGCGCCAAATAATACAACTACTAAATACGTTCATTTCTTAGTTACTTAAGAGTTTATTTACTATAGACCGTATATTATCTTTTATGAGTTTTGAAATATTGAACAGTATAATAATATGGATATTTTATCCATATTTGATCACAAACAAATGTTATATAGGGAATAGTCATGATTCGTAATGTATGAAACTTCAATGAAATTAGTTAATCTAAAGTAAGCAAGTAAACTATAGTGTGAGATTGTGAATTCAGTATGATTGTTTACAGTAATAACCTTTTTGTGTTAGATATAGCATTAAATCAAGAGCAACAAGATGTACCTAGGAATTCGATCACTGAAATATCAGTTTGATAAATTTGCGCAAAGTGTATCCTCAAATGTTATGGATAACCAAATGCATTTTCATAAAGAGTTTTTTATATTCTTACATCAATAGTATCCTTTTGGTTGGTTTGACCATTTGCAAAGAAAGAGAATGTAAGAGAGTGGATATAACCTAGGCATGGTTGGGATGAAGGGGTTAAATGGTCACCTCCACTTTATGAAGAGACATTGGACATGAAAATTTATACTTAATATGGAATAAGAAATGCGATTTCTATCCTGAATGTAATTTCATATGGAAAATTATTTTTTATGAAAGTATTTCTTCAAGTTTAAGAAATTTGATCTAAAACTCTCAATTGTAAACTATACAATATATGAATTAAAATACTATGGTAAGTGTTTAAATAGAACTTCATATTTCATAAGATATTATAATAATAAAGGAAATAGTAGGAGCATACCATATGACACATCTTTGTGGACGCGTCAAGTTATGAAAAATTATTTTCATCGACATACCAAATATTATTTATGAAATAATAATAGTTTCCATTATTGATTGAAAATAGACATAGTTTTATATCAATGTGAATATTTGTGACGGTCCACTATTCTTAACATCTAAAAATAATTATAAATGCCATCAAAATATGCTTACAACTAATTTAGATATTAAAGACAATGAACCATAGGTTTATAAAATAAAAAATAAAAAGTAATGAACAAAAATTATTCGCACATGTTTATTTAAAATTATTTATGCATAAATTATAATTCGATTGAATGTTAATTTTTCAATTAAAAACCATTTATATTTTTTTTAAACATTAAGTACGAGTTTTATATGCTATATTAGAGTCATCTGTTATATCCCGCTATATCCTCGTTGTATCCCCGCTATAACTTTTTGCACCTCTGCCGCATTGGATCTGCCGAGCGCTTTAACTGCACAGTCTAAAAGTAATCTAGACATATATATGATAAATAAAATTTATTTGGATCATTAAATTAATCTAAAAAAATTATTATAACATCCATAATTTTGAAAATATAATAAAAATTCAGTTAATTTGGTCAAACCGATAACCAAACTAATTTTTTTAGGGCCGATTACAAACCAATCTTTTTCCAAAATTAAACCAAACCGACTAAAATGAATTGGTTTGGTTGGTTTATTTGGCATAACCAAATAATGCTCAACCTTAGACACAACATCAATTGTCAAAGGTGTACTTACCCAATCAACACTAGTATCTCTATGCTAACCATAAGATGACCCAATTACATTCCCATCATCTAGTAGCAGCAGCCACTCATCAATATGCACCATCGTCATCAAATATTAATTGTATGTGATAATTACAATCAATAATTAATCACACATTTTAAAACCATATAAATAGTATATCTACAAACATTAATTTCTTAAGTATAAGATCATTTTCATTATTGTTTATCATACAATCTCCTTTATTTGTGTATCTCGAAATAATAATAATCTTTCTGGATTGGTAATATACTTCAGAAACACTTTATTATACTTCTATTCCTTCATATACCTTAAAACATCTTTTTTTACAAAATTAGTAATTTACATTAAATTAATTTCAAAATAATAATACTATTGTTTTATAATATAACCACCTGCATATTTGTCAAAATTAATTTATTACTATTTACCTAAAATTAATCTCAATGTAGTAATTATTTCATCCAAAGCACTTTTGAAAATATATTTTTACTAGCAGTTGTATTATTCAAAAAAGTTCCTTCAATTTCATTAATCAAACAATAATTGCAGTATTTCCTAATTATATACTATAAATATCATAAACTAAATTACTTTGTCATTTAGAACAAAAATACTATTTTTACAAAAATTCATATTATTATTGTATAAAATTCTGTTTGTTCTATAAATAATAATAGACTACCTAAATCTTAATTTAAAATATCATTCTCGTTATTATTTATCAATTTCCTAAGAAATTTATAAATAAAAATCTTATTAAATTTCGTGCTTCAATTTCAGCAGGATTTTTAAATCTTTGTTATTTATAGATGCCAACCAAAATTTATAAATAGCCTAATTTATCATTTATTTATCTAATTTTCGCATTATTATCCATTTTATTTCAAATAATTATCTACCAATTCAAATCAAGAGTTAATTATAATTAAACACCCAAAATACTACAATCAACAATAAATTATCAAATTAAAGCACAATATATCAAAAATATCATAATAATCAAACAGTCATCCATAGTACATAACAGATACCAATAAATATAACTTTTCATCGATAGATATGCATTTCATATTTTAAAATTCAATTAATTAAATTAGATAAACTATACCAATGTGTTCTTACAAACAACCTCCAAACTTAGCACATCTCATGTCAAATCATCCGAAGTTCCACCATGAGTGCGGCAGAAGAAATCTCATGTGAATCATAGTTCATATGTGAAAGCTATGATAATTAGAAGTGTAGGAAATTATTGTAGTTTATTAATTAAATAATTAAACTATAAATATAAAACTTACATTAACTGTTCATTGATCCACTTCCACCCGCGAACTTCATGACATCATCGAGCCACTACCATGCCATTCTCAAATCCAATGACACCAACAACCTCCCCATCAAATTCTATATCGACAGACTTTAACAACAACACCCGTGACTAACCCCCGTCCCCACCCCATTTTCCTATAGTAGTCGTTGGTGTTAAAGCCAAATTTTGACCAATCTTGATGCAACTAACATGATCAAGGCCATAAATCTTCTCCTTTTAGCCTTCTCTACACTTCAGTACATTTTGATCATCCAATAGTCGCTATTTCACGTGGAAAAAAAATCTTAAAATGAACGACTATGACTTCTTCGTTAATTTTGATCAACTGGTTCGTTGGATGGAAAAATGAATTTCATATGCCTCTTTATGACATCAAGAGCATCAAATCCTTATACAATTCGATGGGTATCAAACGCTTTAAATTTTGTAACAATTTGTGATTAAAGAAAATCATCTGCTATTAAAATAATATTAAGAGAAATTTCGGGATTAAGGAAGAGAGGCTGATGTGACAAGTGTTGGCATTAGGCCAGCCCGTAGCGAAGTAATTGGGTAGATTTCAAAAAAAATTAATGTTTTGGATTTTAATTAGGCCCGTGTATCTAAATTTGTTTAGAACTTTTCTGATATTCCTTTAAAATAAAATCAATATTTTATTTAATTCATAAATAATGTTTTGCTATTGTAATTTGTATTAAATTGTATATATGCATATCATATACACATATGTGTGTACGTGCATAACATGATAATATGTACATGGTTTGACATGCTTGTGTATAGATGTTGGGATTTAAACCGCAATGGACATGTTAGCCCCACTTTTATGCATTTGTGTTATCTAAAAATATAAATGTATACATCAAAATATAATATAAATAAAATACATGTATATATATAATTATAATTCTATTTATATTATGAAATACTAATTATAAACAAATTTATATAAAATACTTATAATATATATAATTAAGTTTCATAATTATTTCGAATATTAGTTTATAAAGAGTCATAAATAAATATATAAAATATCATGTAATCCGAAAAGATTTTTTATATAAAGTAAATTCATAAAAATATATATGTATATATATATGATATATATATAACTACTTACATATACTAATATAAATTATAGCATTAAACTTATATATATTTACAAGATTACTCCCAGCGTAGTTTTTTTGTTTATATATTTTTTAATAATAAATAAAAAATCAATTGTTTTAAAACCGTACTTCTTTAATTTTTGAAAAAAATAGATAATATATTTGCACTAAAATTTGGTATTCAATTTTATATTATTTGTAAATATATATATGTATGTATGTACTTTATTCGCATAATCAATTTAAATTAAATAAATGATTATATTTATATATAAAATATACAAAAATAATTTTTTGTTGCCTTATACATGTAAATAAATATTTTATAAAATATGAAACATACAATATATAATTCTATTCTTTTTGAATTTAGGTTAAACGAAAAAATCAATTATAACTATTATTTTATTTTCGAACTCAATTTTTTTTGTTTTAGGTCGTGAGCACTTGAGCATATACAAATAAGCAAAATAATATTTTTATAATATATATGCGCATGCATGCGTGAGCACGTTTACACACAGATACATACACACACACACAAATATATGTATATAACCATCTAATATGCAACAACATAAAAGTACAGATTCATGATATCAATTTCTAACTAAGCTAGCATATGACATAAATGAGCATATTAAACATTATAAATAATTAATATTACCTTTCACCAAAGCCTAGTTGTTCACATCAAGAAATGAAGAACCTAACTGCCTAAACTGAATCCTGTATCCAGAAGTTGCTAGTGTCTTGAACGCAACCACCACCACCAATCGAATAGGATATAATTTGATGTATTTAGGCTTAAAAATTTTGAAACTATGGAAGAGAGGTGGCCGACCCAATATGGAGAAAGTGGAGCAAGGAAAAAGATCAGATCCAAAGTGGGGATTAGAGGGAATAAATAAAGGAGAGATAAAAAAGTGAAATAAGAATCAAGATCCTTGTTTTTCTCTTCCTAGTTCATTCTTTTTGAATTTAAAATTCCTCCCTCCCTAGCCATATCATTGCCAAACCTCTATTTTTCCCTATAGCGATCAAAACCAAGCTTTAGTTAGGCCTCAAACTATTTCATACCCAAACAATATTTGTTGCATTTAAGTCTAATTTAAACACGTACAAGATCATATATCGATTAGTGTTTATATAATTATTATACGTACACTATTTAATATTGTTCAATATACATCACACAAAATTGTATGGTTAGTATTTCATAAATACTAGTCAATTATTTTAATTTATAATAATTATAATTTAATTAAATTTGATGGTAATAGGAGTATTCAATATTTCGGTTGTATGATTCTTAGGTGTAAATTTAGTTAGCGATTTGTATTGAACAATTTGAATATTAATGTTCACGCTTCACTTAGTAGGTGGTGTGACAATGTGGCCAAATTTATCCCTTATTTGGTGTTAGCAAAATCCAGTTTAACTTTATTGAGCATTACCTGGCAGTGATAATTATTTATACCAATTCTCTACATCAAAACTATATCACTTTCGACTTATAGAATTTAGTAATGGTCAAAATTTCAGTATTCTCCATATTTAACTTTATTGTTCGAACACAAATTCTTTGAATTAATAATAACAATTATTATTAAACAAACCACTCTGGCCAGATATTTTGACTTCAGTTGTCCTTGATGCCAACCTCATATAACTGAGGAGACGAATCCTCTCTTGAATAGTGTTTTACTTCTAATACTTCCACTCGACTTACCTGTAATCATTCGATGGACACCATGCCGTGATTTAACTATAATCAAAGAAGAGCTTTCATAATGAAGATCAATGGTATTCTCAAGTAATGAGAACTATGTAAATTAGTCACGTCAATATTTTTTTTGACCTTAGTTATTAACCAACAGAAAACTATGAGGTGAGTCATTCCATGGTTATCCAATAACTATCCAATAACTATCAATACGTAACCTCTTGGTGCCCCTGGCAGTCATGAGTTATACACTGCCTAACATTTGAAGAGCTTTAAGTATTGTAGCTCAATGGATACATCAATATCCAGTCTCGATACATCTTAAATAGGAATATTCAAAATGACGTTTTTCGTTTATTATGATACAATACTCATGATTACGACTATTTGTAATTACTATTACAAATGCACCATTTATGGATTTTCTATTAAATATACTTTATTTAAATATTTATATATTTATAAAGTATTATAACAATTATATAACAGAACGAAACACCTTTTATTATAAAATAGGTATGATTACAAAGTTAATAATTTATAATAAATTACAACATTTAATAATTTATAATAAATTACGACATTGCCCCTTGGACATATTCCTAACTCTATCAAGGGTTGCCCTTTAAAGTTCTAGCAAGTCATGTATTATGGACAAACTAACAAAGTATACATATATGTTTGTACAAACAATCTAACTAGTAGTAATAAAGTAAAGTAATTAAAAAAACTAGCGCATCAAGGTTTTTATACTGCTTCGGAGCATCGTCCTAAGACCGCTCCTACAATCCATATTCTGGCGTTTTAATAATTAACTACCTCACTTCACCTAGAGGAATAGGTTTACACAGTGCCTGAGAAGTTAAACAGGTTATTTCACAAACTAAAAAGAAAAAAATTCTTCGATGGTAATGGTATTTGAATACACCGATTTGTTGACTTGAACACAATTGTCATCTAAATCACAAAAATCTTTATGGAGTTGAATATGCAAGAGTTTTTGGACAAGTATAAATTAGAGAACCGGTTTTTTAATTGAACAATCATTGGTGAATGAAAGATTTTAGAAATAAAGAGTTTAGAAAATAGAGAATATAATCAGAAAGCAAAGTTATTCATTCCTTTGAAATCGATATCTGTTTATTGATGTTGAAAATTTTTGTTAAAAAGAGAAGCATTTCGTCATTAGAATTTGTAGAGGTGTTCATGACTGGTTGAAGAGAAAGACACATGACTTTGAAACAACTTTTCATAGCTTTCAGAATTCACCAGAATTTGTATGCACCGGTGTACTGGTTGGCCACGCTGATTAACCAATGTACATGAATTTTGTAGTTTTATGTAACATTAAAACAAGGCTTAAAAAACAATACAACTTTTTCTAAAAATTTTAAAAATTATATTTAGCAACATTTAAAACCTATGATACTATGATGAGATTCTTATGAGTTTTAACAAGATATATCTACAACAATAGAGTCATATTGTTAAAGTCTTTAAATGTTTCTTCTTTGCCAATGCTACATCAAGATAGTGTGCAATTTCCAAGTCAATACGAGCTCTATTGATGTCTCCTTTCCTGTGGTTATGCTACGGCTAATATATAAAGTTGTGGTCATCAAAATTCAGGAAATCCTACTATAATAGCCTCCCTTTTTGATGATGACAATTCATGTATATATTTGTGCAAGAAGTACTAACATGATATTGATATTAATATTAATGTAATGCTCCCTCTGAATATATGCACACGTTTATTTTTCACACACTCCCTGAATGTATACATATATTTCTCTCCCTTTGTCATCAAAAAAATGAAGAAGTAGAATACTTTAGAATGCATATCACAACATCGTAGAACACAGTTACAGAATGAATAACACAATTTCACAAAATGTCACAATGTGCATAAAAAACAAAATGCCATAATATGCAAAAATAAACATAGAGTTACAACATTAAATTACAAAACAACACTAAATGCTAAACAATATGTCAAACAAGATGCAAATGAACAGAAATGACTAAGGATACCATATCTAGAGAGAAAGCCACCATATAATCCAAATTATAGTAACCTTCTAGTGTAGTAGAACTAGACTTTGTGAATGTAGTATGATTTCGGGTAGGTGCTAGAGGATGTGCAGGAGATAAATAGCGATGAGTGCCTCAAGCTGGTGGTCATGGCCCTCAAGCAGTAGCTCGCATCCTAATAGATCAAGTAGGGTGCTGAAACGGTTGTCAAGGTTCATCATTTCCCTATGCTTTTGCATGAAGATCGTGTACCGATGGTTGTGAAAATAACATCCCATCTGATACTAGTGGAGGTTGCAGGCCACTAACCTCACTATTGGTCACAACTCTACTTTGCCAGTGTGTACAAATCCATACAGAGGCATCAGCAAAGATTTAATGAAGCCTAGCTCCTTTTTCTGCTCCTCCATAACTGCTTCAATGAGCTGCTCTTGCTTCTCAAGCATAGAAATGATCTAATCTTCCCCTAGAAGGAGAATGGGGCTGTGGAGAGGCCTGGTGCTATGAGGAAGAGGGAATACCACGCTGTGGTGGCTGATAAATAGGGCCTCGACATGAACTTCATCTAATGTAGCAGGAATTTAATAGCTCGAAGAACTTTGGCATAAAAAACAGACAAATAACGATGCAGAATAGGCTTCTCATCGTCGAGGAGAACATCAAAGTGTTGAAGCATAGTGTTGATAAGATTCCCAGATGGGTTATACCTCCTTCATTCATCCGATCTACTTCATTAGCCATTTGGGTCTAAGGTCCCCAATTATGGCATGTGGCTTTACGGACATGGGGATAAATCTCATCAAAACTACCTGTGCTAGGAATTTAATTATACTAAAGGATGCGAATAAGCTTTCTGGCTAAGTTTGTATGATTTGATGCAGTCCAACTTCCATTTGGCTTTTCTAAAATATGTCGCATTGTATTTTCAGTACCATTGTAAAATTGTCTAAATGAACTCCTTTAGAATAATTACCATAAATAGCACCTAAAATTACTTCGCTAAATTGAATATCTACCCCTTTTATCTAGTATAAAGTATAAGCCCATTATCATCTGGTCCTACTTCCATATTAGCGTTGAATAAAGTAATACATTGCAGACAAATATTTATTTCAATAATTTCCATATTGATGATATTAAAAAATCAAGCTTGAGTGAAAACATTGCGAATATCGTAGAGGGATAGAGAATTTAAATTTATCGATCTTCCCTATAGAGAATCATTACTCATGACGGCTTCAAATTTCTTAATGTTATTCCACTCATTCTCTAGCCATTCTCTAACTTGGTCGGTAAGGATTTCTTCAGTGGAACCAACAGAAGTGGAGGAGATTGACCTTTTTCCTCCTGCCATTAGAAGAAAGCTTAAATATTGGATGAAATATTTATGAAACTCATGGATATTAGGCTTATAGTTTCAGGGAGATGCGTTAAAAATCAAAGTGGAGACTGTAAAAATGAGGGGGTGAAGTAGATAAGAGGTTTAAAACACTTTTAGGTTTTAGGAAAAGCTCCTTCACTGGTGGATCGATGTGTATGCACACCAGTGCACCAATTTCTACGGCAGTGCACAATTAAAAATTTATTACAGTTTTAGTTTATAATTTTATTAACCTAATATTGTTATAATTACATTTTTATTTTTTATTATTGTTTTAACTTTTATTTTTGTAAATATTGGTTAAATGTTTTTTTAGTATGATGGTTTATTATAAATCCTTTTTAATTTTTATTATCTATATAACATGAATTTATTTTATATAAAGATAATTTGATGACAGTTAGTAAACCTTTAATTTTATGGTTTATGTATTTATAGAGTCATATGAAAGAGTTTTATTTTAAAATGAATTTAATAGTATAAATTTTTTGTTTATAAATTAATTTAAACACTACTATAAATAATGTGAGTTTTATACTTGTAATTTTTTTAATTTATTGTATATAATCTGTTTTTCGTAAATGAATTTTAATTTCAAAACCTATTAATACTATGAAATTTTTATGTTTTTAATATACAAATCTTTTGTAAAATTTATTTTTTGAAATAATTTTATTGGAAGTTAGTGTATACAAGTTTTAGTAGAAAAATTAGGTTAAATCAGTTATCGAATAAATTCCAAGCTCTCTATGTAATCTAATATATGTATTTTCATTTAATGGATTGGTAAAGGTATCTGCAATTTGATTTTCGGTATTTATAACTTTTAAAGTAATATTGGTAAAGGCGATGTCTTATATCAATATGTTTAGTTCTAGAGTGATTAATTGGATTTTTCGTTAAATTTATTGCACTTGTGTTATCATAATATATTGGTGTTTTTCTCAAAATTTATACGAAATATTTAAGTGTTTGTTGCAGATAAATTATTTAAGTGCAAGTCAAAGCTGCCGAGACATATTCTACTGAACAAGTAGAAAAAAATACTTAGTTTTGCCTTTTACTAAACCATAAAACTAAAGATCGTCCTATAAAGTGACATGTGCAACTAGTGTTTTTTCTATCTATTTGACGTCAATCAAAATCAGTATAACCAATTCAAATGGTCACCTTTTTATATAGACGTATCATAATCTTTAGTTCTAATTAAATATCTTAGAATTCTTTTAACAACATATGGGTGTGGCATTTCGGATTAGCTTGAAATTTATCGCATAGACACATAGTCATCATTATATCGGGATGACTGGCTGTTAAATATAGTAAACATCTAATCATACTTTCAAATAGTTTATGATCAACATCTTTACCATTTTCATCTTTATCTAAGTGAACAATTATACTTATAGATGTCAGCTTACCACTCATATTTTCAATACCAAATCTTTTAGTTATGTTTTAAATATTTTTGTTGTGGAATAAAAATACCATTATTTAACCTAGAAAATAATTAATTCTTCCACATGGGATATTTCAAATTATTTTGTGAATATTTCTGAAAAATCTATGTAGATTTATCATCAGTTGATCAAAACATAATGTCATCAACGTAGATTTGGATAACTAATAAATCATTATTACAACGTTTTATAAAAAAAGTTGAGTCTACTTTACCAATTTAAAAACCAGAGTTAAGTAAATAATTTCTAGGTCTATCATATAAGCATGCGGTGCTTGTTTTAAACTATAAAGTGCCTTTTTAAGTTTAAAAACGTAGTTAGGATATTTTCGCGTTTAAATAAAGGTGATTATTCTACATATACGTTTTCTTTGATAAAACCATTTAAGAAAGCGCTTTTTACTTCCATTTGACATAATTTAATATTATAGTGATAAGAAATTTGGCTAGCCAAATTCTAATTGCTTCAAGTCATGTAACATGAGCAAAATTTTCGGCATAGTCAATTTCTTCCTCCTGATTGTATCCTTGAGCAACTATCTAGCTTTGTTTCTTATCTTATCTCCATTTTCATCACTTTTATTTTTGTAAACCTTTTTTTCCTATTACAGATTGATTTTTAGGTCTAGTTAGTAATTCTTATACATTATTTCTTTCAAATTGATTTAATCTTTCTTGCATTGCTAAAATCTAGTATTTGTCATTACCAGTTTCTTTATAATTTTGTTTATTCTATATTTGAAGTAAAAGCTATATAAATCATTTTATTTAATTGTCTTCTAGTTAAAACTTTTGTACATGCATCTCCTAAAATGTTATCAATAGTGTTATCTTATAAAATATGAGGAGGATCTTTGGTTATATTATTTTCTTTAGAATTTTCATTAAGTTTATTTTGTTCTGTATTCTGAGTAACATTTGTAGATTGATTTATGTTTGATATTTCGGTGTCGTCTTTAGAGTTATTGAAATTTTCGTCAAATGAAATGTGTAGAGTTTCTTCAATAGTATATGCTCTTTTATTGAAAATTATATAATCTTTATTTCTATCTGAATAGCTATAAAATGCCTTCATCGGCTTTAGAATCAAATTTTCCTAGATTATCTTTAGTATTTTATATAAAACATTTTGCTCCAAAAATCATAAATAAGATATTTGATACATTTTGTTTCTGGTCTTATTGACGTGCAATTTAAAACATAACATGTAGCGGCGACTGCTTCAGCCCATATTTGCTTATGTAAAGTAGTGCTATTTAGTAATGCTCTAGCGTACCTATAAAGTTCTATATTTTTGCTTTCTATGTCACCATTTGCTACCGTGTTTTGGAAAAAATAAAAATTATGATTAATCTCCTTTTAGTATAGAAATTTGTAAAATCATCATTTTCAGGTTCTCCTCCATGGACGCTTCTAATATTTTTATCTTTCAAATCTTTTGAATTTTGAATTCATTTTTCAAAATTTTAAACATTTCAAAATTGTCACTTTATTTTTCAAAAGCAAAGTCCATGCATACCTTGAAAAATCATCAACTATAAAAAAAACATATTTATAATGATTAGTTGATTGGTTGGGCCAAACCTATCTAAGTGGAGTAATTCTAAAAGTTGATTAGTTGAAATTGCATTTATAGATTTAAAGTTGATTTTCTTAATTTACCTTTCTAACAAGCTTCATATAGATTATTAACTTAATACTAATTTTGGAAATACCTCTCAAAATCTCGTGTTTTGCGATTTTATATAATAATTTAAAGTTAATATGACATAAACATTTGTGCCAAAGCCATGGATCACTAGAGTTTACCACAAGACACATGTTAATGTCATTAGTAACTTTCATATTTAGAATGTAAATATCATGTTTTCCTATACCATCGAAAATAAGTCTTTCATTTTATTCTGAAATATGACAATTATATTTTTAAAAATATATATAAAAATCTCTATTACATAATTAACCAACAATTAACAAGTTATGTTTTAAATTTTTAACTAGATAAACATTTGTGATTAAAGGTGAATCCGAGGTACTGTCATTGCTGATGTCCTCTATTTCGGTGATACAACCTTTAGAGTTATCACCGAAAGAAACAGTTCCACCGATTATATGTTTGATATTTATAAGCATGCTAGAGTTTCATGTCATATGATTGCAAAATCCACTATCCAAAACTAACATTTCTTTTTGCTAATGTGAATGGATACCTATAAGATAATAGCTTAATTTATTAGTACCCACTTCTACGTTGAGTCTTATAGTTCAGTTTTAGGTAACCATACCCAGGAGGGTTTGGTAGATCCTTTGAAAGAATAATTAATATTATTACAAACATCTATCTTAAATTTTTCTCTATGCTTCTTTTGAATTAAGTTGTTGATTTGTTTTTGGAAACCATATTTTAATTAATTTATTCTTATGGATTTCAACTTCCTTATTGGACTTGTTGCTTGATTTTTAAATTTTGTATATAGAGAACTATACTTCTTAGGAGTATTTTTTTTCCTATATCTTTCTTATATCCAAAACCATTTATGAGGTTGCCTGAAAATTTTATCAAATTTGACAAATTTTCTTGACCTTTATTAAACTTTGAAACATTCTTTGAAAGCTTTTCTAATTTTTCTTTAAACTCCAAACTTTCAGATTTTAAATTTTCTATATTTGAAGTTAATTCACAATTTTCTTTTGATAACTTGACTTTTAAATCTTGAATTTTTTTTAGGTAAACCAATATTTTCATTTTCAACAACATCATTTTTTTCTACCTAACGAATTTTAGAATTTAAATTAATAAAAAAATTCAAATCTTTATTTAAATCTTTTAGTAAATCGCATTCTTTAAATAATTTTAACATATCTTGGAACAATATTTTGGTTGCATTTAAGAGTTAGATTTTTCTAAAGATTGTTTTTTATTTTCAATAACTTCTTCTAAAATAGTTTTTTCATCTTTTAGCATACCTATTTCTAATTCTGATTTACTTAGCTTTATTATAGGTCTTGTATAATTTTTTTGAAGATTTCTAAACTTTTTCTTTAATTCTAAGCAAAATTCAAAGAGCTTATTATATGTTAAGTCCGATTATTTCTCATTCTCCGTAGCCATGAGCAGACATTTTCTTGCTCATCATTTCTATCACTTTCCGAAGAAGACGAGGAATCAGAGTCATCCCATGTGGCCTGAAACGCTGGCTTCTTTTAGCTGTTGCATTATCATATTTATTTTTTTATTTGAACTCCTTTTTTCCCATTATTCCAACTCAGATAATCCCTCACTAAATGACCAAATTTGTTACGTTCAAAACATATACTGCTGCTTCCTCTCTTCGCTTGCTTCTTAAACTTTATGTAATTCTGTGCAATAGAAGTCATTTCATCTTTGTCAAGCTTGGAATCCTTTTCGACTTTAAACCCAATAGTTGTCTTCTCTTGGTCCTACATTTTTCTTGCCTACAAATTTACTTTATAGGCCATTAAATTACCAACTAACTCTTCAACCTTAAGGTGTGAAAGATCGATAGCCTCTTTGATGGCTAATACTTTTCTTTTCAGATCATTCGTTAAAGAGTTTAAATTTTTTGTGAAAATGTCATATTCAGATATGGTTCCCCTAATCAATGAGCGTATTAGTGATATCTTAAAGACGAGAGTATATATCTGATATATTTTTGTTATCTATCATTCTAAAATTTTGGAAATGACTTTCTAGCATGGCAATTCTAGACTATTTAACTTTATTCAAGCCTTGGTGTGTGACTTTTAGTTTGTGCCATATATCATATGCAGTTTGGAAAATCGTTACTCTAGTAAATTCATTTTTATAAAGCACAAATTAATAAATCATAGCTTTTGAATTATCAGTAGTACCTGTCTTTTGTTCAGCAGTCCAGTTACGTAATGCTGTAGTTTGAGCTTCATACTGATTTTGTGCGACATTCTAAATTTCCAGATCATTTGCTTCCATATAAATATTCATTCTAGCAGACCAAAACTTATAGTCTCTTTCAGTAAATAGTGGGGGGGGGGGTCGTGCAATAGACTGATTTTCAACAAAACTTCCTATACGTGCCATATTAAATATTATTCACTAAACTGTATATGTAGATCATACGTATATGGCCAAACTAATAGAGTATTTGTATATATGTACGGTAACAACCCACGATGAAACTGACCTAAATTCCGATCCTGAAAAGGCCCATCGAAACTTATATCCATTCCAAAGCTGGCCATTGACGGATAAAAAGAACAACACCGAGCTATTTATCTATTCATTTAGAACTCAAACCGGAAGGATAAAATAAAATATCATAAATAGTATCCATTTATTTAATATTCCAAATGTCACAAATCATTGCATAATGTCAACAATAACTGTTACATAATCATGTTCAAAAATATGTTGTCATCTTTAGATGGGTACATTAGAAAATAACATAAATAGATAAATAGACTACTGCCACAAGCTCCTCCCATCGTCATCTCCTTGTTTATCGTTTCCTTCCCTAAACTGTGTTGTAATGAGGAGGGAGTCAAATCAACAATGTCTGGTGGATAGAAATCCTGAGTCTTTCTATATTACTACTTGTGTAGTATAATTTAAATAAGGATATGTGTAATGCATTTAAGCTATATTCAAAAAGATTTAATACCACATCCAAAGGAAAGAGGTGGGCCTCAAACAATCACTTAATACCTTCAATCCCTGAGCGGGTCTTTCGGATTATCCAATTCCATAATCAAAAACACATAGCCATCATTATTAATGTCTACCAATGCGAGAGATAGTATCCAAGCTAGTTAATACTTTTAATGGAAAATAGGCATACTATGACCATTTAGGACCTCAATTGTGGTAGGCCCTATAATTTAATACATATTCCTAAGGCGGACTTGTCACAGGTACCTATCTAGTTGACATTGCATGAAAATCTCTTCGGACAATTACTACTTCCTTTGAACCAGACCTTTTTGAGATATTCGCAATCGTGTCAAAACCCAATCCCGACCATTTAATACTTTATACAAGAGAAAGAAGTGGGCCCTAAAACAACCACTTAATACCTTCAATCCCCAAAGTAGGTCCTTCTTATTATGACCCATACCTCACGAAGACGTCTAACATTAGCCCGACTATTTGTTGGAACTAGTAGCTAGATTAGCTAAGAAGATTTAACTTACAAAATTGGGACTAACCTCGCATCATTCATAGTTACTTATTATAAATGATATCTTACATCAGCTCCAAAGTCACATTGCAAGTAACCAGATTAGTTGGACAGACTTCTGTGTGCTTTTGACTGACCTCGCATCCCTATAACTTAGTCATATTTTATAACATTCTCTAATTATATTACCACATATCTCACCGTATTCATTATTTAGGCCATATAGGAAATCCTTCTAATTTCTCCTCTACAATTAGTTACATTTCTAAGGGGGATTCAAATGATAATTACTAACCTAATTAACTATGCCATTTATACATTATAATTGTACGTTATTTATGCTAGTATATATATCGCGCCTGGAGATTACGACCTAAACTAACTTTAAAAAATGTCAAATCTACCAAAATTATACTAGTCTCATTTCCACAACAAAATATATACCAAAAATCCAATATTCTAAAATCAAATCAATTGACTTGTATAAAGAATCCAAATCCAACTTATTTCATATTAAAATAGCATAATAAATCAATAATAGAAACTTACAATGTAATAAAGTTTACGCTTTATTAAACTTCTTTTATACGAAATTAGACAAAGAACTTCTATTCAATTTGTAGAAATAGACAGTGGAAAATACGAATAAGAATCCATACCTTGTACACCATTTCTTAATCATATCCCTTAATCAGAACCAAAAAAAAGAATAAGAAGTGGAATAGAAGGTAAAAGTCATAAATTGCAAAATCCCCACAAACTACATTATTTTAGAACAAAACAATTAAGATTCCAACCTAAGAATTGACATTTCGCATTGGAGGAATTTTGGGGATTTGTAATGTGATGTTTTCATAATCCAAAACTCCCTAAGGCATATATCAAATCCAAACTACACAATTCAATTGCTAAATTAGAAAAACTAAGCTTTCCAATTACAGCAGGTCCTTAGCTTTGCTCTTCATTGGACTTGACATGCCTAGAATGAAATCTTTCAGATCTCTTCTTTTCTGATATATACAACAAGAGATTTATATATACGTTAGATTCATAAAGTTAGAAGTTCGTAGGACAGTGGATTGAGAAAATAAACAATGAATAAAAATAGATATATATGATTTCTTGCCTGAAACCCTAATGGAATTTTCTAAATCTATGAAGAGACAAACTGGCAAAGCTTCGCAAGCGTTCTCAAAATATTTTGTAAATAAAATTGAGTGGGTTAGGCTCCTATTTATAGTGGTTGGAATGCACCAGAACCGTTGGATTTAAGGTCTAAAATTATAAAATCCTATTCGTTCATTGCAGCAAAACCTTAGCTGCCACCATGTGTTCACTGATCGATCACCATAACACCGGTCGACCACTAGCAGTCGATCGGTTCTATTTTGGGAACGTTGAATTTCTTTTGTTGTTGCCTAATTTTTTTTCCTTAATTGCAATTTGACGTTAAAGTTAATTTTACATTTACTTAACCCCCAAGTATAATTACTTTTAACATATGAATTTCAAATTTGGGAATTGATTATCTATTTGAATTTAAATTAAATTAAGTTAAATCCCAAACTTCATAGGTCTATAACTTCGTTGTTTGATCTCCGTTTTCAACATATTATATATGAAAATTTATTAAAAAATCACCATGAATGCTACGTCATACCTTTCAGGTCAAATTCTAACTTTTTCAAAATTTTCATTTTTACTTCAATCGTTTTTAAATTAATTTATCTAATTTATTTATTAATGGTTGATTTTACGGTGTGTAACATTCTCTCCCCTTAAAAAAGATTTCATCCCCGAAATCTTTCCAAGTACTGAACAGCATAACGCGCAACAAACATTATGTTATGCAACCATATTATCTACACAACATCTACTCAAACAAAAGTGCAATATGATTATGCTGTAGATATACTGTAAGTGAGCTCAATCCTAGCGTGGGTATGTGCTGTGTCATATAAGTATGTATGCAATCACTCTAAACATGCATAAAATCAATACATCAGTGCGTAGTGGTAGTCAAAAGTGTTGCAACATCTCACCATCTAATCTGGTAAACACAATGCAACCAAAAACCGAGTTTTTGATAGAAAAGTTTGCCAGTGAAAAATTTAAGATGAGATATCCACACCTTCTCTTCAGTTTCCCAAGTGCTTTCCGCCGGGTTGTCTCCCCATTGTACTCGAACCAGCATAATCTTTTTATTATGGAGCTTCCTATTTTCATGCTCTATAATGCTTGCGATGGAAGAGATGCTATTGGCTCCGTCTTATTATCCCTAATTGATTAGGCTCCACCATAATGGCTGTGTCATGAAGGCATTTCCTTAAATGTGAAACGTGAAAAATGTCATAGACTCCTACCAATCTATCTCGTAGCTCCATGCTATAAGCAAGTCTACCTATTCTTTTCAAAACTTGAAAAGTCCCAACAAATCTTAGTGCAAATTTTCCTGACTTACCAAACCTTACGACTTTTCTAAGAGGGGAGACTTTGATAAATACTAAGTCTCCAAACTCAAACTCTTACTCTTTCCTTCCCTTGCCTGCATAGGATTCCTGGAGGTCTTGCGTTGCCTTCATATGTTACTTTATCAACTCTATTTTTTCCGTAGTATCGTGAATCAAATCTAGTCTGAGCAGAATTTGCCGCTAGTTTCACACCAACAATTTGGCGATTTGCATGGCCTCCCATAAGGTGCTTCAAAGGGGGCCAGACCAGTCGTCGCTTGGTAACTATTATTATATCTGAACTCAACCAATGGTAGGTGCTACTCCCAGTGCCCTTCGAAGTCCATGTGCAACCTTCATCAAGTCTTTTAAGATTCTATTCACCTTTTAGTTTGACCATCGGTATGTAGGAGGTAAGTGGTGCTAAAATTCAATGGAGTTGCCAAAGCTGCCTACAAACTCCTTTAAAACTTGCTACTGAACAAGGGGTCCCTATGACCAATAATTCTCATCAGAATTTTATGTAGTAAAATCAATTCCTTAATATAAATCTGTGCTAGAGACATTGTGGTCCTGCTTTTCCTAACGGGAATAAAATTGGCACTCTTAGTGAATCTATCTTCTACGACCCAAATAGCTTCCTTGTCTCTCAAACTCCCAGGCAATCCTTTTACAAAGTCCATCAACATGTACTCCTATTTCCAAGTCATAATCTCTAATGGTAATTACAATCCTTCGAGTTTCCCTTGCTCAACCTTTATTCTTTGACATGTCAAACACCTAGCAACAAACTTAGCTGCTCTCTTCTTCATCCCGGCCGAAAGAAAATTCTCTTCATATCTATATACATCTTATCTCCTCGGAGATAAATGGTCATCTTTGAGTGGTGACACTCTACAAGCACTTCCTCCAAAAAACTGTCAATCATTGCAACATAAAGGCATCCATTCCCTCTTAAACAACTCTTCTCGTCAATTGCATATCTACTGACGTGGGAAAAAAGTTCTCCTCTTCTCAACTTATCTAGAATCTCCACTATCTTCTCATCCTTTTTTGCTCAATCCCAATGCGGTCCATCAAAGCCAACCTAACCTCCGTTACTGCCAAAAATCCTTGGATGGGTTTTACTTGCGGGTGAAAGTTGAAATCTGAGAGGAACACCAACTGCCTCCTTTCATATATAGCACCTAAGGTAGCGCATCTCTGAGTAAGGGTGACGCGACAACATTTCCTTTTTAGGGGTATATTGTAAAACAAAGTTGAATGATGCTATATACTCCATCCACCTCTGCAACTTAGGGTTTAAATCTTTTTGAAAAATAAGTATTTGAGTGATTATGGCCAGTGAACAACTCAAACCTTTCTCCTAAAAGATAGTGCCTCCACATAAGGCAAAGACAATAGCTGCCAGTTCCAAGTCATGAACTAGGTAACTCTTCTTATGGTCCCTTGGTTGCCCATAAGCATAAGCTACTACCATTCCTTCTTGCATGAGAACCGCTTCCAATCCTATGCCGCATGCATTTATGAAAACTGTAAAAAGCTTTGTCGTATCGGGAATGGTAAGCACATGTGCACTTGTCAATAGTTCCTTAAGTTTTTCGAACGCTTCAATGCATCTATCATCCCAAGTAAAAACTGGATTCTTCTTTGTCAAACGGGTTAAGGGAGTGCTATCTTTGCAAAGTTATTTATAAGCTTCCTATAATAGCCTGCTAAATTGAGGAAACTCCTAACCTCCGTTGCACTCCTTGGAAATTTCCACTCTTGAATAGCTTCCACTTTTGCGGGGTCCACCACTAATCCATGCTCAGAAACGATGTGTCAAAGAAACCTTACCTCCTTCTTCCAAAAGTGGAATTTTAAATTTGGCTCTAAGTTGGTGCCTCCTTAAAGTCCCTAGTTTCTCCCTTAAATGATCATTATGCTCTCCTTCACTCTTGGAGAATACTAAAATATCATCAACAAACACTATGACGAACTTATTAGGTTGTCCCCTAAATACTCTACACATCAAATCTATGAAGTATTCGAGGGCATTCATCAATCGAAAAGGCATTACTTCCCACTCACAGGTCCCATCTAGTTTACGAAATGTGGTCTTCGACTTGTTATCCTCTACAATCCTTAGTTGATGAAATCTAGTTGCCAAGTCAAATTAGGAGAAGACTTTGGCTCCCATAAGTTGATCGAACAAGACATATATCCTAGGTAAGGGATATCTATTCTTCCTTGTCAATTTGTTAAGTTCCCTATAGTCGACGCATAGCCTCAATGAGCCGTCTGCCTCAGTGGGGAAAACAACAGAGGCTCCTCATTCTGAAGTACTTTGTCGGATGAATCTTTTCTATAGCAGCTCCAAGATTTACTTGTCCATCTCACATCTTTCTTTGAGGGCCATGTGCCTTAATGGCAGAGTGATTGGTCTAGCGTCCTTCTCCAAATCAATCCTAAACTCGATCTCCCTTTGGGATGGGAGACCTAAAACTTCCTCAAAGACATCAGGAAATTCTCGGACTATGGGTACTGATGAAATCTGATTATGAGATAGCCTCGGTGAGTGCTAACTTGACTCGACTTATTCTTAGGGTGTACCATGGACCTCTAAGTCTCGTCCCCCATAATTCTTGAATTGTACAACCCTCCTATCGCAATCTATAATTACCTACAGTATAATAACCAATCCATTTCTAAGGTGAATCCATACATCTCAAAATTTAGAACATATGTATTACACAAGAAATCAAAGTTACATATATCCATAACTAGGTCTTTGCAGATTAAAGAGAGATGTGTCAATCCCCCAATAGGATTAAATACTACTATTGGGTTAGTAAAAAATTAGGTTATATGATTTAAGAAGTTTACTACATTCCTAGTTATAAAGGAATGCAGGTTCCAGAATCAAACAGGATATGAATTATAGCCATAAAAGTAAGAGTTATACCTTCTAATGATGACTTCCCTTAGTGTCCAATGGGTGGTCTACTTGAAATAGAGATAGCCTCAATGGCATAGGCCTGTCCACTTGCCCCTTCCTTTACTAACTTCGGACATTGGTTCTTAAGGTGCCCTTCCTCATGGTAGTGACAATGCTTTCCCTTAGAAGCTTCCTTCATCAGACTCACCCTACAATCTTTAACTACATGATCCTTCTTTTGGCATCTCTTACACAATGTACCCTCTTTCTTGAACTTTAATTTTGACTTCTTATTCACCCAAAGTTTCCCTTCTTGGTTTGATTTTGAGTAAGTCATGCGTTCTCATGCTCTACATCTTTTTCTTCCTCGCTAGCCATCTATAGCAAAGCCATCTCAACTAATGTCTCATATGTGGCGCCAGTGGGCATTGGGTTAACAACAATTGTCTAAACGGTGAGTTTAGGCCCTTCGCAAACATCATAGCCTTTTTCATAGGCGTATTGATCAAGCTCATTCCGAGCTTAGCCAACTCTATAAACTTACCAATGTACTCCGAGTCTTCCTACCTAAGTTGTACGAATTTCTCTAGTTGTAAACTCACTTATGTCCTTGACATAAACCTTGACTCGAATCTATCCTTGAATTCATCTCTAGTGAAAAATCCTACCAACATTCTTCTTAGCCACAATATTTCACTAATCTAAGGCTTCTCCCTTGAGATGCCAAGCTGCCATTCCCCTCTTCAGTTGATCCTCCCAACCGAGCTCCCCAAATATCTTATCGTAGTCATTCAACCATGTCTTTGACCCCACAAAACCTTCTATTCTAGAATATACTCTTCCTCCCATATTAAGAAAGTCCTTACACATTTTGGGAAAGTCAACGGGATGGGGTGCTGCATCGGCAAGCGTGGCAGCGGGTGCTACCGGTGTAGCTTGAGGAACATGGACTTAACCTACTTGCTTGAGGTATTGTTTAAACCATTCGAGTATCCTTTGAATAACAGGTCTTCCTCGAGTAGGGTTCCCAACCTCAAAAGAAGAATGATTATCAACCATATCAACTATTTGTAGGTTGAGCTTTTTAGTTATAACTTCCTAAGACAGTATTATATTTTGAAAGAAATATTTGCCTAGTGTGTGTTCTTATGTTCAAAAATAGCGTATATATAGTAGGGGTTTTTGAAAGTATTTTCAAAAATAAAAAATATGCCACTCATATATGTACTTTTCCTCTTTTATCAAGTAATTTAAGCTTGATATCAAACGTAACAACCAGCCCTGAAACAGGCCTAAACCCTAAACCAGAAAAGGACCATCGAAAATAAGATCCATTCCAAAGCTGGCTGTTGGTAGCTTTGTAGTTAATGTTGGATAATATCGCTAATATACCATCGATATATCTCATATCACTCCTAAGCCGATACTTTTCAGAATATCGCTTAAAATATTGTTAACGATAAATTGTTCGATGTTTTCCATTATGTCGCTTCAATATTTAATGTAAAACATTCAATATTACTTAAGAATATCGTTCATTGTTGTATTTGTTGGGAAAAATGTATTTATATATTCACATTCTCAATATTTGCCTTTTACATATTGTAAACGGCAATACCTAGACCATATGAGAAATTCCAATGCACTAATTTTTGGTTTTAACTATACAATTGTAGCCTTTTCATTAGTCTTTCAATAATAAAAACTCTATTTTTTCTATTATTTTGTGTGTTTCATTTTCCATGAAGATTTTACCACTAAAAACAAGATCATGAAAGACCTACTTCTATTTTTAGTTGTTTTTTTGGTTTACCATTTTTATTTGGTAAGTTAGCTTATGAAAATTCATTTTATTAGTTATTATCATGCAACAAGAACTAAAGTTTAAGAGCGATAAAATTATATATTTGACATGTTGACAAGGAATGAGCTAAAGTAGTAATTGGTATCATACTAATATTGCTTATTCGATAAAATAAGTGAAAATGAAAACGGTGAAACTATAAATATGAAAATTTTGAAAAAGTAATATAGATAAATAGAAGACTGAAGAAATAATAAATATAGTATAAAAATGAAGAAACTAATAAAGACATACATTATATGAATTTCTTGATTTTTATGAGCCGGTATTATGTTTTGTATTTAATAGAATATCTCGGTAAACGGATTATAATATGTAAACTATATGCAACTAGTTTTTTATAGTAATTTGGCATTATTTATGCAAATATTTGAAAACTTAACATTAATATACATTATAACATCGTACAATATATTTAACATGTTCTACACATGTTCAATATTTCATCGATATTATCTGATATTATCACGATCTTTTTAAATACCTCATATCGATACTTGACCGATACGTACCCGATATCAATATTAACTACTTAGGGTAGTTGCTAAAATGAACAATACAGAGCTATTTATCTATTGATTTAAAACTCACAGCAGAAGGATAAATATAATAGCATAAACAGCGCCCATGTTTTTAAAATTCCAAATGTCATGACACCATAATATAATGTCAATGGTAACCGTTACGTAATCATGTTCAAAAATAAATTATAATCTTTAAATGGGTACATCAAATAAAGCATAAAGAGATAAATAGATTACTACCACAAGCTCCTTTTATCGTCATCTCCATCTTGATTGTTGTCTCCATCCCTAAGCTTTGTTGTAATGAGGAGGGAGTCAAAACAACAATATTTGATGAATAGTGCAGATTGCGGAATTATGGATCTTAAAAGCTAATTTAACGCTAGAGGAGGATGGGATAAGTAGATTTTATAACTTACGCAGATCCTTTTTAATTTTCTTTCAAGATTACTATTAAATCACAGATTAATAACACAAAATTATACTAACAATCAGTCACAGATGCAATCACAGATAGAAATAAAAGCAATAAAGTAAAGTAAGAGTTAGCGAGATGACACTATGATATTATATTGCTTTCGATTTCTCCTACATCCGATACAATTGCTCATACATATTTCTTTTAAAATTCCAATCTTTAACTACGTAGAGGGAAACACCAAATGCAATCTTGATTTTGAGGCTACCAAACACACCCTCCTATATTCAAAGTCCAGGGTAAACTCACTTGATTTGACCAAGCTACAAACACACCCACTAGATGAAGAGGCTACTAAGCATACCTACTTGATTTGAATGGGCTACAAGCATGCCCACTAGATTTTATTAGGATACTAAGCACATCTACTTGATTTGAATGGGCTATAAGCACACCTAAATAAACACGAATAAATTTGATAGTTTTTCCAAAGACAAATTCTTGTACTTTGGATAAAATGGATCCCATAGCCCCTTGGATAGCACTTTGATCTTTGAAATAAAAAAGAGATGTTTTCAAAATAGTTAGAAAGTATTATTGAATCAATACAATAAATTATGAATTGATTCTATATAATTTTGAAGAGAGTGGAGTATATATTTCAAGAGAATTTTCAAGAGAGTAACCAGTAGGAAGAAAGAAAGTAATTGGTTGTTAAAAATTCATTTTGCACTCCCCTGTATATAGTGAATAAACATATGTATCCATTCATGAAGGATTGTGTGAACAGACACTTCCATTAAAAATTTGGAAAACCATTTGGCAGCATGTATGTTTACATATTCTAGGTATGTATATCGATATATGCTAGTTAAAAATGAAGATTTTTTCTTTAAAATGTTATGAAAATTCTATTCTTTATAAAATATTTCGAACATAGATTTTAAATATTTTTGAATTTAAATAACTTTCATAAAGCATTTAAAATGTCAAAAATCGAAAACTTGAGATAGAGATAGGAAATCGCTATCAAGGACTTTAACAATATTTACTAATGACTCTATACACTAAATTATAACCTTGAGATCTTCATTTCTTTGTCTTTAAACTCATGAGTCTTCATATCTTTATCTTAAGTATATATAATGAGCAGTCTTTTATTCTGGATTTGTATAATATTTTGCACTATATACTATATAACTTGGCAAAACAGCAATATCTATATTTTATATGGTTGTTGTCATCAAAATCAATAACCGAGGTATTAACAATCTCCACCTTTTGATGATGTCAAACATTAATTATTCATGTATATAAAATGCGATATAACTCCTCCCGAGTAATATAATTCCCGTTGAATATACGCATATGTATATTTTATGTTTTCTCCCCCTTATCATCAACAAAAGTGGAAAAAAAATACAACTCCCCCTAAATGAAATACTTATAAACTGTAGAGTTAAAATCAAATTTGGATTAAAATAATTGAAGCATATATAAGAATATTAGATATAATTATGATATAGTTATGACATGTAAATGACTATTAACATATGGAGACTTTAAATAAAAAAGATATGACAATCTTTATCTATTTAAATCAAACTATACAAACCAATCTAACAATCTAAGCATATTATTCTAAACAAACCAAACCAAATCAAAACCTAATAATACTAACAATCCAAACCTAGATAAGCCAAACTTAAACTTATGAATTAATGTTCCTTTTTTATTATGGAGACTTATGGATTGCACAAAAGGGAAAGTGGAGGAAAAAAATTCCTTTTTGTTCCATAAGATTTCCATCATGATCAAAGGAAACCTCTCCTACACACTTGACATCATCATCATCTTCAGTAACATCTTCCTCCTCTTCCTCTCCATAAATGGGATTGTGAATGACAAGATTAGGAGTTTCCTCTTCAATCACCATTAGATTGGCTTCATTATCCAATAGATGCTTTTGAAGGTTGTGAAGGATTTACCTTTGGTTTTATTGTTCCTTTAAGAGGTGTATTTGGACCACCTTTATTTCCAAAAGCACTTGAGGACATGCTTCAGATCATCCTTTATTTTGATAACTTTGGCCATGATGGTGTTTTGGAAGGGGCCCAAAGTGGTGGTATTGTAGTTTAAAGGGGTGGTCTCTTCTCTTAATCTCTTGGAGCCTGAAGGATCCATTAAATTTTATTTTATTTGAAGTTTACAGAAAGAAGAAGACATGGAAATGAGACAGAATTCGAAATTCGGTGGTCATATATCATATTTTGAGTTTTGAATTTAAGAGGGAAATTCAGCTTTTAGAAAACTACAGCGTATGTTGACATATAGGAAGAGAGTATGCCGACATGTGTAGGGAAATTTTGACATTTTAATTTTCTTTCAAATTTAGAAATAATAAGCTCTTATATTTGCATTCTAGAGAAAGAACATATTCATAATTCTCTTCTAAGTTTAATAAAAATATGTTTGAGGTAAATGTTCCGCTAATATATCGGCTATTTGATTTTCAATATTTATAAATTCTAGTCAAATGACTCCTTTATTTATGTTAACTCTCAGAAATGATGTCTTATGTCTATATGTTTTGTCCTAGCATGATGAGTTGGGTTTCTAGATATATTTATTGCACCAGTATTATCATAGTATATTGGCGACTTAGTGAATCTTAAACCAAAACCTTTTATACTTTGTTGCATATAGGTAACCTGTGAGCAGGCTAATGTAGCTGAGCTATATTCTACCTTTGTTGTAGATAGAGACATAGAAATTTTCTTTTGGTTAAACCAGGAAACAAGAGAGTGTCCTAAAAAGTGACAAGTTTCACTTGTACGTTTTTGGTCTGATTTCATCCAGCATAGTCAGCAACACTATATGAAATTAAATTAAAGGAATCTTTTTTTAGATAGTAGGGTTCATAGTCTAGTGTGTTGTCTATGTATCTTATTGTTCGTTTTACGCATTTGAGGTTAGTTTCCATAGGTTCAGACTGATATCTTGAATAGAAAATGACAATATGCATTATATTTGGTCTACTAGCAGTTATATAGAATAAGAATCCTATCATACCTCCATACAATTTTTGATCTACGTCTTTTGAGTTTTCTTCTTTATTTAATTTCTCATTAGTTTCCATAAAAGTTAGATTACCACTAGTATCTAACATACCAAATTTCTTAACTAAGTCCATGGCATGTTTATCTTGACTTATAAAAATACCATTATTTAATTATCTTATTTGTAATCCAAAAAAGAAAGTTAGTTTCTCATATGAGTCATTTTAAATTCCTTAGTAATTATATTTGAAAATTCTTTATTTAACTGTTCATTTGTTGATCCAAAAAATAATATAATCTACATATATTTGTATATGTTGGATATCATTATTATTTCTTTTAACAAAAAGAGCACTATCTACTTTTCCTATTTCAAAGTTCAATTATAATAAATAGGATTTAAGTCGATCATACCATGCTTTAGGAGCTTGTTTTAAACCATATAAGACTTTCTTTAATTTATAAACATGATTTGAATGTTTTTCATTTTCGAAAAGGGGGATTTTTCTACATAGAAATCTTCTTTAATAAAGCCATTTAAAAAGGAAATTTTGGCTTCCATTTGAAATAATTTAAAATTATTATGATTTGCAAAACAAGTAGAACTCTAATAGCTTCTAATCTAGTTAAAGTAGCAATAGTTTCATCAAAATCTATACCTTCCTCCAGACTATAACCTTAAGCAACAAAACATGCTTTATTTCTAATGATTTCTCCTTGTTCATTAATTTTATTTCTATAAACCAACTTATTTCCTATTATAGATTTATTCTCAGGTCTAGGAACTAATTCCTAAACAGTATTTCTAGTAAATTGATTCAATTCTTCTTTCATGGAAAGGATCCATAAATCATCTAATGATGTTTCCTTTGGATTTTTAGGTTCATCAATTGAGATAAAAGCTACATTACTCAAATTATTTAATTGATTTCTTGTTTTCACATTTGACTCTATATTCCCTAAAATATTTTCTATAGAATGATCTTTCTAATATTTCGTTCTTTTATATGGATGTAAATTTTCAAAGTTATTATTACTTTCATTATTATTGGTTTCATTATTTGTAATTTCATTAGTATTTTCTTCTTTACCAATGTTGGTACTATCGATTTTAAATTTTTGATCAAATGAAAGTGCAATATTTCTTCAATAGTGTTAGTTCTGATGTTAAAAACTTTATATGCAATACTTCTACTAGAATAGCCAATAAAAATTCCTTTATTTGATTTATCATCAAATTTATCTAAATTGTCTTTTTTATTTAATATAAATTTTTTTACTATTTACCCAAAAAATGGATTAATACCCAGAAATCTGTTGAAAACACCAGTTCTTCTAAAATAAATGTGAAAGTAATAGAATTCTCAGATTAAGTAGATAAAAGATAGTAGAAAAAAGAACACAAGAATTTTTAGAGTGGTTCGGCAATCTCGAACCTACGTCCACTTTATAGTTTGTTATTCATTGTCTTCTCTCTAAATTACAATAATTTATATCAGGTTTGACCATGGTCTAGTGCATCTCATATTTACAACGATATTTCCAAAGAGCTTAAGAGGTAGAGGATAGAAGTGAAGAAGAGACATAAGTCTTCAATGGCAAAGAGATCAGATCTAGAACGAAGAGCTATAGATCTGGGAAGAGATCAAGCAAAAGATTCCTTTTGGTTATAGGTAGGCTGGTATTTATAGATAAATAGTCATCTTGGGTTAGAAGTCCACTTGGAGCAGAGTTTGGACATTGGCTCGAAGTCACGTTCCAAATTGCAAAAGCTTAAGAATTAACTAAACAAGTCGGTACCGACCTAAACATGTCGGTGCCGACATGTTTCCTTTGTTCAAATACTTCAAACTCTCTTTACTTTTATTCTTACTTCATTTTATGGCATGTTGTTTCCATTAATTGTTGGTTGATTCTGATGATTGTTCCTTCATTGCTAGGTTATTCCTCCTTTCCAACTATTAACTCTTTAACTCTTAAAATTGGTCATCAAAACCTTAAAATCACTTGGACACGTATGAGGTGAGTAATTACTCATATGAAGTTGGAATGGGGGAATAGGTGAGTAAAAACAACTCATCATCGACAAGAACAAGTTGGTGCTGACTTGTTTCTTTGATTATTTTGGATTGAAACCTCCCTGAGTTATTTCCTTGCTTCATCTTAGTGTGCTTGCTAATTCTCAAGTCATTTCGTCATCGTTTTGATCTTCTAAGTCTAGCTGAAATCTGCTTTGGCTCAAAAGTGGATTAATATTTGTCTCCTAAAGTATGTCTTTCAAATGTAAGATGTGTTTTTCTTAAGAACAAGTTTCAATAATCAGTCTTCGATAGTTGAGCTCTTCGGCTGTTTGCTAATCTTTATTTTGGTAAGTCATCCAGTTCCTACGGATTCTTTTGAAAATTATAGGCCGTTCTGAACCTGTTATAGATAAAGACTCTAGTCTCTGTTGAAATGTTGTTTATACATCATAATTATTATGATTTCTTTCGGTGTTATTGTATCACATATCAAAATTGTCCCATGTTCATCCGAGATTTATTCGTTTTACTCCAATTACAAGGTATTCAAATCCTTGTATCAAATCTATTTCTGTTCTAAGGTTCGATCTCCCTAAATCATTTTCCACTCAATTTGACATGCAATCTCTGTAAACCATTCATGATACAATCTAGGATTCGATCTCTTTGGATCATTTAACTTTCAATCTAGGTTTCGATCTCTCCAGATCATTTATCGCCCAATGTAAGGTATTGATCTCTTCGGATCCTTGCCGAATCCGCTTGCTCTCCGACGAAGGAACTCAATGACCAAGCAAGCCCATCCGCTAAATCTACGGTAAGGGGACATTTTTTTCATACATGCTCATCCACTCGCCCTCTGGTAAGGGTGCTTTCACCCTGCACTCTGGTCCTGTCTCTCTGGATATGGCTTAAAGCGATCGCTATTGTACAAGTCTATTCGCTTGCTCTTTGATGAGGCGACTTACAACTTGCACTCCGATCCTGTCTCTCCGGAATGGTCTTAAAGCAATCAATATCAGTCATCACATTCAATATGTATTTTTTCAAAAGTCAGATATTCAAATCAAAGAAAAAAAGCAGAAGTCCTAATTATCCATCCCAAACATCTGACTCTGAGTGTGCGTATGGACCAATTTAGTTCCCGTACAAGTGTAAGAGGTCCGAGGTTATTATCGTCGTGAGTAGTCATTCATACATCGACTCAGAGTGTGCTTAAAGGCTAATCTAGGCCTTATACACGTGTAAGCGATCTGATGTTATCACTAACCTAATTATTCAAAGCAAGAAAAGGAAAAGCAACGGAGACAAACCTAACTTCCAACGATTTCGATCATGAGATTTCTAGTCTGAGACTGCATCCCTAGTTGTTCCTTAATACATTTCCTATACATAGTTGTTGCTGCGGTCGCACCATTGCAGTTCGGTGCCTCATATACTGTTGCGGTCGGTTGTTTCGAACCAGTTTTTCTATCAAGTCATAAAGGTGTCAATACTCGTTCGCTTCTTGTCCCTCTAGCACATGGAAGATGCAAATTTTTTAGATATTTTCTTCCAGTAAATGGGCTCTCTCCTAGCTGGCTTATAATAGAGGGTATGGCCCTTAGTGTCCCGATATATCCCCTCGGGGGTCTCTGTTGGCTTAGTGCAGGAAGAGAACTTCAATTCCCTCCTCTGCTATTTAAGTTTTACAATGTCATCATTAGCTCTTCTCTTTCCTTTATCCTTTACGTTTCCTACTTCAGAAGGTCCTTTGTCATCCACAACATTAATTTCAATGTCCTCAGGTTCGGTGTCTTCCCGACGCAAATATGCCTCAATTTCATGGTAGAATTCTGTAAGGTCCAACGATGAATCCCTTTCCAGTGCAATTTTAAAGTCGATCTTGCTCGTGACTGGAGACATTACCGCCATTAAAATTATAGATGGATCCAGTTTATCGACGGTTGCAGCTGCCCATTGAATCTTGCCAAATAGCTTCTCAAAGTTTCTCTAGGCCTTTGTTTAATGCTTGATAGCGTCATTACATTCTTCGGTCGTGAGACATGAACTCTGAACTATCTCAAGAACTTAATACCAAGTCTGTCCACATGCTTATGGACTCATTCTTCAACTGTTTGAATCACATAGTCGCCAAGTCCGTTAAGTATAATAGGAAGCACCACCTTCTTACCTCCTCAAAATCACCCAACACCTCCATGTCGGATGTATCTCATCAAATGAACCATCGCATCCGACTTTTCGTCCTACATTTCCAACTTTAGAAGCTTGAAATCAGTATGATTTCTTATGTTTTGGATATTAGAAGTGAATGGATTCTTGTTCACATCGTCTAAACTCTAGTTTGAGGATCTACCTCTGACTATTCTCCTTAGCATTTCATAAATTTGTTTTGCACTATCTAATGAGGTCTTTGACTAAAGGTGATGTTCTGCCCTCTGCTCCTATGAGGGAACTCCGACACATACACTAGCATGTACTCCTCTTGGGGCACATTAGCATTCTGACCCACTCCTTTAGTTTCATTCTGTTCTCCATTCCTATAGAGGGGTTTTGGCACATAATCTTTTGGTTATTGCCCACTCACATTTTTATTGCGTTTTCTAACTCCAGCATTGTTTTCTCCTGACATTACAGCACATTCCAAGTTCACACCAATGTTGCCCTCGAGTATAATTGCCTCAGTAACAAGTTGACTCGGATCAGACCGAGTTGTACCATTGGCGGAGGCATCGTTCCAATTTGCTCCACTCTAACCCTAGATGTTCCCGCATTACCACCTAACACTTGGTTCTAAATTCCAACAGATCTAGTTATTCCCTATTGTCCAATCCTTTGGAGAATTCCTTCAAGCATTTCCTGTTGTCGAGCTATTAATCCATCTTGCATCTCTTTCATCATTTTCTCCATCTCTTCTCTAATCATACATATGGATTGATGAGGATTTGAGCACATTTCCTGACTGCCTCATACTCTGGTTGGCTAGGTCCAGCCTTAAATCTAGTGTTAGGTCTCTTCATCTTGTCAAAATCTCATATTCAAGCTTCAAGTCCTTAGATCTAGCTCTTGTTTCCGATGAAAGCAACAAAATGTTAACCCAAAAAATGGATCAACACTTAGAATCATTTAAAAGAACCAGTCCTTCTAAAATAAATGTAAAGTAGTAGAATTCTCAAATCAAGCAGGTAAAGATAGTAGAAAAGTTAAGAGCACAAGAGAATTTTTATAGTGGTTCGGCAATTTCTGGCCTACGTTCACTTTATAGTATCGGACCCAACCAAAACCTAGGGATCTTAAAATTATAATGATATTTCTATAGAGTTTGAGAGGTAGAGAACAGGAGTGAAGAAGAGAGAGAAGTCTCTAGCAGTAGAGAAATCAGATCTAGAGTGAAGTGCTAAATATCAAGGAAGAGATCAAGTAGAAAGATCCCTTTTGGTTGCAGGTAGGCTGATATTTATAGAGAAACACACATGTTGTGTCACAAATCCACTTAGAGCAGAGTCTAGAGATTAGCTCAAAGTCACGTGCCAAATTGAAAAAACCTCACGAATTAACTGAACAAGTCGGTACCGACCTAAACATGTTGGTGCCGACATGTTTCCTTTGTTCGAGTACTTCGAATACTCTTGCAATCTTCTTCTTACTTTATTTTATGGCATCCCATGTTTTTTCCATCAATTTCTGGTTGATTTTGATGATCATTTCTTTATTGCTTGGTTTATTTTATCGTTCTAGACGTTAACTCTTCAACTCTTGAAATAGGTCGTCAAAAACCCTTGGAAATCACTTGGACATATATGAAAGAGATGAGTAGTTACTCGTATGAAGTTGGAATGCGGGAATGGGTGAGAAAAACAACTAGTCACTAGAAAGAACAAGTCGATGTCGACTTGTTTACTTTGATTATTTTGAGTTGTTACTTCTCCAAGTTGTTTCCTTGACTTATGTAAGCATGCTTGCCAATTCTCAACTCGTTTCATCCTTGTTTTGATTTTCTAAGTCTAGTTGAAATCTACTTTGGCTCAAAACGGGTTAACGTTTACTATCAAAAACTCTAAAACAAGATACTTTAGGCTTTTTTTATTATAAAATAATTCATAAGGAGTTTTCTTTATCAAAGGTCTTATTTATTTCTATTTAATGTATAGCTTACTATAGCAACTTATTCAGCCCAAAAATTTTAGGCAAATCACTATGATTTAGCATCGTTCTAGCACAATCTTATGTAGTTCTATTTTTACAATCTAATATTCCATATTGTTGGAGTGTTCTCGGGAATGAAAAGTTATGTCTAATCCCTTCCTTATTATAAAAGTTTTAAAAAAAATTCATTTTCGAACTCTCCATCATGATCTCTCCTAATCGTTTTAATTCTAGTTGTCATTTGGTTCTGAATTCTTTTAGTAAAAAATTTAAACAATTCAAAATCTTCACTTTTAAGTTTTAAAAAAATTATCCATGTAAATCTAGAAAAATCATCTACAATTACAAAAACCAGTGTTATAATAAGGAGGGATTAGAACAACATTGTCTGGTGAATAGAAATCTCGAGCCTTTCTATATTAGTATCTGGGTAGTATAATTTTAATAAGATATGTCTTACACATTTAAGCTATATTCAAAACCATTTAATATTTCATACAAGGGAAAGAGGTAGGCCCTCAAACAACCACTTAATACCTTAAATCCCCGAAGCAGGTCCTTCGTATTATCCAATTCCATAACCAATAACCCATTACCATCTTATTAATGTCTACTAATGAGAGAGATAGTACCCAAGCCACTTAATAAATTTTACTAGAAAACAGGCAGACACTAGTTATTTAAGACATCGATCGAGGTAGGCCCCCATCATTTAATACCCATTCCCAAGGCAGACTCCTCACAGATACCCATCTAGTTGACATTGCATGGAAATCTCTTTGGACACTTACTGCTTCTATTGGAGCAGACCTTTCCAAGATATCCTCAATCATATCTAAACCCAGTCCCAATCATTTAATACTTTGTGCGATGGAAAGAGGCGGGCCATCAAACACTTTCTTAAAATCTTCAATTCCTAAAGCAAGTCCTCTATATTATGACCCGTACCCCATGGAGGCATCTTTTGTTAGCATATTCATAGGAACGGGTAGCCAGATTAGCTGGGAAGATTTAGCCTACAAAATTGAGACAAACCTCGCGTCATCCGTCGTTACTTATTATGGGTGATCTTTCATACTAGCTCTAAAGTTAAACTGTTGGTAGCCAGATCAGCTGGGATGACTTCTGTATGCTTTTGACCGATCTCGCATCCTTATAACTTAGTCATATTTCATAACACTCTTTAAGCATATTGTCAGACATCTCACCATATTCATATTAAGCCTTACAATAAATCCTTCATATTTCGACTTTACAATTAAATACTTTCCTAAGGGGGATCTAAATGATAATTATTAACCTAATTAACGATGCCATTAATATATTATAATCGTACGTTATTTATGCTAGTTTATATATATATATATATATATATATATATATATATATGCACACACATGCGCACATTTATTAATTTTTAACGTGAGGAGATTACACCTTAAACTATTTTTAAAATGTCGAATCTTCCAAAATTATACAAATCTTATTTCCACAATAATATATACACTAAAATTCCAATATTCCAAAATCAAGTAACTAGACTTGTATAAAGAACCCAAATCCAACTTATTTTACATTAAAACAATGGAATAAATCAATAATAGAAACTTACAACTTAATAAAGTTTGTGCTCCATTAAACTTCTTTAACATGAAATTACACATGGGAACTTCTATTCAATTTGTAGAAATAGACAGTGCAAACTACGAATAAAAATTCGTACCTTACACACCATTTGTTAATCAAACCCCGTAATCAGATCCAAAGAAAAAGAATAAGTGGTGGAATAGAAGGTAAAACATATAAATTGCAAAATCCATACGAACTCCATGATTTTAATATAAAACAATTAAGATTCCAACCATAGAATTGACATTTCACTTTAAGGGGATTTTGGAGATTTTAAGGTGATATTTTCGTAATCGAAAACTCCCCAAGGCATATATCAGATCCAAACTACTCTGTTCAATTACTAAAATAGAAAACTAATATTTTCACTCATACCATGTCATTAGCTTTGCTCCTTTTTGGACTTGACATGCCTATAATAAACTCTTGCAAATCTCTTCTTTTTTGAAATATACAGCAAGGGTGTGTATATGTTAGATTAAAAAAATTAAATGTTTAGAGGAGAGTAAGTTGAGAAAATAAAAATAAACAAATATATATATACATGATTTCTTACCTGAAACTCTAATGGAGTTTTGTACATCTATGAAAAGACGAACTGGCAGAGCTTCGCAAGTGTTTCCAAATATTTTATGAACAAAAGTGAAGGGGTTAGGCTCCTATTTATAGTGGTTGGAATGTACCAGAACCGTCAGATTTAAGTAGGTTTAAAATTATAAAATCTGGGGCGTTCATTACTTCAAAACCCAAGTCGCCATCCTGTATTCACCGGTCGACCGCTCCCTACCACAGGTCAACTGGTAGCAGCTGGCTGGTTCTATTTTAGGAACATTGAATTTGTTTTGCCATTGCCTTATTTATTTTTTTCCTTAAATGCAATTTAACGTAAATGTTAATTTTAATGTTTACTTAACCCCCAGGTAAAATAATTGCTAACTTTTAAATTTCAAACATAAGAATTGATTATTTATTTGAATTTGGATTCTATTTAAATTAATTGAATCCAAAACTTCAAACATCCGTAACTTCCTCATTTGAGCTCCATTTTCAATATATTATATGTGAAAATTGATCAGAAAATCACCACGATCGTAATGACATAACATTTGGGGTCAAATTATGACTTCGCAAAATTTCCCTATCCATTTTAAATTAATTTATCCAATTTATTCATTTATGGTTGATTTTATAGGGTGTTACATGTATAAACAATCTAACTAGCAGTAAAAAAGTAAGGTAAATCGAAAAACTAACATGTCGGGATTTTCATACCAGTTCAGAGCACGGTCCTACACACGGTCCCAGAATATCTAATTTTCCTTTTCACTGACTAACACCCTCACTTCGTCTGGAGGAACATGTTTACATAGTGCCTGAGTCACTGAGCATGTCATTTCACAAACTCAAAAGAAAAACAATCTTCGATAGTAGTTGTGTCGGAATACAGTTATTTGCCGACTTGAGTATTAGGATCCTATAACTCACTAGAATCTTTATGGCATTGAATATGCAAGTTTGAGGACAAGTATAAATTATAGAAATGGTTTTATAGCTGAATGATTGATGATTAATGATCAATGGTTTTGAGAATATAGAATAGAATCAGAAAGCAAAGTTATTCATTCCTTTGAAAACGATATATGTATATAGATGTTGAAAGGTTTTGTTGAAAAGAGATGCTTGTCATCATTAGAATCTGCAGAGGAGGTTACGACCAATCGAAGAGAAAGAGATGCGACTTTTGAAACAACCTTTCATAGCTTTTAGAAATCTCCCAAATTCGTGTACCCCGGTGCACCGGTTGGCCCCACTTGTCCACCGCCATACATAAATTTTGCAGTTTTCTAAAGTTATAAGAATAATGCTCAAAAAATAAGAAATAAATTTGAAAAAACTATTAAAAATTATATTTAGCAACTTTAAAAGCTTGGGATACTATGATGAGGTTCTTGTGAGTAGTAAGATATTTTAAGACAATGAACCCACATTATTAAAGTCATCGAGTAATTCTTCTTTGCCAATGCTCAAACAAGATAGTGTGCAATTTCCAAGTCGATATGAGCTCTATTGATGTCACCCTTCCTGTTTTTCCTCTAGGGCTTATATATGAAGTTTTTATCGTCAAAATCCAAAAAATCATACTCTAACATTCTCCAGCGTTTCTAAGCATTATTTTTACAGGCAATGAGGCAGGTTAAGTTATATGTGACTATTTAGCCCAAAAGTGGTTTCATGCCCTATTTAAACATTGCCCCTATTTCGCAAACCGTAACCCCAATCTAAGAAAACTACATACTAAACTTATCAGCTTGGAAAGATCTATGCAATGGTTATAGATACGATGCATAACTCATCCTTTTATTAAAAAGCAATTTTTTAATTTAATATTAAAAGTGTCAAATTTGTGGTCATAACATTCTCCCCCTTAAAAGAATCACGCCCTCGTAATTTTCCATACAACACTCAACCAAATCAATAAAGTATCATTATGGGTTTAATCAAAAAATATGGAAAACCTATTAATCTTAGATTAACTACTTACTAAGTAGTATATAATAACCGCATAACATTATCGACCATGACATTATAAAATTCATCCACAATGATGAATTCAAAGTTTCTACACACGTATACTATAATAACGCATACACTTCTTCAATTATGCAATAAAAACAGAGCATGTAAAAATAACACTCCATTAACTAAAGGGTGAACAATCTCAATCATAGACCAATCCATGTTAGGATTCTCAATAGTCCAACCATAATTGCCATTAACAAAAGTTAACATCAAAATTTAGTTTAATCAAATCATGCATGAACGAATATAGATAAATCAACAATCAACATATCTTAGCAAAAATAAATCACACACATTCAGAAATGGTAAAATCATACCATCCTCCCATCAATTAACATATGTGTGCCAATCTAGATATTGACTACCCATCCACCATAACATGTGTAGTACTATTGATGGACTTCTTTATAGTTTCATCCTTAAGATAATTGGTGTACCATCTCATGTATATACCACCCAGAATATACTATGCACCCATTCAAAGTCACATCCTCAAAATAACATGTGCCTAGTCATGGCTATATCCTCTAGTCATGGCTAAATGTCCAGCTTCTTATACTATAGTTGATCCTCAATCCACAACCTACATCATAAGGCAATGAATTCTTAGCATCATAAAAGTATTGTACTTTTGGGTATATGAAAACTTATATGACCATGTCCTAGTTCAAAGGCTAGTCAAGTCTAGGCCTCTCAATGTAAGGCTAGGAATTAAACTGCATATCCTTGCAGTCAAGGGTAAGACATATCTCCCGTTTAAAGAATTTGGGTTATGTCCTAGCCCTAATAAGCATCCTCATGTACCCCTACTTTATAAGCATACGACAAAACCTCCGATATCAATGATCCCTCAGCACACTTCATATCCATTGTAGAGTGTGTCCTGGTTCCAATTTGCAAGTTCACGTCCAAGAACTTGTCCTTATGGATCATCATCACAACTCCTACCATTAGGTCGTTAAGTCTATAACATCAACGCAAACTCAATTTTTTCCAATTTTCGGGTCACATCAAAAAAATATTATTCCAAAATCCTCTTATGGTAGTTTCTTCATTTGATGACAAGGATAACCCACCCAAATTACCCAAGGGAGACCTACTAGCGAGGAGGTTCCAATACATCATTAAAGCAAAGCAGTTATCAAAATATTTTTATTTTTGAGCTAAAGTTTTCATCTAAGTTTAAAATCAAAATCATTTTTTTTCCAAAATATCACCACCATTTTATAAGAAAATTTCCCAAAATATTTGTACCATTTTAAAATAATTTATGAGAAAACATTGTTCTGTATAAATTTCAGAATGGGAATCTTTGTCTAAAATATTTATAAGCTGGTAATTGTCTAGAAAAAATGATTCCGTAATGCATGTTTTGATAAATGTATAATGAACCTCGCCAACCGTCATCTTGATTCTTCAAAGGTACTCATCAAGTCATTAGTCACTAAAATTCTCTGGTCACTATTTTCATCTTCAAAGAACATTGTCAAATCTTTTAATCATTCCAAATATCTAGTCTTCCTCAGCATAGCAACTAAGCAATCCTACTATGATTAAACCAAATATGTCCCTTAACAATCCACTAGTTTTTAATATACATCCCATAAAAATTTAACATTGGGTAACTATCTCATCCTAAATTTGGCATACATATCAAGCAACATAACCTAGCGTACAACACTAACAACAAGGAAGACCGATAAGCAATCGAACAAACAAGCAAGCAAACGAGCTAGCAAGCAAATAATTAAAACCAACCATAGAAAATCAGGAAATCATTACAATGCAAAATAAAATAATTCAAATAAGCTCGAGATGAATAATTAAAACAGTCAAATAGTGTAGTACAAACAAGGAATCAATCATAAGCTAATAAGGAATAAATCAGTGCAAACAATTGGACCAAACGAACAAATACAATAAAAAAGGTCACTATCCCAAACATCAAAAGGGCAGTCCCAACATCATATCTCAACCCCCTCTATGGAAGGGAATAACTATACATTCCTTCAAGAAAGTCACACATAACAATCATAACGGTAACATCATCATAACGGGTGTTAGGTAGACTCAAATCTCATCTTACCTCATCATCTTACATCCCATGTTGCAAAGTCTAGTTATACAACCATTTAATAAAATTTTCGAATAAGACATATATAACAACCTGTCCTCACAAATAAGCGGAGTACACTAATCTATCATCAGCTTGAAATAGTTATAACAACCTGTCCTCACAAATGTTGACAAATAAGAACAACTAATGCAGCGAAAATAAAAATACAAGTGAATACATCTTGAGGGCACAGAGCTCGTCTCTTGAAGTTCCAAAGCATCCAAACTAACTCCGTAAATGTGCTTGGTCTAACCTGAGCATTATAAGAAAATTACGCCTGGATTAGTCTGGTAAACCAACATCAGAAACATACCTCAAATGGATTTTAATGTTATAAAAAACCTTTCAAAATAATGTTATCTCAAAAGACCATGTCGTACACAAACACGGATGGGTTGTTACTTTATGATAACCAAAATATTTCTAAAGAAAATCTAGTGATAATATAATAATGTCTAGGGCTTAAAGTAAATATTGAATTATAGTCGAAATTTTTACAGTAATCAAATTGTAGCATAATGGATATACAATCAAGTCTGAAAGCTCATATTGGAAAATGGATTCCAACTATGAAAGGGCACGGGTCTACCCATCAAATCAGTACACCTTTAGATAAAAGGTACTATAGACATGTTACACCTATGCTACTTAGGACCGGCCCCTACCCCTTATTAGTTAGCATCGAATATGATTACAACTTGGTTTATCAACAACCAGAATGGGCCCTGAAGTATACATAGATACCGAGTCTAGATAAAGGATAATCATACTCTAATGCAAGTGACCTACATATCCATACTACACGTCCCTACTTTAATCATTTTACGGGGTGTGAGGCTTGTGAGGTAACGATTACCTTATTCCTTCTAGCAATTCCCATTTGGATTATAACATTTCCCTCCAGCCAGAAATGCAACGCCAGCATTCATCCATACATCTTCGTTATGGGTCTGAATGAAACCAAAGGCTTACTTCTACTACATCATTTTGGAACCACCCTTGGGATCATAACAAGAAGCCCTTGCACTTCAAAGAAATCCGTCTTCGAAAAAATCATTAAGACGTCTTTCGTTCGAACATTTATGTCGGTTTGAAGAGGTTTTCGAATAATATAACTGATCCCAGTCTCTTCGAGCCGACAACGATAGTTTAAAAACTGGCCAATATTTGATAATCGGTTATTTAACTATCAAATGATCAAAAAATTCAAATAGAAATTATATTCCCTAAGGAAAATAAAATTGGTTGAGCACAAAGCAACCCTAAGCCTCTTAAATTAATCTTTTCATTAATTTAAAAATACTTTGTAAATACTTATATTAAATACTTTCACAAAGACATATTTCACAAACCATTCTATACACTTTTACATAGCAACCACCAAGTCTCAAAATAAATCTTCCATTTATTTAAATCTCTTTGCAAAATATTTAAATATTCATATACTTATCCTATTGGTATAAGTATATTCACAAAACAATACAAGTTCCCTAATTAGAAAATGTATTCATATACTTATCTTAATGGTATAAGTACATTCACCGAACGTAATGAAAAATTTCTTATTTCAAAATCATATCAAAAAGACTGAAAAAAATATTGTTTGAAAAGAAATAGAGATAAGGATAAACCTAATACTATTCCTTTGGTATTAAGCATGGAATGAATATCCACACCAATGTTGAAAAGAAGGTCAATTTGGGGAAATCGAATCTCAATTTCTTTTACAAATATTTTCAATAAATCCTTTTATTAAATATCTTTCATTTACGAACATCTCCTTTACTAAAATTCCAAATCCATTTATAAAACTCTTCATAAATCTCCAAGTTTATTTATAAAACTCTTTTACAAATATCCAAAGCCATTTGTAAAATTCTTTATAAATATCCAAAATCATTTATAAAACTTCTGCCCAAATTTAAACATCTTTTTCAAATTATAACTCCGTTATTAATCTCTAAAATAATTAAGAAAAACCTTTTTATAAGTATAATTTATAAATTCATTTTAGAATTTCTTTCATAAAATATCATTTATAAATTCTTTATATATATATATATCTGCGTATGTATGTATGTATGTATGTATGTAACATAATTACAACCTCCTTTTATAAATTTCTAAACTTATTGCAACTCTTTACAAATTCCAAATTCATTTATAACTTCTTTCCAAAACTTCTTTGTATTTTTTATAAAATCTCTTACAAACTTCTTTTTTTATAAAATACCATTTATAAACTTATTTTATAAACCCCAACTTATGTGCAACTCTTTTATAAAACTCCGAATTCATTTATAAAATTCCTTCCGCAAATTTCTATATAAGTTTCAAACCCTTTTTTATAACCAAACTCCAAATATGAAAAAACCCAAATATAAAAAAACACCAAATATAATTATAAAACTCATCCTTTTCATATATTAAATAAATTCAAAACTGGAATTAATTATTCCAATTTATCAAAATGCATTGATTTCCTTTTCTATAGGATATTATTCATAAAACCATTCTTTTATTTATAAACCCTTTTATAACACTATCCGCCATTTATAAAATAATATTTATAAATCTATCCCTTTATACAACATTTTTATACAATGATTCTTAAGTATTAATTTTGAATATTTCTATCTTCTTTAAAAAGGGAAATCCCCTTAAAATAAGAGACAGCCGTTTTTAATTCCCTTTAAAAATAAAACATTTACTATTATAATAATTTCTAAAAAATCAGTACTTTTAAATTAATTATTTAAAACATTTACTTGTATATATATTACAAAGGAAAAATGAAAGAAGTTTAAATGAAATAGAAAAGTTTAAAAACTCTTTTAAACTGAAATATCACAGAAATTCCAAAATGGACAGATTTGAAATCTTGTTCTCAAATCAAAAATTATTTTCAAACCAAATCCACAATTAATAGTATTTTAAATACTATATCAAGGCCAAATAGTTACTATGGCACTTAAATTATGATATAACTCCTTTTTCTACTAAAAAGGTTTAATTTTTCACATAAGTCGTTGTCACATCCAATATGGCTAAACAGTCAAATGTCAACATTTAACAATCTATATTATAGATATATAATTAAAATAAATCAACAGGTAAATAACTGAAAATTTAAATTCATTACGGTTTGAAATCCAGATTCCTCAACAAATTTTCCTGTATTTCAATTTTAAAAGCCAATCCTTCTCAAAAGCGAATATTTAACCAATTAGCCAATAATTTAAACCAAACACAAATAATAAAATTTATCTACTCTTTTTCAAACTGAATTATCTAAAGAGGCGAGTTATACTTACCAAAATTCCAATTGGCGCTGAAGCGTTCCGGTTTGAACTAAAATCGAATAAAGTTCGATTTTAGCCCAATTTTTAACTTGCACCAAATCCAACCAAACTAGTTCGATCGTGAAGTTATCGACATTACGAGTGCAATGCAAAAGGTTTCATCTTGATTGGACCTCGTATGAACAAGATATGATTTTATAAGATTTTGATTTGTAAATTACATAAATTACACACTAGTTACACTTTATATCCTTAGTTACCCATTTTAATTCATTTTCCTCAATAATTAAACTCCACCCTGAACCTGCTTCCCACCTCCACCATAGTTGATCATTCCACCCCTCAATCTCTTTCCACGTCCCACTAAATGACATGCCGCCTCCACCATTGTCTTCCTCTCCCTGAGCTCCACTGCCCTGTCACCTCCACATCAGGTTCGAAGAGCCACCTTATTTTGCGAGCAGACAGCTGCGAGCGACTCCAATAATGTTGCGTTTCCCATCACTTTATCGCACGCCATCAAATCATGGCCAACGCTGCTCCTTGACCTCCCGAACCCAAATCCAGATTCCATATCACCTAACATCAACCATAGATCAAGAAGTACTCAACCCTAGTTCAAACCCTCACATACCCTCCACAAACTCATCCACATGAAGATCTCAACAATGTAAGCTCAAAGATCCAAATTTTTTGTTTTTTATTTTTATTTGATTTGTTAGAGATTTTAAAGGAAGGTGGATCTATTTTTTTTTCTTTGTTTTGATGTATAAGTAAAAGAAGGAAAAATGAGAGAAATGTGAGGAATGAGATTTTGCTTAAGTGTTAGTTTAGTTATAATTTAGTTTTTTGGTATCTTGTGCACAAATTTTCGTTCGTGTATGAACTTCGAAGGACAAAATAAAAATACGATTGCGCTCAAAACGGCGATGTAACCTCAGAAAAAAGGTAATATATGGTGGTTATTGAATTTTGTAAAATCACAAAAACATTGCCGCTTGTCGAACAATCATCAAACGATAATTTAAATAACTTCCTAATTTAAAAATTATGGAAAAATCAAATAAATTAAATTAAAAATACGTCAGCAAAAATCGAATCATAAAAATAAAAATAAAATTTATGATTATTTATTCGAACTGTTATTACTATAAATAAATTTAAGAAATGAATTAAAAGGTATTATTTATTAATTAAAGGAGTTAAATAAGTCCATTAAATAAATATTAAATTCAAAATTCCGATTTTTAAATCACCATTCAAATATCCTAAGTTCACAAATTCAAATATCTTAAGTAACCTCTATAATTAAAATCAAGCTATAAACTTCAAAAACTAATTATCAAATATTTAAAATAAATTAAATATTCAAAATCAAATGACCAAATTATGGGTCGTTACAACATCAACTAATAAGATTCTTTTTAACAAACACCTCCAAAGTTTATTATTCAATTAAATATTTTACTTTTCCAATCACTTACCAACAAATCAAATCATCCTCATCTTACTAAAATATTTTCTCAAAGTACTATAAAATTAGATACTTTAATATATATATATATATATGTATATATATATATATATATGTATATATATATATATATATATGTACGCATGTATATATCTATGTAATGACCTAGGGTTTGGTCACTTAAACTAAGCAGTTTGATATATTTTTTATATAGACAATAAACGAATTTTTATAGATAAATAAACTCATTTAATTAATTAATATGATGGTAAAATCATTTTCAAATTTTTTTTACCAAATTAAATAGTTCATAGAAAAAGAGAAAATGTGACCGAAGAATGTTTTCCAAAATTTCGACCTTTCAGCACCGAAAAGTTGTCGGAAACATTATTCGTCTTTGTGCACTATATATACACATATACGATAGATAATTAACTATATAATAATATGGTTAAGAATAAATTATCTTATGTTAATTATGTTTAAGAAGTGATGTGACAACTCATGGGTTTAAAAATAATAAACTTATATATATAAATATAAATATTTATCTCTTGTCATATCACCTGATATTTTCATCATCAGTCACCACTACTTAAGTGACATAACTAGAGAAGGGAGGTATTTGACATGAGAGAGGAAGAGAAGAGATGACGTGACTTGATAAAATGATGAGGTGTGAGATCGTGCTTATAAATAGCCCTTGAATTTCTCGTTTTCTTACCTCCTCTTCCTCCAACCATAACTTCTTCATTCCCACCTAAAATGTGTGATCTTAATTTTTCCAAATCACCTGAAATTCCAGTTGCTACAACATTCTAGTTGACCACTTTTTCCAATTTTGAACGTAGCTATGCAAAAATAACTAATCTTTGCAAAACAATTTTTCATCGAGAATTTCAAGTCCGGAAATTACCCTTCTTCTTTTGATCATAACTTCTTTAAAATAAATCAAAAATGAGTGATTCTTTTTTCAAAATGGAAGAGGAAAGAATTTCCTAAAACCTTAATTTTGACCACTTTTTAAAATTTTATGATTTACCTTTCCAAAAATCAGTGGAAATTTGACCCATTTTTTGTCTGATTTTTTAAACTGATGATAATTCCAAGCTCCTCTACGTTCAAGCAACTACCCCACATCCACCCCCACACATCTAGTTGAGCCTACATACTCTTGGGACAAGCCTATTTTAAGGGATGCTAGCACCTTAAACCTTCATTCTTCAAAGCTAGTGAGTTGTTGGCAAGTTTAGCTTAAGTTCGGGTAGCTTTTGCAGAAGTTTGGTGAGTAAACTAACTCACTTTTTAGTATAAAGGTTAGCTTAAATGTTGACAATATATATGCTGAGTATATAGTGTTAAGATTGATTAGCGATAATCAATGATTTGAATAGTGTTACTAGTTGGATTTGGTTATGAGATTTGGTTGCGATATTATGTAGTTAGTAAGCATGAATCTTTGTGAGTATATATGTGGTATATGGTAAGGAGGATGTATGTTATGTATGATTGTGTATGTGAACTAACGCTATGACGTTTAAAAACAAAGTTAGCGACTTTGTAAGTAATTGCGATGGATCCCAGACTCGAATGGAATCATGTTTTGTTCTTGTTAAAAGAGTAGTTTTAAGTTAGTTTTTAAATTTTGTTTATCTAAGTTTAAAGTTTTCCAAACTTTCTAAAGGGTTTATAAACATGAATGGAAAAGTTAGTGAGGCGTTTACGCTTTAAAAATATGTTAAAGCGAATTGCACTCAGAGCGATAGTCGCTATGGATGCAGTTCGATTAAAGTTTTGAATTTCTATTTCAATTTTTTTAATTTGAAACTGTTTTGTAAAAAGTTTTCAAACATAATTAGTAACATTAAAAAGTAATTAAGTTTGTAATTTAATTAATTAATTAATCAAAAGGTAATATTGGCACTTAGTTAGTAATTAAGAAGGTGATTTGAGGTTAATCATCACTTAAGTTAAGTTAATTGCTGCTAATTAATTAATGAAGTTTTAATCAGTGATTAATGTAGTTAAGAAGTAATTAATTGATTAATATTATTTAATTAAGATTAATGGTTAATTAATTATTTATTTGATTAACATATTATTTGATTAATATTTGATAATTAGTGTTTAACTTTTAAACAATTTGGTTTAACCTTAACCAAGTTGCATTAGGTAGTTAATTAGTACTTAATCAAGTTTGTTAATACTAATTAGAATTTAAGTATGATTTAATCTTGATTTATATAGGGTTATTAAGATATAATTATGGTTTAAGTTGATTAAATCTATTTAAACTTTTCAAAGGTGATTTAAAATTGAGACGAATGTGCTTTAAATAAATTTTATTTTCAAAGCAAACTGATTCCAAATCAATGGATCTCTCGTTCAGACCCTTAAGTAACCCATATGATTAGGAGAATTAAATGACATTCGTTAGAAAAATAAAACATCATTCTGTTATAGTGTAAGTGATCTGATTGTGTGGACATGTGTTCAGCAGAATAAATCTTCGTTCTACTATAAATTGATTGAATTGTTTGGACATCTACTTAGCAGGATAAATCACCATCCTATTGTTATGTTATTTGGACTTATATATGCCAATTTGTTATACTGACGTGTTATTCCATGATTGGATATGAACTGTATTTACATACGTGGTAGCTTATGTAAATAATTGTTATGTGATTAGGGAATCGAATTAAAATTAAATGGTAACTTAAATTAGTATCACTAGGACTGCTAAGAATCATTTGGAATTTATAAAGTATGGTTTTGAATTTACTTTAATTCATTAATCAACTTGAGGCTAAGGGTTTATAAATGGTTTTTCAAGTTATATAATTCATATAAAGATATTTATAAATGGTAAATTATTTATAGAAAGGGTGTTTTACTAAATAAAATGGTTATTAAGGTGTTTTACAAATGATGTTTGCAAATGATACTTATAAAAGATATTTTATAAAGGAGTATAGAAAGGTTTATACAAAGAGTTTTAAAAATTGGAAAAAGGTTTAAAAATCAGTCAGAGATTTGGAAAGAGGTTTATAAATTAACTTAACAGTTTATAAGTTTGGGTTGTAACTTTATTTTGAAAGTTATAAGTTAATTGAAATGTGAGATGAGCTTTTAACAAAGGGAATTTTTGATAAAGGATAAGCAGGATGTTTTATTTGGAAGAAATGTTTGGTTATTTAATATGGGATTCGGAAAGAAGAAAATTTTGAAAAGTTTGTAAATATACTTATACTGATAAGATAAGTATATAATTTTTTTTCAAGACATGAAAGGTAAATTGTTTTGGTAATATACTTATACCTTATGATAATTATGTAAATGTCTTCCAAGTATAAAGGAATGTAAGGGGTTTGGAAATAGTGGTTTGAAAGGATCCTTTGATCAAGTTTTATAAAGTGGTTTTATTAATTAAAGAGAACTAATAAAGGCTTAGTGGATCCCATATGGTAATTAAAACATGATTGGATGTTTTTTTATTTGATAGTTAAAAAAGCGACTATCGTAAATGGTCCTAAACGTAACTTTGAAAATATCTAGGAGAAACACGTGAGTTATATGGCACGGTCATCTCCAACGATGTTGTAATATGCGTATAAATCTCATTTCGTTCTCCTAGGACATTAGTAAGTAAATCCATCCACTCACGGTTAGAAGGCGATCTCTCATCTTATCTTTGACTATTTATTTCCTAAAGAATCAGGGTTGAGTTTACCGAATATTATCAGTTGTTGGTACGGAGAGATCGGGATCGGATTTATATATCTGAAAACCTCTATAAACCAACATGCACATTTGAGTGGAAGACATCTTCATGATGATGGAAGACGGTGCTCTTTGAAGTGCAAGGGCTACTACTACTAATCTTGAGGGTGATTCCAAAATGGATGTAGTAGACTTAGTTCCTTCGGTTTGGTTCGGACCCAAAACGAACTTGTATGGATGAATGCTGACATTGCATTAACACCATGAGGGCAGCGTTAGCATTCCAAGATGGATTGCTTTTCAGAAAGGTAAAACGTAGCCTCGATTCTCGCAACCGGGAGGAATGTCAAAAACAAGGCATGTAGCAGAGGTATATGGTTAGCGACCATTAGGAGCAGTCACCCCATTCTAGATGTCCCTTTTAGAGCTGGTTTGCACACAAACATCATGGTAGTATAAGGCCTTGGTGTCAAGGGGGTTAGGTAATCCGGTGTGCCATGTTAAAGGGAAAGCCGGCTCTGTGTTAGCATCAGTGCATTTCTAGAGGTGTATCATCAGAATGTAGTCTCTGACCATGCCATTATTGAGATCCAATCTATAATACGTTCCTTATGGTTTTGATTGTAGAGCCTGGTGTGTTAGAATGTGCGATGTAAGCATTTTAGTTATTCTATCTATTTATTTTGAACCTAGACACTATGATAATATCATTGGATTTTGATATAAAATGTTTTGATTATCGTAAGATAAAACCCATTCTTTGTTACATATAGTGTTGTCTTATAAGGTACCCTTTGTTTGAAAAGTATTCAAATGTAGAAATCGGTTTGGTTGTTACTTGTTATCGATTTTTACTCACGCTGGTTTACCAGACTGACCCAGGCATTATTCCATGTAATGCTCAGGTCAGACCGAGCATGTTTTTCCCAGGTTTAGCTAGATACTTTGGAGTTGGAGAGGAGCTGGATGGTCAAGACGTATTCACGTATATTCTTCTTTCGCTGTATTATAGAGCCTATATGTTTGTCAATGTAGGATAGGTTTCTATAACTGTCTAAATTTAGGATAAGTCTAGTGTACTCTGATGTTGTGTATATGAATTAAGATGTTTCCTTTTTGTAAAGATCATTATTGTATTATATACTATTCGCTGCATTATGAGATTCCGTGTTGTTTAGTTCTTCCTCTATGTTCTACCTTCTTCTTTTACCGTAACAAACGGGTATTTCCGGCACTTGAATGTTCGGCATGTGATACAGTGGATGTAATAGTTTCGATTTTCAGGGGTCGAAAGTTCGGTTTCATTCTTCTAGGAAATTGTTAGGGAAATTCATCCACTGATGGTTTGAAGGTGATCTCTGATCTTATCTGTGATTGTTTATTTCGTAAAGAATCGGGGTTGAGTTTACCAAAAATTATCGGTTGTTGGTATGGAGTGACCGGGATCGGATTTATATATCCAAAAGCCACTCCAAACCAACATGTACATTCGAGTAGAAGACATCTTGATGATGATTGAAGACAGTGCCCTTTGAAGTGCATGGACTACTGCTACTACTCTTGAGGGTGATTTCAAAATGGAAGTAGTAGAGTTAGTGCCCTCGGTTTCATTCGAACCCAGAACGAACTTGTATGGATGAATGCTGGCATTGCATTGACGTTTGGAGGGCAGTGTTAGCATTCCAAGATGGATTCCTATTCAGAAAGATACGACGTAGCTTCAATCCTTACAACCGTGAGGAATTGCAAAAACAGAGCATGCAATAGAGCTATGTCGTTAGCGACCATTAGGAGCGGTCACCTCATTCTACATGTCCCTTCTAGAGATGGTTTGCATGCAAACACCATGGTATTTTTTATGTTTGTCAATGTAAAGACGTGTTTCTATAACCGTCCAAATTAAGGATAAGTCTAGTGTACCATGATGTTGTATATATGAATTAAGATGTTTCCTTTTTTGTAAAGATCATTGTTGTATTATATATTATTCGCTACGTTATGAAATTCTGTGTTGTTTAGTTTCTTCTATCTTCTACCTTCTTCATTCACCCTAACAAATCGGTATTTTCGGCACTTGAATGTTCAGTATGTAATATAGTGGACGTATTTGTGTCGATTTTTGAGGGTCAAAAATTCTGTTCATTACATTTGGTATCAGAGCTAAAGATTAAGTGAGAATCTTGGCACTGGTGGGGTAAACTCATTTGCAATTGGGTAGTGAGACCCTAGAATGAGCCTGAGTGTATTATAAATATAAGTGTGTATTTTTTAGTGATATAAAAGTGTTTTATATTGTGTTGTTTGATCTATTGAGTGGCTTAAGAATTCCGATCGATGCGTTTAGCCAATGTTATCGATAGGGATTTCTTAAACACTTAAACAAGTTTAATCGACATAGTATTATTTTGAAATTGGGTAAATGAAATAAATTTAACTAGAATATATTTTATATATAAAAAGAATGATTTTCAAAAATTGTGTGGTATAGTACAGTTGGTTGAGGTATTAGGAGATAATAATATGTTTTTATTATCATTTAAGGCTTTTCTAGTCATGTTCGTCCAATTGAGCATTGACTATGATAAGCGTGTATAGGAAGTTTCCTTTTCAAGATATGGGTTGGGTAAATAGGAATAGGGAAAAACATGAAACAAACACCTTATGAATTAAGTTTCACAATTTGGCTATGAGGCGTTTGATGTTAATATTGGATTAAAATTTGATTCGAATAAAGGGTACTTATTAAAGGTTAGATTATTTGGAAATGGAACAAATAAGATATGTCTTTTAAATAAAAAGAATTTCAGTTGAAAACTTGAGAACTTAAATCCCGAAGCTTTTGAAAAGTGATGTTCAAGGTTTTGGAAAGTGATACTAGTATTATTTGAAAGTAGTTTGGTTCCAATAAAAAAAATTGTTAGATACGAAAATGTTAAGATTGAAGTATTTACTTTGGATTAGCTAGGGGAAACGAGTCTCAGTTGTTTTATGATGATCGGAATAATCTTCTAAGTGACGATTGGATGTTTGCTTAGGCGAACGTTGCAATACGCTTAGTAAATTATTCTCTTTATCGTTGTATAATCGAAACAAGTTCAACCCAAATGAACCCAGAGCAAGTTAATGATAAATATTTTATTGGAAATTGTATGGTATTGTTTCATAAATGAGATTTTGAAGTAAATAAATATTTTTAAGTTAACTAGTTCGAGTGGTCGAAAATAACTTAAAATTTGGAAAGAGATGTGTTCGGATGGTAAGCACTTCTCTTGAGTATTACTCTTTATTATAAGGGAATGTATGATACTGTTTGATAGTAACCAGTCCCTTAGTATCATTTTGGAGTTACTTGGGCTATAGATATATATTTTCTATGATTGCAATAGAGAATTTTATTTCAGATTGTTTTGAAATAAAAGCTGGGTATTTGGATTTTGACTTTTCTTAAGATGATAAATGCAAAATGAAATAGTTAAATCTAATAGGGATATATACTCTTAGGATGTAGTGGAGTATTATACAAGTTGTACCTAAATCAATTTTATGAAATGTTTTCATAAGTAAATTTTTTGGAAACAGATTGGTGTTAGGGAGAACCAATTAGACAAATGAGTAGATTGGGCATAGATCATTTCTCTTTCTCATATAGTTTTGATTTAAGATTCGAGTATATGACTTCGAGGTGTTCCGCACCATTCTGAATAAGGTTCTATTACTTGACTTTTGACGCCATGAACTTGATGAGGATTTTGGTAGAGGACCAAAGTTTTCTGTCATGATATCTGATTATGCAAGGAGAACAGAGGTTTCAAATCAAGAAACCTAACCAGAGATCGCATTAGAGAATCGGATAGGCGATACTAGTTCAGAGGCGAAGTTATGTATTCGAGAGATGATCAAATCAGATTATGTTATGAATGATCTATGAACATCATGTGGACTTATGGATAGTATTAGGTGTTCCCATGGTGTAATTTCGAGGACAAAATTCTTTTAAGAAGGGTAGAATGTAACGACCCAGGGTTTGGTCGCTTAAACTAGACAGTTTTATATATATTTTACATAGAAAATAAATGAACTTTTATAGATAAATAAACTCATTTTAATTAATTAATAATGATGGTAAAATCATTTTCAAATTTTTTTTACCAAATTAAATAGTTTGTAGAAAAAACAGAAAATGTGACCGAAGAACTTTTTAGAAATTTCGACCATCGACACTGAAAAGTTATCAAAAACATTGTGTCTCTTTGTGCACAATATATACACATATACGATAGATAATTAACTATATAATTATATGCTTATTATCTTATGTTAATTATGTTTAAGTAGTGATGTGACAACTCATGGGTTTAAAAATAATAAACTTATATACATATATAAAGATATTTATCTCTTCTCATATCACTTGAAATTTTCATCATTACCCATTATTACTTAAGTCATATAACTAGAGAGAGGAGGGATTTGGCATGAGAGAGGAAGAGAAGAGATGACGTGACTTGAAAAAATGATGAGGTGTCAGATCTTGCTTATAAATAGCCCTTGAATTTCTCATTTTCTTACCTCCTCTTCCTCCAACCATAACTTCTTTATTCCCATCTCAAACGGTGATCGTATTTTTTTAAATCACCTAAAATTCCAGTTGCTACAACATTCTAGTTGACCACATTTTCCAATTTCGAAAATAGCTATGACAAAATAATTAATCTTTAAAAAGCAATTTTTCATCCAGAATTTCAAGTCCGAAAATTACCCTTATTCTTTTGATCACATATTCTTCAAAATGAATCGAAAATGAGTGATTCTATTTTTTAGATGATAGAGGAAAGAATTTCCTAAAACCTTTATTTTGACCACTTTTTAAAATTTTATGATTTACGTTTCCAAAAATTAGTGGAGATTTGACCCATTTTCTGTCTGTTTTTTTTAAAATAGATGATAATCCAGAGCTCCTCTACCTTCAAGCTACTACCCCACTCCTTCGGCCGAGCCTACATACACCCAGGCCAAGCCTATTTTAAGGGATGCTAGCACCTAAACCCTACATTCTTTAAAGCTAGTGAGTTGTTGGCAAGTTTAGCTTAAGTTCGGGTAGCTTTTGCGGAAATTTGGTGAGTAAATTAACTCACTTTTTAGTATAAAGGTTAGCTTACATGTTGACATCATATGTGATGAGTATATAGTGTTAATATTGGTTTGTTATGATGTTGATAATCATTGATTTGAATAGTGTTAGTCGTTAGATTTGGTTATGCAATTTGGTTGTGATATTATGTAGATAATAAGCATGAATCTTTGTGAGTATATATTTTTTATATGGTAAGGATGATGTATGTTATTTGATGTATGATTGTGTATGTGAACTAAGGCCATGATGTTTAGAAACAAAGTTAGTGACTTTGTATGTAATTGCGATGGATCCGAGACCTGAATGCTATCAGGTTTTGTTTTTCTTAAAGTTTTGAATTGGTTATTAAAGTTTTTTTCATCTATGTTTAAAGTTTTTAAAACTTTCTAAAAGGTTTATAAACATGAAATGGTAAAGTTAGTGAGGTGTTTACGCTTTAAAAATATGTTAAAGCAAATTGCACTAAGAGAGATAATCGCTATATGTAGTTCGACTAAAGTTTTGAATTTCTATTTCATTTTTTTAATTTGAAATTGTTTTGTAAAAGGTTTTCAAACATAATTAGTAACATTTAAAAGTAATTAAGTTTGTAATTTAATTAATTAGTTAGTTAATTAAAAGGTAATTGGCACTTAATTGATAATTAAGAAGGTGATTAGAGGTTAATCATCACTTAAGTTAAGTTAATGGCTGCTAATTAATTAATGAAGTTTAAATTAGTGATTAATGTAGTTAAGAAGTAATTATGCAATTAATAATTAATTAATTAAGACTAATGGTTATTTATTTATTTATTTAACATATTATTTAATTAATATTTGATTAATTAGGGTTTAACTTTTAAACAATTTGATTTAACCTTACCCAGGTTGCATTAGGAAGTTAATTAGTACTTAATCAAGTTCGTTGAGACTAGTTAGGATTAAGTTATGATTTAATCTTGATTTAATAGGGTTAATTAAGGTTTAATTAAGGTTTAAGCTGATTAAATCTATTTAAATCTTTTCAAAGGTGATTTAATACTAAAACGAATGCATTTTAAATAAATCTTCTTTTTCATGCGAACTGCTTCCAAATCAAAGGATCTCTTGTCCGGACCCTTTGGTGACCCATATGATTAGGAGAATTAAATGACATCTTTTAGTAGAACAAAATACATTCTGCTATAGTGTAAGTTATTTGATTGTGTGGACAGGTGTTGAGTAGAATAAATCTTTGTTCTATTATAAACTGATTGAATTGTTTGGACATCTATTTAGCGTGATAAATCACCATCATTTTGATATGTTATTTGGACTTGTATATGCTAATTAGTTATATTGGCGTGTTATTCCCTAATTGGATATAAACTGTATTTACATATACGGCAGCATATGTAAATAATTGTTATGTGATTTGGGAATCGAATTGAAATTAAATGGTAACTTAAATTAGTATAATTGGGACTTCTAGCCTGATTTGGAATTTATAAAGTATGGTTTTGAATTTACTTTAATTCTTTAATCAACTTGAGGCTAAGGGTTTATAAATGGTTTTTCAAGTTATATAATTCTTATAAAGGTATTTACAAATGATAACTTGATTATGTAAAGTGGTCTTTACTAAGGAAAAGTGTTATTAAGGTGTTTTACAAATGATGTTTGTAAATGATATTTATAAGGATATTTTATAAAGGAATATAGAAAGGTTTATATGAAGAGTTTTAAAAATAGGAAAAAGATTTATAAATCATTTCAGAGATTTGGAAAGAGGTTTAAAAATTAACTTAAGGGTTTACAAAAGTGGGTTATAACATTATTTTGAAAATTATAAGTTAATTTGAAATATGAAATGAGCTTTTAAAAAGGGTAATTATTTATAAAGGATAAGCGGGATGTTTTATTTGGAAGAAATTTTTGGTTATTTAATATGGGATTTGGAAATAAAAACTTTGAAAAGTTTGTAAATATACTTATATGGATAAGATAAGTATATAATTTTGTTTCAAGGCATGAAAAGTAAAATGTTTTGGTAATATACTTATACCTTTGAGATAAGTATATAAATTTATTCCAAGTATAAAGGAAATGTATGGGGTTTGGAAACAGTGTTTTGAAAGGATCTTTTGATCAAATTTTATAAAGTGGTTTTTATTAATTAAAAAGAATTAATAAAGGCCTAGTGGGTCCCATATGGAAATTAAACCACGATTGGTGTTTGTTTATTCGATAGTTAAATATCCGACTATCGAAAATGGTCCCAAACGTAACTTTGGAAATATCTAGGAGAAACACGTGAGTTATATGGCATAATCATCTCTGATGATGATGTATTGTGTGTATAAATCTCGTTTCATTTTGCTAGGACATTTTTAAGGAAATTCATCCACTTACGGTTAGGAGGCGATCTCCGATCTTATCTTCGATTGTTTATTTCCTAAAGAATTGGGGTTGAGTTTACCGAAAATTATCGGTTGTTGGTACGGAGAGACCGGGATCGAATTTATATATCCAAAAACCACTCCAAACCAACATGTACGTTCGAGTGGAAGACATCTTGATAATGATTGAAGACAGTGCTATTTGAAGTGCAAGGGCTACTGCTACTACTCTTGAGGGTGATTCCAAAATGGAAATAGTAGAGTTAGTGCCCTCGGTTTCATTCGAACCCAGAAGAAACTTTTATGGACGAATGCTGGCATTACATTGACGTTCGGAGGGCAGTGTTAGCATTCCAAGATGGATTGCTATTCAGAAAGGTTAAACGTAGCTTCAAGCCTCACAACCATAAGGAATGGCAAAAACAGGGCATGTAGCAGAGTTATGTGGTTAGCGACTATTAGGAGCGGTCACCCCATTCTAGATGTCCCTTCTAGATTTGGTTTGCATGCAAACACCATGGTAGTATTTATGTTTGTCAATGTAAGGACATGTTTCTATAACTGTCCAAATTTAGGATAAGTCTAGTGTACTCTGATGTTGTATATATGAATAAAGATGTTTCCTTTTTTGTATAGATCATTGTTGTATTATATATTATTCGCTGCGTTGTGAGATTCTGTGTAACGACTTGTAATTTTCAATCCCGAAAATTCCAGATAAGTAGGAAAAAGAAGAAAAGAGATAGAGGAAGAAGGAGAAACAGAAACACCAAAACACAGAATCTCACATTCACAACGGATCCAAAATGTAATATCAAATAAAATAACAGTTATACAAAGGAAAACTGTATCAGTTAATTGACATTAATACATCAGAGTTACATCATTTCACAATCACTGGACAGTTAAAACAACTTGTCCCAGATAAATAACAATATCACAGCGGAAAACACTCCATACATTCCTGCCATCCACCTCGCCTCCTGAGCTCCAGAACATCCTTACCTGAAAATCTGTAATACTCGCTCTCACCCGAGCATTACATCAAAGTAACACTCGGGTCAGGCTGGTAACCAGCATGAGTAAACCCATCTAACAAGAAATACCAATGCATAAAATTATTTAAAACCCGGGTAACTTGTACCTTACTACGAGTTCCTAACTTGCCATAGTCAATACACATCATACAATCATGTCTAAGTATTATTACTTAAATCAAATGACAAAGCTTACATTATAATTCCATTCCAGCCTATTTATTCCAAAGTTCAAATATATAAAGAATTATTTTAGATTACAAATCGAAGTGGTTTCGGGTATGTACTTAAACCCGACCCCGGTCTCTTCGAATCCAATATCATTCTTCAAGTCAAACTGTTTAAGTTTAAACGATTACAATTTATATTCAGGATATCATATCCACACAATCGTTTATCTCAGATAAATAACCCATATTATCACAGTTCAACCAAAATATCTCATACCACAAAAGCATTACAAATCTCACATCAGAGATATCAATAATCTAGGGCACCCCAGATCATTTTATCCTTTATAAGCAAGATTAATTAGTCACACAATTTCTAATTGATTCAAAATAAAATTTAAATTAATTGCTTCAAATCACCTTTAAATCCCGCTTACCTATCATTAGTTACAAATCAATTAATCAATCATCCTTAAATTATCATCTTTAATTACGTTAAGTAATTAGTCTCTAATCGATTATACAAATTAATTAACCTTCAACCACTCACATTGAATAACCCTTTAATTTCTCTCATAAAGTAATTTACAATGATCCTTAATTAATTACTCTAATTAATTATTCTATATTCATTTATATTGATTTATTATCCTATAATTAATCACATTAATTAACTAACCCTTAATTTAAATTTCCTTAATTAATCCATACTTTAATTAATCACGCTAAGTAATTAATCCTCAATTACTTCCAATAAGTAATTTTCCTTTAATTACTTTCATCAAGTAATAATCCATTGGTTAATTATCCTCAATTAATTAACCTTCAATATTTATTAATTTAACTTTAATTAAAATTTAATTAATTAATCCTTAACAAATTTATTCTTTAAATTACTTACATTAAGTAATTATCATTTATTAAATCACATTTAGTAATTGCCCATTAATTACCCACATTAATTAATGACATCTAGTCATTATCATTAATTAATTACATTAAGTAATTGATCTATAATAAATTTATCATTTTTAATTAATTGCCGTAATTAATTAATCAATCCCTTAGATTGATTACATAAACTAATTAACTAATTATCTTAATAATTAAATTAAATTAATTATTCTCTTAACTGATTGTATTAACTAATTTACCACCTTTATTAATTATTTATATTTATTCAATTACATCGTTCAAATCATCTTAAAAAATCATGTAGGAATTAACCTACTATATAATCACTTAAACAAATAATTTCAAAACATTTGAAATTTTGAAAACTTGTTTTAAACTACTAGTGCAATTTTTAGATCTTGATTTATAATTTTCTTTGTAACTTCACATTTTTGATAAACTTGAAAACCTGATTGATTAACAACAATCAACAAGAGACCACACCAGTTTCCTGAGTCCTACCCGTAATTTACCCTGAGCCCAAACCCAAAAAACCCCGATTGACAACGCGATTAGACATAAAAACTTCTCGAGTCTAATCCTTCTTCTACCCGAGTCAAATCGAGACATAATCCCAACGCCACAACCCAAACTCAAATGCATGCACGTGCACCGATCGTTGGCGAAGCTCCAACATCTGTGACTTCCACCAACAAGTCATCTTTGACTTCCTCAATCCATCGTGCCACTCAGAAAATTCAATCGATCATGGCATCAGAATTTTACACGATCGAACCACCCAGGACAAAAACTGGTCACCAATAATCCCTCAACCTACCCATTTTTGCCTGCCTGAAGCTCTGCCACCTTGACCATGGCCTCATCGAAAACCAAACTCCATTTTCCCCCTCGACCAATCACTTCCGGCTCATCCTTGCTGCTGAAATCAACAAATTTCCATCGTCGACCAAAATGGGTTATTAAACCCTACAACTCCTCCGAACGGCCTCCCTGGTGGCTTAAAAATCTCATCACCAATTTTCCTGAGATCGTCAACAACCCGGCCACCTCCAGGCCCAAACTCGAAATCCCCCTCACCGTCGATCATCGGCAAACACGAAAATACCCAACTTCGAATATCTCCGATTACCTCAATTGTCTCATGCCTAAAAATCTAGATATTCATATCAAAATTTGTGATTTGTTAATACGAATCATAATATAAAATCCAAACTAGAATTTATAAACATCAAATTTTTGACTTACTTTAGATTCTTACTGTGATTTACTCTTTTGAATTTATCACTTAATATAAATTCTTGAAATTATTTTTAAAAATTAGTTTACATTGTTATAATCATCTTCACTTTAAAGATCAAGGTTTGAAATCATTTTATTTAGAAGATATGCATTTTTAAATGGATTAGGATCCTGTTTTTAATCAGATGAGATACATATTTCAGAACATATATACATAGGTATATCCTATTTACCATCATGCAAATCACAGCCATCATTCATGCAAACAATTTGTACTATATCACTGCAAAATTTCGTCATGCATATGAAGGTCAATACCAGATTTAAACTTTGTAAAACAGCTGTTTACTCACCTTATACCCTGGAACAAAGAACAGAGTTAAATTCTTCAACTTGATATTTGATTTGGATCTGATATTTATGACCTAAGAACTTGAACTTGATTTTTGAAACTGGTATTTGAATTTTCTTGTGAAGAATTGCTTCAGGTTGATTTTGCAGCTAGCCTTTTGAATTTTGAAACTGAGTTGATCTTTGTTTTGCTTGATTGATCTAGTTGAATTTGCTTTAATTTAATTTTTGGTTTGATTTTCTTTTATTTTATACATTGAAGATAGAAAAAAAGAATGAGATAGGGTTTGATTATTCTCCATACGTTCTTGCCATCCAGCATGCCTCCTGAGCTCCAGAATGTCCTACGTGGAAATATGTTATACTCGGTATGACCCAAGCATTACATCAAAGTAACACTTGGGTCAGGCTGGAAACCAGCGTGAGTAAACCCATCTAACATAAAATATCAATGCACAAGTCTTATTTAAAAACCCTAGGTAACTCGTACCTCTACAAGTTCTTAACCTGTTGTAGTCAAGTAAACATCCAAAAATCATCTAAGTATCATTACTCAGATTAAATGACCAAGTTCACATTGTTTATTCCATTCCAGACTATTTATTTCAAAGTCAAATCCAAAAAAAGAATTATTTAAGATTACAAATTGAAATGGTTTTGGGTATGTACCGATACCCGACCCCGGTCTCTTCGAATCCAATATCATCTTAAAAACAAAGCATTTAAGTTTAAACAATTCCATATATCCAGATTTACATATTTATATAGCCCTTCATCACAGATAGACAAACCATATTATCTCAATTTAGTCCAATTATATCATATCACATATCATTACTTATCAAAGATATCATGTAATCCAAGGCATACAATATCATTCAGTTATTCATAAGCAAGATTAATTAGTCACACCATTCCAATTAATTTAAATAAATTAAATTAATTCTTTTAATCACTTTTAATCCTGCTTACTTAACATTAATTAATTACAAACCATTAATTAATCATCCCTTAATCATCCTCTTTAATTACATTAAGTAATTAGCCTTTAATTAATAACACAAATTAATTAACCCTCACCATTCACATTGATTACTTTTATCCTCAATTAATTACTCAAATTAATTATCCTATAATCACTTACATTGATTAATTATCCTTTAATTAATCACACTCATTAATCAACTAACCCTTAATTAATTTTCTTGATTAATCAATCCTTTTATTTATTACACTAAGTAATTAATTCTCAATTACTTCCCTTAAGTAATTAACCTCCAGTTACTTCATCGAGCAATTATCCCATTGGTTGATTATCCTCAATTAATTACCTTAATTTATTACATTGATCAATTAACCTAAATCAATAATTTAATCATAATTATTAATTATTCTTCTGCTAATAATTAATTACTCTTTAATTACTAATTTATTAATCAATAATTAATCTTTAATTACTTATTAATTAATCTTTAATTATCAATCAATTAATAATTTTAAATGATAAATCATTTATCTTATTTAATCTTCTTATTATTTCAAAATCTTACCTAATAACCTTGGAATCAAAATAACTTAAAAGCTTTAAGTTTAGTTAAATTTTAAAGCACTTAATCTTTTTAATTAACTACTTAATTACCTATTTAATTAAATTTTAAAAACAACTTAAGGATTGACTTAATTAACTAAAACTTAAAAATAAATTTCTCAACTTTAATTAACAAACATTAAATAATCAATTATTACTTAAAGTTGTTTTAAAAGTAATTAGTTTTAAACTTGAGATTGTTAAATCTAAACTAATTAACATTCGAATAATACCCCGAGACAATTCATGGTTTACTCGCACAAAACCTGAGCATTACCTCACCAAACCCCGAGTCAAATACTTCAAAACTCTCGAGCCATCCCCGGGTACTCACGAACCCTAAATACTTGGAGCCATACACGCAAACTACACGAGAAACGTCCCAAGCAATACACGAGAACGGCATGAGAAACTATCTTCCCCAAAAACTTAAACAATCGCCAGACACAAGTGCACACGCGTGCACATTCAACAGCCGCCAGATTGCCTCCGGCCTTCGCTCCGACCATCTCCAAGTCACCTACGACCTCCGTGATGAACTCGACCCTTCGGCCCCGTTGAACTCACCGCGAGATGAAAACGAGCAAATCAGACCAACCTGGAAACCACCATGTCGACGGAAAAATCCCGATCACCGACGAACCAGACTTCGAGGACCCTCGCCTTCCTCACCAAAGCATTACCTCATCTTCCAGCATCGATTTACCCTATCGCAACTCGTTCCGATGCACTGACGTCGATGGAACCACCCCGACTATCAATCTTGCCAAACAACACCTCAAAACCCTATCGCACCGACGTACGGCCACCTCGATCACCATAAAAACCTCCCTCTATTTTTCCTATGGTCACACATCCACAAGCTTCCTTCGACAACAAAATTAGACCTCAACACATCGTCGATCGTCGGCAATTCGTCGATGACCCCAAAGCCAACAATCCAGATTTCCCGAACAATACAATTCTAAAAATCACGAAACCTATTTTAAAATTCATGATTTACAACTAAAAACCTGATTATGGATTCCAAATATGAAATCATGACGTTTGATTTTCTCTAAATTTTCAAAGTTTCACTGTAAATTTCGTTTTTAGAGATAAATGCTCACCATTTAAACTCAAATCATTTTTATAAATGATGTTACCTCATTTTAAACATTTACCTTTCAGAAATCAAAGTCTAAAATGATCTCTAATGTAAGATAGGAATTTTTGTTTGAAGTTTTGAGGCTATGATTATAACAGAGACAAGAGATGTACACACAATCATATACATCCATATATATACAGGGCAGATTCAATAATATTTTCAGAAAGAATTTTTCATGCATACTGTTAACGCTAGAAAATAAACGCTAACACCCCGGTGTATAGATGGAAATTGTGAAAGCACCACCCGTTGGTACGGGAACAAAGTATATGCAAAGAAATCACAGGAAAGCTATAAAAGACACAGTATTTATAGTGGTTCGGCTTAGGATCAAGCCTACGTCCACTTTAAAGCTCTTTATTGCTGAATTAGTTACAATTCTTTACAATCAACTCTGATTACAACACACTTAGACAAATATCTCAAACCCCGATGTAGAAGAATCCTTCGAATGCATGATGAATGAATTATTTTTCTTCTTGAGATTTGTCGAAATGTCTTTGGTGATTGGAGTGATAGAAGTGTTGTTTGAGTGTTGCTTGAAGTCGAGATAACAGCAGAGTAATGGCGCCTAGGAAGTCCCCTCCCCAAATGTTGAATATGGCCATGTATTTATAGGCAAAATGTTAGGCTGAAACTGTCAAGTCATGAGTCGTGACCGACTCATGATGAGTCGTGACCGACTCATGATGAGTCGTGAGTCATCTACGAGTCACCCCTTTGCAGCATGACTCTGAACTTGCCTCTGAGTCTTGTGTCGTGCGTCGACTTATCTTTTGGGTCGTAAACCTCCCTGAGTCGTGCCATCCTTAACTCATAGAATCTCCTTAACTCTCCAGGTTCCTTAGGTCGTAGGTTTCTTGAGTCGTTAGCCTGTTGAGTCGGTAAGACCTTAAGTGGATGAGTCGTGATCAGATGAGTCGGTCTTTGATGAGTCGGAGCCAGGTCAAATGAGTCGGTACTTTCCCTAAGTCGTCCTTTCAATGAGTCGCTAATGCTTTAACTTATTAGGCTCCTTAAGTCGTGAGTCGCTGAGTTTAGAAACTCCCATGAGTCGCATAATAGTTGAGTCGGGGATTCTTTGAGTCGGTCCTTTCCTTAAGTTGTGAGGTCTCCTAAGTCGTTAGGCACCTTAAGTCGTAGGTCGTTTCAAGTCTTAACCCGTTGACGCCTCTAACTCGTAGGCCTTTTAGCTCGTATGCAGGAACGGGGTTAACATTTGCCCCTCGAAGCACACGCTTAAGTCGTAAGTCGTGTGCTTCGACTCATCATGACCCGTGCCGAATCGAGTCCTAACATTTCCAGGTATAAAAATGCTTGAGTCGCTTCTCCTCTTTCTCACTTCTTATTACTTATCCCAGAGCCGCATCTGCCATTAGAGACCTTTCAACCTTTCGAAGGCGAATCCAAGTTAATTGATCATCAATCCATCCTTTCCACTACATTGCGTAAGTGATTTCGAACTTCAATCCAACAACGTCCATTGCTAGGGCACAAATTTTCGCTTCCTGTTCCCAAATCACCGCCGCATGTCTCACTTGGGCTTTGATTTGAGTTGTGAACGATTCTGATCATTGTTGGCTACGTTGTTGTTGTGATCCTCTAGATTATAGCATCGCGTTTGATTCGCCGTACACTTGAAGCGATTCGAATTGGTTTTTTGGGTGCTTTCTGATGATGTGAGGAGAAGATGATGAATTACAACGTCTTGATTTGACTGGCCCGTGGGTTCGGAGGAGATGAGGAAGTTCTTAACGGGTTAACGGGTTAGAAAGGGGTTGATTGGTTGAGGAAACGACTTAGGATCTCACGACTTAGTTGGTTTTGCTTTTCGGCCACTGATTCTGAAATACCTTGCAATCACAACCGTACACGACTTAATGCTTTTAGCCATAAACCACAAACGACTCAAGCTATAAGTCGTGAACGACTTAAGCCATAAGCCGTGCACGACTCAGTACTTGCTACTTTCCCGTGACTTATCCCTTAAACCGTGCACGACTTAAACTATAAGCCGTGTACGACTCAGTGGCTTCCATGCGACCCAGTAGCCTTTACTATCGACTTTAATCCGACTTAGCAAATTTTACGACAAAATCCATGAGTCGTGACCGGGTTAGAACTTAGAAGGTTTCTTATTGCTTTGATCTGGAGCCTTCCTCCTGTTCTTTGACTTACGACTCATAGTGCTGCCGACTTATAACATCAGCGGTTTAGAGTTGGAGTAACCTAACTTAACTCGCCTCACTTTCCTTAGGTCGTAGTCGAGCCACCTAAATAGCCAACGACTTAGCTTAACCCGTACAAAGAATCCTTGAGTCGTTTTCGACTTAGTACTTGTAAATTTTGTTTGAACTCCGAATTATTGCATGGACTCTGAACTGCTATACTGCTGCATTCTTTTACTGATTACTTCAACTTGTAAGCTAATAATCTGTTAATACAACATTCACAGAAAACTGGGACGAATATACTGTCATTGATTGTCCACATCGAACGACAGATTAGTTAATGATATATAATTAACTTAAATAAATCGTGTGAATGAAGTGCTACTAATTTCAAGTGGAATATTAAAGCAGCACTGGATTAGTCAATTGAAACTGACCAGCCCGCATTAATATTGTGCTTGAGCTTTAAATAACAAGTTCCGAAATTACCATAGTCAATCAATCGTCAACCAGTTTAATTCCAGTTATCTTTACTTGTTATTATTATTATTTTATTAGCTTTGCACGACACTTCACACTTTTTAGGAAACGTGTACCTTCGCATTTGAACATCCAGTTGCTTGTGTAGAATGACCTCTCATCAAGAAGAGCCGATGGGTCAGGCTGAAGATGTCTTTCCAGTAGCCATCCCTATAGACAACCCTCCGGAGAGAACACCCACAACTTTGAATCAGCGGGTGTTTAACCAACTGCGCATTCAGTTTGGCATTGATGATGCTGACACCTTATTTCCGGGGCCAAATGACACTGCTGACAATCCTCCCTACGGCTTTGTTGCAGTCAATCGCCAAATGTGCTTAAGTGGGGCGATTCCTCCTTTTAACGGCTTTCTCCAACAGCTTCTGCTTCGGTTGTCTATCTCTCCATTCCAATTACACCCCAATGGCTATGCCATTTTGATGGGGTTATGTGTTCTATTCAGGAGAGTTTTGGATCGGTTACCAAGCTTCGAGGAGATCTGCTATTTTTGCTCATTCACGAAAACTAAAGACCATCCCTCCATTGTGGTTGTAAGAAGCGCTCGAAATCGCAAACTTATTACTGATCTCTCCGAAAGCGCTCACGGATTTTTGAATCAGTTTTTCTTCGTTCGCTGCCCTCCAGGGTTTTATGCCATCTGGAGAGTGGGAAGTAAGATTTCCTGTCTCTACTTTTTCCGTTTTGAAACTTTCTCGAGATCTGAACTCTCAGCTGCTAATTTCATTCTTTCTCTGTTTTTAGCACTACCACCCCCTGCTAGGGACCCAAGTCTCAAGCAAATTTTTGAAAGATTAAGTGCCGTGCCGGTAGAAGAGAGGAGCATAAAGTTTCTGCTAAACGATGAACTTTTACATCAATACGGACTCCTCCATCTCTCTCGCTTTACTCGGCCTCGTGAAGCTCCAACGGAGGTTCCTGACTCTCCGGTGAAAACTCCTGATCTTCCGATCTCCACTAAAGAGCACATACGAGGAGAAATTTCTGCAGAAACCTTATTAGTAAAGTGCTCTACTCCCAGAGACGATACGGGACCCTCCGAAAAGCCCGCACTTGCTCCCATTATTGAAGAAGAAGAGGAGCCCCTTTCCCAAACCAGGGAGAGTGCTGACAAAGGAGATGATGGAGGGAATCAGGTTGGGCATGCGGTGATGACGTCTTTGGGGATTTAAGCGACATAATTATTACTTCCCAAGAGCTCTTTAAAGAAGACCCTGCTCATGGTAAAGCTATACCTCCGACGATTGAAGCAACGTCTGCCCTCCAACAGACTCTTACTCCTTCATCTCAAGAATTGTCATCAACAGTGAAATCTATCACTTCCCCCCAACAGAGGAGTGGTTCGTTAGTCCAACGCGAGTAGCTTGCACTTCACACACAACTAAGGATTTTCCAGCACATTTATGCACTTATCTTCTTATACTTTAGAGATTTCTAAAGCTTATCTTTTCTTATTTCAGATTCTTCAATGACACGCGGCGGATCGTATTATCAGGATTTCCAACGCTACGGGGGGCGTGGTCAATATGATTATCGGCGTTACTTTCCCTCTTATAGAGAGTCTGACGAAGAGAGGGCTGCTCGAAAGGCTCGTGAAAGGAGGGATGCAGAAGAGCATCATGACAGAAGGGATAGGGATGATTACCATGATTCTCTGCAAAGGAGTGACGACTCTCACAAAAGGAAATCTTACGACGACCGGGGAAAAGGTCATGTAACTGAAGATTCAGGCAAACGAGCCCGACATGGTGAGAGACATACTTCCACTATTCCCGAAAAGCCTACTGCCCCTGCCCCTCTTGACATTACTTCTGACTCTCCTGCTCTTGGGAAGGAGGACATCCAGACAATAATAAGTAGGCCTAAATTTCAAGTGGGACCGGGCCCAGCCACTTTACAAAGTCGTTTTCCGCAGTGGTGTTTAAAGGGTGTGAGGTTCGATCTCGACCTAGTCCCTATTGACAAGCCTGCTATGCTACGAAATCTTGACGCCGTTAAACTTGATATCGAGAGGATGTCAAACTGGCAGAAGCTTGTTGATGAGCTTCAACGAGTTAACCGTGCCAACTTAGAGGCTATGCTCACCATGGAGAACGATAAGGCTGAGTGGCAAAAGGTCCTTGAGCAGCATGACGCCGAAATGAGAAGTATTACTTCCTACAACGAGGAGCTCGAAGCAAAGGTTGAGAAGTTGAAAGATGAGCTTGCTGCTTCCTCTACTTCATACTCTCAAAAAGAAGAAGTGCTTCTCAGACAAGTTAGAGATGCTCATGCCAGTCAGAGAGACGCTGAGGACAGGCTTGAAGTACAAAAAAGAATCAGTGACGGCTATGTCTCTGATATTGCTGAGCTTCGAAAGAAAAACAACTCCCAGGAGGCGGAGATACAAATGCTTAAGCTTCAGCTTGCCAGAACTGAAAGGGAGCGCGATGAGGCTGTCGCCGGCAAAATCGCAGCCGAAGAGTCTCATGAGGCGACCAAAAACAGCTTCGGCTCAACATTATTCGACTTCTACTTGCATAGCGTCTTGGGGCGTGGAAGCCTCGCCTTTCTTGGTCCCAAGTATGAGATCACTTTAGCTGAAGTGTGGGAGGCCGCCCTCGATATGCTTGGTGCTGAAGGTGCTGGTTATGACGAGCCAGCCCTGGAAAGGCATTATTTTGATGAAGACGCTCGCGCTGCTCTCGCCAGGGGAAAGGAACAACTTGCCAAACTAAGAACCGAAGTCACGGAAGGGGACCAGCTAGGGAAAACCACTTCAACTACTCTAGTCCAGCCACCTTCTTCGTCTGAAGTCGACATTATTGGTTCCAGTTCCCATCTCGCATCTCCCACCAAAGTTACCGCTGATATTACAAGCACACAAGGTGGAGACGAGGGTGAAGAGAGCGCTGATGCGCAAGCTTATGAAGTCGATATCAGGAAACCAGCTTCTCCAGGTAATTTCACTGTTAATCTTGCTACTGTCAATTCTGCTCAAGCTGGTTACTCGTTTATTTCTCATGAGTTTCACGAGCTCCTTGGCTATTTTCTCAACCTTGACGAGCCTTCATCTCCTCTCTTTACTGACTTCATTGGTGAACCCTCATCTCCTCTTTTTACTGACTTTAACCTTTTTTCTTCTGTAGAGAAAGTACCAAGCACTGCTCAAACTTCTACTCCTCCGGTCATCCTTCCTTCATCTCTTCAGGCGGTGCCTCCTTCTGCCTCGCAACCTGGATCACAGGAGGAACAAATAGAGGCTCTTCACGGCTTGGATGATCCCATCACTTCGCAAGAGCAGAAAGATGAGAGACCTGAGGGAGGTGACATTTCCCCGGAACGGACTCCTTCTGACGACATTGTTTTATCAAAACTTGTCACTCCGGGGAGTGAGTCTTCCTCACAAAGGAGAGAGAAGCGTGGGACATCAAAAAGGAGGGGGAAGAAAATCACCGCCACTGAAGAGGTGCCGGAAGTTGAACCGGTTACACTTGCCTCTCCTACTTCCCTTATACCCACTGGACGACCTGAAAAGCTGGTTATTCGACCGAGCAAAGGGTCCAAAGGAGGGAAGAAAAAGTGAAGATTTTAGTTTTTTGCCTTTTGTATGAACTGGCCGAGAGTTGTGCGGGTACCGGCGCCCGCTTTTATTTTGAAAACCTGTATCTGCATTATAGTTGAATAAAATGATTCTTCGTTTGTACAAACTTCTGTTTGAATTTGAGAATGCATTTACTATTTATTTTTGCACAAGTTTGTTTATATAGTGTTGCAGCGGGCTTATGGTATGTTGCTTGAGTATTACTCTACTGATGCATCTATACTACTATACCATGTTGCCCCCATACCTTAAGCTTGCTGCAATATTTTACACTTCGAGGGGACTTGCACTCTTATTTGCTAAAGAATAATTATTTTATTCTTTAAAGAAAAATTTTTATAGAGTACAAATCCCTTCGTATAAGTTTTTACGCTTTGTCGTCCGAAGAAATCACTTTTTTCTTTTGCTTACGTGCATATTTCACCAAGTGAATTCCTCTATGTGGTAAAGCGGACCTCTGAAGGGTACTTTAACTTCTTTTCTTTTTACGATCATTTCCCATAGTAGGCAAATTACTTTTCCTTTGAAAGTTAAAGTACGCTTTTGATGAGGATTTTTTTTTTTTTTTTTTTTTTATATATAGAAAGTTGTACCTCTAAGGAGGGATTTTTTCACGTTTCAACACTTGGAAGTTTTATTTCAATCTCGGTGAAACGTGTACCTCCAAAGAGTTATGCCTTAGAAATCCTTTTCACGTTTCAACACTTGGAAGTTTTATTTCAATCTCGGTGAAACGTGGGTTTCTGAAGAGGTCTTTCTTCTTAATTGTGTCCCCGGGAGGGGGTTGTACCTCTGAGGAGGGATCTCTCACGTTCCAACACTTGGAAGTTTTATTTCAATCTTGGTGAAACGTGTACCCCCAAAGAGTTGTGCCTTTGAAGAAAGCCTTTTTACGTTTCAACACTTGGAAGTTTTATTTCAATCTCGGTGAAACGTGTGCTTTCAAGAAGGTCTTTGTTTTTTGCATTTCAACTTTGGTGAAGTGAAATTCCGAAGAGCGGTTGCTACACTTCAACTCCTGGCGAAATGTGCCTCCGAAGAGGGCTTTTATTTTGTTTACATTTCAACTCTGGTGAAGTGAAATCCCGAAGAGCGGTTATAACACTTCAACTCCTGGTGAAATGGGCCTCCGAAGAGGGCTTTTATTTTGTTTACATTTCAACTCTGGTGAAGTGAAATCCCGAAGAGCGGCTATAACACTTCAACTCCTGGTGAAATGGGCCTCCGAAGAGGGCTTTTATTTTGTTTACATTTCAACTCTGGTGAAGTGAAATCCCGAAGAGCGGTTATAACACTTCAACTCCTGGTGAAATGTGCCTCAGAGAGGGTTTTCATCGCCTGGAAGTTACTCTCTCATGGTTGGAGGGTCATGACTCCTCCAATCTTTTTTGTTGAGTAGAGAACTTTCTTTTTTGTGGCGTATGACCCATTAGAGGTCTTTTATCCTCCGAAGAGTTGCGCCTCCGAAGAGGACTTGTGCCGCTGATGGTAGCTTTGGTTGTTCCTCTGTTCACTTGCTTATGCCTTTTCAGCGATCCTCTTTTTTTTTTTTTTCTTTTCAAGTTTTCATTCCCCTTTCTCTCACAAGTGGCTTGTTTAATCCAAGGAAGTGTACTTCATTGCCAGGCAAGTTCGTGAGAACGGGCACTAGCTTCCTAATTGGATGTTTGTTTGTTCAAACGATCTCAATTTATCAGCAAGGGCTCGTTTCTATCGAAATCATTAGCCGTTCAATTGAAGTATTTCCTATCTAGGATTTGAATTCGGGGTCTTTGTGACTTGAAATTTGTTTGTTGAATGATGGTGAGAATCGCTCAGTCTTATTATGCGCAAGTTTTATTTCCATGGTCTGCAAAAATTTAAATTGACATTTTAGCAATACATCTTATGTATTTTTATATCGAAAACAAAGCAAGCATATAATGATAATAAGGAACACAAGATTTATAGTGGTTCGGCCATGAAATTGGGCCTACATCCACTTTATATTTTTTTTTTATTATTTACTTGCATCAGTTTCACAATTGCTTTCAATTACAAGAATCATACATCCATAATTCTTTTTACAATTTTTCAACAAAATTTTCAAGTAAAGTATGGACGCAAGTGGTTGCTGTTCCATGCCCTTGGAATTTGTTCTCCATCAACAGTGGTGAGCTTGAATGTGCCGTCAAGAAGCTTCTGACCTACTACATATGGTCCTTCCCAATTTGGCCCAAACACACCTGTCGCGGTCATAATTCTTTTCAGGACTAGATCTCCAATTTCAAAGCTGCGTTGACGAACTTTGGAATTGAAATGTCTGGCTATCCTTTGCTGATGAGCTGCAACTCTGAGGTTAGCTTCATCTCTTTTTTCATCAAGGAGATCCAGCGCTTCAAGTTGCAGCTTTTCATTTTCTGCTTGATTGAAATGGATTCTTCTGTGTGAAGGGACCTCTGTTTCAACCGGGATCATTGCTTCCGATCCGTATGCTAACGAAAAAGGAGTATGCCCAGTTGCAGTTTTGTGAGTAGTTCTGTATGCCCATAGTGCGAGTGGTAGTTTATCGACCCAACCACCTTTTGCTCTTTCGAGTTGCTTTTTGATGGTTGATTTGATGATCTTGTTCACTGCTTCCACTTGCCTGTTTGCCTGCGGATGAGCTACTGCCGAAAAGCTTTTCTGGATTTTGAATTGTTTGCAAAAATCCTGGAATTCCTCACTTTCAAACTGAGTACCATTGTCTGTGATTATTTTCTGAGGCACACCGTATCTGCAAATGATATTCTTGGTCACAAAGCTTATCATTTTCTTAGAAGTGATAGTAGCCAATGGTTCAGCTTCAGCCCACTTAGTAAAATAATCAACTGCAACAATAGCATATTTAATCCCTGATTTAGCAGTTGGTAGCGGCCCAATGAGATCCATTCCCCAAATTGCAAATGGCCATGGACTGACCATCTGTGTGAGTTCGGTAGAAGGTGCTCTAGGAATTTTGGCATATCTTTGGCACTAGTCACATTTTCGGGAGTAATCCGCGGCATCCCGATTAATTTCTGGCCAAAAATATCCGTATCGGAGAATTTTCTTTGCTAGTGTTTGACCACCTGAATGATCACCGCATTCTCCTCCATGCACTTCAGCTAGGATTGTTTTGGACTCTTCCCGGGATACACATCGAAGCAATGGCATTGAGAATCCCCGTCTGTACAATCAGCCATCCCGAATTACATAGCGAGAGGCCTTCCTTAGTAGCTTTCGTCTTTCTATCGAGTTTTCTGGCAGAGAACCCCTGAGTAGGTAATCCAGTATTGGAGTCATCCATGACTCTTGTTCTTGAGATACATTCATAATCCAGTCTATATCCATCTCGTCTATACTTGGTGCTGAAAGGACTTCTACAGGGACCAATCCCAATAGTTGAGCTTCACCAGAACTTGAATACTTTGCGAGGGAATCCGCCTTCATATTCTCTTCACGAGGAATGTGGCTTATTGAATAGTGACCGAGTTCATATAGGAGTTCCCAAGCCTTTAACAAATAGGAAGGCAGATTTCCACCTTTTGCTTGAAATTCCTTCTTGACTTGACATACGATAAGCTGAGAATCACTGAAAATTTGTAATGCTCGAATGTTTAGCTCTTTAGCGATTTTCAGACCTGCAATAAGAGCTTCATACTCCGCTTCATTGTTTGTTGAAGGAAATTCCAGTCTTAGTGCATAACATAATGATCGACCTTCAGGAGTTTCAAGTACCACTCCGGCTCCAGAACAGTAGTCATTTCTTGCGCCATCAACATACATCTTCCACTGGATTGGAGAATCATTGATCGCTTTTTCCTTACCATTATCTTTCTCTGTGAATTCTGCAATGAAATCAGCTAAAGCTTGTCCGTTGATTGCTTTTCGGGGGTGATAGGTAATGTCATATTGACTAAGTTCAATGTTCCATTTTAGAAGACGACCCGAAGTTTCAGGGCGAAACAGGACTTGCTTTAGAGGCTGATCAGTGAGTACTTTGATAGGATGAGCTTGGAAATATTGCCTCAGTTTCCTTGATGCAACTAGTAGGCAATAGGCGAGTTTTTCCAACTTGGAGTAATTCAGCTCTGCCCCAGTGAGTCTTTTGCTGATATAGTAAACTGGATGTTGAATCCTTTTGTCTTCCCGTATCAGCGCTGCACTTAGAGCATGAGATGATACTGCCAAGTATATAAGAAGATCCTCACCATTGCCTGGCCTAGAAAGTATCGGAGGCGTTTCCATATGACGGATCAACTCTTCAAAGGCTTCTTGGCATTCGGGAGTCCATTCAAAGTTCTTCTTTCCTTTTTTCAGGGCATCGAAGAATGGGATGCATTTATCAGTAGCTTTGGAAATGAACCGGCTCAAAGCGGCGACCTTTCCGTTGAGACTTTGCAATTCCTTCTTCGTTCTAGGAGCTTTAACTTCTTTTAAGGCGGTAATTTGAGCTGGACTGGCCTCAATGCCCCTAGCACTGACGATAAAACCTAAGAACTTTCCGGATTCGACCCCAAACGTACATTTCAGAGGGTTAAGTTTCATTCTGTATTTCCGGAGGACTGCGAACATTTCTGCTAAGTGTTCAATGTGATCCACTGCTTTCCTGGACTTCACTAACATGTCGTCGACGTAGACTTCCATAGTTTTTCCCAATTGCGGTTTGAACATAGCATTAACAAGTCTTTGGTAGGTTGCCCCTGCGTTTTTCAATCCGAAGGGCATAACTCTGTAGCAATAAAGTCCAACACCCGTGATAAAGCTTGTATCCTCCTGGTCTGGCTCATGCATCATGATTTGGTTATAACCGGAGTAGGCATCCATGAAGGATAACAATTCATGTCCCGCAGTTCCGTCTACCAGTTGATCGATCCTGGGTAATGGGAAGCAATCTTTGGGGCAAGCCTTGTTTAGATCAGAAAAATCGATGCACACTCTCCATTTTCCATTAGCTTTTTTGACCAACACAGGATTCGAAACCCAATTCGGATATGTAGATTCTCTGATGAAGTTATTTTCCATGAGTCGATCAACTTCTTCTTTTAATGCTGCTGACCTTTCTGGACCTTGGGTTCTCCTTTTCTGTTTAACTGGCGTAAATTTTGGATCAATATTCAGAGCGTGTACTGCAACTTCTGGAGATATCCCACACATATCGGCATGAGTCCAAGCAAAGACATCCAGATTTGCCTTCAGGAAAGATATCAAGATGTTCTGAATTGACATATTAAGCTGTGAACCCACATTCAACACCTTATTTGGATCTTTTGGGTCAACAGGTACCGGAACTGTCGTTTCCACCGGTACTACTCTATTCTCCCCTGTACTGGCTTTTCTGGGATCCATTTCTTTCCGTGCCCCGCTGTGTTCGCCAGTGCAGGGTCCGCTCTGTAATTGCTACAAGGCTGGCTCCTTGATACGGACTGGGGTTGCCACACCCTTTCCCATTTCTCTTTTTCTTGACTCTCGCAGCTCTGTCAAATAGCACTCTCGCGCAGCATTCTGATCCCCTTTTATAACTCCTACTCCATTGTCAGTAGGGAATTTAATAGTGAGGCACCATGGGGCTAGGATAGCTTTGAATGCTGCGAGTGTTGGGCGGCCAAGAAAAGCATTATAGGCAGAAAACTCATCGACAATCACAAATGTTTGCTTTCGGACCACTTTCCTTTCTCCTTCCCCAAGTTCTACAAACAAATCGATGGTTCCTACTGGTTGCTTTGGCTCCCCTGTGAAGCCCACGATTTTCTGTGATGAGGCTTGCACATCGATCATAGGGATTTTCATCTGGTCAAATGTCTTTTTGAGAGGATATTACATGATGCTCCGCAGTCAATGAGGACTCTTCTGACAATGGCTGGTCCAATACCAGCCGAGATGACCAAGGGATCTAAAGTAGGAGCTTCAATACCTGTAGAATCTCTGGCTCTGAAAATAATATCATCACTGAAAGTTTTTTGTTGTTTAAGGGGTGTAGTGTCTTCTAGGACAAAGACGTTTTCTTCGGCTGGAGCATATTTCAAAGCCCTGGAATATCTCTCCATCTCACCCCAACTCTTGCCAGCTGGGTGAGGTCCTCCGGAAATGACATTGATAACGGGCCTTCCAGATTCATGCCCCGTAGCTTTCTCACCTGCCCCAGGCTGATGAACAGGAGCCCGCTGCCCCTGACTCGATGATGCAGGATTGTTGCTATTCTTTTTCACAAATTGCTGCAACTTGTTTTCTCTTAGCAACTCTTCAATAAGATTCTTCAGCTGGCGGCATTCATCAGTTTCATGACCTGGTTGATTGTGGAAGCGGCAAAATTTCCCACTTTGTATGGCTTTTCTCCCAGTTCTCAAAGGGATAGGTTTAGGGAAATCGACGGAATCTTTGGTGGCAAGGTAGATGTGCTCCGGCGTATGTGATAATGGAGTATATTCTGATGGCTTGAAGGACCGGGGCTTTTTCAGATTACCCTGTTTCTTTCCATTATTATTCTCCCTTTTCTGCCCCACCGACTCATTCTTGCGTGGAGCGACAGTATTGTCTTCAGCTTTTTCCAACACTGCCTTTACTGGCAAAGGACGACTTTCCAAGCGAATGAATTCGTCTGCTTTTTTGTAGAACTTCTCGAGAGAGGTTGGATCCTTCATATTTAACCATTTCCCAAATTCGCTTGACTTATCAATAGCCCTCATCAGATAAGTCAATATCATTCGTGGTTCAGCATTGTCCACTTCAGCCAATGCTATATTGAAACGGTTCAAGAAAGATCTGATAGACTCACCAGGATTCTGCTCTAAACTGGACAATGACATGATATCCTTGGCCTTCGAAGCATATAGCCTAAACTGCTCCTTAAATTTTCTGGTCAAGTCTGAAAACTGATCGATAGATCGAACTGGCAACTTGGTGAACCACAGCAAAGCCACGCCTTCCAGGTATACGGGGAAATATCGGCACTTTATTTCGTCGGAGGCCCTGGCACCTGTCATGTGCCAATCATATTTATACAAGAACTCATTCGGATCACTTGTCCCTTTGTAAGCTGGAATAGTTGGAGGGACAAACTTCCTTGGAAATTCCGCCTTCAAGATTTTTTCAGTAAACGGAGTTTTACTTGGAGCGAAACCCCATTCCTTCTCATCTTCAACCCTTTGCATACTTTCTTTCATGATCTGCCGGACCATTCCAGAAAGATATTCCTCATCATGTCGAGTTCTAGATCAACCGGCGTCAGGTACTGCCTGCTCAAAGGGACTAGTAGGCCTTTCATGAGCATTCCTTTCATTAACATCATGAATGTTGCCAGCATAGTTCCCTTCATTACCAGCCGGTTGATTGTTTGCCCCAAGTAAGTCGTTCAATTTATTCAGAATCAGAGCATTCTGGGCACTTTGAGCCTCTAGTTGTGCACTTTGGGCGTTGATCTGCTGGTTTAGCCCTAGAATCACGGCATCCAATTCCGCTTTTGTAACTCCAACAGACGGAGTGGGTAAATTAGGCACAGGGGAAGCCTTCGGCCCTTCGGCCCCGTTGAACTCACCGCGAGATGAAAACGAGCAAATCAGACCAACCTGGAAACCACCATGTCGACGGAAAAATCCCGATCACCGACGAACCAGACTTCGAGGACCCTCGCCTTCCTCACCAAAGCATTACCTCATCTTCCAGCATCGATTTACCCTATCGCAACTCGTTCCGATGCACTGACGTCGATGGAACCACCCCGACTATCAATCTTGCCAAACAACACCTCAAAACCCTATCGCACCGACGTACGGCCACCTCGATCACCATAAAAACCTCCCTCTATTTTTCCTATGGTCACACATCCACAAGCTTCCTTCGACAACAAAATTAGACCTCAACACATCGTCGATCGTCGGCAATTCGTCGATGACCCCAAAGCCAACAATCCAGATTTCCCGAACAATACAATTCTAAAAATCACGAAACCTATTTTAAAATTCATGATTTACAACTAAAAACCTGATTATGGATTCCAAATATGAAATCATGACGTTTGATTTTCTCTAAATTTTCAAAGTTTCACTGTAAATTTCGTTTTTAGAGATAAATGCTCACCATTTAAACTCAAATCATTTTTATAAATGATGTTACCTCATTTTAAACATTTACCTTTCAGAAATCAAAGTCTAAAATGATCTCTAATGTAAGATAGGAATTTTTGTTTGAAGTTTTGAGGCTATGATTATAACAGAGACAAGAGATGTACACACAATCATATACATCCATATATATACAGGGCAGATTCAATAATATTTTCAGAAAGAATTTTTCATGCATACTGTTAACGCTAGAAAATAAACGCTAACACCCCGGTGTATAGATGGAAATTGTGAAAGCACCACCCGTTGGTACGGGAACAAAGTATATGCAAAGAAATCACAGGAAAGCTATAAAAGACACAGTATTTATAGTGGTTCGGCTTAGGATCAAGCCTACGTCCACTTTAAAGCTCTTTATTGCTGAATTAGTTACAATTCTTTACAATCAACTCTGATTACAACACACTTAGACAAATATCTCAAACCCCGATGTAGAAGAATCCTTCGAATGCATGATGAATGAATTATTTTTCTTCTTGAGATTTGTCGAAATGTCTTTGGTGATTGGAGTGATAGAAGTGTTGTTTGAGTGTTGCTTGAAGTCGAGATAACAGCAGAGTAATGGCGCCTAGGAAGTCCCCTCCCCAAATGTTGAATATGGCCATGTATTTATAGGCAAAATGTTAGGCTGAAACTGTCAAGTCATGAGTCGTGACCGACTCATGATGAGTCGTGACCGACTCATGATGAGTCGTGAGTCATCTACGAGTCACCCCTTTGCAGCATGACTCTGAACTTGCCTCTGAGTCTTGTGTCGTGCGTCGACTTATCTTTTGGGTCGTAAACCTCCCTGAGTCGTGCCATCCTTAACTCATAGAATCTCCTTAACTCTCCAGGTTCCTTAGGTCGTAGGTTTCTTGAGTCGTTAGCCTGTTGAGTCGGTAAGACCTTAAGTGGATGAGTCGTGATCAGATGAGTCGGTCTTTGATGAGTCGGAGCCAGGTCAAATGAGTCGGTACTTTCCCTAAGTCGTCCTTTCAATGAGTCGCTAATGCTTTAACTTATTAGGCTCCTTAAGTCGTGAGTCGCTGAGTTTAGAAACTCCCATGAGTCGCATAATAGTTGAGTCGGGGATTCTTTGAGTCGGTCCTTTCCTTAAGTTGTGAGGTCTCCTAAGTCGTTAGGCACCTTAAGTCGTAGGTCGTTTCAAGTCTTAACCCGTTGACGCCTCTAACTCGTAGGCCTTTTAGCTCGTATGCAGGAACGGGGTTAACACATACATATTATATCATATCCATATAAATTTATCACATGCACCAAATTTAAACTTTTTTTAAAGTATAAGTTTACTCACCTGTCAGAGAAGCCTAGATTTGAATTTGGTTGTGGAGAATTGCTTCAGGTTGATTTTGCTGCTGGCCTTTTAAATTTTGAAACTGAGTTGATCTTTGTTTTGCTTCAGTTTACCCTTAATCTTGCTTGATTGATCTAGTTGAATTTTCTTTAATTTAATTTTTGGTTTGATTTTCTTTTTTTTTAAGGTTATGTTTTTAGAAGATGAAGATGAAGAAAGAAGTTTTGAAGTCAACATATCCTGGTTTCTCGCATATTCACTAAAATTCTAAATCAAGAGAAAATTTATTTTTGCCGCTTGTTAATTTTGTTTACACTTATTTATTACCTATTTTACTTATCAAAAATTTGTCACAAATAGGTATTTTTTATGTCACAAATAAGTATTTTTTATGCCTAAACCCTTTTGTTAAATTTATTTATAAATTATGTTTAAATCCTATCATTATATAATTTGTAAATTAATTTATATCTTATGTATTAAAGGTTTACATATATATATATATATATATATATATATATATATTCAATTTATCTCATTTGTATTTTGAAAGGAAGAATATTAAATCTTATTATCAAATCAAATTAAATATTTTTTAAACTTAAGTTAAAATATCCAAACCAATTATATTTCAAAAGATACATACATACATACATACATACATATATATATATATATATATTAAAGCTTTTATTAATCCTTGTTTTAATATCATATTATTTGTTCCTTTGAAAATATGAAGTTAATAAATCATATTTCATTATAAGATATTTATTCTTGAATTCTAAATCAAAATTCTATTTACAATCTCTATTGATACTTTATTTTCCTTTGGAAAATTTCACTATTATAAAGTTTTGCATATGTCAACTTATAAAAATTCATTAATTTCCCAATAAGGTTTATCATTTATAATTCCAATACTTATTATAATTCCAAATTCATTTATACGCCTTCAGATATTTTTAATTATCTGAAATTTATTTATCTAACAAAATAAATTTAGAACCTCAAAGGTGAAAACCAGTTAAAATATACAATTATCAAATGTCCAAAAATGTGGATTATTACATACATACATAAATGTATGTACACAGTAGATGAATACATATATGTGAGCTAAGCCACTACATGGTGCAGAAGCCTCAATAGCAAAGACCAGTGAACAGCTAGTGGTACAAGACTGAACCAGACACAATGCAACACAGATGATCTGCCTTGAAGCACATGACTCAATGCAAACACAGTGAAACCAGAAGCAATCACATTAGGAAAAAACTCACTGGTTCAACAAGCATATATGATCAGACAACTACAAGCATCAGGTCGAATATGCTACAGTCATGAACATGCATGCCAAAGTCAAAGGGCATATCGAACAAGTCAGTGTTGAAGCAAAAAATATCACCATTTCAAAAATAACCAAGTCAATTTAAATGCCAAACTCAAAGCTATGGTAATCAAGGAAACAATTTTTGAAGTCCTAGGTAGTAGCAAGTTTGAACAGGTCAAAATCAAAGCAGTGGTGGCCAAGCAATCAAATATACGAAATTGAATAAGTAAGAAAACATCACCAGCATCCAAGCAATATCAAACGACCAAGCCAAAATAAATTAACGAATTCAAGTAAAAATATACGAACGAAATTATAGGAATTCAAACCCTATATAAAACCCAATCATCATCTGCAACTGATTATCGAGTTCAAGGAAATTAACCAGAAAAGCAAAGAGTATAAAATCATATACCAATTCATACTGAACTCTATCAAAATTGGAGCAGCTGTGTGCAAAGTGAAGGCAATTGATCGTCAAAGAAAGCACGAGAATCATTTCGATCGATCAACCAAAAGCGATAATTTCAATTTCCCAAGAAGCCCTAATTTTGAACGAGAGAAGAAACGTGATAGCCATTTTTCTTAACACAAGAATTCAAGGCCGAAGAGATAAGAGTGAAAAATGGGGCCAGCATATTTTTAAGTGATAATTTTATTTTGGGCCAGGCTTAATTATTTTTGGGCCGTTATTTTAAAATAAGGTTTCAAGTTTTGTTGTTTTTATTTGTTTTATTTTGTATTTCTTTTTAAATGATTGTATTTTCTAGTCATGTGACAAGAGGACGAACTACGGTGGTGTAGTTTGAGAATTCGCAATTCAGTGGCTGAGTTGAAGTAGGGTTTTGAGCGTAGAGTTAGGTTAGTCAGTAGAGGGTGTCGTAAGTTTACGTGTGCAAACGTCTGACTACTTAATTTTTAGTAGAAACCTTGGGACAGCACGTAGGCAGGGTTTTGCTGAAGCTGGGTAAATCTGTGTGTTCTATTTTCTGCTTTTAATATTTTGCTACTATCTGTGCTGCTATTATTCTGCTATTATCAGTGCTGTTATTATTTATATACTTCCACATTAAATTTTATAATCATTAGTATCACCATATTTACTCCCCCTCCCTAGGGTGAAATCGATCCTACAAGATAAAACCGATTCAAAAGATGAAATGAAATTGACCAAACCTAAGTCGACATAACTGATTAGAATGTCTAATAAGAACTCTTGCAAATTAAAAAAACTATGATTTTCTCATTGATGTCGAAAAAAATTCCTCAATTTTCAATAAGTCATCAAGAGCATTGACTCTGCTATATAGAGTGATACACAAATCCGGAATAGATTATAAGTACATTATCAAAATCTAATCTTGATAATTGTACCTAAAGTGATATGGTTCATCAATCGCAAAGGTGTCTTCGAGAAGAAGGCACATGCCATTGGAATATGGTAAGCCACGTTGATGGAATAGTCATAAATTTCAATTTTTGAAATTAACATAAAAGATTCATTATTCAACATAATTAATTTAGTTTGAATTTTATTCTCAGAATTATAGCTCGATCCGATTTTGGGTTTTAGTATATGTATATTGAAACAGAAATTGTAAATAATGATGTGCGATTTGTGCTAACTAATCAAAGTGTTTTAAAATCAGTAGGAGAGATTTTAAGTTTGTGGGTTATTGTATAGGATCTAAGGACTGATACGAAAGTATCATTCAACAAACATATGAGTTGAGCAAATATTTTAATAAAAAATAAATTGTTTGAATTTGAATCAAAATGCAGAAGAAGCATGTATATGTATGAAACCACTAAAATGGTGCTAAAACATTTCAAAACTATAAGTGAATAACAAATTATGATTGTTAACGATGTACTCGTGTAAAGATAATTTTAGGTTCGTTGTTTAATTCTAGATAGACGATTTGAAACTGACATCTTTTATAATTAGTATAGAATGATTTTGGGACTACCCCAAAATGATATACATACACACTATATTAAAATGTTTAAATAGAGCATGTAAGATGAATTTCTGGTGCATTGGTGATAGGAATTATCGTACATATTGTATTATCTATTGTATCACATTTCAGCTATGTATTTGATACATAAGGCAAGTATCAAATCTAAATTATGGTCAATAAATGATAGTTTAGAGTGTTCTCGAGTGTAAATTAAATACTAAAGAAACATTTATAGAGATAAACTCCTTATGAAGGAGTGTACAAACTTGAACTTCAAAACTGATATCAAGTATAGCATGTTAATCATAAATTCATGTTCAGTCTTGAGTTAAGAAATATAAGTTGGAAATGTTTCAAACAATAAATAGTGTCTGATTTAACCAAAGGCTCAGTAGATCGCCTTGAATAGCGCTATGATAAAATAAATATAAATAAATGCACAACTTTATAATATGGGTGATTCCAAATGTTAGAATACCATGGCATCATTATATGACAACAATGATGTGGTACAGTTGGTAAAAGATCCTAAATCTCATTGGAAGTCGATTAACGTACTCTGAAGGGTTCACATGATAAACGCATTTTATTAGCATTGGAGGGTTAATTAGCGGAGTAAATAATTGAAACAATATATCATAACTATTGACTAAGAGAATGACGTGATTAGACTTTGAAAAATCAATTGAAGTAGTTGAAATAAAATTCTATAATTGACCCTAAGTGCAAGTAGGAGATTGATAGAGTTTAGGAAATACCTAGGAGCATTTATATAATTTTTTACATATATCTAACTGAACAACTGACCTTGTTAATAATAAAGGTGTTTGATATTTATAATATACATTATTATATTGTGATATGATTAATTGAGTAATTAATTTAAAGTATATTGAATAGGTCATCTTTAAATGATATGTCATGTGATAGTAATTACAATGTGTTGTAATTTTGAGAAATTTATCACATTAAAATTTGTTTTAAATATTCCTAGTTAAGATATTTCAAGAAAGGATATCGATTCATTTGTTGAGGCTAGAATATGTAAAGCTCTCCAAATATTGGGCAATGTATTGCTCATGACTATTGGGGCATCAAGAAGTTATATACCTATAATTATTGAATAATTATCGAATGAATCATTAAAAATTTCCAGTTATTTAATTGTAAATACAGCCAAATAGAATATCTCCAAGTGACAATGGTGTATAGTTCCCTCGACTTGAGAATACTGCAGAACTTCAATATGGACACTCCATTTTGAATATAGTTAAACCAAGGCATGATGCAATCCATCGAGCAACTGTAGTTAGTCCCGAGGTGAAGCATTGGAAGTGAAGCCAATTTAGTAGAGAATTCATCTCTTCAGTTATAAGAAATTAGTATCATGGCCAAATGTAGTATTTAAATTCAAATTATTTAGCCAGAGCAGTACAGTAAATAATACGTGTTACAGTTGAACCAAGTATTTTTTGTTTGGACTAACCAAGTAGAATGCGGATGATATTGGATTTTTGACCAAAATCAAATTCCATAAGTTCTAAAGTGATATATGTTTTACGAAGAGAATTAGTATAACTGATCGTTACTACCAGGTACCTAAAATAGTAAAATTAGATTTTATTAGCAAGAATTGAAAGCGATAAATTCAGCTAAACTGTCTCTCCACTAGATAAGGTGATGTATGAATATTAATATTCAAATCGTTGGAGAATAATCATTGACTATCTCTACACCTTTGAGTCGCAGAACTATAATGATGAATTCTTTAAAAACCACATGATTTAATTAATTTATAAAATATTATAAATTAATTAATTTTTTGAGAAATAATAATTATTATTTAATTTATTAGACATTTTAGAGTTGTTTATAACTATTTGAATGCATTTATAAAAGCAATTCTAACATGCATTAACATATAATATCGGATTAATTTTAATATGTTTAAATGAAAGATACTAGCATGAAAGGATTTATGGAAATTCTATTCTATAGTATTTTTTTATTAATAGAATATGCTGCATGAAGCTGCACAACCATAATATCAAAATATCATATATATATATATATATATATATATATGTATGTATGTATGTATGTATGTATGTATGTATGTATGTATGTATATGTATTATAAACATTCTGACTAACATACCTAATCGATAGCCAAAATAAAACATTCCACAAAAGAAGCACATCAATCATCATACCCACACCCATATAATAAATTAATAATACGCCAGAAGACAGAATAGTCCAACGCATATATACAAACATAGATAGTATTGCACAAAGGCAACGAGATTGAATAAAAGTGACATTGACAAACACCAGATAATCAAGGATTCAAGTTATTGCTTCCAGCTGACTCCATGCGATTCATCCCAGGAAAAAGAAGACGAGTGGCTAAGTATTATCACCTATCTAGATGATAATTAAAGACATAACTTGATTAGCCGCTAGATTATAAGATTTTATCTTAGAGTTAGAGTAGCTATTATTTGTTTTAATCCATATTGCCCAGCCATATGCCAGAGCAAGATTATCCTCCATATTGGTGGGAGAGGAGGTCTGGAACTGAACTAGATCTAACTTAGGGAAGAAATTATCAATATGAAGGTTTGCAGCACAAAGGCCGTAAACCTAGAAAGCAAAGTCATAGTGGAAAAAAATAAGCATGATGGAGTTTGTGTAATTATCGCATAGACAGCTACACCGAGCCGAGCCCAAATGCTTCGAAGCTAGGTTATCGGTAGTGTTTATTTTATTAAGTAGAATAAGCCACATGTGAATTTTAAACCTAGGAAGACAACTAGCTTTCCAAATATCAGAGAAACTAAGAGACATACCAAAGAAGTTGTAAAAGCTATACAGAGATTACACTAAGAAACAAGTCCACCTGGTGCTACTAATTTGAAGCTATCATTATCCTCGGCCAATGATATAGAAGCAGTAGCTTGAAGCAGGGAACAAAGATCTTTTAGACTATCCCATAGATCTGAGAGAGAGAATTGTCCCTGGTAATAACAGTGATTGACCCAGTTTGCCCAAGGTTTAGAGCATCCTAATAGCAAATGCTAACCCCATTTTGAATTGATGTAAATTAGTGATGCCTAATCCTCTATCTTTCTTAGGTTCGCAAACTCGATCAGGCCATTAAGCAATTTGCGGGAGAAATGCATTTCGTTCCCATCCAAAAAAATGCCCTCCGAATGCAGTTTATTTTATTTATGATCCAATTTGAGGCATTGTAAATGGAAAACCAATAAAGTTGGAATTAAGGAAAGGACAGAGTTAATGAAAGTTAACCTATCGGCCCGAAATAAAGAGGAGCCCTTCCAACCTGCAAACCTTTGACGAGTTTTACCAATGAGCATTGACTAGTCTTCTCGAAGAAGTAAGGTTGGTCTAGGAAGTCCTATGTAATTGCAAGGAAATACATAATGAGTACAATTGAGGCTACTGGCCACACAGGGACCAAGAGAAAGGTCTGGCGCTACCATTTAGAACTAAGATTTTGGAGAAATTGATTCAAAGGCATGATATTATCTCAAATGAATAGAGCAAGAGCTTGATGGTAGCTATGGATGAAGATTCAAGAGCAGCAAGGAGAATGGTCTCATCTACATACGGGAAAGAATTGATTCCTAAGGAGGCGATATCATTTCTTGGACAAGATGGTAATCCTATTGAATAGGAGAGGTCAATTTGATAGGAAAAGTTGTCAACTGCAAGGTTGAATAAGAGGGGAGAAATGGGATCTCCTTGTTATACGTCTAGTATACCAAAACAGATAATACACAATTATAAACTCATTTCACAAGTTTATGAATTAGATTTCCACTACTCTGGAATTCGGATATCGTCTGAGGCTTGTCGTAACATTTCCTTAAGAATTTTATTTCAAATTCTCCCAAGATACAACAGACGTAATTTGCTCGATATTGTGATGTGTATGATCTTCTGTGTGATATGCAAAAGTGCACAGATTGTAGAGATTAAGAAATAAAGAGGAAGAAGAGCGAATTCGGAGTTAAAAAATGAGTGAGAAAAGTGATCAGGTTTCCTCCTTATTCATAGCCGAATTCCCAATGGCTACACCCGTTGAGAAATGTAGCATCCCTTCATTTGCAACGGCAAAAAGTGTTTTTGTTCGCAACAGTCGTGCCTCTTTATTTGCAACGGCCGAAAACTATTGCGGTTCGCAACAGTCGTGTCCGATCCACTGGTCGCTTCTATTTGAATTTAGATAGTAGAAAACCATTCGCTTCTGTACGACAAAAATATAACACGGTCCACTCTTATTGTACCCAGACCCGACCCGGTTCGGTCGGTCGGACGGGCGTGCATGTGTTAGCCCATGGCTATATAGGTCCTCCCCTTGCACAAAACTACCCGACCCTAAGGGCCAATATAGGGATTGAGAGTATACTATATAAACCAGAAAATGGACTTATTTTTTGGCGATGTAGGATATATCTCATTCACTATTTTTGAGAATTCTAACACTCCTTATCTAAATCTTCTAGATGTAGCAAACAGGTTGCCTCTAATATGATTAATGCAAATAGTAGACGAAGATGTCAACAAGGTGCTTTTAATCCAGTTGACAAATTTTGATAGGAATCAGTTATGCAAAAACAAAGAGTAAATAAAGTCCCAGCTGACCTTGTCAAAAGGTCTTAGAAAATTTTTGCTTAATCACAACGGAATTGATTGGGTTGGTATGACAGTAGTTAATCGCTTCCTAAACCGCTGCTGTGTTATCCAAAAGTGATCTCCTAGCAGTAAAAGTGGATTGTCTTAGATTGATTAGAGACTCCATAAGAGGTTTCACCTTATTTTCTATAACCTTTGTAACTAGCTTAAAAATAGCATTTTCTAGATCGATGGGGGTAAAAATCCGAAGTTGATTTAGCTTCTTCAAACTTTAGGATAAGATTATATTTTCATAATTTAGCCCCTAGATAAGATCGGAGTTGGATTAGAATTCTTCAAAGACTTTGACGGTACTGAATTTGAGAAACCCCTAATATCTTTTGAAGAAAGCTGGAGGAAACTCATCAGTCCTAGGAGCTTTGTCACTAGCCATGTCCGCCAGCGCATCCTAAATTTCACCTATTTCGAACTCAGCGATGACTTCTTTTGGAACTTCTAAAGCCGCCATAAAGATAGAGGACCAGTCAACAATGTCATATCTAGAGTATTTTTTCTTAAGTAGATTTTTAAAATGATCTATAAATATCTAAAGAATTTTTGCCCCATTATCCACTTGCCTGCCATTGTCAAGAAAGTTGTATATTGCTTTAGATCTGCGTCTTTCATTCGTAATTTTGTGAAAGTGTTGTGTTAAGATCACCCTCTTTCATCCACTAAGCTCTAGTTCTCTATTACCAAGCAATTTCTTCTTGCCTCATAAAACATTCCAGCTTAGCTTCCAATGTTGGAAGGAGAGACCTTTCAGAAGCATCTAAAGGAAAAGATTCTTCCTTTATGTTTAGATCCAGGATTTGGTTCTATGGAAGTTCCTTTCTGGACCGAAGAGATCTCCAAATTCCGACCAACCATCTTTTTAGAGTCTTCCTCGATAGTTTGAGCTTAGTTGCTAAAACCTTAATAGAAAATATGGATACATGAAATGATGCTCAGAGCTGCTCCAACATGTCATCAAAACAAAGCTCCAAGGTCCAGAAGTTTTCAAATTTGAAAGAAGAATGGTGAGGACTACCATCACCAGAGTTAAGAAGATTATGACGCTAATCAGATAAAATAAAGGGAAAACCACACTAAGAAGATAAAGGATGCATGTCTTCCAAGGAGAGATTAATGAAGAATCAATCAAGCTAAAAAAAGAAGGAAAGAGCTCTTTATGGACTAAGTGAAGGAACGATTATTTAAAAGGAAGGTCTATTAGATCTACAAACCCCACAAAGTCATAAAAAGCGTCCATATTAGGGGAAACTGTAGGAGTGCTTCTTTCATTATGAATTCTAATGATATTAAAGTCTCTACCCAATACCCAAGGAACATTAATATGGAAACAAAAATTTAAACAACTATCCCAAAGGCTATACCTTTTAGTAGTTGTGTGAGGTCTGTTGATATTAGAAATAAAATATAAGATACAGAAAACAGGATTTTTAAGAATAACATGCATAACGATATCAGAGGATAAAGTTTGAAGTTTGAACCTGATCCACTTTGAATCATCCTAACAAGTGACAGTTCCCCCTTTAGACCCTAGAGCGTCTAAAGCTGCCTACCTTGATAGGAATATCCCACCAAACTCCCTTAGATATGATTGTGGTGGGTCGCAAAGTTTAGATTCTGTAATTAGCATAATATCAACGTGCAAAGGGTGAACAAAGTTTCTAATTAAGTTACACTTGTCCTTACACCCCAAATCTTGAACATTCCAAGACAGAATCTTTATAGGGAACTGAACACACACTCACATTCAAGATTTCTAATTATAGAAATATCAAACGAACCTAAATTGAAACCAAAAAAACTTGCAGCATATATAAGAGATTCTGATTTATGCGAGCACATAATATTAGGAACAAAAACACTACATTTAAGCGAATGGCCATTAGAATGGGAAAGCAAACTATTACTTCTTCGAACATACCTAATCAAGACTCTAATAGCTGGAATAAGAGGTGGTGTGTTGAGAGCCTCCATTTGAACAGTAGGCTAAGAAACACTTAACCCTAGATTCATATGGAAATCTAGATCTATGTCTTGCTGCAGGATAACATCCCTGTCTGAAGGTGCAATAAGTTGGCCACGTTGCATAAGAGGCGACCATGATGAGGACCCAAGCACAAAATTGGGTGGTTGATGATGTGATGGTCACAATCTTCTTTCCAAGAGCAATCCCCTCCCTTCTCATCTGAATCAACACCTCCTTTAACATGAGGTCGTCTACAAATCTAATGGTGGAGTTGGTGTAACAACCTGGAATTTTCGATCTCGAAAATTCCAGATAGTTAGAAGAAGAAGAAAGAGATAGAAGAAGAAGAAACAGAAACACAACACAGATTCTCACACTCGCACGGATCAAAATATAATATCAAATAATATAAGTTTACAAAAGAATACTGTATCTGTCAATTACATTTTAATACATCAGAGTTACACACATACACAAACACTGGACATATACAAATCAACATATCTCAAATAAATAGAAATATCTCACAGCGGAAACACTCCATACGTCCTGCCATCCAGCTCGTCTCCTCAGCTCTAGAACGTCCTTACCTAAAAATCTGTAATACTCGGTCTGACCCGAGCATTACATCAAAGTAACACCTGGGTCAGGCTGGAAACCAGCGTGAGCAAACCCATAAAATTTTGAATACTAAGTTCAAACCATAAAAGAAAACCCGGGGTAACTCGTACTTCACTACAAGTTCTCAACTTGTTATAGTCAACACAAATTCCACAATCAATTCCCAAGTACCACTATATAGTTTCAATGGTCTAGTATATTAAAATTATTCTATTCCAGCCTATTGATTTCACATATCAAATCTATAAAGAATTTTTTGAAGATTTACAAATCGTAGTGGTTTCGGGTATTTACTGATACCCGACTCCGGCCTCTTCAATTAGATGTCACCTCTAATCCAGGTTGATAAGTTTAAACAATACCATTTATATCCAGGTCAACATATCATATTACACTCAACTCAGATGGGTAACCTAAATTATCACAGTTCAACCCATTCATATCACTAACCAATGATTTTTAATTACAATTAATTAATCATTAGCTAATTAATTTAAAACCCTTAATTACTTAATTAATTAACCCAAATCATTAATTAATTAAATTAATTAATTATCCATTTTAATTAGCTTAATAATTTAATGAATTACAAATCATTAAATCTTCATTTATTTAGAGATAAAAACATTTTTCTTATTAATGATCAAAGCATTTAAAAACAATTTACTTTAAATTTTCTTCCATTTCAAAACTGGAATACAGATTTAAATTATGATTCTAGATTTAACTTAGTTTTAAAAAATTTAATTACATTTTAAATCTTCATTTTAAATTCAAACCATTTAGCCATTTTAAAGTAGTTAAAACAATCTAAAATTAAAAAAACTTTATTTTATTTTAAGATCTGAGATTTAAACTTGAATCGAATTTAAAAACTTTGATTTAAACTTTACTAACATTTTAAACTCAGTTTTTAAATTCCATTTTAAAATTTTAAAAACAGAACTAAACAAGTTTCTGCTAAAACCTGTAACCCATCATTCTACCCGAGCCACCATCATTTGACTTCGAGTCAAAAACCATGATGCATCGAGCAAATCATCACAACACTTCGAGTAAAACTCGAGACCAAAAACCCTTCCAGACCAAACACAACAGATCCAAAGAAAGTGCACCGTGCACATGCACGGTGCCACCGACCGTCTCAGATCATCGTTGATGATCTCCTCACGTCAACGACCACCCTAACACCACACCATGATCCTCAGATCGAACATCTAGACTCGGAATCAAATTCCAGTGTTACATTCAAACCTGGAAACTGAAACCGAAGCTACCATCAAACCTGTAAACGCCTCGACCAAGAAACTCCGACCATTAGAAGTGCTGCAACTCCGACCATAATCTCACCAATGACCACACTTTCATCTCCCCAAACCCTACTACCCTCGATCAATCATAGAAGCCGTGCCGACAAACCAATTAGCCTACCTTAAAACTAGGGTTACAGAAAAGAATCTGCCACCTCTGCCTCCTCGATGAATTGCATCACAAACAGGCAATTTTCCCGTCAACTGCAATCACTCCTCCATCATCACCTAAGATCCTGACCCCTCCGAACGTTTGGATCACCAGAAAATCTCAGATTTCCATTTTGAGTTCAAACAAGAACTGCACCCTCATTCCCAAACTAAAAATCTTGATTTTAGTTTTAAAATTCATGTTTTTAAATGTTGTTTTTAAATCTTGATTTCACTTATTTTTTTGTCTTGGTCAGTTAATTTGGTTTCCAGAGTCATATTAATATTATTCTGACTTAATTAAAATTCTAAACTAAAGTTTGAAATGAAACAAACAAGTTTCATTTGAATCTTAAGTCTAAACAAAGGTTAAATTAAAAGACTTTGAATTTAAATCAAAACAATAAAACTGGAACTAGAAACAGAGAAGTATTCTTATGGAAACAACATGCATATCCAATTATTCATATGTATACACAACATACTTCACAATGCATATTCTTTTCAACCACATTAGCATGCAACCAAATTTTATACTTAAACTTTTAAAAAAAAAGTTACTCGCAATTTGATTTTCCAGTAGTTTGAACATTACTTGATTCTGCTTCTTCTTCTTTTTTGAATGCAAAGCATGAACAAAGTAGAATCCTTACATATCTTGTATGAGTTGTTTACTCGAGAAGGTGTTTACCCTCAGAGCACAAGCAGTGGTATGTGTGTATATATGTAGGGAGTGGAAGTGTGTCAGGCAAGCTACAGGGAGGGGATATGTACCTGTACGGTTTCCTTCCCTTTTTTCTTTTATATTTGTATATATTTTTTTCAACGCTGACCTGATTTAAATGCAATTGATTTGATTTTACAAAAAGTTTTGACTTGATTTTGATAAATTGTTTTGTGTGCTTAGATTTGATGTTTTATGTGCTTGCATTAAATGCTTGTCTCTCTATGTATATACATCCATATATTCGATGTGTATATGTTTGCCTTTTACCTTATCTAATACCTGTATGCCTCGTATATGTATTCTCTTATGTATATGTCTTTATACAATATACTTTTTTTTTAATTTGTTATGTTTACTTATTTGTATGTCTTTATTTTCCTTTAACTTAGATATTTATTCACAAGCATTGTTGCTATACTATGTATACATACCTTTATGTTTACTCACATCTTCGTATAGATTACTTATGTGTATTTTGACATTACATACATATATTTATTCATACTTTTATAAACTCTCCTATATTTTACTTCATATGGGCATATATACACATATACTATCAAATTCCATAAAGCTTGTATATCCATTTGTTTTGACTAATTAAAGTTAATACTTCAATACTAAATCAGTTAATCACCCGATTAACACACGTCAAAATCCGGGTCGTCAGTTGTTGGCAAACCCATCCAACTTTTAGACCTTGTTACTAAAGAGATACATTGACTTCTTTATCCAACATTTTAAACTATCCGCCTCCCCCAAAATGATATCAGAAGGTTTGATAAGAACATGATGATCACTCCACTACTCATATTCAAATTTGAAATAATGCCCGAAAAAAGCATTCACTAGAGACCAAGAACCACTGTCGGGATGTCCAACTTAATCAAAAGTGTACCTTTGGTCTAAGGAAGCCAAGTCGCAGTGTTCCACCACAATATACTCCCCAATTGGATCAAGTATAGACTCGAGCTCAATATCTCCCTTAAGTAAAGGCGAGAAACCAAACACGCAATCCAGGATGGCTTGAAGAATTGGCTTCGGTAGCTTTCCCGACTTAGAGACCACTGCTTGGCGAAGACCATTCTATTATCTTTATGAATAAACCCCTTATTGATCGCAACAGCCAACGGCTGCATGCCCAAGAATATGACCATAAACGATCGACTACTATGCAAGGTAATTCTCCAACCGCCTCTTCAGAAATGAAAGTCAAAGCAATAACACAAATCTTCCACTGACCATAAGCCATTGATGATGGATAAAATGATGTGGCGTTAGGTATCAAGAAGCCTAGATTATCAGGATGCAAAAGGTCACCTAGAGAGTTCATTTTAGGAAACAAGTTTGAAGCCGAGATTTATTAGGCATTTAATGAAGGCGAGTGTAGACAATGGGAATAAGAAGGGAAAGGATAGGAAGTATTATTTCTAGGGCATCTATCGTGAAGCCCAAAGAGCCGAGGTACGTGTGCTTGCCTAGTCTAATCTTATCAAATACTTCAAAGATATTCGACCAAGATGAAAAATGCCTAAATTTCTTGCATCGAAAACATAGTTAAGAATTACTATGTATATTTGCCACATGGCCCTTGGGCCCACATTTAAAGCACTTTCTTTCAACCCTAATTTTTGATATAGTCTACATTATGTAAGCCCATTTCTTGAAACTAAACGTTGGTGGAGTGGGAGAATTCAAATGTTTTAAAGAATGACCGAAAGCTATGGAAGCTGATGGCCTGACAGACACCAGAATCGACTAGACCACACCCGTGAAATACTACCTACTAGCTTCGACTGTGGCACATGATCCTCGTCCAATATAGGATCAATGACTGTTGGAGCTGAATTAGCAGAATGATCAGCAAACATAGATAAAATAATTATGGGCCTTCTCAAGTCAACCGAAATCTTAAGAGAGCATGAAGGATATGTAAGGACATGAGGAGGATGGAGAGACTGGGTAGTGGAAAGGAAGAAGCCTACAAATAGGAAATGTTTAGCGAAGTGGGATGAAGAGTGGAAGACATGAGGAGGTGGCTATTTTAGCTTCTTTTTTCATTTCCTATAGACATTCATTTTTATTCACTTTTGTCTTCTCTCCTCCTAACCTTCCACGATGGAAAACCAAATGAACATTTCCAAACTTTTGTGAACTCATATTTAATGCAAACATCAAATACCATAAAATAAGCGGTTCGCTACTCTCTTGCAAAGCTGAGTGTATATCATGGATATCCCAGGAGAAATCTTTATTGAAGGTCCAAGTCATAGGCTCCCTCTTTAAGTAATCTATTAATTTTATTATCATTTACACTTACATCATTTGATTGTGTAGATTAGATTTCTTATATATGTTATGTCGAATTTATGTATGCTTACGTTGTCTAATTCAATTTGTATATTCAAATAGTTTAAATAACAAATGAATTTATTTTAAAGTTGTTCATTTAAAACTATAGTTATGAAGTTAAAGTTTTAAGGTTTAATTTATTAACAAGTTGCACAAAGTTTGAGCAATTTCCTTAAATAACCGTTCTAATTCAAATTTTAAAATAGATCTATGAAAACATCTTTATAATACAATTGAATTTGTTTTAAAGGTGTTCATTTAAAACAAATTACAAAGTCTAATGGTTGAAGGTTAAATTTAACAATTTATATAAATTTTAAGCAATTTCTTTAAATTGGCGTTTTAATCAATTTTTAAAATAGATATTTTTTAGAAATATTAATCTAATTTTGAGTTCTTCTAGATTTCAAACAGTTAATTTTAAATTTCTAAAACATATAAAATTAGTCGTAATTAATTGTAATATGTATAAGGGTTTAAATTCTCAATTGTTGATTTGAAATGATATTGAATGAATGAGTATAGGAAGGAGAAAATTCTCCACCTTTTTCTCTTCATAAATGCTTGGTTAAACTCATTAATTGTCATATCATAAATATAAGTAAACTATTATCAATTAGTCAAAAGTATTTTATAACATATTATATATAAGTAAACTTTATGTATGTATGTGTGTTTGTGTATATATATTATTTTTTTACATGTTTTCAAAATAAAACTATAGATAATAAAAGCATATATAAAGAGTCAATGCGTTTGTTGCAGTGCAAATTCCAGCACGTATATGTTACGATCCGATTTTTCGACGCTTGAAAATCAACATCAATACATCCACTATATTAAATGTCGAATAATCGAATGCCGAAAAACTAGACCGTAAGGGAAAGAAGAAGGAGGTAGATGAAGAAATGAGAAACCAACATCAGAATCTCACAAACGCAACGGAATAATATATAATAGATAAATGACTGATCTTTATACAAAAAGAACTATATCTGTTTATACATTACATCATCGGAGTACCATCAAAAGCAAAATACTGGACAGTTATATTAACTTTTCCCCACAAAAGATGACTACACAGCAGAAATATGACAGATACGTATGATACGTCTCGACATCCAGCACTTTCCCTAAGCTCCATAGCAGTCCATCCAGTATCTACATTCTATAATACTCGGTCTGACCCAAGCATTATAGTGAAACAACACCCAAGTCAGTTTGGAAAACCGGCATGAGAAAACACACTCAATTTGATTATTAAAGTTTTTCCAAAATCCGTTGAAATCAAAGTTACCTCGTAAGACCACGCCACAAATAAAATGTCGGGTTTTTACCTTACGATAACAAAACATTTTTATCAAATCCGTCTGATATTATAATAGTGTCTATAGAAAGTAAAATAGAATCTAGCTGAAATGCTTACATCTCACGATCCAGCAATAGTTGGGCATAATCAAAACCGTATAGGTGCTTATTGGAGATTGGATTCCATACAATGGCAGAGCTACTGGGGTACCGCTCGTCACAATACCTGGTCTGGATCAGCGTACCGAGGATCCACCCCGATCCCCTGCAACACAAGACCAGAGCTACCCCTTATAGGATAGTCCGAATAAGATCACTCCGCGATTGGGATCAGCAACCGCCCACACAGCCGAATAAAATGGACATCTAGACAAGGATGACCTTACCCTAATTGGTTGTTAGCCACTTAGCCTTATTGCACCTCCCCTGTTTTAGCCATTCTCGGTTGATGAGTTTCGAGGCTATGCATTACCTTTTTAGCACACATTCACTTAGAATGCTCATCGTCCTCCTGACGATGTTCTGATAGCATTCGTCCATACAAATCTGTTCCCAGTCCGAACGGAACCGAAGGCACTGCTCCTACTATATCCATTTTAGAATCCGTCAGGATTAGTAGTGATTATCCCTTGCACTTCACTACTCCATCTTCAACTCCAAGCTCTTGTCTTCCTCACAAAAACGAACAAACCAGATCGAAGTGGTTTTCGAAAAATTAATCCCGATCTCGGTCCCTTTGAAACGATCTGTGCATTGGCCACTATTGATAGTCAGTTATTTAAATATCAAATAACATCCACAAACAATCATCAGGCCTTAATAATTTCTCAAATTATTTATTTTAAAATATCTTCGCAAGATGTTTTCCTACACTTCAACCCTTTGAAAATAGTTTTCAAATTACTTTTCTCTCACGGAATAAATTTCCACCCAATTGTTTATTTCCACTGAAAATCACCAAGTCTTAATACTTTGGAGTTTAAAATAAATTTAAATCACTTAATTCAAAATATATACTTTAAAACACTTAAAATAAAACTACTTAAAAACACTTTATTTAAAATACTAGTTATGATAATTTTATAATAATTTTCATGTAAAACTTAAGCCAAAACTAAATTTAAAATAAAATTTATTCTATAAGGTATATATATTAAATAATTATCCTTAAATCGTAATACTAGTTAAACTTTAAAATAATTTACTTATGTAATTAACTTAGTAAATATTTACTTTTAAAAAAAAATTAAAACCACTAAATCATAATTTCTTTCTAAATCATTCTTTTAAAACCACTTTAAAACCTCTAACTTATATACGGAAATCTTTCTTTGAAAATATACTTGGCTTTTCAGAGAAATACACTTTCCTTTCCACACCTTTACAAACAAACCACTATTTATTTTTAAACAAAACACCCTTTCCTTATAAATTCCCATCCTGAATTTAAACTTCCAAATTATCCTTTGATAAATATTTCACTTTATTTATAAACCCTGTCTATAAATTTCACAATCTCACTCTCCTTTATTCACAGTTTCAACACTTAGTCGGGATTCAAATCGATTTCCAAAACCAACACCATTTTAACATAAATTCTTTTGCTTATCGAAATTTATTTCAAAACCCATTTATCCCATATTCACACCTTTATTTATGATTTAATTCTTATTTAAATCGGAAATACCAATTTCATGCTTTATTTCAGAATTCTCCTTTTATCTTTCCAAACTCAAACAAATCTTGAATTTTAAAAATATATTTCTTCATACTTACAAAACAATATTGCTTAAGTCCTTATTTTAAATAAAATCCTTTTTCCCGTTTATTAAAAATCCCTACTTTTCCCATCCTTGAATTTATTATATAGGATTTAAAATCAAACCTTTATCCATTTTCCAAATTCATTCCTTTAATTTATTTTAATTCACTATAATTATTTTACTTAAAAATTTTCCGTTTTATTTATATTTCCTTTTAAAAAAACTTTATATATATATTTCATTTTTCTCAAATACCAATATATTCAATCAAGCCACAGCATTCATTAATTTCAATTTTCAATATAATCAATATAATCCATCACAGATTATCACGTAAATCACATTACTGAATGTAAAATAAATTCAACATTTTGAGGAATCCAGTTGAATCCCTCCAACCTGTTTCCCTGCATCCACAGATATTACCATAACAATTTAAAATACCAATCCCACTTCGAGGGGGATATCGCGGTATAAAGGGTCATCCGCTACATAATGCGAGAAATCAATCGCTCCAATATATATATATATATATATATATATATATATATATATATATATATAATATAACAAATCACATCCAGTCAATTCAATCATTCGACTAATAATTTAAATTTTACTATTTAATTTAAATGGTAATCCAAATAAGTGAGACTAACTCACCTTTGTTTTGTTTGCAATCCATTTCCATCTCGACTTGTTTCCTTCACGATTTTGACCATGTATAAACAATCCACGGTTTATTACCATTTGAACTAATCGAACAATTAATTTCCCATTTAATAAATTTAAATTACCAATAATTTATTTAATTTTCCATTAATAAATTTATTTTCGGGGGGTAAAATAATTAAATAGGCTAGTTTAAACCAAACTATTAAATTAAAAAAAATGTGTATTTGTATATTAATTTTTTTCTTTTGAAGCTACATACATACATATATATATATATATATATATATATATATATATATATACACACACACACACTTATAAAAATTTCCTATATAGGTTTAAAAATAATAAATTTCTTTTACTATTAGTTCCTAATAACCTAAACAATAAGGTAAAATTAAAATTTTCACTTAACATTAAATTTAAAACACCGAGTTAAAACAGAACAGCTAATACCTTACTGTCGAACGAACACGATCCACGGTCATCAGAAGATTAACACTGCTGTCGTTGCCAATTGCATCTCCTGTCGTCGCCTTGGCCACCAAGCCTACCTCACCCATGGATGAACCCAAACACAGCCGATTTTCTTGCCTTGGCCACATGCAAACTCGCGACCTAAACCCTTCCACTAAGGAGCCTCCTGCTCCAATCGAGAACTAACAACCCATCACCTCACGACAATAATTCGTCGACAACCACGTCGCATCCGCCAGCTCATTCATCTCGAGCATTCGCGAGCCCCACAACTAAATTCGCATGCTTTGCACCCCAAACGCCTTGCTCGAAATACCACCTTCGCGACTCCGATGAACGCGAAATCCCCAGGCGAAAGTCGCGACACCCCGTATATTTTGTTTAAGCTAAAAGAATTTTCGATTTTGATTTTGAATGGAAGGGAAGGGACAAAGTGAATTAACAGGCGCGAACTTATATTTATTTTTTCTTTCCGTATTTCGACTGTTTGTTTCACGTTTTAAAAATATATAAAGGAAACAAGAAAAAAAACCACGTTTTAGAAGATGCAGGAAACGTGTCCTCAGGCTGGACAAGTGGTGGATGTCTATAGTGAATTGAAGGGATATATATATATATACACATGCATATATATATATATATATTTAAATTTAAATATAAATCGTCTCGATTTTCACAATTCACAACCTCGATCTCCGATCGAGGCATGCCGCTAGGCTTTTATAATGTTATACCCCTATTACGAATGCAATGGAAAAGGTTTCGAGTCCTAACTCAATCGTATGGAGAAGATAGCTTCTGGACCTAAATATTATATTGAATTTTCGATATAAATTTCAACGCGTTTGTATATCGTACGATCACACAACAACTCCAAACACTACGAAATTTGAAATCCTATAATATTAGAATATTACGGATCCAATGGAACTAGTTTCAACGAGTTCCAGGACTGTGCCCTCAGAAGGCTATTTTTAAATATCAATTTAAACGATATATTTTTAAAACTGAACAAATCGTCTAAAAATATAATTTTAACATTTTTATTATCTTCGGTATGATCAATACAAATTTTATAAACCTTCATATTATTTTTAACGGCTTAGAATTTCAGATTCAATAATTTACCCAATTTCCAATTTGTTTAATCAATAATTTAATTACCAAATAAATAGTGATATTTGAAATTCAAGTTAAATTAACTTTAAATATTTAAAATCAATTAAATATTTCAATTTCAAATATCCAAAAATTTCGGGTCGTCGTAGTATAAATGTACACATTGACCATGTACACTGTTTATATGTTGTACCTGTGTTGTACACATATTAGTAAATTTGACATGCTTGTTATAATATATTTAATTTAAATTGATACCGAAAACTAGATTTTTAAGAATAACATGCAGAACGATAACAGCGGATAAAGTTTAAAGTTTGAACCACATCCACTTTGAATCATCCTAACAAGTGATAGTTCCCATTTAGATCCTAGAGCGTCTAAAACTACCAACCTTGACAGGAATATCACACCAAACTCCCTTAGATATGATTGTGGTAGGTTGTAAAGTTTAGATTAATTAGCATAATATCAATGTGCAAAGGGTAAACAAAGTTCTAATTAAGTTACACTTGTCCTTACACCCCAAATCTTGAACATTCCAAGACAGAATCTTTATAGGGAACTGAACATACACTCACATTCAAGATTTCTCATTATAGAAATATCAAACGAACCTAAATTGATACCAAAATAACTTGCAGCATATATAAGAGATTCTGATTTATGCGAGCACGTAATATTTGGAACGAAAACACTACATTTAAGCGAATGGCTAGTAGAATGGGACAGCGGACTATTACTTCTCCAAACATGCCTAATACAGGCTCTAACAGCTGGTGTGTTAAGAGCCTCCATTTGAACAGTAGGCTAAGAAACACCTAACCCTACATTCATATGGAAATCTAGATCTATGTCTTACTGTAGGATAACATCCCTGTCCGAAGGTGCAATAAGTTGGCCAAGTTGCATAAGAGGCCACCACGATGAGGGCCCAAGCACAAAATCTGGTGGTTGATGATGTGATGGTCACAATCTTCTTTCCAAGAGCAATCCCCTCTCTTCTCATCCAAATCAACACCTCCTTTGACATTAGGTCGTCTACAAATCTAATGGTGTAGTTGGCAAACCCAACCAACTTTTAGACCTTATTACTAAAGAGATACACTGACTTCTCTATCCTATATTTTAAACTATATACCTCTTCCAAAATAATATTAGAAGGTTTGATAGGAAGATGATCATCAGTCCACTATTCATATTCAACTTTGAAAGAATGGTCCAAAAAAGCATTCATTAAAGACCCAGGCACCACTATCGAGATGTCCAACTTAATCATAACAAAAGTGCACCTTTGGTCTAAGGAAGCCAAGTCACAGTGTTCCACCACAATAAACTACCCAATTGGATAAAGTATAAACCCGAGCTTAATATCTCCCTTAAGTAATGGCGAGAAACCAAACACGCAATCCAGGATGGCTTGAAGAGTATGCATCGGTAGCTTTCCCGACTTAGAGACCACTGCCGGGCGAAGACCATTCTATTATCTTTATGAATAAACCCTTTATTGATCACAACAACCAACAGTTGCATGTCCAAGAATATGACCATAAACGATCGACTACTATGCAAGGTAATTCTCCAACCGCCTCTTCAGAAATGGAAGTCAAAGCAATAACACAAATCCTCCACTGATCACAAGCCATTGATGATGGATAAAATGATATGGCATTGGGTATCAAGACTAGATTGTCAGCATGCAAAAGGTCACCTAGAGAGTTCATTTTAGGAAACGAGTTTGAAGCCGAGATTTATTAGGCATTTAAAGAAGGCAAGTGTAGACAATCGGAATAAGAAGGGAAAGGATAGGAAGCATTATTTCTAGGGCATCTATCGTGAAGCCCAAAGAGTCGAGGTACGTGTGCTTGCCTAGTCTAATCTTATTGAATACTTCAAAAATATTCGACCAAGATGAAAAATGCCTAAATTTCTTGCATTGAAAACAAAGTAAAGAATTACTATGCATATTTGCCACGTGGCCCTTGGGCCCACATTAAAGCACTTTCTTTCAACCCTAAATTTTAAAATAGTCTCTATTATGTAAGCCCGTTTCTTGAAACTAAACGTTGGTGGAGTGGGAGAATTCAAATGTTTGAAGAATGACCGAAAGCTATGGAAGCTGATGGCCTGACAGACACCAGAATCGACTAGACCACACCCGCATAATACTACCTACCAGCTTCGATAGTGGCACATGATCCTCGTCCAGTATTGGATCAACGACTGTGGGAGCTGAATGAGCAGAGTGATCAGCAAACATAGACAGAAGAATTATGGGCCTCCTCAAGTCAACTGAAATCTTAAGAGAGCATGAAGGATATTTAAGGACATGAGGAGGATGGAGAGAATGGGTAAAGGAAAGGAAGAAGCCAACAAACAGGAAATGTATGGCGAAGTGGGATGAAGGGTGGAAGACATGAGGTGGTGGCTATTTTAGCTTCGTTTTTCATTTCCTATATACATTCATTTTTATTCACTTTTGTCTTCTCTCCTCCTAACCTTCCACGATGAAAAACCAAATGAACATTTCCAAACTTTTGTGAACTCATATCAAATGCAAACATCAAATACCATAAAATATGTGGTTTGCTACTCTCTTGCAAAGCTGGGTGTATATCATGGATATCCCAGGAGAAATCTTCATTGAAGGTGCAAGTCATAGGCTACCTCTTTAAATAATCTGTTAATTTTATTATCATTTGTACTTGCATCATTTGATTGTGTAGATTAGATTTCTTATATATGTTATATCGAATTTATGTATGCTTATGTTGTCTGATTCAATTTGTATATTCAAATAGTTTAAATAACAAATGAATTTATTTTAAAGTTGTTCATTTAAAACTATAGTTATGAAGTTAAAGTTTTAAGGTCTTATTTATTAACAAGTTGTACAAAGTTTGAACAATTTCCTTAAATAACCGTTCTAATTCAAATTTTAAAATAGATCTATGAAAACATCTTTATAGTACAATTGAATTTGTTTTAAAGGTATTCATTTAAAATAAATTACAAAGTCTAATGGTTGAAGGTTAAATTTACCAATTTATACAAAATTTTAAGCAATTTCTTTAAATTGGTGTTTTAATTCAATTTTTAAAACAGATATTTTTTAGAAATATAGATCTAATTTTGAGTTCTTCTAGATTTCAAAGGGTTAATTTTGAATTTCTAAAACATATAAAATTAGTCATAATTAACTGTAATATGTATAAGGGTTTAAATTCTCAATTGTTGATTTGAAATGATATTGAATGAACGAGTATAGGAAGGAGAAAAGTTCTCCACCTTTTTCTCTTCATAAATGCTTGGTTAAACTAATTAATTGTCATGTCATAAGTATAAGTAAACTATTGTCAATTAGTCAAAAGTATTTTATAACATATTATATATAAGTAAAGTTTATGTATGTATGTGTGTTTGTGTATATAAATTATTTGTTTACATGTTTTCAAAATAAAATTATAGACAATAAAAGCATATATAAAGAGTCAATGCGTCTGTTGCAGTGCAAACTCCAGCTCGTATATGTCATGATCCAATTTTTCGATGTTTGAAAATCGACATCAATACGTCCACTATATTAAATGTCAAATAATCGAATGCCAAAAAACTAGACCGTAAGGGAAAGAAGAAGGAGGTAGATGAAGAAATGAGAAATCAACATCAGAATCTCACAAACGCAACGGAATAAAATATAATAGACAAGCGACTGATCTTTATACAAAAAGAACTATATCTTTTTATACATTACATCATTAGAGTACCATCAATAGCAAAATACTAGACAGTTATATAAACTTGTCCCCACAAAAGATGACTACATAGCAGAAATATGACAGATACATATGATACTTCTCGACATCCAGCACTTTCCCTAAGCTCCATAGCAGTCCATCTAGAATCTACATTCTATAATACTCGGTCTGACCCAAGCATTATAGTGAAATAACATCCGAGTCAGTTTGGAAAACCAGTATGAGAAAACACACTCAATTTGATTATTAAAGTTTTTCCAAAATCCATTGAAATCAAAGGTATCTCGTAAGACCACGCCACAAATAAACATGTCGGGTTTTTACCTTACGATAACCAAAACATTTTTATCAAATCCGTCTGATATTATAATAGTGTCTATAGAAAGTAACATAGAATCTTGCTGAAATGCTTGCATCTTACGTTCCAGCAATAGTTGGGCATAATCAAAATCATATAGGCACTTATTGGAGATTGGATTCCATACAATGGCAGAACTACTGGGGTACCGCTCGTCACAGTACCTGGTCTGGATCAGCTACCGAGGATCCACCCCGATCCCCTGCAACACAAGAACAGAGCTACCCCTTACTGGATAGTCCGAATAAGATCACTCCACGATTAGGATCAGCAACCGCCCACACAGCCGAATAAAACAGACATCTGGACAGGGATGACCATACCCTAATTGGTTGCTAGCCACTTAGCCTTGCTGCACCTCCCATGTTTTAGCCATTCCCGGTTGATGAGGCTCCAGGCTATGCGTTACCTTTTTAGAACATATTCACTTAGAATGCTAATCGTCCTCCTGACGATGTTCTGATAGCATTCGTCCGTACAAGGCTGTTCCCAGTGCGAACGGAACTGAAGGCACTGCTCCTACTACATCTATTTTGGAATCACCCTCAGGATTAGTAGCGATTATCCCTTGCACTTCACTGCTCCATCTTCAACTCCAAGCTCTTGTCTTCCTCACGAAAACGATCAAACCGAATCGTAGTGGTTTTCGAGAAATTAATCCCGATCCCAGTCTCTTCGAAACGATCTGCGCATTGGCCAATATTGATAGTCAGTTATTTAACTATCAAATAACATCCAAAAACAATCATCGGGCCTTAATAATTTCTCAAATTATTTATTTCAAAATATCTTCGCAAGATGTTTTCCTACAATTCAACCCTTTGAAAATAGTTTTCAAATTACATTTTCTCTCGCGGAATAAATTTCCACCCAATTGTTTATTTCCACTGAAAATCACCAAGTCTTAATACTTTAGAGTTTAAAATAAATTTAAATCACTTAACCCAAAATATATTCTTTAAAACACTTAAAATAAAACTACTTAAAAACACTTTATTTAAAGTACTAGTTATGATAATTTTATAATAATTTTCATGTAAAACTTAATCCAAAATTAAATTTAAAATAAAAGTTATTCTATGAGGTATATATATTAAACAATTATTTTTTAAATCATAATACTAGTTAAACCTTTAAAATAATTTACTTATGTAATTAACTTAGTAAATATTTACTTTTAAAAAAATTTAAAACCACTAAATAATAATTTCTTTCTAAATCATTCTTTTAATACCTCTTTAAAACCTCTAACTTATACATGGAAATTTTTCTTTGAAAATATACTTGGCTTTTTAGGGAAATACATTTCCTTTCCACACCTTTACAAACAAACCACTATTTATTTTTAAACAAATCACCCTTTCCTTATAAATTCCCATCCTGAATTTATACTTCCAAATTATCCTTTGATAAATATTTCACTTTATTTATAAACCCTGTTTATAAATTTCACAATCTCACTCTCCTTTATTCACAGTTTCAACACTTAGTCGGGATTCAAATCGATTTCCAAAGCCAACTCCATTTTAAAATAAATTCTTTTACTTATCCAAATTTATTTCAAAACCCATTTATCCCATATTCACTCCTTTATTTATGGTTTAAATTCTTATTTAAATCAGAAATACCAGTTTCATGCTTTATTTCAAAATTCTCCTTTTTTTTTCCAAACTCATTCAAATCTTGAATTTTAAAAATATATTTCTTCGTACTTACAAAACAATATTGCTTAAGTCCTTATTTTAAATAAAATCCTTTTTCCCATTTATTCAAAATCCCTATTTTTCCCATCCTTGAATTTATTATATAGGATTTAAAATCAAACATTTATCCCTTTCCCAAATTCATTCCTTTAATTTATTTGAATTCACTGTAATTATTTTACTTAAAAATTTCCCTTTTTATTCCCTTTTTAAAAAACTTTATATATATATATATATATATATATATTTCATTTTTCTCAAATACCAATATATTCAACCAAGCCATAAAATTCATTAATTTCAATTTTCAATATAATCAATATAATCCATCATAGATTATCACATAAATCACGTTACTGAATATAAAATAAATTCAACATTTTGAGGAATCCAGTTGAATCCCTCCAACCTGTTTCCCTGCATCCACAGATGTCAGCACAACAATTTAATATACCAATCCCACTTAGAGGGGGATATCGCGGTATAAAGGGTCATCCGCTATTATGCAGGACGCATAGGGTCTCATCCGCTATATAATATGGAAAATCAATCGCTCCAATATATATATATATATATATAATATATATAACAAATCACATCCATTCAATTCAATCATTCGACTAATAATTTAAATTTTACTATTTAATTTAAATGGTAATCTAAATAAGTGAGACTAACTCACCTTTGTTTTGTTTGCAATCCATTTCCACCTCGACTTGTTTCCTTCATGATTTTGACCTTGTATAAACAATCCACGATTTATTACTATTTGAAGTAATCAAACAATTAATTTCCCATTTAATAAATTTAAATTACCAATAATTTATTTAATTTTCCATTAACAAATTTATTTTCAAGGGGTAAAATAATTAAATAGGTTAGTTTAAACCAAACCAGTGAATTAAAAAAAATGTGTATTTGTATATTTATTTTTTTCTTTTGAAGCTACATATATATATGTACTTATAAAAATTTTCTATATAGGTTTAAAAATAGTGAATTTCTTTTACTATAAATTCCTAATAACCTAAACAATAAGGTAAAATTAAAATTTGCACTTTAGATTAAATTTAAAACACTGAGTTAAAACAGAACAGCTAATACCTTACTACCGAACGAACGAACACGATCCATGGTCGTCAGAAGAATAACGCTACCGCCGTTGCCAATCGCGTCTCCTGTCGTCGCCTTGGCCACCAAGGCTACCTCACCCATGGATGAACCCAAACACAGCCGCCCTTCTTCCCTTGGCCACATGCAAACTCGTGACCTAAACCCTTCCACTGACGAGCCTCCTGCTCCAATCGAGATCTGACAACCCTTTACCTCACGACAAGAATTCTTTGACAACCACGTCGCCTCCGCCAGCTCGTTCATCTCGAGCATTCGCGAGCCTCACAACTAAATGTGAATGCTTCGCAACCCAAACGCCTTACTCGAAATACCACCTTCGCGACTCCGATTAACGCGAAACCTCCAGGTGAAAGTCGCGACACCCCGTATATTTTGCTTAAGTTAAAAGAATTTTCGATTTTGATTTTGAATGGAAGGGAAAACGTGAATTAACAGGCGAGATCTTATATTTATTTTTTCTTTCTGTATATCAACTGTTTGTTTCACGTTTTAAAAAAATATAAAGGAAACAAGAAAAAAAACGTGTTAGAAGATGCAGGAAACGTGCCTCAGGCTGGACAGGCGGTGGATGTCTATAGTGAATTGAAGGGGAACATATATATATATATATATATATATATATATATATATATTGAAATTTAATTCGTCTTGATTTTCACGACTCACAACTTTGATCTCCAATCGAGGCATGCCGCTAGGCGTTTATAATGTTATACCCCTATTACGAACGCAATGGAAAAGGTTTTGAGTCCTAACTCAATCGTATGAAGAAGATAGCATTTGGACCTAAATATTATACTGAATTTTCGATATAAATTTCAGCGCGTTTATATATCGTACGATCACACTACAACTCCAAACACTATGAAATTTGAAATCGATAATAATATAATATTACGGATCCAATGGAACTAGTTTTATCGAATTCCGAGACTGTGCCCTTGGAAGGCTATTTTTAAATATCAATTTAAACGATATATTTTTAAAACTGAACAAATCATCTAAAAAATTAATTTTAACATTTTTATTATATTCGGTATGATCAATACAAATTTTATAAACCTTCAAAAAAAAATTAACCACTCAGAATTTCAAATTAAATAATTTACCCAATTTCTAATTTGTTTAATCAATAATTTAATTACCAAATAAATAGTGATATTTGAAATTCAAGTCAAATTAACTTTAAATATTTCAATTTTATCAAAAATTCCAGGTCATCACAGTATAAATGTACACATTGACCATGCACACCGTTTATATGTTGTGCTTGTGCTATACACATATTAGTATATTTGATATGCTTGTTATAATATATTTAATTTAAATTGATATCGAAAACTAGATTTTTAAGAATAACATGCAGAACGATAATAGAGTATTAAGTTTAAAGTTTGAACCACATCCACTTTGAATCATCCCAATAAGTGATAGTTCCCTCTTTAGACCCTAGAGCGTCTAAAACTGCCCATCTTGATAGGAACATCCCACCAAACTCCCTTAGATATGACTGTGGTGGGTTGCAAAGTTTTGATTCTGTAATTAGCATAATATCAATGTGCAAAGGGTAGACAAAGTTTCTAATTAAGTTAAACTTGTCATTACACCCCAAATCTTGAACATTCCAAGACAGAATCTTTATAGGGAACTGAACATACACTCACATTAAGATTTCTCATTATAGAAATATCAAACGAACCTAAATTGATACCAAATGAACTTGCAGCATATATAAGAGATTCTGATTTACGCGAGCACATAATATTAGGGGGAAAAAATACATTTAAACGAATGGCCAGTAGAATGGGACAGTGGACTATTACTTCTTTAAACATACCTAATCATGGCTCTAATACCTGGAATAAGAGCTGGTGTGTTAAGAGCCTCCATTTGAACAGTAGGCTAAGAAACACCTAACCCTACATTCATATGGAAATCTAGATCTATGTCTTACTGTAGGATAACATCCCTGTCCGAAGGTGCAATAAGTTGGCCAAGTTGCATAAGAGGTCACCACGATGAGGGCCCAAGCACAAAATCTGGTAGTTGATGATGTGATGGTCACAATCATCTTTCCAAGAGCAATCCCCTCTCTTCTCATCCAAATCAACACCTCCTTTGACAAGAGGTCGTCTACAAATCTAATGGTGGAGTTGGCAAACCCAACCAACTTTTAGACCTTATTACTAAAGAGATACACTGATTTCTCTATCCTATATTTTAAACTATCTACCTCTTCCAAAATAATATTAGAAGGTTTGATAGGAAGATGATGATCAGTCCACTATTCATATTCAACTTTGAAAGAATGGTCGAAAAAAGCATTCATTAAAGACCCAGGCACCACTGTCGAGATGTCCAACTTAATCATAACAAAAGTGCACCTTTTGTCTAAGGAAGCCAAGTCACAGTGTCCACCACAATAAACTACCTAATTGGATAAAGTATAGACCCGAGCTCAATATCTCCCTTAAGTAAAGGCGAGAAACCAAACACGCAATCCAGGATGGCTTGAAGAGTTTGCATCGGTAGCTTTCCCGACTTAGAGACCACTGCCTGGCGAAGACCATTCTATTATCTTTATGAATAAACCCCTTATTGATCGCAACAGCCAACAGGTGCATGTCCAAGAATATGACCATAAACGATCAACTACTATGCAAGGTAATTCTCCAACCGCCTCTTAAAAAATGAAAGTCAAAGCAATAACACAAATCCTCCACTGACCACAAGCCATTGACGATGGATAAAATGATGTGGCATTGGGCATCAAGAAGCCTAGATTGTCAGCATGCAAAAGGTCACCTAAAGAGTTCATTTTAGGAAATGAGTTTGAAGCCGAGATTTATTAGGCATTTAAAGAAGGCAAGTGTAGACAATCAAAATAAGAAGGGAAAGGATAGGAAGCATTATTTCTACGACATCTATCGTGAAGCCCAAAGAGCTGAGGCACGTGTGCTTGCCTAGTCTAATCTTATCGAATACTTCAAAAATATTCGACCAAGATGAAAAATGCCTAAATTTCTTCCATCCAAAACAAAGTAAAGAATTACTATGCATATTTGCCACGTGGCCCTTGGGCCCAAATTAAAGCACTTTCTTTCAACCCTAAATTTTGAAATAGTCTCTATTATGTAAGCCCGTTTCTTGAAACTAAACGTTGGTGGAGTGGGAGAATTCAAATGTTTGAAGAATGACCGAAAGCTATGGAAGCTGATGGCCTGACAGACACCAGAATCGACTAGACCACACCCGCGTAATACTACCTACCAGCTCCGACAGTGGCACATGATCCTCGTCAAATATTGAATCAACGACTATGGGAGCTGAATGAGCAGAGTGATCAGCAAACATAGACAGAAGAATTATGGGCCTTCTTAAGTCAACCGAAATCTTAAGAGAGAATGAAGAATATGTAAGGACATGAGGAGGATGGAGAGACTGGGTAGAGGAAAGGAAGAAGCCTGCAAATAGGTAATGTTTGGGGAAGTGGGATGAAGGGTGGAAGACGCGAGAAGGTGGCTATTTTAGCTTCTTTTATCATTTCCTATAGGCATTCATTTTTATTCACTTTTGTCTTCTCTCCTCCTAACCTTCCACGATGGAAAACCAAATGAACACTTCCATATTTTGTGAACTCATATCAAATGCAAACATCAAATACCATAAAATATGTGGTTCGCTACTCTTTTGCAAAGCTGGGTGCATATCATTGATATCCTAGGAGAAATCTTCATTGAAGGTGCAAGTCATAGGCTACCTCTTTAAGTAATCTGTTAATTTTATTATCATTTATACTTACATCATTTTATTGTGTAGATTAGATTTCTTATATATGTTATACTGAATTTATGCATGCTTATGTTGTCTGATTCAAATGTATATTCAAATAGTTTAAATAACAAATGAATTCATTTTAAAGGTGTTCATTTAAAACTGTAGTTATGAAGTTAAAGTTTGAGGTTTAATTTATTAACAAATTGTACAAAGTTTGAACAATTTCCTTAAATAACCGTTCTAATTCAAATTTTAAAATAGATCAATGAAAACATCTTTATAATACAATTGAATTTGTTTTAAAGGTGTTCATTTAAAAAAAATTATAAAGACTAATGGTTGAAGGTTAAATTTAGCAATTTATATAAATTTTAAGCAATTTATTTAAATTGGTGTTTTAATTTAATTTTTAAAATATATAATTTTTAGAAATATTGATCTAATTTTGAGTTCTTCTAGATTTCAAAGGGTTAATTTTAAATTTCTAAAACATATAAAATTAGTCATAATTAATTGTAATACATATAACGGTTTAAATTCTCAATTGTTGATTTGAAATGATATTGAATGAATGAGTATAGGAAGGAGAAAAGTTCTCCGCCTTTTTCTCTTCATAAATGCTTGGTTGAACTCGTTAATTGTCATATCATAAATATAAGTAAACTATTGTCAATTAGTCAAAAGTATTTTATAACATATTATATATAAGTAAATTTTATGTATTTATGTGTGTTTGTGTATATATTTATATTATTTGTTTACATGCTTTCAAAATAAAACTATAGACAATAAAAGCATATATAAAGAGTCAATGCGTCTGTTGCGGTGCAAATTCCAGCATGTATGTGTCCCAATCCGATTTTTCGATGCCCGAAAATCGACATCGATACGTCCACTGTATTAAATGCCGAATAATCGAATGCCGAAAAAATAAACCATAAGGGAAAGAAGAAGGAGGTAGAAGAAGAAATATAGAAATCAACATCAGAATCTCACAAACGCAGCAGAATAATATATAATAGATAAGTGACTGATCTTTATACAAAAAGAACTATACTGTTTATACATTACATCGTCAAAATACAACACCATCAATAGCAAAATACTGGACAGTTATATTAACTTGTCCCCACAAAAGATGACTACACAGCAGAAATATGACAAATACTTATGATACGTCTCGACATCCAGGACTTTCCCTAAGCTCCGCAGCAGTCCATCCAGAAATTGTATTCTATAATACTCGATTTGACCCGATCATTATAGTGAAATAACTCCTGAGTCAGTTTGAAAAACCAACATGAGAAAACATACTCAATTTGAGTGTTAAAGTTTTTCCAAAATCCATTGAATCAAAGGTATCTCGTAAGACCATGCCACAAATAAACATGTTGGGTTTTTACCTTACGACAACCAAAACATTTTTATCAAATCCTTCTGATATTATAATAGTGTTGTTAGCACCAAAATTGGTCACTAACACCCTTAAGAGAGATTGTGTAGAGAGATTAACGAAGAGAATAAATTTAAACAGAGAGCGGTATGCTAAATTCAATGAAGAAAACAAGAACACCAAATTCATAGTGGTTCGGCGTAACTGCCTACGTCCATTTTGAGGTTAATCTTTATTACTTTACTTGATAATTGATTACACATACAATATTCCTCCAATTACTTGAATAAAATTGCTAAGTAGAAAGATTAAGTCTTGAATGAGTGTTGAATGCGTCAGAGTCTCCCTAGTGTTCTCGAAATTCCGCCCCCTTTCACTGTGCTTCTGCCTCTCTATTTATAGACGAAGATGGGTTGGACTACCCTGGTGGGCTTAGCAGCTGGATATCTTGGCCTAAAATGAATAAACTCTGTGTGTCGATCCGTAGATGTGTTGAATCACTAGTTTTGATTCATGACAAGACGATTCAGGAGCTAAAAAAGAATTTGCATTCGTGCATGACAAAAAGAAGACAACATAGGATCAAGACTACAACTCTATGCTTAAAGTAATTATTATATGTGTTGAGTCTTAGACATATGTTAAAATCAATCCTCAAGTTTTCAATTTTTTAATTTTTCTTTACAAACAGAGTTCACTATGCAATATATGCACAACCAGTTGACTGACTATTTGTACCAGTCGACTGACTGTGCATATGCACAACAGTGAACGCTGCTTATAATTTTAAAACAGACAAATATTTTTAAATTTTCAAACACCACACGACTGATCAAATATACCAGTCGACTGAACCGACTTCAACAATCAAATTTCTGAATAGACACCTTGTTCCATGAAGAGTTTCACTTCGTCAACAGTTGTCTCTCTTGGCTGAAACTCTTCACTAAGAGTTGCATCTCTCTAAAAATTATATATTGGAGTTATCTCATACTTCATAATTACTAATTTCTGATTCTAATTCTTGTTATTCTCTCCTGTGATTACTCTAGTGCTCTCATACTCTTCACTACTTTGAATCTTTGAGTTCTACTTTATATACTTTGATTCTTAGCAATATACTTCCTTTCAAATCCTCACATACTCTTTATATTCTTGAGGAATTGATTATAGGAAGTTTGTAATCTTAATAGACAAATCAGTGTTATCAAGAATGCATTGAGTCAACTACTTTTATACTTTGTTAAAGTCCTATTCTGCTGCTCAGGCAAGGGAAAGTCCTCTTCTGCTGCTGAGGCAAAAATCCTGTTCTGCTGCTTAGGTGTTGTTTACCTATTCCTCCGGGTTAAGTGATTGTATTGTTAGTTAAAGCCAGAAGCTAGTCTGGGACTGGACGTAGGATGGTGCTCCGAACCAGTATAAAATCTCTGGTGTCATTTTATAAACTGCATTTATCTTCCGCATTATTTACTGTTTATACTCTGCATTACTTTTATCCATATTATATGGTCCTACACACTTTCATTTGGTATCAGAGTAAGGCATCTTATAACCGTCACAAAGTTATCTGATACCTTGCCAATATGAAAAATAACACCAGCACTACCACTAACACTGTCACTAGTATTATTGAAGGTCAATCCATAAGTGTCAAACTGCTTATGAAATATGGAGAACACTTAAAATCACTCACGTAGGAACTAACAAGGTCAAACAAAGCAAAATCTCAATGCTCAAAAATCAATTTCAAAACTTTAGAATGAAACAAGATGAATCCATCAATGATATATACTCTAGATTTCAAGATATCTATCATTCGCTATTAGGATTAGGAGAAAAGTACACTGATTTTGATATTGTATCAAAAATCCTAAACTCTTTAGCGGATGAATGGGAAAGAAAAGTCTTAGCTATTGAAGAAGCTAACGGCCTCTCTACCATAAAACCTGAAGAGTTAATAGGAAATCTAATATCCTATGAAGTGAATTGGCAGACAAAGCGAGTACAAGCACAAGATAAAAAGAACATAGCTTTTCATGCCGAAGAAGAAAACGATGAAGATTCGGATAAAAAGGATCTGGCATTTATTGCTAAAAATTTCAAAAAGTTCTTGAAATTCCGAAAAAATAACAAAAATAATGGAAAAAGGAACTTTCCAAACAAACCATCAACTTCAGTTCTAGAATGTTTCAATTGTCATAAGAAAGGTCATATTCAGAAGTAATGTCCAGAATTAAAGAAAAAATATTTCAAAGGCAGAAAAGACAAGAAAAAGAAAGCTTTCTCGGTAACATGGGATGATTCAGACACTTCTTCATCAGAGAACAGTAGTGACAGTGAAAACGAGCAAGCAAATGTCTGCTTCATGGCTACTGAAAACGAGGTAAGTGATTTTACTTTTGATGATATGATTGAGATAAATTCAGAACTAGTTGACACTATAAGAAATCTCAAAAGAAAATATAAGGAGACTCCTGAACATCAGAACAAAGCAGAATTCGAAAGAGATATGCTTAAAGATGAGAAGAAAATATTAGAGGAAGAACTTGAAAAATTACAAGAATCATTCTCTAATACCAATTCTCAACTCACTCTTTTGAGTCAAGAAATTGAAACTCAAAAAGAGAAAAATGATGCTCTTGTTTCCGAAAATCATGAACTAAAAACTAAAGTAAAATTGATAGAATTGGATAATACTAGTCTCAAAACTAAGTTAGAAAGCATCACCAAAAATGTTTCGAACTTTAATAAAGGAAGAGAAACTTTATCAAAAATTATTGATAACTCTCAATCTGTTTCAAGTAAGAAAGGATTAGGATATGTTCCGAAAACAACAGCTCCATCTAAAAATAAAATTAGGAGAAATATTAATCCTACTACAGTTCAGACAAAAAGGAATTCTTACTCAAAAAACATAAAAGTTTGGGTTCCTAAAACAAACAACAATTTGATTAGAAAAAAATATATAAACATCTTTTTAGAAACTGTTCATAAAAATAAAGATTATATGTTTAAATGGGATACTAAGCCCTCTTGGGTTTGGTTTCCTAAGATTTAACTCTTAGGACCCTATTAAAAAAGTGGGTACCAATATTATCTATATTTTTTGTAGGTCCCACTCAAGAAAAGAGGAAAATTGATACTCGACAGCGGTTGCTCAAAACATATGACAGGAGACAAAGATATACCATCAAATATTATTTACTCAGATGGAGGCTCCTTCACTTTTGGAGACAACTCCAAAGGATATATCATCGGCCAAGGCGATGTAAGCAATAATGGTATTTCAAATTTACCTTTTATTTCAAATGTTCTTCTTGGCAAAAATTTAAAACATAATTTACTTAGTATCAGCCAATTGTGTGACAAAGGATTCAAAATCACTTTTTGTGAAAGCAAATGTAGTATTTTTGATCGATATCAAAATCTTATCTTTGAAGGGAATAGAGACAGACATATCTATGTTCTGAATATGAAAATAAATCATAATTCAGATGTGTTTAATAGCCAAAGAAAATGATCCTTGGTTATGGCACAAACGATTCTGTCATATTAATTTCCAAACTATAAATAAGCTTTCTAAAAATGATTTAGTAAAAGGTCTACCAAAAATGAATTTTAAAATAGATCATATTTGTGATGCATGTTAGTTAGGAAAATAAACTAAATCATCTTTTAAATCTAAAAAGGTTATTTAAACCTTACAACCACTTGAATTGCTGCATATGGATTTATTTGGATCAACACAAGTACAATCCATTAATCACAGTAAGTATGTGTTTGTAATTGTTGATGATTTTTCTAGATATACTTGGACTATTTTTATGTAAAATAAAAGTGATACTTTTGATAATTTCAAATCGTTTGTCAAAAGAATTCAAAATTCTAAAGGATTGAAAATCAAAAACATAAGAAGTGATCATGAAGGTGAATTCGAAAACAAAGCCTTTGAACATTTCTGTAAGAAAAAGGAATATTCCATAATTTTTCGTTTCCTAGAACTTCACAACAAAATGGGGTTGTAGAACGTAAAAATAGAACCTTACATGAATGTGCAAGGACTTTGTTAAATGGAAGTACGTTACCAAAACATTTTTGGGCTGAAGCGGTTGCAACAACTTGTTATGTTTTGAATCGTATTTCTATTCGAACACTAACTAAGAATACTCCTTATGAACTTCTTAAAGGATGAAAACCAAATATTTCCTATTTTAAAGTTTTCGGTTCAAAATGTTTTATTTTAAACACAAAAGATCAGCTTGGTAAATTTGATCCAAAATCCGATGAAGGAATCATTTTAGGATATTCAGATCGTAGCAAAGCTTATCGAATTTATAATAAAAGAACAAATATCATCAAAGAAACTCTTCGTGTATCTTTCGATGAGAATTTTAAACCATCTCCAAGTATAATAGATGATGAAGATTTCCCTGATAATACCACAAATATAGAAACTAAACCTTTTGAAATTAATGAAAACAATGCTCACAATAACAATGAACTAAGATCTCCACCTAGAGTATTAAGAGATCATCCTTCTATTAACGTTATTGGAGAACTAAATTCATCAGTTAGAACAAGAAGTGAATTAAATCAAATGGGTCATGTAGCTTTTCTTTCTCATATTGAACCTAAAAATATTAAAGAAGCATCTACTGATGAAAATTGGTTAATCGCTATGCAAGAAGAACTAAACCAATTCGAAAGAAATGACGTTTGGGATTTAGTTCCACGACCTAGTGATCAATGAGTTATTGGTACAAAATGGGTTTTTTAAAATAAAGCAGTTGAACAAGGAAATATTACTAGAAATAAAGCTAGATTAGTTGCTCAAGGTTATAATCAAGAAGAAGAAATTGACTATGAAGAAACGTTTGCTCCAGTCGCTAGACTAGAAGCAATACGAATCTTACTAGCATTTGCATGTTTTCATAACTTTAAATTATATCAAATAGATGTCAAAAGTGCCTTTTTAAATGGTTTTATAAAAGAAAATGTTTATGTTGAACAACCTCCATTATTCATACACGAACAATTTCCTGACCAAGTCTCTAAGCTCAAAAAGGCTTTATACGGTTTGAAACAAGCACCTCGTGCTTGGTACGATCGTCTTAAAAGTTATTTAATAAATTCTGTTTCTGAAATTGGAAAGGTTGATCAAACTCTTTTTATTAAAAGAAATAAACATGATTTTTTAATTATTCAAATATATGTTGATGATATAATTTTTGGCTCCACAAACGATAGCTTTGTCAATAATTTTCTAAAATAATGACAAATGAATTTGAAATGTCACATAAGGGTGAGTTAAATTATTTTCTTGGTTTACAAATAAAACAAATAGAAAATGGTATTTTTATTAATCAAGAAAAATATTGTAACAATCTAATTAATCGCTTTGATATGAAAAATACTTCTACCAAACCAACTCCTATGAGTACAACCATACATCTTGATAAAGATGAAAATGGCAAAAGTATTGACCAAAAATTATATCGAAGTATGATTGGATCGTTACTATATTTAACAGCTAGTGGACCTGACATAATGATGAGTGTTTTTTTTGTGCACGATTTCAAGCAGATCCCAAAGAATCACATTTACGAGCAGTGAAACGTATACTACGGTATCTTAATAAAACCAAGGACTTTGGACTATTCTATCCAAAGGAATGTCCTTTTGAATTAGTATCATATGGTGATGCTGATTTTGGAGGAAGCCGGACAGATAAAAAAAGCACAAGTGGGACTTGTCATTATTTTGTACGGTCTCTTGTATCCTGGTTTAGTAAGAAACAAAACTGTGTTTCATTATTGACATGTGAAGCAGAATATATTTCTACCGCTCTGGCATATGCTCAAGTTATCTATATGCAACAAACACTACAAGATTTTGGTTTCAATTTATCTAAATCAACTATTTACCGTGATAATTCTAGTGCTATTAATTTATCTAAAAATCCTGTTAATCACTCCCGAACAAAACATAATGACATTCGCCATCATTTTCTTCGTGATAATATTGAAAAGGATTTGATAAATCTAGAATTTGTTTCCTCTGATAAACAATTGGCAGATATATTTACCAAAACCTTTAAATGAAAATACTTTCATAAATTTAAGACGAGAACTTGGTATTATCTCTTTCAAAAATTTATAAAATTTTATATATACTATCTGTATTTGTAGCTTCTAATAACCCATCTTTACAAAAATATATATATATATACACACATATATGTGTGTGTGTGTATAACTTTCACTCAAATTTTATCAAAATAAAAATAAAATTTTTATGACTCTAACAAGACTTGAACTCATGACCTCTCTTTTATTTAGTTTCAAATGCTTCCTACCATTTGAGCTATGGTTGTTTCTTGTTTCATCTAGAAGAATGGTTTTAACTATTCTGAAAATTTTCGTTCAAAAATAAAATAACATAGCCACTGGAGCTCGAACTTGGGTCTTCTAGCTGGTAGTTCAATATCTCACCAGTTGTGCCATGAATGTTTTCCTACTGAGTCATATGTATAATTCATTCTTAACCTTTTATCCTTCGACTAATTCTCATCCACTATTATTTATCTCTGGCTGTTAGCTATTGATTGTTCATAACCACTCAATCTCAGCTGAAATGCATCTATGTAAGCTGCATTCTTTTTATTTATTAATCATCCTTACAAACTTTTCAAACAAAATTTAAAAATTCAATCTCCTCATCAATGGCCTCTCACGACTCTTATGATTCCTCAAACTCCAAATTGTCCTTTTCTACTCTGACATCCTCTAGCTCTACTCCATTCTTTCCAACACCTACCCCTGTATATGAACCAGGTCGATATCACACTGGATTCTCTCCAAAACCTAAGAAGTCTTGAAAATCATTGTTTGTTTCTCCAAAAATAAAAGAAAAAATTGATGAAATCCATCATTATTAAAAGGAGCAAATTAATCTACAAAGAGAAATGTATTATGAACAACGGATGAATTCTAGTCACCTTAGCTTTATAGAGTCAGTTGCTTTTAAATTTTTTGGAAAATCATCTATGCATGACGTTATTGAACCTTCAACTTCTCATCGGCAAAATTCATCCGGCTGGAATAAATGGGAACAAACTCCACCTCAACCTCCGGCATCTCCAAACTCATGGGAACGCCAAAATTATTGGTCTCCTTTACAACCTTATGTTGAGCACACCAAGGTTGAACCACAAGAATCCTCTCCAAAAAACTTCTAAATAATCATCATTTCTTTTATATTATTGTTCCTGATTATTTGTATTTCAATTATGTATTTGTTTTTTATATATAACATTTTGTTTTTTAAAAAACTTCTCTGCAATTTTACCTCCAGTCAGTCGACTGAAATTATAAACTAGTCGACTGAATGCAGGAGCTCAAAACTCTCGGGAAAACAATCAGTCGACTGAACTAACACGATCAGTCGACTGGATGTTCATAATTTTTGTACATTTCAGTATTCAAGTCGACTGAATGCTTTTCTCAGTCGACTGGCTGTTCAATACTGCTGTTATCTCCCTTATTTAGTTACTTCTTTCCCAAGTTTCACTTTACCATTTCCATTTTTAACCCAAATCTATTTCGTCCACAAACCCTAAAATCCCAATTAAACTCATTTTTTTTACTAAAAACTCAATCAATTGGCTCCTCCAAAATGTCATAGGCAAAGCTCTTCTTCAGTCGATCCTACTGATTCCCAAATTGCACAATGGTTATATAATGATGTAGCCATATCAAGATGGCATAAAATGAAAAACTCAAGGATCTTTGAAGGTTCATTCATGGTCTACAGCGATTTCGCGACTTATGGTTTACAAGAACTCTTGCGTAGATTCGGATGGAATCTCTACTTGACTTGAATGTTAATTCTCACAAGATCAAGCATCTCATGGTAAAGCTTTTTTATGCAAACTTAAATCTTCCTCATCAACGTCAACCAAATAGGGATGATTGTGTTTGGAGTTTAGTTTGTGGGCATCAAGTTTTCTTCTCCTTAGATCGAATGGCACATATACTTCAAACTCCCAATCATGGTATTCCGCTAGATGATGTCGGTTGTAATATTCGACAAAGGAATTGAGTTAGCCATATGTTCATGGGCGACAATATGACGTAACAAAAATCTATTCTCCTTCGACCAAAAGCAAGAATTCTTCACAAAGCTTTCATGAGGAGTATCCTTCCAAGAACAGGGTCATATGAACTTATCTACCCAGAAAATTTCAAAGCATTATATGCGGTATGGGGCGGAATTCAAGTCAATTGGCTACGAAGAATTTTGGATGAGTTTCTCACCTTCAACAACGGTAATATGAGAATAATTTATTTGGGAGAATATATAATGAGATTGCTTTTAAATGTGGGTATACCTCAACCGGAGTTCGAAACTTCTTCCGTTGGAGTTATCAACGTTCGCACATTAAGTCTCATGACCGTCAGCTCCTCCATCTTTTACCTCATATGAAGAGTGGAATCGCTAGCAACAACAACGTCCTTCAGGCAGACCAGTTATTCGAGAACAAACATCTCATCCCGAAGAAGACGAAGAAATTCGTCTTGCAAAATCGGCTAGTTTATGAGAATCCGTAGAGATCCTTTCTAGAAATCAACAAATACTAGGATCTCGTTTAAAGAATGTTGATAATGGGATGCAATTTCATGTTCGTTTTCCACAACTGCTTCTTCAATAGAACATGGTAAACGTCCAAAACCAAGATTTACATGGCCAACTTTCGAAGAGCATAATAGTAGTGATACTAGTGGCACAGGGAGTGGTGCTCAAGGAACTTCTAGACCAGGAAAGGAGCCCGCACCAGAGGAAGAATACAATTTGGATCTTGATGAGTAGATTTTTTGGTGAGTGAGTTGGGTATGAATTATTTACTTATCTAAAAACGTTATTGTCAATTTGAACATATTGAATCTTGCAACTTATTTATCTATTGAGACTTGTATTAAATAGTCTCTCTTTTATTTTTGTTTCTGCACTTTACATTTATATTTTGTTTGCTGTATCTCCTTTTTATCGATGCAAAAGGGGGAGAAAAAGTATGTGCACTAACATATTTGATGCAGGAAAAAGATATCATACATTCAGGGGGAGAAATTTTTTCTCTCTAAGATATATATAGGTTGTCATCAATCCAAAAGGGGGAGAATGTTGAATCACTAGTTTTGATTCATGAAAAGACGATTCAGGAGCTAAAAAAGAATTTGCATTCATACATGACAAAAAGAAGACAACATAGGATCAAGACTACAACTCTATGCTTAAAGTAATTATTATATGTGTTGAGTCTTAGACATATGTTAAAATCAATCCTCAAGTTTTCAATTTTTTAATTTTTCTTTACAAACAGAGTTCACTGTGCAATATATGCACAGCCAGTCGACTGACTATTTGTGCCAGTCGACTGACTGTGCATATGCACAACAGTCAACGCTGCTTATAATTTTAAAACGGACAAATATCTTTTAATTTTCAAACACCAGTCGACTGATCAAATATACCAGTCGATTGAACCGACTTCAACTGTCAAATTTCTGAACAGACACCTTCATCTATGAAGAGTTGCACTTCGTCAACAGTTGTCTCTCTTGATTGAAACTCTTCACTAAGAGTTGCATCTCTCTAAAAACTATATATAGGAGTTATCTCATACTTCATAATTACTAATTTCCGATTCTAATTCTTTCTATTCTCTCTTGTGATTACTCTAATGCTCTCATACTCTTCACTGCTTTGAATCTTTGAGTTATACTTTATATACTTTGATTCTTAGCAATATACTTCCTTACAAATCTTCACATACTCTTTATATTCTTAAGGAATTGATTATAGGAAGTTTGTAATCTTAATAGACAAATCAGTGTTATCAAGAACACATTAAGTCAACTACTTTTATACTTTGTTAAAGTCCTGTTCTGCTGCTCAGGCAAGGGAAAGTCCTTTTCTGCCGCTGAGGCAAAAATCATGTTCTGCTGCTCAGGTGTTGTTTACCTATTCCTTCGGGTTAAGTGAGGGTATTGTTAGTTAAAGCCAGAAGTTAGTCTGGGACTGGACGTAGGACGGTGCTCCGAACCAGTATAAAATCTCTGGTGTCATTTTATTTACTGCATTTATCTTCTGCATTATTTACTATTTATACTCTGCATTATTGTTTATCCATATTATACGGTCCTACACACTTTCAAGATGTCGAACGACAAAATGCCGAACGATATCTACAAGGTGAACGAAATGATGTGCTGAATGGAGAGTGTAGGCCGATCAATAATCAAGCCGGTCTAGATTGGATGAATGCCGAACACCTCTAGATGCTGAAAGATCCTGAATGTTGAACGAGGCATGAATGCCGAACATCCCTGGATGCCGAACAAGGATGAATGCCGAACACCTCTGGATGCCGAACGATCCTGAATGCCGAATGAGGCATGAATGTCGAACACCCTTGAATGCCGAACGAGGATGAATGCCGAACACCCTTGGATGTCGAACGAGGCATGGATGCTGAACACCTCTGGATGCCGAACGATCCTGAATGCCGAACGAGGCATGAATGCCGAACACCCTTGGATTCCGAACGAGGCATGAATGCCAAACACCTCTGGATGCTGAATGATCCTGAATGCCGAGCGAGGCATGAATGCCGAACACACTTGGATGCTGAACGAGGCATGAATGCCGAACACCTTTGGATGTTGATCAGTATATAATGTCGAATGACTCTGCCATGCCGAACGTCCATAAATGCCTAATGGCACTTATTGCCGATCGATACCGAATAACTCTCAACGTCGAACGCTCTTGCATGTCGATCGTCCCATAGGTGCCGAACGCTCGGGATGCCGAATGGTATGCGAATGCCGAGTGCCTAGTTGCCTGGTCAAATCTCTGGGTAACACTTGCCCCCCCAAAGTGCATCACATGGTTGAACGTGGTGCGCTTTAAATCATGAATTCTCCGTGCTTTGCTTTGAGCCTCTGCTCCGTTCTTTGAATGCCGAACAACATATCCGATGCCGAGCACCTGGATGCCAAACGACATAGCCGATGCCGAACGATGTCGTTTTGACCAGTTCTACCGGTCATTGTCTCTTCGACTTCCTCTTCTTCCCTATAAAATCTGGCATTCCCCTTCTTCTTCACTTTTTACTTCCGTGATTTTCCAAGACACGTAACTTACCTCCCTTAAGTTTCGCTCACCTCTTCGATCTTCCCTTCCTACCTGGAATCCATCACGCCCTTCCTATAGCTCCTTCCCAAGTTAAGTTCGAATAACTTCCAATCCTAAACTAACAGACCCCCGAGCTTCCTCCGTACTCTTAGGTAAGAACCTTTCGATCGTTCTCTCAAATTAGGAAGTATAACATATTACTCGAACTCTTGAATCCTCCATAGATCGTAGAATGTGGGGGACGTGTGGATGAAGGTGATGAATTGAGGTTTGCACGCATTCCAGGGCTGGAACATAGTATGCTTTTAGGCGATTTCGAGGTGGATGGATTGGAGAAGTGAAAGGTGGAAGATGCATTGTAGTGGCTCGGTATGATCTTTTAATGCCGATTGGCCCTATGGGAGCATGGGAATGGAGTTAAAGACAAGGCCTATTAGCGTGGTTGACATGGCCTTGGTTCGGCATGATCTCCCCATGCCGAATGAGGTTGGAGTGGAAAAACTGAAAGGAAGTGGAGAATGGACAGGATGCCGATCGATATTTTGGCCGAACAGCGCTTAGGTCGAACGGTCATGAATGTCGATCGATATTTATGCCGAATGACACTTTGGACGAACGGCACTTAGGCCGAACATCTATCCACCTTGCCTAATCATATGACAAAAACAAGGACAAGGACCTAAGCAAACTAGGTTATCGAACAAATCTGGACTGATAACTCCGTAGTTTTAATAATCACGAGCCTGAACTTAAATCGAAAAAAACGGATAATTGCCTTTAACATATAGTGCCAATGTCCGAGCCCAAAGTTGAAAACATCATAGGACAGGCTTTTGGAGATAGTCAGCGATGACGGTCTTCGAAGGCGACAATTCAAAGCTCAACTTTATACCATCAACTCTGTGACTTTCAATTTCTCAGCACTTATATTTGAATTATCACGCTAGTTCACACACCGCACAGGGGGAATATTTGTGTTGTTAAGTCTAACGTCGAATGTTTTTCAAGTATAGCTCAAACAGGTGCTCTACTAGATTCAATCTTTATTAAAGATGTCTAAGAAATCTAGCTCCGCTACGATCTCATACATACCTGGGCCATCCTTTATGCAAGAAGTCGCAGATACTTCAAACCCGTCGACTTCCCCTGCTCATAATCTAGCTCCCGACGCTTTGGAAGCATCAATTTTATTGGACAACCCAGTCGATTCAAAGGCTTCGAAGATTAATGAAAGTACACTCCGTCGGATATGCTCTGTCCATGGAATCCCCTTTGATGACGTGCTAGTTCCATCGGGACACGATCATCCACACTTGCCCCTAGTCGGATACACATCTTGTAATAAATTCATATGCTGGGTTGGTAGTGTGCCACCGTTCAACTCCTTTCTTCGGAACGTACTGCAATATATTGACATTGCCCCATCACAACTGCACCCGAATGGTCATGCATTCCTCTATGGTACTTGCATCCTCTTCATGAATGTCCTCTCTAGGCTTCCAACTCCGGGCGATAATAGATACATGTGTTGCATCAAGAAGCGGAGGAATATCCCATCTTTCATGTTTCTCAAGCCACATAATAAATGTCAAATCTTAATTGGGGCATGACCAAGTTCGCCATGTATAAACAGCAATGGTTTTATCGTTGTCCTCCCGGCTTTGCGAGGAGACGGGTGGAAGGAATTAAGTCTCATTCCCGGGCCGACACTCATGTTTGGTCAAAGATGTACCTTTTCTAACCTTTTTCCATCTTTTCAGGTATCAATCCACGTCCCGAGGGCCGCGGATATTCTGAAGACGTTGAAGCCATTCGTGCCCTTGCTGCCGAAGAACAGGACATCAGAACTCTCATTTCGAATTAGTCACTTGCAAGGCTTGTACTGTTGGCAGAGTGCCGCCGGATAGGCCTCCATCAGGGCGTTACCATACCCGGGCCTGCCTCTGGCAAAGGGAAAAAAACAAGCTGAGTCTTCAGCATGTAATGCTCCTGACACACTAGAAGAGGGGGAAATCAAGGAAACCGAAACACCCGAAGTGCAAGATGAGAACGTTTGTCCCACTCAGGACCTGATAGTCTATGTTCACGACATCGAAACATCATCTTCCCCTTCTAAGAGGAAAAAGAAACCGACTTACAAGATAAGGAAGGAAAAGGTTGGCGGAGCTTCTAAAGTTACCCTTATTCCAACAAAGAAAGAGGCTTCCTCACAGCATTTGGAAAGTTCTTTAAAAGGCCTATCGAACCTCTCCATACCTGATGATCTACTCAGTTATGATTTTTACGATCCGTAGGCACTTAAACTTCACTCGCCCATCAGAGGCGATGCGGGCGTTCAAGCCCAAAATCAGGGAGAAAAGACTCCCATTAGTAAAGAAACTGGTCCGTCGGGGGAAACACTAGGACACACACAAGCACATGCATTTCACCTTGCATTTAAACTTCCGTCGTCACACTACTCTTGCTAATTCATTGTTATTTAAATTCTGTGTAGGTGACATGGGGCAAACACACGGAATTGATTGTCTCCACGGGTCGTCTATCTTTCATCACTCTGGACGGGACCAGGTTTTGAAAGATGTCGGGACAGAGACGGTGATGGCAATAGGGATTATCATTCTCGGGAGTCATCATCCCGGAAGAAAACATATTATCAGCACAAATACCACCAATATCCCTCTTCTCACTCGGAGCAAAGCAAAGATAAGCATGGCCATAAAGGGTCGTAATCCGATTTCCCCCGTGATCAACACTCTGATCCTCTTCCACACGACAGTCCCGGGATCCTTACAGGAGAGCTGAACTTTCAAAGCCGTCCCCTCCTGTTCCCACAACAGATCCAACAGTATCGGAGAGACTACCGAGCTTAAAGTTAAATTTTCAAAAATCTGCTTTGATGGCCTGAAGTTCCTCCCGGCGATCCATCATATACCTGGAGATGTCAAGCAGAGCACTATCGCCTGCACCAACGACGTCTATATTCAACATGACGCGTTTGTTCATCTTGTTGAGAAAGTGTCAGAAGTCTCCATAGAGCGCCAGCATGAGATTAATCGCCTGAAGCTTGAGGCTATCTATGACAAAAACATTAGCAAAGCTCAGGATGAAGAGCTAGCGTCTTACAAATCTCAGCTTGAGGCCGCCTAGCAAAGCGCCAAAGACCGTCGCCGAAGCCATAACTCGTTTGGAATTAACCCACAAAAAAGAAATCAACGAGGCGGTCCAACGCTGTGGGGCCTTAGCTTTGGAGAAAGAATCGGTTCAAAAAGAGAGGGGTGCATTCAGCCTCCGAGTCAAAGAACTTGAGGAGCGACTCCGCAAAGAGCAAGAAGAGAAGACTGCCGTCCAAGAAGAGTCACAACGATATTGCGACGAGATCATTGCTACGCGACTCCTAAAGGCGATACTTGAGGATGAGCTTTCCAAAGCTGAGGCACTAAAGAATGAAGCCCGTGAAGAGGGAAAAAAGATAGCATCTGCGGAGATCGACTCCCATCTTGAGGCGGCTAAGGAAGAAGGCAGGGAAGAGGTCAAAAGCATGTTCGACCCGCTTATTGCAGAATTCAATGCCCGCATTCTCATGCACTGGGACTTAACTTTTCTGGGCGAGGGCTATCTCGAATCTTTGGCCGAGGCGTGGGAGGCCTCAATTGAAATCAGGAAGGATGAACATGGTACCGAGGAGGTCGATGAAGGAGCTTTGATAAAAGAATTTCTTAAGGAAAACGAGCCTTCGGACCGGTCAGCGGACAAAGCCCTTTATTGCATAGGCTCCCCCTCAACGAAAGGGAAAGAAGTTATCGCCGGTCCATTTGGGATCGAGTCTCCAGCTCGTGTGCCTACCCAGCTGGCCGGTCGACCGATACTCGATCCCTTTGAGCAGCACATCGTCTATGACCCGGAGGACCCCGGCCTTGGCGTTCACGTTTTGTCCCCTATTCCAGAGGGTGAGACCCCTCTGATGGCTGAGTGCCAGCCGGAACCTGGTAGGCAACTCTTTTGCTTTAACATTCCAAGAGTTTTCATTTTGCACCAGAAGCTATCGCATTCTAATACTTGTTTTTCATGATTTTGTGCAGGCCATTCTGATCTTGAGCCCACTCTGAGGAGCGATGTCGCCAAGGAAGTGAAGGAAAAATGAGTGAAGCCACTCAGGCAGGAGAGGCTCCCGGTCCAGATGCTCAGGTGATTGGAGCGCTTGATGAGGACAAATCTGAGATTTCCTCTACTATTGATGGGAGTTATGAAGTTGAAATTACAGGGGCCTCTGAACACACATCCGAACTGAGCATGAAGGAGCACCATGAGAAGGAGAAGGAAAAGACGACCAAGATTAAGGTCTAACCTCAAGCTGTGGACCTGGACGATCCTTTGAATAAGCCGTTGAAGGTCATTCTTCTAGGCGGGTCCAAACCCATGGAAGTTCCTCGTACTTCTTCGGCTGTCACTCCGCCGTCAAAGAAAGCTATCAAGGGTAAACGCACTGGGGAGGAGTCGTCTGGTAAAAAGTCGAAGAAGTCGAAGATGTATTCTTTGCTCTCGTTCAACAAGAGTTAGTTTAGATTATGTAATTATTTTTTATTTTCATAGTTCATGTAAATAAACTTATTTTTGATGAATAAAATTTAGTTCTTTTGCCTTCGGAAGACGATTGTCGTTTGGTTTTCTGTATAACCGTGGTCAAAACCCGAGCTACAGCGGGTTACATGAACTTCTCGATTCATCTTTAAGTAAGTTGATAACTTTTTAGCACTGCTCATTCTTTGCCCCATGCTCTGGGTACTTAGAATATTTCTGGTCGTTTATACTCCAGTCTGCACTCAGGGGACTTAGAGTACTCTAGTCCGCATTCCTGGGACTTGGAGATTTCAAGTCTTTTACACTCTAGTCCGCACTCCGGGGACTCAGAGTACTCCAGTCCACCCTCCGAGGACTTGGAGATTCCAATCCGTTTATACTCTGGTCTGCACTCCGGGGACTTAGAGTACTCCAGTCCGCACTCCGAAAACTTGGAGATTTCAATGCGTTTATACTCTAGTCCGCACTCCGGGGTCTCAGAGTACTCCTGTCCGCACTTCTCGGACTTGGAGATTTCAATTCGTCTATACTTCAGTCTGCATTCCGGGGACTCAGAGTACTCCAGTCCGCACTCCGGGGACTTGGAGATTTCAATTCGTTTATACTCTAATCCACACTCCAGGGACTCAGAGTACTCCAGTCCGCACTCCGGGAACTTGGAGATTTCAAGTCGTTTATACTCCAGTGCGGGGACTTGGAGATTCCAATCCGTTTGTACTCTAGTCCGCACTCCGGAGACTCAGAGTACTCCAGTCCGCACTCCGAGGACTTGGAGATTTCAATTCGTTTACACTCTGGTCCGTACTCTGGGGACTCAGAGTACTCCAGTCCGCACTCTGGGGACTTGGAGATTTCAGTTCGTTTATACTTTGGTAGATTTAAGTTCGTTTATACTCTAGTCCGCATTCCGGGGACTTAGAGTACTCCAGTCCGCACTCCGGGACTTGGAGATTTCAATGCGTTTATACTCTAGTCCGCACTCCGTGGACTCAGAGTACTCCAGTCCGCACTTCGGGGACTCAGAGTACTCCAGTTCGCACTCCGGGGACTTGGGGAATTCAATTCGTTTATACTCTAGTCCGCACTTCGGGGACTCAGAGTACTCCAGTCCGCACTCCGAGGACATGGAGATTTTCAAGTCGTTTATACTCTGGTCCGCAGTCCGGGGACTCAGAGTACTCCAGTCCGCACTCCGAGGACTTGGAGGTTTTTAGTCGGTTTTACGCATTCGTACGTCAAACAGAGTAATGCCTCTCTTAGTCATTTGTTACAGCGTTATCGTACACAGAAACATCGACAATTCATGGAAAAAGAAATGGATTCAAGCCTCCATTAATGCAAATAAGCTAAATTGTCTTTTTACATGTCGTAAACTAGGAATAAAAACTTGCTGGAAATAAATGCAACTAAAATATGATAGAAATGAACTAAGTATAATAATGTCGCAAATGTTCACTATTCTATGCTCGGGGGAGTGTCGCACCATCAACGGTTGCTAGCTTGAAAGTTCCTTCTCCAAGCTTCCATTCAATGACGTATGGACCTTCCCATGCGGGGCTCATATGTGATGGAACTGGGAAAACTCGTTTCAAAACGAGGTCACCTACACCAAAGATTCTCGGTCGGACTTTTTCATTATAATATCGAGCGACTTGGTGCATGTATGCGGCCGCTCTTAAATTAGCTTCTTTGCGTTTTTCATCAATGAAGTCCAATGATTCCATCAAGAGATCTTGATTTGACTCGGGGTCATAATAAGTTACCCGATGTGATGGAACTTCAAGTTCCACGGGTATGACAGCTTCCATGCCATATGCCAATGCGAATGGATTGTGGCCAGTCGCGGACTTGTGGGTGGTTATGTAAGCCCAAAGCACTATTGGAAGCTCATCCACCCACTTGCCTCTAGCCTTTTCCAAACGTTTTTTCAATATGGATTTGATTATCTTGTTTACGGCTTCCACTTGTCCATTAGCTTTCGGGTGAGCAACTGCTGCAAACTTTTTCTCAATGCCATATTTTTAGCAAAATTCCTTGAACTCTTTGCTTTCAAACTGGGTTCTGTTGTCTGTAACGATGGTTTGTGGAAGACCAATACGGCATATAGTATTTCGTACAATGAAATTAATGACCTTTTTGGTGGTGATGGTGGCCAAAGGTTCTGCTTCTGCCTACTTGGTAAAGCAATCGACCGCAACTATCACGTATTTTGCACCACCTTTAGATCGAGGTAAGGAACCGACTATGTCGATCCTCTATATTGTAAATGGTTAGGGATTAACCATTTGTGTGAGTTTCATCGGCGGAGCTCTCGGGATTTTTGCATATTTCTGACATTTATCACATCTTCTCACATAGTCTGCGGCATCCCGATTTACAGTTGGCCAATAGTATCCTTAGCGGAGGATTTTCTTTTCTAACGTCTTCCCTCCGGTATGGTCGCCACATTCGCCTTCATGGACTTCCTTCAGGACCCGTTTTATCTCATCATGGGCAATGCACCGGAGTAAGGAGGTCGAGAATCCCCTCTGATACATTATTCCATCCTGCATTACATAATGAGAAGCCTTACGAATGACTTGTCGTCTTTCGCTCCTTCTTTCGGGCACGGCCCCGTGTAACAGGTACTGCTTGAATGGGGTCATCCATGACTCCTTCTCGATTTCTGTTTCTAACATGAAATCTACCTCCATCATATTTATGCTTGGAACATGTAAGGTTTCAGCGGGAAACAATCCCATCTGATGCGCATTGCCAGTGCTTGCAAATTTTGCTAATGAATCAGTTGCTCTGTTTTGTTCATGCGGAACATGTGAAATATCATAATACTCATGATTCGCTAGCAGCTCCTGAACTTGGACCAAATACGGGGCAAGTCTCTGCCCCCTTGCTTAGTAGTCTCCGCGCACTTGATACACTACCAGTTGCGAGTCGCAAAAGATTTCAACCGATCTTATTCCCAGTTCCTTGACGAGTCTTAAGCCGGCAATCAATGCTTCATACTCGGCTTCGTTATTGGTTGTTGTGAATTCGAGCTTCAAAGCGTAGCAAACTGATCAGTTCTCAGGAGTTACAAGAATTATGCCAACCCTCGAGCAACGGTCGTTAGATGCTCCATCGGTGTACATCTTCCATCGAACGGGAGGTATGACATTGTGGCTGTTTGATTCGTCTGTCATGGTGAATTCAGCGATGAAATCTTCTGGTGCTTTCCCCTGTATGGCCCTTCGCGGCAAGTAGGTAATATCGAACTGACTCAACTCGATATTCCATTTTAACATCCTTCCGGAAGTTTCCGGTCATTGGAGTACCTGTCGCAAGGGTTGGTCGGTGTAAACACTGATCGAGTGTGTCTGGAAGTATGGGCGAAGATTGCGTGATGCAATCACCAAGCAATAAGCTAGTTTCTCAATCCTGGGATAGTTTCTTTCTGCCCCTGTCAGACGTTTACTAACATAGTAAACTGGCTTTTGAACTCGGTCCTCTTCATGAACCAAAGCCGTACTGATAGCATGTTGGGATACTGCCAAGTACACGTACAACATTTCATGGTCTATTAGTGTCGATAGCACCGGGGGCTTTCCAAATGCCTTATCAGAGCTCGAAATGCTTCCTCGCAATTGGATGTCCACTCGAAATTCCTTTTTTCCTTCTTTATCACATCAAAGAAAGGAATGCACTTATCCGTAACTCTGGAAATGAATCGGCTCAGCGTGGCCACCTTTCAGTTCAAGCTTTGTACTTGCTTTATTGTTTTGTGCACTTGTATGTCCCAAATAGCCTGAATCTTTTTCGGGTTAGCTTCAATTCCACGTGCGTTCATAATGAAACCCAAGAACTTCCCCGAGGCAATGCCAAAAGATCACTTTAAGGGGTTGATCTTCATCCCGTAATACTTGAGTATGTCAAACATCTCTGCCAAGTCTCGGATGTGGTCGTTTGACCGCCGTGACTTCACGAGTATGTCATCCACATAGACTTCCATCGTTCTTCCTATCTGGTCCTTAAACATTCGATTCACCAAATGTTGATAATTTGCTCCCGCGTTTTTCAATCCAAAGGGCATTACTACATAGCAATATAGCCCCATATTTGTGACAAAACTGTTGTGTTCTTGGTCTGGAACGTGTATCGGGATCTGACTGTAACCTGAATACGCATCCATAAATGACAATAATTCATGTCCGGTGGTAGAGTCGACGAGCTGGTCGATTCTAGGTAAAGGGAAACTATCCTTCGGGCATGCTTTATTAAGATCAGAGTAATCAACACAAGTTATCCACTTTCCATTTGCTTTCTTCACTAGCACTGTGTTAGATACCCATTCAGGGTAGAGGGTGTCGCAGACGAACCCATTGGCTTTGAGTTTGTCCACCTCCTCTTTGAGAGTCGTGGACCTCTCCGGGTCCATACCTCTCCTTTTCTGTTTTACGGGAACGAGTTTTGGGTCTATGTTCAACATATGACTCGCAATTACAGGAGAAATCCTGCACATATCAGAGTGTATCCAAGCGAAAAGTCCAGATTCGCCCGGAGGAAATCAGTAAGATCCTCGGCCACTGAAGGGTCGAGTTGTGATCCAATCTTAAGAACTCGTGATGGATCATCCCGGCTGACTGGAATGTCGATTGTCAGCTCAGCCGGTGTTGCATTCGTTTCCCTGGGTTCTCCATCATCAGCTCTCGGATATATATCTCTAAGGATCTGAGAATGCCGCCCGAGCTAGGGCTCGGGCACTACTTGTCAATCATCAGTCTTTAGGATGCGGACGGAGTTGTCCGCAACCTTTCCTTTCTCTCTCCGCTGAGCTTCTCTCAGTTCCGCCACATAACATGCGCGACCGGTCGCTTTATCGCCATGTACAACACCGATTCCTTTGTTTGTCGTAAATTTTAATGTCAAACACCATGGGACCAGAGCGGCCCTAAACTCTGCCAGGGCTGGACGACCCAAAAATACGTTGTATGGAGAGTCAACATCCATTGCTATGAACGGTAGGACTCACACTCTCCTACGCTCACCTTCTCCCAGTTAAACTGGTAACTCTATATACCCTATTGCGTCGGTTGCAACACCGTTAAAGCCATGGATACGGGCTTTGCATGGTTTCAAATCTTTTGTCTCCGTCTTCATTTGGTCATAAGCCTTCTTGAAGATGATGTTGACAGAGCTTCCACAATTAATCAAAATTCTTTTCACGTAAGCTGGCTCGATTGTTTCAGATGTTCAATAGTAGGAGCCTCCACCTTGTCCACATCTCGACTCCTAAACACTATATCGTCAGTCATCATGCGTTGTTGTTTTGCGAAGGTTCCATCTTCCACATTTGAACAACATTCATAATCCGCATGCCTCAAGAAGGTAGCATATCGTTCCATCTCATGCCAATTCCTGTCTACAGGATGGGGTCCTCCGACTATAGTGTTTATGATCAACCTACCTACAGTCTGGGCAGGTTCCTCTGGGTGACGTGGAGCCGGCCCACACTCGGGGTCCGACGTTCCTTACCTACCCTCTAGTGGGTTTTTAACAAAATCCTGCAGCTTTTTCCGCCTGATCAACCTTTCTATGGCATCATGAAGGTGTCTTGCCCATGGGTTTCATGGAAGCGACAATACTTCCCTGTCCGTTTCTTTTCTTCAATGGACTCCTTTGAGCGTGGCTTTCTGTATTCAAAGGTGTGACAGGTAGATAGATAAATGTTTTCAAGAGAAGTATTTAGGGGAGTGTATTCGTTGTAGGTCGGAATCCTTGGCTTCCATTTCCCTGCTTCTTTTTTCTTTTTGGGATTTCCACTTTCGAATCCTTTAAACTGCCTAGGCTTGTTCTGGACATTGACTTGAACTTTTCCCGAACGGTCACCGGACTGCTTTACGGCGATGTAACTTTTCACAGTCTCCTGAACATTCCCTGATGCCTTGTCTCATCTTGTCCATCGAGCTTTTTCCCTTCGTATGAACTATGAGCTTTGGAATAGAATCGTCCCAAGGTAGTTGGGGGCTTTCCCGCCAACCAATCTCCAAACTCCGAGTCTGGATCTACGCCTCGCATTACCACCATCAAAATTGCATGGTCGTTAGGATGACTAACTTCAGTGGAGGCAATATGAAACCTCTGTAAGTATTCTTTCAAAGACTCTCTAGGAGCTTGGATTAGGCTTGATAAGGACATCACGTCCTTTGGACGAGTAGCATGTATCCTGAATTGTTCAACAAATTTCATCGCTAACTTGTCGAAGCTGGATATAGATCGCGGAGGAAGCCGGGTAAACCATATAGTGGCGATTCTAGACAGAGTGATTGGGAAACACCTACACTTAGTCGCATCATTTTCCCTTTTCGAATCCATCATCCATTCATACCTCATCACGTGTTGCCTAGGGTCAGTCTTTCCTTCGTAGGCTGGGATAGTCGACATATTGAATTTCTTGGGGTACTCTGCCTGTAGGACAATATCTATGAAGGGAGTATGACTCCTGGACACTCCTCAATCTTCGTTGGTCAGGCCTTGGTTCTCTCTCATCAACTGTCTAACCATGGCTGATAAATCTGGAGTTTGTATGGAAGGTGGGTGGTTGGGTTCTGCTCCACGAGACTGTGCGGGTTGATGTCTCGCCTGCTAACGGTCAGCCAAACGTGCGTCCTGAAGGCCAACTTGATTTGGGTCTTAATGAGATGGGCGTCCAGTCTCTTCACGTGCCTGATCCCTGGTGGATCGATCAGTGGAACCTGTCCGTGCAGTTTCTGTCTTGCGGCGTCTACGCCTAGGAGGTTTGTCAGCTGAGGTCGAGCTATCAAATGAAGAATAAGGAGCAAGACTACTCCCAGCATTCTAATGCTGCTGCTAGGCAAGCTGACTCAAGAGATTTGTATTGGCTTGAATCTGCTCAGCAAGTGGCCTTCTACTTTCCCTGAGTTCTCTTATCATTTCGTTGAACTCTGTTCGGGAAACGACCTCCGTTTGGTTCTGGGTGGAGGTTCCTGCGCCTCGAATTGCTTGCTGATTGTTAGGTCCTATCTGTTGTACACTAGCAGTTTCATTGACATCTGCATTTTGAGAGGTTGATCTAGTTCGGTGGTCTTCTCATGGTAGAGTTTTCGGTAGTAACTCTGAGTAGAATCAACAGATGTCTTGCGAATGGTTTGGATCTTCTTCGGAGGGATTTTTCAATCCAGTAGCTACAAAGTAGATCCTATCGTCCTGAGAATTCGATTCTCAATGAAAGCACCAAAATGTTAGCACCAAAATTGGTCACTAACACCCTTAAGAGAGATTGTGTAGAGAGATTAATGAAGAAAATAAATTTAAACAGAGAGTAGCATGCTAAATTCAATGTAGAAAACAAGAACACCAAATTTATAGTGGTTCGGCGTAACTGCCTACGTCCACTTTGAGGTTAATCTTTATTGCTTTACTTGATAATTGATTACAGATACAATCCACCTCCATTTACTTGAATACAATTGCTGAGTAGAAAGATTAAGTCTTGAATGTATGTTTAATGCGGCAGAGTCCCTCTAATGTTCTCGTAATTATCCCCTTTCACTGTCCTTCCGCCTCTCTATTTATAGACGAAGATGGGTTGGACTTCCCTGGTGGGCCTAGCAGTTGGATATCTCAGCCCAAAATGAATGAACTCTGTGTGTCGATCCATAGATGCCGAACGGCAAAATGCCGAACGATATCTTCAAGACGAACGAAATGTGTTGAATGGAGAGTTCAGGCCGATCAATAATCGAAGCTGGTCTAGATTTGATGAATGCCGAACACCTCTGGATGCTGAACGATCCTGAATGCCGAGCGAGGCATGAATGTCGAACACCTGTGGATGCCGAATGATCCTGAATGCCAAACGAGGCATGAATGCCGAACACCTTTGGATTCCGAATGAGGGTGAATGCCGAACACCCTTGGATGCTGAACGAGGCATGAATGTCGAACACCTTTGGATGCCGAACGATCCTGAATGTCGAATGAGGCACGAATGCCAAACACCCTTGGATGTCGAACGAGGCATGAAACACCTCTGGATGGATAACGATCCTGCGAACACCCTTGGATGCCGAACGAGGCATGAATGCCGAACACTCTGGATGCCGAGCAGTATAGAATGCCGAACGACTCTGCCATGCCGAACGTCCATAGATGCCGAACGGCACTTAATGCCGATCGATATACAATACCGAATGGCTCTCTACGCCGAATGCTCTTGCATGCCAATCGTCCCGTAGGTGACGAACGCTCGGGATGCCGAATGGTATGCGAATGTCGAGTGCCTAGTTGCTTGGTCAAATCTTCGAATAACAAGTGTCTATAGAAAGTAAAATAGAATCTTGCTGGAAATGCTTGCATCTCACGTTCCAGCAATAGTCAGGCATAATCAAAATCGTACATGCGCTTATTAGAGATTGGATGCCATACAATGGCAAAGCTACTGGGGTACCGCCTGTCACAGTACCTGGTCTGGATCAACGTACTGAGGATCCACCCCGATCCCTTGCAGCACAAGACCGGAGCTACCCCTTACTAGATAGTCCGACTAAGATCACTCAACGATTGGGATCAGCAACCGTCCACACAACCAAATAAAAGGGACATCTAGACAGAGATGACCTTACCCTAATTGGTTGCTAGCCACTTCGCATTGCTGCACCTCCCCTGTTTTAGCCATTCCCGGTTGATAAGGCTCGAGGCTATGCGCTACCCTTTTAGCACACATTCACTTAGAATGCTCATCGTCCTCCTGACGATATTCTGATAGCATTCGTCCATACAAGTCTGTTCCTAGTCCGAACGGAACCGAAGGCGCTGCTCCTACTACATCCATTTTGGAATTGTCCTTAGGATTAGTAACGATTAGCCCTTGCACTTCACTGCTCCATCTTCGACTCCAAGCTCTTGTCTTCCTCATGAAAACATTTAAACCGGATCGAAGTGGTATTCGAGAAATTAATCTCCATCTCGGTCTCTTCGAAACGATCAGCGCATTGGCCAATATTAATAGTCAGTTATTTAACTATCAAATAACATCCACAACCAATCGTCAGGCCTTAATAATTTCTCAAATTATTTATTTCAAAATATCTTCGCCAGATGTTTTCCTACACTTCAACCCTTTGAAAATAGTTTTCAAATTACTTTTTCTCTCGCAGAATAAATTTCCACCCAATTATTTATTTCCACGGAAAATCACCAAGTCTTAATAGTTTAGAGTTTAAAATAAATTTGAATCCCTTAATCCAAAATATATACTTTAAAACACTTAAAATAAAACTACTTAAAAATGCTTTATTTAAAATACTAGTTATGATAATTTTATAATAATTTTCATGTAAAACTTAAGCCAAAACTAGATTTAAAATAAATTTATTTTATAAGGTATATATTATATAATTATCTTTTAAATCATAATACTAGTTAAACCTTTAAAATAATTTCTGATGTAATTAACTTAGTAAATATTTACTTTTAAAAAAATTTAAAACCACTAAATAATAATTTCTTTCTAAATCGTTCTTTTAAAACCACTTTAAAACCTCTAACTTATACTTGGAAATCTTTCTTTGAAAATATACTTGCCTTTTTAGAGAAATACATTTTCCTTTCCACACCTTTAAAAACAAACCACTATTTATTTTTAAACAAATCACCTTTTCCTTATAAATTCCCATCTTGAATTTATACTTCCAAATTATCCTTTGATAAATATTTCACTTTATTTATAAACCCTGTTTATAAATTTCACAACCTCACTCTCCTTTATTCACGGTTTCAACACTTAGTTGGGATTCAAATCGATTTCCAAAACCAACTCCATTTAAAATAAATTCTTTTGCTTGTCCAAATTTATTTCAAAACCCATTTATCCCATATTCACACCTTTATTTATGATTTAAATTCTTATTTAAATCGAAAATACCAATTTCATGCTTTATTTCAAAATTCTCCTTTAATTTTTCCAAACTCATTCAAATCTTGAATTTTAAAAATATATTTCTTCATACTTACAAAACAATATTGTTTAAGTCCTTATTTTAAATAAAATCCTTTTTCCCATTTGTTCAAAATCCCTATTTTTTCCATCCTTGAATTTATTATATAGGATTTAAAATCAAATCTTTATCCCTTTCCCAAATTCATTCCTTTAATTTATTTGAATTCACTATAATTGTTTTACTTAAAAACTTTCCTTTTTGTTTCCTTTTAAAAAACTTTATATATATATATATTTCATTTTCTCAAATACCAATATATTCAACCAAGCTATAACATTCACTAATTTCAATTTCCAATATAATCAATATAATCCATCACAGATTATCACATAAATCGCATTACTGAAAATAAAATAAATTCATCATTTTGAGGAATCCAGTTGGATCCCTCCAACCTATTTCCCTGCATCCATAGATGTTAGCACAAAAATTTAAAATACCAATCCCACTTCGAGGGGGATATCATGGTATAAGGGTCATCCGCTATTATGCGGGACGCATAGGATCTCATCCGCTATATAATGCGAGAAATCAATCGCTCCATTATATATATATACATACATATACATACATATATATATATATATACTATCACATCCAGTCAATTCAATCACTCAACTAATAATATAAATTTTACTATTTAATTTAAATGGTAATCCAAATAAGTGAGATTAACTCACCTTTGTTTTGTTTGCAATCCATTTCCATCTCGAGTTGTTTCCTTCAGGATTTTGACCTTGTATAAACAATCCACGATTTATTACTATTTGAACTAATCGAACAATTAATTAACCATTTAATAAATTTAAATTACCAATAATTTATTTAATTTTCCCTTAATAAATTTATTTTTAGGGGCTAACATAATTAAATAGGTTAGTTTGAACCAAATTAGTAAATTAAAAAAAAATATGTATTTGTATATTTATTTTTCTTTTGAAGCTACATTTATATACTTATAAAAATTTCCTATATAGGTTTAAAAATAATAAATTTCTTTCACTGTAAATTCCTGATAACCTAAACAATAAGGTAAAATTAAAATTTTCACTTAACATTAAATTTAAAACACTGAGTTAAAACAGAACAGCTAATAACTTAATACCGAACGAATGAACACGATCCACGGTCGTCAGAAAATAACGTTGCCGCCACTGCCAATCGCTCTCCTGTCGTCGCCTTGGCCACCAAGCTTGCCTCACCCATGGATGAACCCAAACGTAGTCGCCCTTCTTGCCTTGGCCACATGCAAACTTGCGACCTAAACCCTTCGATCGACGAGACTCCTGCTCCAATCAATATCTGACAACCCTTCACCTCGAGACAAGAATTCGTCGACAACGTCGCCTCCGCCAGCTCGTTCATCTCGAGCGTTCGCGAGCCTCACAACTAAACCGGAATGCTTTGCAACCCAAAATCCTTGCATGAAATACCACCTTCACGACCTCGATGAATGTGAAATCCCCAGGAAAAAGTCGCGCACCCCGTACATTTTTTTAAGCTAAAAGAATTTTCGATTTTGATTTTGAATGGATGGAGAAGAGTGAATTAACAGGTGTGATCTTATATTTATTTTTTTCTTTCTGTATTTAGATTGTTTTTTTACGTTTTAAAAAAATAAAGGAAATAAGAAAGAAAAAAACACGTGTTAGAAGATGCAGGAAACGTGTCCTCAGGCTGGACAGGTGGTGGATGTCTATAGTGAATTGAAGGGAAACATATACACACACACACACACACATATATATATATTAATTTAAATTTAAACCATCTCGATTTTCGCAACTCATAATCTCGATCTCTAATCGAGGCGTGCTGCTAGACGTTTATAATATTATACCTCTATTACGAACGCAATGGAAAAGGTTTTGAGTCCTAACTCAATCGTATGGAGAAGATAGCTTTTTGGACCCAAATATTATATTGAATTTTCGATATAAATTTCAGCGCGTTTATATATCGTACGATCACATGACAACTCCAAACACTACGAAATTTGAAATCCAATAATAATACAATATTATGGATCCAATGAAACTGGTTTCATTGAATTCCGAGACTGTGCCCTCGGAAAGCTATTTTTAAATATCAATCTAAACGATATATTTTTGAAACTGAACAAATCCTCTAAAAATTTAATTTTAACATTTTTATTATCTACAGTATGATCAATACAAATTTTATAAACCTTCAAATTATTTTTAACGGCTTAGAATTTCAGATTAAACAATTTACCCAATTTCCAATTTCTTTAATCAATAATTTAATTACAAATAAATAGTGGTATTTGAAATTCGAGTTAAACTAACTTTAAATATTTAAAATCAATTAAATATTTCAATTTCAAATATCCAAAAATTCCAGGTCGTCACAGTATAAATGTACACATTGACCATGTACACTGTTTATATGTTGTACTTGTGCTATACACATATTAGTATATTTGATATGCTTGTTATAATATATTTAATTTAAATTGAATCGAAACTCCTTTTCAACAAATTAAAGAAATTAAGATTTTATTTAAAATAAATTTTAGACTGGATCTAAAATATTTTGGACTTCATAGTCCCAACAAAGGTCAAAAATGGAATTTCTTGTGAAATCCACCCATTCAAACCGCTTTCGTTTGGCCTAATTCTTTTAGGCATGCCATATCTTTTCTAAAGCGGATCTTGGTTGTAAGTGCACGGATATGATATATTTAGTGTTGCTTGTGATAGACGTAGGCCGACTTCATAGCATCCAAGACTGACCTAAAGTACATGGGCTCTTTGGTATATCTACTCTAGAGATATACTTTCCATTTGGTTAGGATGCCCCTATCCTTATGATGTTGGAAAGACCTTACAAAGTACTGTAAGTACTGTAACTCGTACTTGGAAATCCACTTGTTAAACGTAGACATTATGAATTTAGATGTACATTTGAATATAATTTTTTAAGCGAGATACAAGCATCACAACTATTTTATATATTTATTTTTCACTCATTAGGCACTATCTATGTGTCACCCTTATTTACTCATAAAAATAAAATGGTTTTGCTTCTTTTGAGCAAAAAACCCATTTCATTCTACGGTGTGGTCTCACAACGTACCATTATGTTTCTATGCATATATCTTGAGTTTCCTATGCCAGAACCTATCTACTCGAAGTTTATTTTTCCCTTAAAGTCTTGATTACTCATTTGAGTGGGTTGAAAAAGATAGGTTATGGTTTGGACATTTTGGAGCCTACTGATAACAAGCGGGAGGCTCTCAATGATATTGATTATTTTATTTGGACATTATGTATCTAGGCAGAAAGTTAGTGCAAGATTGTAACTTTGATAAACCTAATATTTTGTGAGTAACCATATGCAATTCTCGTTGTTTATATTATATATGATCCTTTCACTGTGAGATACTGTTGTTATGTTCCTTCTTTTTGTTTTTTATTTTCTTGTACCCTAACATTCTATCTTTCTAATTCTTTGGTGATCGACGCATAAATACCGTAAATGAATTAATGTCTTCTTTAGTAGTCATAATGGCGGGTCATCACAATAACTCACATCCTTCACCCAATAGGCCAATAATTGATTATGCAACCTCCCAACACTGCTATGAATCCCTCATATAGATCACACTACCGTATCATAATGGTGATCAATTAGTACCAACTGGTCACCCTACACAGAGCTGACTGATCACCTTACACTTTTCCTTGCATTTCTCCTTCGTACCTCTAGTGTTTTGCTTCCATGAGCCTAAAGTTAATTCCCTCTTTCACCAAATTCCCAAACAATTTGCCAAAATGTAAGTTTACTATCGATTGGTGGTGCCATAAATTTTTCCATATTTTCCTTCAAATACCCCAAAGATGATTGCGCTAGTCTTGAAATTGCTTGACCCATCCTCCTCAAACTCGCCTAAGTGTAACTTTTCACTATGGACCTTATAACATCGGTCGATACCCACCCATATCGGTCATTTCGATGATGTGAGTTAGCCAAAATCTTGGCTAAATCATTTCCTAATTCTCCATATCGATCATGATAATCAAATAGTCGACTCTAGAGCTAACCCATAAAACCTTGTCACACTGACATGAATCGTCCACCATTTGTGCGATCATCTTTTATTGGTCCATCATGTAGCCAATCCATAAGCATGGGATCTAATATCATACAAAAAATCTATCCAATATTACGATCAGTAGGCATTTCAAACAATGCAAACATACAGTTCATGCATCCATAAAATCAGACAACATTACATGTATCCAATATGATCAAATATAACATGCACAACCTATTCTAGCAATTATATCAATGTTCAAATCATAAATCCATAATGAAATATCAATTTAAAACCTTATAAATCCATTTTTATATCATTTGGATCTATAAGAGTTCAAAAATCATTTTTTAAATTGAAATGTATTTTTGAAATCGGTTTAAACATGTATCATCAAACTATAGTAAAGTGGGAGAAAAGAATCACTCACCTAAGGTGTAGAATCAACCGAAACCCACCAAACTAAGTATATCTGATATAGACAGTAGTTGCATAAATCCCAAGGCTATATTATTTTAAATCCCCAAAGCCCCTTGTTAATTATTCACTAATTAATTTACCATGGCCAGTTTAATTAAGAAAATGATGGGTTTTGGTACAGGAAGGTCGATGGAGGTTATGAAATGTATAGAGAAGATGTAAAAGTGACTAGTGGCTGCTTGGGCTACTACAATTAACCCAAATATCAAATTAATTAGCAAGCTTAATTATGGGCCAAAGTTAATTACCCGCTAGTCCACGTAAAAAATATCCAAAATTTAAACAGCCATATCTCATAAACCATAAATCCAACATCTATCGCATCTTTCATTTAGAAGTGGTTTTAGACCCTAATTTGGCTCCTCTAAAAAGTTTTAGGACTTACAAGTTTTTTATAGTCAAAACTGTCCAAAATTTATTCATAAGATCAAAATTGTCAATATCCAACATTCCCCAAAGTTATATTTAATTTGGAGATAGTTTAGTTATGAAAATAACATTTTTGTGATCCTTCGATATGTAAATTGTGGGTTGTTACATAATACATGTAATCAAAAAAGACTTGAATGACATCTCCATTCACATAAGCTAGCATAATGACATTTTGGCTTAGAATCGATCTAAATATGGTGCCCTTTCAACTAAATCTACCGAGAACACAATTCATACTATAGACAACCCTAAAGAATGGGATAAAGCCGACTGGAACAAGGTAAACAACTCAAAAATGGCTTTCGCAACATATAAAGTGGTCAACACTGGATTTACGATAGTTGATTAACTTGAAAAATGGATATAAGCTTAAATCAAACATGTAGACTTTGTATGTAGAGAAAGAAACTCATGAAAACATTATTATTCAGATGTACATACAGTAACTACTTAGTTAAAGTGGTAAACTAAAAAATTAGTATATGTAGTGCTAGTACGAGATCTAAGAGATGAGACGATATACCTGAGCACAAATCAAAGAGGGTCGGAATTGAGAAAAGATTAAAGAAGATTGTAGTGATAGGTAACGTACACCACATAAATAAATCAACAATTAATTAAAGAATTAATTATGATAATGAAAATTTAAATGATTCTCTTATGAATTAAGTAATAATATAATGTGATAAGTATTTGGGCATACATTTACTTATTATGTCATATTTGGTGACATCCTATTAATGTATTTTCAATTGAAGCCTAACTAAAACGAATCAATTATAAAAAGGGGAGTGATGGGCTGGTAACCCATAAACCTATAAAGGAGAATAATACATTTTCAAATCATTTCATTAGTTCTATATATTTCATTTTATCCTACAGTGAAATAAAAGCTTGAAGCATTTAATGATGGCAACGACCTAAGAAGAAAAGAGTAAAAGAAGAAGACTAAGCTAAGGGCACTAGAAGTAGTATCAACTAGGAGATATAGGTGAGGAATATATTCTTTAATCCCATTTTACTTCACATTTTATAAGGAACGGACTAATTATGATTATCCCTACACTTCTTATGATTTAGATAATTCGAAATTTTAATATGATGTTATGAACACATTATTAGAGTTGAGTTTTATTTATAGAATTTTCTTATATGTAAATAAATTGATATAAATCATTTAAGAACTATTTGTCGGAGAAAATGGTTAGAGATATGGAGTTTGAGAAATTATACAAAAGAAAATACATGTATGTATTTCATAAAGTTTTTGGGAATAATATAAGTGATTTATGAAAGAAAATACACTAGGATGAAATAAGATTTTACCGGTAGAGAGAGTTCAATAGTTAGGGCTACGAGGTAACTTAATTGAATAAAGTATTTAATAATTGGTGAATAGACCAAATCCATAATTTTTGATAAACATGTCAGGAAAGCACTAAATAACAGTCAAAGAGGACTGTGTCAAACAAATAAGAAGTCGACATGTGTAATGGTGCGTCAAATGTGCAGTAGGCATGTTATTAACGTGTATCAAGGGCTGGTACCGAAGGCAATGGACTCGAACCTTAGCTATAAGGACTTAAGAAAATAAGCTAATAAATTCCAAGTAGCAAGTTTACAAAACCAAGGTTTAAAAAGTAATTATGGATAGAGGAGGTGATTTCCAAAACTTAGAGTTGAGATCTATATGTTAATGAAAAGAAACAAAGCCTAGTTAGGCTTCCTAGATGAGACTGACGGTAGTGATTACTAAGAGTATATTAGCATAGGTGTAAGGCCTTAGTGGCATCAAAAGCCGAAAGCATAAATTTAAGGCTTGAGTGGAAACCGAAACGTGAAAGCGAAGAAGTAAGGCCTAAGTGGCAACCAAGACCGATAGTGGAATTAATAGAATTAAGGAAGAAGCGAAGGTATAAGGCCTTAGTGGCAACCGAATGCTAAATGTACAACCCGTTAGAAGAAGGCATAAAGCCTCCTTGGCAACAAAAGATAGTATGTTCTACATTTCGTAAAGGAAAGATAATGATTATTGAATGACAAATCACATGAAATGGCAATTGATTCTGACTAAAGTATCACATAATGTATAAGACCTTAGCTATGAAATAATGTTGTATGATTATGCTTAAAGCTACTAAATTAATGTAGAGTTATAATGAATGGAAAAACCATTTCGTGCTTTAGTGGCATGGTCTCACTATGTTTACGTTTAGGGTAACATGTTGCTCATACCGAACTTTATGTCTAACCCATGTTTTTATCATCGTTTTCCCTATAAAGTTATGGTTACTCATTTGAATATGTTAACGGGACATGTCTGAATAGACAAATAAGTGAGCTGAAGATAAAGCAACAGGCTTGGGAGTAATATTTTTTATTTTTATTTTATGTATTAAACCTTTTCATGTTAGCATCTTCATACGTTGAGTATAACACTATTAGCTTTGATTGTATTATATTTTTAACCCTTATAGAGGCACTCCTATGAGAAAATTTGAACATGTAAAGAATGATTGTGTTATATAGTATTTATTAGCTACTTTGTTTGCTTAAACCGTTATTATAGAAGTGATCTAATCACCATCGCCGAAAGATAATTCCAAAGTGATTGCAACACATTGGAGTTTCATCTTTGGGTTTCGAAATAAGGGATGTCATTTTTGGTATCCGAGTTTAGGTTAGGGGACACATAAATAAAATAGAGCTAAGAAATGTTTATTAAGAGTTATATAGTAGAAAACAAACACCTTGAGGAGGATATAAACTACTATATGACGTATTTGTACTTTGCTATATAGATATATATAAGAATTATATATTTGTATTCCTATTATTGTTTCACTCACTTTCTTTCTATTTCTAAAGACATCTTTCTAGTCGAAAATGAAAACGACGAGTGGAAAATTTACATTATTAGGAGCTAATTATAAGAGAGAAAATGATAGCATGCTACCGGATGAAGGAAATAGGAAGGAGGTGCCTTGAGCGACAGTGGATGAAGCTATCCCACCTATTGAGGTAATGGACATAAATGTTTTGTTCTAGTAGGCATATATGATAAGGGAAATATGCCAAAAGTGGTTGAACTAAGGCTGATTCTAAGAGAAGACTTCGGAGCTGCCTATCGAAATCAAGGAGACAAGATTTTTACCAAAAGAGAACTGATAGTAGAAATTCAAAACTGGTTGAATATAAGTGAGAACATCTTTAGGAATTTAGAGCTGAATGATGTGTAGAAACGAAAACTAGCCTCAAGACAGCTATATGAGGATTCCTTAATTGGTAGGAGGCAGTGATTGCTGAGACACCTAAAGAGGATATTGCTTGGATACATTTCAGAGAAAGATTTATGGCTCGGTTCATTTTCAAGTCTTAGAAGAGTGTGTTGTTAAGGGATTTCATCGACCTTAGGCAAGGAGATCTATCTACAAAAGATTATATTCAAAAGCGTAATGCTTTAGCATAGTATAATAGCCTCACTGAAGAAGAAGAAAAAATTCATCCGAGGCTCGAAGTATGGTTTAATCATAAGGTGATAGCGCATCTAGAATCTCCTTAGGTAATCATGGTAGGTATGACCCAAATGTATGATAGTATGTACCGAGAGGAAAGGAGAGTCGAGATGAAGCCAAAGGTGAAGCAGAAGAAGAGGTTTGCTTCGTACCATAATGGGCAACAACCAAGAGGAAAGGCCCAAAAGAAGGAAGCTGAAAGGATATTTTGGAAGTTGTCTATTACAATCGTGAATAGAAGGAGCATTATGCATTACAGTCTCTACAACTAGTTAGGGAAATCAAGACTAAATGCTTAAATTATAAAAAACCAAAACATAAGAAGAAAGATTGTCTGGAGTTGAAGAATACAAGAATGTTGGCTTTATAGGTGCCTTCATTAGGAACCAATAGCCAAGGAGAAAGGAAAGAGGGCGGTGATTGGAGATATGATTTCAATTTTTCAATTAGAGTTTTGTTTAATACTGGACCTACGCATTCTTTCATTTTCAAAGATGTGGGGTGATGTATTGGGATTAACCTAGTTACTTCTTTGCCTATGGTTATTTTGGTTGGTAGGCATGCCACTCTCATATTAAATTTCAATGATTTAGAGTTTTTTCTATATAACCATTTGTTTTCTTGCAACCCATATTTTTTTGACTTTGTAGGGTATAGGGTAATTTTGGATATGCAGTGGTTAGTGCAGAATTATGCCTAGAATTGTTATGTCATGAGAATCATCGCCTTACAGAACCCAAAGTTTGGAGAAAGTATCTTTTTATCATTGGATGAGGTAAAAAGTTTTGGGGTATCATTGCGCACAATGGAAATTCGGGAAGAAGAGATTGATAGAGTTTTAATGGTTTAAGTGTCTGCATATATCTTTGAACCACTGATAGGATTACCTTTGAGAATAGCGATTGAGTTTCACATATATTTTATACCCAAGGCATTACTTGTTAGTAGACCGCCCAGTGGAATTACACCTAGGGACATAAAAGAGTTGAAGAAGAAACTAGTGGAGCTTTGACATATGAGCTTTATTAGGCCAGGTAATCCACCGTTGGGACCTTTCACGGTATTTGCAAAGAAGTCGGATGGATCACTTTGAATGTGCATTGATTGTAGGAAGTTAAGTGATATGAAAGTGAAGAACTGTTATTCATTGTTATGGTAGGCAATTTATTTGATCCATTGAGTGGATCTAGAGTATTCTTACAGCCGAATTTAGCTATGAGATTCCATCAACTAAGAGTTGATGAAGAAAGTATTCTTTTGACCATGTTTAGGATGAGGTATGGTTCATATGATTGGTCTTCATAGATGATATCTTGATGTATTATAAGGATAAGCGAGATCATGAAATTCAGCTTAGATTGGTGTTGGAGATCTTAAGATAATATAGGTTGAAGGCGAAGTTTTCCCAGTGTCACTTTTGGAAGTAGGAAATTAAGTTCTTTGGCTATTTAGTCTCAAAGGAGGGAATGAATGTAGATCCTTCTAAAAAAGGGGCTGTTAGTAGTTGGAAGAGATACTAGACCATTACTGAGATAAGGAAATTCTTCGGATTGGCAGTGTACCATCGAAGATTCATTAAGGACTTCTCTCGGATAACAGTATATTAAAAAGATTTACTCAAAAGAATGAGAGGTATGTTTGGATAAAGAGTGTGAGAAGACATTCAAGAGTTGAAGCTTTAGCTAGAGGATGCTTGTTTATATTCATGCATGAGAGGAATAGAGATATGATAGTTTATATGGATGCTTCAAGTTTAGGGTTAGGAGCAATGTTGACGTAGAGAGGCTAGATGGAAGCTTATACATCTAGACTGTTGAAAACTCATGAGGTTCGGTATCTGATATATGACTAGGAGATAGCGGCATTTATCGTTGTGCTAAAGATTTGGTGGCATTGCCTTCTTGGTGAAAGGTTTGAATTGCTTACTAACCATAAGTCCTTGAGATACTTGTTCTCCTAGAAGAGATTTTTATGAGGTAGTAAAGGTGGCAGGAATTTTTGATTTCTTATGATTTTCGAATTAAGTACAACCTGAGCAAAGAAAATAAGGTTGTTGATGCCATGAGTCGAGAGCAACAGAGTTTTATTAGGCCACAACTAAAGAATGGAATGTGTTGCTCAAATTTCTTACAATAGTGAATCAGGCTGGCTTGCATTTTCTAATCGACCCACATAGGCAGCTATATCCATATTGGCCAATGTACAACAATGGTCTAACACTTTACTCGGCCAGATTTAGAAAGCAGCAACAAGCCTATGCAATATAGACGCCAAACACATGGCTCATCCGCCTAGCCTGCCCATCGGCCAAACCCTGACAGCAAGGCTCTTATAACATCCCCTATCTAGAGGCCTAATGCTAAGTGTACAGATGCAGCAGTCATCAACAGTATTAACTTCCGACGACTAAATACAGCTATGTTAATGGTATCATAATATTAAAAGCACTTGAATATGAAACAAATCACATATTTCAAAACAACATTTTTCCATTATATTTCAAAACAGATGTTCCATACTCAGATTACATTATCCCAAACATTTCCCAAGTAATGATAAAATACACTTATTACAAAATACGCCAAGAGCGACATATGAAGTTGCTTCCTTGGGTGATCAGAGTCATATAGTCATAATTGACTTAATACATACACAGCGGAAATAAATAACAAAACCAAAAATTGCAACGCCAAATAACTATCCGTTAGCCTCATGCTTGCTTTCGATAGCTTTATTCATCATCCTACTAAAACCTATAAAGCCTTAACCCTCAGCTTACTCAAATCAATTTTGAGCACCCTAGAGTTTAAGGGAAAAACATAAACTTTGAGTCGGACATAAAGCCTAGTGTGAATAATACTATACATATCGGTTACTAATGTTAAGTAAGACCATGTCGCTTAGAGGAATGAGTTTCCCCTCACTAACATCTTTTAAAGACATATCTTTTGCAAATCTTTATCCTGCAACCAAAACTGGTTAAAACTGTAAAGCATCATTATATATATATATATATATATATATATATATATATTAGGAAACAAACGGATTATCTATCTAAACACTATATTTTTGTTTGGCTTACTATTAACCATTAGTTGACTCGGGGCTACCAGATAATATAAAATATTAATCTAACACCTGTTAGACACCTCATCTGGGTGGTCTGCCCTTAACTATCTATTAAATACTTCTCTTCTGGACGGTCCTTACTTAACATCTCCTAGGATCACCCAATCTTAATGGTTTTGTGGATTCACCAATAACCTATCTGTATACAACATATATTCCTTTCTATTTGTAATCATAATTTTAGTCTTACCTATAATAAAGCTCTACACGCTTGAATTTTGGACTAAAATTAGCTGGGGCTCATAGCTAATGTATATGGCATGACCCTAAACCATTCTCATCTGGTATTCTAATATCTAAGTCATTTCACTTAGGAATACCCTCCCATAATTTTCCTTGAAAACCTTTTCATCTACAATTGATTTAAAACCTTTTAAACCAAACTTAAACTAGGAAAACATTATTCTCTATGCTTTACACAAAATCATATTGCCATGTTATACATACTTTACTCAAATATTTGTTGATGAAAACATTCAAACATTTGAAAATATCCCTTTCGAACCTATTGAATGTACCCCTTTCGAAACCATGTAAAACCCTTTCTTTTATCTAGGCCAAACCTTCCTTTCAAAACCATTTATATAACCTTTCGGAACCATTGAAATTCCTTTTCCTTCGAAATCTAAAAACATTAGACAACTCTCTTTAAAACCATTAAACATTGCCTTTCGAAAATCATAGGAAAAACCTTTCCCTTAAACTTATTCAAAATCATTGGAAAAACCTTTCCTTTAGACCTTTCAAAACCATTAGAAAATAGTGTCATTCGACTCCTTCGAAACCCTTTGGGGAACTACCCCTTCGAAACCATTTTAAAAACCTTTCGAAAGCATTAAGCCTTTAGAAACTCAAACCTTTCGAAAGCACTTAGCTTCAATTTAAAACATATGGAAAACACCTTTCGAAATCATTTAAGTCAAAACCATCCTCTTTCGAAACCATTGGGTTATTCTTTAAAAATCATTATGGGTTATAAGCAATAGGGTCGAAAGCCCACTCTTTCGAAAGCTATAACTTAAGCAAGAAAGTGATGGTGTCGAAACCAGCCCCTTCTGATAGCATTGGAGAAGATGCAAGGTTTTTTATAAAACAAAACAGTCCCCTTCGAAAGTTGTGCTTCGAAAGCTAGAAAGCGGCAGTTAAGACTTCGACATGGTCGGAAGCTATCATGTAAAAACAAAAGTATGACTATTTTGAAACCAATCTTTAAAACCATTGACTTAGTCGAAAGCAGACTTAGTCGAAAGCTATTACTTAAACAAAGGCGCAACCTTGAAACCTTTTCTTTAAATTAATTGACCTAGTTGGAAGCCAACTAAGTCGAAATCATCTTAGTCGAAAGCAAAGCATGCGCTTTTCTTATTTAAAACAAAAGGCACTTCAACCCCTTTGAAACTCCTTGGTTTCGACCCTTACCTTCCGCCTTTGTCCAATTCACTATGTACCAATGGTTTGATACTATGTGCATTGGTTTGTGGAGGTAGGCGGAGGGTCTTAGTCGAAAGCTACTTGGGTGGAACCAAAATAGGCGAAACACACTTTTAAAATGATTTTTTAATTTAAAACCTTTTCAAGTAAACTTTTTAATTAACCTGCTTTGTGCAATGGCACGTAATTTTACCACTTCGAAAATGGAATATTTAATTAATTTTAAATATAGCTTTATAGTTATATAAACTTTTTTTAATTAGTTAAAAATGATAATAAATTTATTTTCAAGTTTTGTTTACATAAATAAATAGTTTGAATTGAAAACTGAAAATATGACCGGAAATTGAATCCCGAAATCTCAACGGCTTGACAAATGGAAATTGTCTTAAGTTGTTCCAACAATGTCTGTACATGCACACACATACACATATGTGTATCACAATTAGTCAAATCAAAGCTAAAAAAATCTAAGATTTTTTAAAGAAGCAAGTGAAAAATGTAACATCTAATTTCCATTATAACTTGGAAAGCAAACATCAAATCCACCGTTAATGCATGTCATTCCATCTTAAGACATTTTTGCAATATGTCTTATCACATCACATCTCATTAATGCATGCGCTTGAGTATGGTGACAATGATTTGATGTTGAAGTGACATTGTGTAAGAGATATTTTGATAACATCTAAGGGTAATTTAGTATTTTGCCACATTTTCCTAAGTCTATAAATAAGACCCTAAGGCTTCACAAATTGACACATATCATTCCATCTTATTCTTCCTCTTCACCTCTACTTTAATGGCTTCCATCACCTACATCCTCTCATCCATAGGCTGAGCATCTAGAAATAATAATCCAGGTGATCGTGAGCTAAAAATTCGAGTTAGGAAAGCTATGGCAAATTTTTAGTTAGTCATTTAAACCCGAGGTGAGTAAACTCCCAAACTATCTTATTATATGCTATTGGATGTTATATATTTTTGATTATGATTATTAATGACGATTGTTTAATATGAATATTGAATATATATGCAAATCACAGAAATACATGTCGAAAAGCACAAAGGAAATCAGTTTTCCTTTATTTAATTAATTAGTGTATATGGAATGTTAAACCTCTTTAAAATGATTCAAAATATGAAATAAATTCTAAAAATATTTTTAAATGTTTTAAAAGTGATAAAAATAGGTTTCCAAATGACAAAAAAGTGATTTTGATCAGTATAGCTTAAAAAGCACTTTCCACGGCACTTTTCCACAGCACTTTTCTATAATTTATAAAATGCAGTTTTAAACGCAACCGTTTTTTTCCAAATCAATTGTAAATATATTCAAATGATTAATAAAATATTTTAAATATGATTTGAAGGATTCATGGAATGGTTAAAAGTAAATAATTTAGAGTCGATCAAATTACTTGACCGCCTTATGAGTGTCAGAGAGATAGTGTCAAGGCTTGAGTTTGGAAAACAAGTTTCCTGCTCTCCCTGGCTATTCGGACTAGCCCGACGGATGGGATAGTAAATTTGATTTATTCGGATCAAAATTTTCCAAATTTAAAGGATATAATTCTCCAAATATAAATAACTTGAATTTTATGGAGATAATCTTATTGTACTCGGTGTTAAAGCCTGAAGAGGAAACTCATATTATTCATGGAATTTAAAGGGTGCTTTCACCGTTATTCCTCCCAAAGTATTTGTTGAATACACATAACGGACCAAAATTTTCAACCTTGAAAATTCAACGCTAATACGTTCACTGTATAGAGCCGAACAATCGAGTACCGGAAATCCCAGTCTGTTAGGATGAAGAAGAAAAAGAGGTAGAAGAAGAAACAAAAAAACATCACAGAATCTTACAATCACAGTTATCAAACTACAAATAACAGCAATTACACAAAGAAAGCTGTAAATGTCAATTTACATACGATATATCAGAGTACAATCATTCAAAAATCAACTGGACAGTTATAATCAACTTGCCCCTAAATCCAGACTAGAAAATATTAACTTCGTAGCAGAATATAATCAATAGTCCCTGCCATCCAGCTCGTCTCCTAAGCTCCAGAACGTCATAACCTGAAAGTCTATAAGTACTCAGTAAACCCATTTACAACACCCAGTGAAAATACTTGAAACACATTTTTGCAAGATTGTAGAAAACATTTTTGTGAGAATGCTCTGGAAATCATCACCCCCTCCATGGTGGCAGTTAGCCCGATGTTAAATGTAACGGTCCGAAATTTTCGACCCCGAAAGATCGGCACTAATATGTTCACTATACAGACTGCCGAGCAATCGAACGTCAAAAATCCTAGATTATTAGGGTAAGAAGAAAGAGGTAGAAGAAGAAATAGAAAACAAAGCACAAAATCTCATAATTGCAGCAGATCAAAATATAATATACAAATAACAGCATTTACACAAAGAAAGCTGTAAATGTCAATTTACATACAATATATCAGAGCACAATCATTCACAAATAAACTGAACAGTTATAATAACTTGTCCCTAAATCCAGTCTAGACAATCTTTACTTTGCAGCGGAATACAATCAATACATCCTTGCCATCCAGCTCGTCTCCTTAGCTCAAGAACGTCCTAACCTGAAAATTTGTATTACTCGGTCTGACCCGAGCATTCAATAAAGTAACACCCGAGTCAGGCTAGAAACCAGCGTGAGTAAATCCATCTTATATGAAATACTTAAGTTATAAACCTCTTTGAAAACTAGAGTGTGTGTGTGTGTATATATATATATATATATATATATATATATATATATATAAAGAATAAGGATAAGAATAAAGCATAGGTATAAAAGAAAAGCATAAGCATAAAACAATAAGATTTTCCAAAAGCAAAATTTTCCTAGCCAATTCTTTTCAATATTAAACGTTTTACTTAAGTCCCTAGTTTAAATAAAGGAAATAAAAAAAATATTATTTACTTAAATATTATTTGGTTAAAGGTTAGAAATAAATTATTTTAACTCAAACTAGGTAAGCTTAGAATAATTATATTATATGTCCTTTATTTAATTTAATTCCTAAGTTTATTTAAATAAAATTAAATGGCGTAATTAAGTATATGGTTAAGGAAAATAAAATGTTTTAAACTTATGATTAATCAAAGGTTTTATGTATTTTATATATTATCAAATTCGAGATGTTTAATCAAAAATAAAAAATGGCTTGTAATTAATTAATGTTAATTAAGCATGGTTATAAGTAATTTATTTTTAAATTAATTTGATGATTGTGGTCTAGTTAATTTAATCTACGAACAATTAATTTGAATTAAATGCTTTGGATTGCTTAATATTTCTAGTATGATTATTTTTGTGAAATTTTGTGATATGAAATGATCTGAATTGAACTACTGATAAAATGTAAGACACTTATTGAACAGATATTGTGACGGAATTTTTTGCGAATGTTGACACTTTGGAATTGAATTGTTTTGGCTTAAAAGATGGCATTTGGATTCGAAGAGACCGGGATCAGATATCAGCAATATCCGGAACCACTTCGATTAATTTAGTACTACAATCTTTATGAATTTGACTATAAAATCTAATAGGCTAGAATTGAATAAATTAAGTAAATCTGACCATTTAAATTAACCAATGGTACTTAGTTATTTTCTTAAATACAAATGATTTGTGAAATAAGTGGTTGGCCAAAATAAGATAAGAACTCTTAGTAATGTTCGAGTTACCCTGGCTTTTCAAAGAAGTTTATAAGCTTAGTATTTCAATTTAAATGGGTTACTCATGCTGGTTTCCAACCTGATTTGGGTGTTAGTAGTGCTCGAGTCAGAAAGAGTATTACAGATTTCCAGGTTAGGACATTCTGGAGCTCAGGAGACGAGCTGGATGGCAGGGACATGTTGATTATATTCCGCTGTGAAGTAAAGATTGTCTAGACTAGATTTTGGGACAGGTCATTATAACTGTCCAGATTATTTATGAATGATTGTACTCTGATATATTGTATGTAAATTGACATTTACACCTTTCTTTATGTAAATGCTGTTATTTGTATATTACATTTTGATCCGCTGCGATTGTGAGATTCTGTGCTTTGTTTTCTGTTTCTTCTTCTACCTCTTTTCTTCTTAAACTGACAGTTTGGGATTTTCGGCATTCGATTTTTTGGGGTCGAAAATTTCGGGCCGTTGCAATGCGAAAATTGATATTGAGTAGAATTAGATGATTTCTATAGATTTTGTTCACTTAACATTTACTGGTTTTGGATTAACATCATAGAAAACATGCTTTTAACCGAATTAAAATTATAAGTTTTTAATTAGGAAATCTTTGTCATGATTTAAATGAAATGAATTGGAAACATTTTTCTAAGTATAACATGGAAGGGTTTGGAATTATTCCATGATTTAAAAAGGTTTAAATTAACCAAAAGGATTTGATAACTGAGGCTCGATGATTCCACATACTTTGAAAAAGATAAAGAAATATTTCAATGAATATATCTCTAAGGTATATTTATGAGATAAAAATATAAATTAAATTGAATGATGATTGATAATCACATATGAACTTAACATCTTTTTAATCAATGATTAGTTCGAAGGAACCGGGGTCGGATTTGGGTAATTCCTATCCATAGACCACTTCGAACCAATTTATGTATTCGAAGTGAAGACGTGGATATGATATTAAGGATTTTTGTAATGAAGGACTGCTTGCTGATTATTTGGGAATAAAGAAATATGCAATGCAAGGACTAATCGCTACTAATCGAAGGAGTAACTCCCGATAGGATGTGGTAAGAGAGTGCCTTTGGTTTATCATGTTCCTGGACAAGTTGGATGGACGGATGTTTGGTGTTGCAATTGTAATTATATTGGTTGATTTCTATGAACGTATCATCTGATTGGCGGCGGAGAAGGTAACTTCTCTTAGCTTAACGCTCTTACCTAAGACATTTGTGCTCAAGAGTTATACGTTTGTAGAAACCAGTTATGTGATTATGGATTGGTAATGTGGCATTCAAAGTGTAATGTGCTATGAGTAAGGTAATTGTTACCTCGAGCCTCATCACCCAGAAATGACTAAAACAGGGTAGATACGATAGAGCCAAGTGGGTCACTCCCATTAGGATAGGGTCATCACCTTTCTAAATATATTTATTTTTGCTATGATGCCGGGTTTTAAATTAATGTGGTGTATGCAAAGAGAGCTCTCGAGTAGGTCGAGACCGAAAAGAGTGATGACACATTCGGTACTATTTATAGTAAGGTAGGTCGGTTCTGTGTTGGTAGAGGTTGAAGCCTTAGGTACATTTTTCTAGAGATGTACTGTCGAACGGTAGTCCCTTACCTTGTCATTGTATGGAAATCCATCTACCAATAAGAGCCTTCGGATTTGATTGTAGAGCCTAGTATGCTGGAATTTAATAATGTAACAATTTCGGCTAAGATTATGTATAGTTAATCAAAAAGTGTTTTCAAAAGAATATCATTAAAAATAATATCCACATATTCTACGTAGCAAATGATGTGGTTATCATAAGTTAAAAAATCGTTCTGTGTTTATGTGTCGGGTGGTCATATGAGATACCTTTTGTTTTCAAACATCGTATTTTGAGTTTCTTATACCAGTCCCATGACTAATCCGGAGTTTATTTTCTTTTCCCTTTAATCTCTAGGTGCCCTATTTTCCTGGGCAGCCAACTACTTAGGTATGCTTGGATTATTTTGGTGTGGAGCTTGGAGCATAGAGCATGGAGCTTTTTGGGTCTTTTGTTGAAGTCATCTTTCACTTTCCGCTATGTCTATATTATGTGTTTGTATTTACTAGCACTATAAGGATAGGTCGTTATAACTATCCTAGTTAGGTTAGTACCTGTCATGACTTTAGTGGAACAATTTGGAGAAATTTCATGTACTACTCCTATGTATAATTATGGTTGAATACGATGTGAGATTCTATTATTGTCTATCTTCTACCTTTATTTCTATACCCCATGATAATCTGCCTCTTCGGTGATTTGCGGCACGTGAATACCGAGGATGTATTAGTGTTAATTTCTGAGAGTCAAGGAGGTGGGTCGTCACACCTTGTTTGTCAAACTCTTATTGGTTGCTAATTTTTCTTTTCTAGAAGTACTGCATAATTTTAGAATTTATTTATTTAAATCATTTGCAAAATAACCTTCTCGTTAATTAAATATGTAAAACATTTAAGTCTCGTACCTTTAATAATTTTATACATTCAACAAAACTCTTTGGAAAATTCTACAAAAATTCCAGGAAGTCCTTTTCAATATGTTTCCCAACATATATAAATTCCACACCCAATAGCTATATATTTTTTCGTAAATAATTTATAACCCAATAAATCATTTTCTTCACTAGAAAATTAATATAAAATCCATATTAATTTGGAAAATTATGAAAATTGAAATCCATCTCTAGAATAACACGTCTGGTCTATATCGAAAATCGCAAGGCATTTGGATGTCATTAAATAGGGTTTTCACATCAAAACAAATCATAAAATCTATGTGAACAAGCATAAATCATCAATATATAAACAATTTGCTCTCCAAAATCATGGCTAAATCGTGCAAGATAAACTTGGATTTCATCTTAAAACCGAAAACATATAGAAAAGTGAGATGTAGTCATTTTTACCTTAGCTTTGTGATTAAGATGTGAGATTTAATCTTGATTAATTGGTTTGATTCTTCCTCTTGAAAAACCTAGCTTAGATTCAAAATGATGGCCGGCCTTAGTGTATTTTTGTTTGAGAATAATGAAATGGACGTGTGCTTGATTTTCTAAGGGTTTAGGATATAAGTTTAATCATTTTCCAATTTTGCCCTTTCTTATTTTCTAACGCTTAACTCCATATTAGTTCATTTATTTATTCATTAGCATGGCTCGGCTACCCCTTAATCTTTATTCAAAAATCTCTATCCATAATAAACACATTATTTTATTTTATTTAACTAAATATATATCCTAAATAATGTCGCTAAAAATATGGGGTGTTACAATTCTCTCAAGAAACACCTCATCCACATTAGTATAGTTGTTGGACAACCCTCCCCATGGGCACCGGATGACAAGGATAGGGTAAGTCACAGTAATGATAAAATTTTCCACCGTCTTAGGACAAACTCAAATAGATGAAATGGACTACAAGTTGATGAAGGATGAGCCGAGGAGCTTGGAAGATGTCAATACTGAAGAAACCAAAGATTTGGCTAAGTTTCAAAAATGCAAATCTGGTTGGTACCGCCATTATTTACTCCCACATGATTAGAATTATTTATAATGATGATATAAAGAATTTTAGGAAGTTTGATGGGATTTTGAAGAGCCAAATCAGGTCGGTACCACCTTGATTTTATTGGCATCGATCCAATTCAAAGACTTGGATTAACAATAAATAGATGAAAGGAGCCTAAACATGAAGAGAAATAAGCTTTGGATGTAAAATTTTAGGTTTGTACCAACCACTTTTGATGATAACTTACTGATGAAGACTAGATTTAGCAAGAGGTCGATGATGAGAGCTAAAAAATGGAGAAAAACTTCAACAATGATGGAAAAATAAGATCAGTTCTGACTCGAAGTAGGCGGTGCCAAATTTCTACTTAGATATCGTACTAGATTTCACTGCCTTCATGTTTGGATATCTAGATCTTGGAGTTATGACACTAAGATTTGCCTATAAACAGCAAGACACCTACAACTAGGAGAGGACTTTTGACACTTTGATTCTTTTCTATCTTCTTCTTCTCTTAACACTCCCAAACTTGAGATCTACTAGATTATGGTCAAATTTTAGTGGTAATCATTGTACTATAAAGAAATTTAATCAAATAATAATATTAAAATGGATGTAGGCTATAGTATTTCTTGAACCAAGATGAAAAATGCTTATGTGTTCTTATTTCCTTTGGATTTTGCTTGTTTGATTTGGATTTATATACTTTGGATGTTGTGCCATTTTTCAGCACAACATTTTTGACACTTTCACTAAGAGAGAGAGAGAGAGATAGATTTGACAACCTCAAACATGGATCTAAAGTTTGGAAGAGATGAAGAGGCCTTCTACCAGTGTAGTCATAGAATACAGTCAACCAAAGCATGAGGGTAGCCACGAGGTATCCCTAAGTTTAAACCCATCTTTCTACTTGACTAGAGAAGAGACGGAGAGGATGATGAAAAAGATGCAAGACGGAATAATAACTTGATAGTTGGAGATGCTAGATGGACTTTTAAGAAGGATAGATGAATAAAGATAGTAGGAGTAGTTGGAATTCAAAACACGAAGCTAGAAACCAGTGTAGGAGGAATTGGAATTAGAGCAGAGCAAACAGGAACAATGCCTCCATGACCAAAACAAATTGGTACCACCTGAAACGGGTTTGTATTGCAACGAATTTACTCGAGGGCGATGTTGGTTTGGGCTTAGGGTGAGTTGGGATGCCAAGAATGAACGATGTTAGAGTTAGAAATGCATCAGAACTCAAACGTGCAGCCATAGGAGTATTTGTTGGAGTTTCTCCATAGGAGCGGAGGGCAAAATGTAGTTATGGATCGAAGACCTAATTAGATGATAAAGACCAAATAGCTGAGATGATCAAAAAAAGTAGTGAGAGGTAGACCTCTAGAGGTTGGAGGATGTGAACATGAATCTGTGCACCCCTAACACCAATTGTAAGCTACCAACGCTAGAATTATACAAGGAAGGACAAATTTGATAGTTTATATGATGAGATGCATCCAACACATAGAGGTGTTGATTGCTTCTAAAGAATTAATAGGATGATGTTTCCCATTGTACTTGACAGAGTTAGCTGCTATGACGATTTCAAGCATGAAGCAATAAGCTGGTGAGGCCCTAAGGAGTTATCTTACAAGGTTTAACGTGGCGACCACCATAGTTGATAAGTTGGATCCATCGATAGTCCTAATAATAGCAATGTTCGAAGATTCTAGCAATACGAACTTTAAAGTTGGATTGAAAAGGGATCCACCAATGGATCTCATGGAGCTTTATCACAAAGCTGAGGGATATGTGTCACAAGAGGAGGTCGAAGTGGATAATGCTGAGGTTAACACCATGGATGACGGAAAGCCGTCTAGAGTGAGATAAAAAAAGACAAAGGAAAATGAAAAGATGACTATGACCTCGAAGGACCGAAGTGAAAAAGGTGGAAAACATAAATTCTCTTCTTATACCGATTTAACTGAATGCCCGGAGAAGATTTATCTCGATACTTGGTATAGATCCCCTACCACAAGCCGCCTAGAGGGAACCTAGGAGAAAAGGTGTGGAAGATTTCTCCTTTTCCATAAGTAGAATGAGCGTGAGACGAACGAGTACCGACATCTTCATGATTTGATAGAAGAGATGGTTCAGAGTAATCAGCTACAACAATACATAAGGAACCATACTGTAGTGGTGCAGTTGGAGTAGCCATCGTCTAAAACGAATACATCGAGACACGATGTCGGATCTAGATCGATATTGGTAATCCCATGATCCTGATGGATTGGAGTTTGGGTCGAATCCCATGTTTTTCTTTTTATTTTGAATAAATAAGAGAGTAATAACTTCGAGTCGCTTACACATATACAGGACCTTGATTGGTCTTTAGGTATGCTCTAAGTTGGATGTCTGAGATGAATGTTTAGGATATTTGTTTGATAAGATGAATGTTTAAGATATTTGTTTGATGCTTTGATTTGAATATTAGATTTTCAAAACCACTAAAGTGATGACTGATATTGATTGAACATGGTAGTTCTATTCGGAGAGATGGGGCAATGACCATAAGGTGTAAGCCCCATTGCCGGAGAGCTAGTGGACTAGGCTTGTATGAGCGTAAATCCCCTTACCGGATGGTGAGTGGATGGACTTGCTTGGACTTTGGGTCCCCTTTTGGGAGAGCTAGCGGATTGGACTCGGCATGGATCTATAGGTATTAAACCCTAGATGGGATGTTAAATGATTTAGAGAGATCAAACCCTAGATCGGATGCACTAGATTGAATGTTAAACAATCCGGAGAGATCGAACCCTATATTGGATGTTAAACGATCTAGAGAGATCAAACCCCAGATTGGATGTTAAATGATCCATAAAGACTAAACCGTAGACTAGATTGTACCCTAGAATGGATGTTGACTTGACTAGGATTGCGACACCTTATGATCAGACTAGAATAGATAAATGATGGACGAACATGGGACAATTATGATATATGATATGATAAATCCGAATGAAAACGGTCTAAATATGATTTATGACTAACATTTATGAAAGCACTAGAGTCCTTAGCTGTAATAGTTTAGAGTGACTTTGGTTTGTAGGTGAATTTGAAAGATCTGGATGATTCACCATAACTTGGATCGATGGGTAGCTAGAGAGCTCGATCGCCAATGATTGATCACTACTATTGAAGCTTGTTCGTAAGCAAAGCACACCTTACATTCTTAAGGCATACTTTGGGGGAAAGTGTTACAACCAAATTTTCCACCATCTCAAGATAGAGTCAAATAGATGAAATAGACCACAAGCTGATGAAGGAATGAGTCAAAGAGCTTGGAAGATGTCAAGATTAAAGAAACCAAAGATTTGGCTAAGTTTTAGAAATGCAAATCAGGTTGGTACCAACCTAATTCATGTTGATACCGACATGATTTTCATTAATATGATTCACTCCAACATGATTTGAACTATCTAAAATGATGATATGAAGAAACTAAAGAAGTTTGACAGAATCCCTAAAAGTTAAATCAGGTTAGTATTGGCCTAATTTTATTGGCATTTATCTAATTCAAACATTTAGAATGGAAACAAATGGATGAAAGGAGCCTAAACATGAAGAGAACTTGAGCTTTGTGAGTAAAAATTTAGGTTGGTACCAACCTAATTCAGGTTGGTACCGACCACTTTTGATGACCACCAACCTAAAATGAAGACTTGATTTCACAAGAGGTCGATGAGGAGAGTAAAAAAATGGAGAAAAACTCGAAGAACGATGGAAAAATCATATCGGTACCAACTAGAAGTGATCGGTACCGAGTTGAAGTTTTACTTGGAGATTATGCTGGATGACTAGTTCTTCATGCTTCGATATCTGCATCTTGGAGTTATGACATTTTCAAACCTGGATGGCTAGATTGTAGCAAGGATTTGCCTATAAATAGAAAGATACCTATAACTAGGAGAGAAATTTTAACACTTTGATTCTTTTCTACCTTCTTCTTCCTTGAACATTCCTAAATCCAAGATCTACGGGATCATGATTGGATTTGAGTAGTAATCATTGTATTTCAGAGAAAATCAATCAAACAATAAGATTAAAGTGGACATAGGTCGGTATATTTGCCAAACCACTATAAAAGGTGCTTGCATGTTCTTATTTTCTTCTGGTTTTTGCTTGTTTGATTTGGATTTATATATTTAAGGGTGTTTTGCCATTTTTCGACGCAACCGTCATCCACCATGGGCCTCTCTACCAACAACCAGTTCGCCTTCTCAGTATATTGTTGGAAATCTCCCTCGTCCATCCTCAATCTGATCCACCATCACCCGCAAGCTTCTTTAACAACATTCAACCATATCTACAAGCACCAAACTACTTCTGCCCAAAGAAGCTTCGCATGTACTGCTCCTTTAAAGGGAATGATAGGAACATGCACTATTCATATGGAAAAAGCGCCACTGTATAGTAACCACTTCATGTCCATTGCTGCAACCCTAGTAGCTTTGCTGAAACCACTCCCTGATTCCATGTTGTCTTCCATACTTCAGGCATGTCCATTATATGGCCCAATAATTGTCGTTGTCAATATATGCAAGCCACCTAACATCCTAGCTGGCATGCATATCAACCGTGTATATCTATTAATGGCCTAGAGTGATTCATGGGCTAAATTAGCATAATCTCAGCCATTCAAACAGCAACTTTAATAACTATAAATAGCCTAAGGCATGCATTCTTACAAGGGTTGAACAACACTTGCTTTCAAATATTTTATATTATAGTCATTATTTCTCGTGAGTTAAGCTATTGTAAAAATGTGACGCAATAAGAAATTTCTTGCGTTGGCCTTTGATCATCTCTGATCGAACTAATCTAAACTCTTATTTATTTACTTTTTTGTATATTATTATCTCTTCATTTTAATTTTTTTTAACTGACATTAGCAACTGGTCTTTTGCTAATATCACCCATTGATCACACTTTAGAGGTTGCTTAAAATGATAGTCAACATTTTGACACTAGAAGGATGACCTTCCTTTAAAGCTCTCAACTTTCGTTGCTTTTTATTTATAAAAAACCTATTCCGGTGAACCAGCTCCTAAGCCCGAGGGTAATAGCTCCAACAATCATTCAACCAATAAGAATACCATTTCTAGTGCTACTTACCCTATCCCAAGGCTCTGCAATGATATATGCACAATATGTTGCAACAATTGACAAATGTGGGGAAGTGCAAAGTCTAAAGACAAAGTTGGACGCCCAAACAACAATTTATTTTGACCCACTAGTCCTCCAAGTGGGTGAAAGATTCCACAACTAGCTCCTCGAGTCACGTACAACCTTAAGAGCACCATTGAAGCCCAAGAAAGAGTAGTGCTGAAAACCCCAATTGGGGATGCTCGTGTTCACCATAGGAACATTCACATCGCTTAAATACAAGAAAACATTTATGAGGTCCCCGAAGCAGAACCGGCGTATGCCTCCTATTCGCTTTGACCGAAAGACGGTTCACTTTCCATCACCTATGGGTATTGTATAGGGAATGTATCCTGCGTTTTGAATGCCTCAGTGGTAGAGGAAAAGGTGAGCCCTAAGGCCTAGAGAAGCATCAGTCCACTCTTGGCCCTAGCAGGAGGTGTTCCGGCCCAGGTCCCGGAAGAGGCACCCTTATCCACCCAAATGACCATCGCTTATCAAGAGCAGGTTTACTATCCCATCTAGGCATCATCATTCACCTTTTAGGTCTTACTATCACAAGTCCTTAATACTAGATAGGCGATGAAGAAGATCCTCCCCAATAAGGGGCGATCATCACCCATGACATATGGAGCCTAGTCTCCAAGAAGAGATGACCGCCCTACACCAACAAATTCGTGGGATTCAAACAAGAAACCATGGTGGGTAAGGAGCATCAGATGATGAGAATGGAGGTCCCTTCTATGAAGAAATCGTAAGAATATACATCCACCGCAGATGTGTCTTGTTTTCCATGATTAAGTATGAATGTTGTATTGACCCATCCAATCATATCATCACATTCAACTTAGTGATCCTCCTAGGCTAGATCTCCAGTAATGCAAAATGTCTCATGTTCCCTTCTACCCTAAAAAGGTCGAACTCTCGCTAGTTCCTTCATTTGCAAGCCAGAAGTATCTGTTCCTAGGCTAAGTTATGTTCCAACTTCAAGATCCGCTTCTTTGCATCAAAGACAAAATCATGATGTCCAGTGAGTTGGAAACATAAGGCAGAGTCCGACCGAGTCACTCCACTTGTATGTCAAACCATTTCAACAAGGAGTCAATGTAGGTGAGGGGAGTAGATAAGAACATCTTGGTGCTCGCCTTTGTTCGATTGTGATATATCGATCTCTTATGTAGAAGGACTGCATAAGCAATCCGCTTCATCCCTAACTGACATTCTTCAAAGGGCGAATGACATTACAGAGTGGAAGAGGCTGATATCTCCAATAGTTATAAAGAGAAAAGAAAAGATAATCACTGAAAAAATGGTCAGTAGGAAAGTAACTAAAAGCGCTTTGAGGATGTTTGTGCACTTCAAGCTTAGGTATACTAACTATGTAACCCTAAACCATGACTTGAAAACTATCTATCTTGTAATACATGAACACGACCCATTTCAATGCCCCGCTCCCTCCTGTTCAGGGAAGATGGAGGAGCCTAGATGCATGGTAAATATTGTAAGTTCCATCACTTCATTAGCCACTCGACCAATGAGTGTCGCCATCTCAAGGATGAGATAGAGAATCTGATCCAAGATGGAGTGGTTGTTTAGTATGTAAGACAGGAATCAGATCAACATGATTCTAGGAAATTTCCACATGTCCACCCCAATGGGCGGGCGATAACTATATAGTCATAGTCAATACCAAGATCTTGTCAATTTGTAGCTGCCCACACGTGGCCTAAAGTAGTTGTAGGGCTCGCCCGCTATAAGAGAGAGCTCTCCTTTGAGCATGTCTATTTAGTATATCTTTGGACCCTAAAGATCTCCTGGATTGAGGAGGACTCCACCAGCATAACATCTACTATCGAAGATAAAAAAGGGGTTGGTTTCCCGCATTATGACCCAATGGTCATCTAAGTTAGTGTGGCCAATGCGAAGGTCCGCTGGTTCTTCATTTACTAGGAAAGTTCTATTAATGTGTTGTTTAAAGATTTTTTTGAAAAATTAAAGCTTCCTACCTCCAGCCTCTATCTCTATGCATTACCTAGCAATGGATTTGGGAGAATTGTCATAGTACCTTGAGGATTACCTCTTATATAGTCATTTTTGTGAGGAACCCTTGGTGGCCAAGATTCAGGTTCAATTTGTTGTGTTGGACTATCCATCTACATACAACATTCTAATAAGAAAGCCGGCATTGGCTAACATGGATGCAACAATGGCCTATCAGCATCTGACAATGAAGTTCCCGACCGAGTGAGCAATATATGTGTTCGAGGCAACCAACAAGCCTCTAGAAATTATTACAACATCTCCCTACTATAAGTGAAGAAGGAAGTACTCATATCACAACAAAATGTAGCAACCCTCGATGGTGACTCAACCCTCAGTGGTGACATGCCTGAGAGAACGTTTGAGCTCCTCATTACTCCCATTCACACCTGGGTTACTCAATATATTGAAAGCAAACCATCTGCATTGATCACTGCCCTTACCCAAGAAAAATCACCGACGGGGATAATCTTTCCCTAGCTAACCCAAGCAAGACCATAGAACTTATAGCCACCTAGAATGAATAAGTTCACCCTCGTTGGTATGCTTGAACATAAAATACTACTACTCCTTCCCTTTTAACGCTAGAGGACTCTTCTGTGAGAGCCAAGGGCAACGACTGTCCATTAGCTCAAGACAGACGTCCATCCTGACCAAAGATATTATTGAATGCATGATATATGCGTTAGACTAGTGTGACTTAGAAGAAAGTATAGGGGATGATAATGATGATCTGCTTGACCTTCCTATAAGAGATTCTAGCCTCAACGGTGGGTCAGCTGCGCCATTCAAAGTAGCATCGACTAATAGTGATAACCCTAGTAAGGTCATCCAGATAAGCAAAGAGCTTAGTTGGGAAATAAAAGACAAGTTGATTTGTTTCCTAAGAGAGAGAAAAGTTGTGCTTGCTTGGGGCATACCGACATGACTGGCATAGATCCCTTAATTATTTCCATGCCCTTAACATTGACCTGATGGTGCACCTTGCCTGCCAAGAGAGGCGGTTGCTTAACTATGAGCAGTATAGAGCACTCAAGGAGGAAAACAGAAATAAAAAATCGATGAAAACATGTTGAAAAAGGCTTTGGAAAAATAATGTTTAACTAAAAGCAGTAACATGGAAAACACAGATCAAAGTTAAGAAAAAACAACTTACCGATTGTGTGTTGAATTTGAACAAGAAGATCGAGTTTTCAAAAGAAAATGAAAAGCCTTTAGGGTTGTTGATGGCGGAAATGCTTAAGAACTCAATAATGATTGAAATGGAGAATGAGAAGAGAATATATAGGCAATGGGAAATGGTATGGGCTATAGATCTTCCATATATAGAGTAATCTGAGCTGTCTAGGTATCATTAATGCATCAGTCAAATCACTACATTGAAAAGCCTTTGTCCTCGGCTGAATCATTTAATGTAGCATTAAGTGCATGAATGACAAGCCCACACCATGCACGGGCCCAAGCTGGGGGATGGGGGAATTTTGCTTAAATTTCTTGCAATAGTGAATCGAAAAAAGCACCATGTCAACAAGCACCGAACTGCCTCTGCCTAGAGAAGCTCGCATGTACTGCTCCTTTACTCCTTTGAAGAGAATGACAACAACATGCATAGTTCACCTGAAAAAATTGCCACTATACGGTAACCTGTTCATGTCCTTTGCTGCTACCCTAGTACCTTTAATGCAACTATTCCTTGATCCCTTACCGTCCACCATAATTCAGGCATTTCCATTATACGGCCTGATAGTTGTCGTCATCACCACCATGCAGGCCGCCAGACATCCTAGCTAGCATGCATATCAACCGTGTATCATTATCAATGGGCTGGACCAATTCCTTTGCTAAATCAACATAATCTCAGTTGTTCAAGCATCAACTTCAATAACTATAAATAGCCCAAGTCATGCCTTCTTACAGGGGGTTGAAAACACTACTTTCAAGTATTTTACATTCTGGTCATTATTTCTTGTAAGCTGTCTTGTTGCAACAGAAGTGAAGCGATAAGAAATTTCTCGTGGTGGACATAGATCAACCTTAGCCGAATCACTCTAAAACTTTTATTTCCATACTTTTTTGTGTGCTACTGTCTCTTTATTTTACATTTTTAACTAAGTTATTAGTAACCGATCTTTATCTAATATAGCCTTTGATCGCACTTTCAAGATTGGCTAAAATTCTAGTTAATAGAATGAATTATAGACTTTAGCTTATTGTAATATTCAATTTTGATAGAGTGCTGTTTCAAGTAGAATTTATTGAATGTTGTCATGCTTTGTAGTTCACCTAGCTCTTTTTGAAGAGATTATAGAGAAGTGGGAAGAAGATCCAGTATATGCCAAAAGGACCTATGGCCTGAAGAGTCATGCTGAGATCGAATAGCTAAAAGGATTGGGTATTGATGAGAAACACTGGCTTTGGAAGAAGGGAAGGTTGTATGTCCAAAATACCAAATACCTTTGGAATTTGGTCTTAAGTGAATGCCATCATTCAAAGTTTGCTTTCCATCCAAGAGGCACTAAGATGTACCAAGATACGAAGCGGATCTTCTACTGAGAAAGAATGAAGAGAGATGTTAGAGAATGGGTGAAGAGATGTTTCACATGCTAAAAAGTTAAGGCTGAACGTCAAAAGCCAAGTGGACTTTTACAACCTTTATAGGTTCCGGTTTGGAAGCGAGATTTAGTTTCTATGGACTATGTAGATGATTTGCCGAGGATAATAGCATGGGATGAGAGTATAAGTCATTGCTGATAGATTGAATAAGATTAACCATTTCATTCTGATGAATTCCACAAGGATAGAAGCAAAGTTAGCCGAGGTGTATATAAGGATTATAGTCAGACTCCATGGAATTACAAGTATCATAGTTAGCGACCGAGACTCGTTGTTTGTCAATGAGTTTTGATGGAGCCCACAGAGTGCTTTCAATTTGGAGTTGTATATGAATATAGCTTATTATTCATAAGCAAATGGACATATTAAGTGGGCCAACCGAGTGCTTGAAGATTAGCTGCAAACATATGTGTTAGACTTTAGTTAATCATGGGAAGATCACTTGCGATTAGTAAAATTTTCATAGTAAAAAATTTATCAGTCTAGGATTGATATGACCCCTATGGAGGCATCGTATGGAAGACCTTGTAAGTTGCCATAAGTTGGAGTGAGACAGGAGGTAGACTTGTTCTAGAGTCGGCTCTTGCAAGAGAAACTTTAAAGAAGGTTAAGTTGATTTGGCAATGGATGAATGATGCTCAATCAAGAAAGGAGTGTTATGTAGATAAGAGGTGAAAGGATTTAGAGATCTATCTTGGCCCATTCTGATATTAGAAAGAATCGACATAGAAGCCTATAGGTTGGAATTACCGAGTGCTTATGTCGTGGTTCACAACATGTTTTATGTATCACATTTGAAGAACTGTGTCCCATACTCCAAGGATGCCGTAGTTCCTAGAGCTATCAAAGATTTAGTTCTTAAACCGAATATAACCTATGTAAGGAAACCCATTTTGATAGTAGACCAAGATGTGAAAGGGCTTTAAAATAAGATGGTGAAGCTTGTGTAAGTCCAATGGAGTGAGGACCACGATGATAGTACTTGGAAAACAGAGGATAGAGTCAAGAGGACTTATCGCGAACTATTTGTTTCAGTTTGCATATTCTTTTGCTAAGATTTTTGCAAACCATGTACACATATATTATATAACTAGTGTGAACCCGTGCTTCGCACACGGATGTTGAAAAAATATTACTGTTGCATAGGTCATATCCAAATGTATAAGAAATTTAATATGGTGGTAATGAAAATACATTGTTGAACGATAGTGTTACATCATGAATAACAATTTGGTAGGATAAAGAATACATAGATATATTTGGTTATGATAATCACAATTAAAATTGAACAAAACAATTACAGTGAATATGTTAAAGTTCACAGACTATTTAGAGGATAACATGTTAAAAATTTATCCGCTAATGCATAGATATATTCATTGTGGCATATAACGCCAATCTTGTTGCTTTTGCAATTACACAGCTGCTTCAATGTGCATAGATATAGTTGAATTATTCGCTGTGAACTGCAGACACAAAGACACAGTGCTGTTCGATTCAATTAAATAAGAGTAACAAAAGCTTTTTGCAATGGGGGGAAATATAGTAATAGGACGAAATTTGTAAACAGTTAGGAAAAGTATTTGTCAACAGCTGAAAAAAGGGAGGGAAAAAAGGAAAAAGCAACAGATGTAGTACAGGGGAAAAGTAGTAAAACAGAAGATTCAATTGAAATAGAAATGATGATGCAATAAGAAAATAACATGGGTTCCAATATAAATTACTGTGTTCACTGAATCTAATCTATGTCGATGCAGGGTACAAAACACGGCATATAGCTGGTAGCAGTAACCAATATTTGGAAATATCCAAAACATATAGAAGAGAACAATTGTGAGAAGTCTATTCGTTTTTCAGCCTCAGAAATAACTGCTAGCAACGCGTGTATGATATTGGGTTTGAGCGCAAATAGGTGATATTTTCTTGGCCCTAATAGATGCATTACATCAGTCAATTATTTCAACCATTGAAGATATTTGTACCTGCAGCCAAAAAGGCAAAAGTGTCATTGATGTAGTATTATTACTAAATTCTCTCACTGCTCCTCTGACCTAGTTAACTATATCTAATAATCAAACTATGAGTACATGATCATCTATACAAAGATACATTCATCAATTGTTTTCTAAAAGTTTTTCGACGGTGGTGGTGCAAGTGATTTTAGAATTTACCATAAAAAATAAAAAATAAACTCATTTAGGTTGTTATCAATATTATTTTCACTACAACACATGTTCTGATCCAACACTTAAACTGTGCATCTACCTTAAGCCCGAATACAACAACTTATATGCTTATCGTATTATTGATCATCGTAATTGTAAACGAAATTGAGGAAACTTAGCCAAATTATGTCATCAAACCTGGAAGTAATGTATTAACGGTTGAGCTGCACGGTTGAATCAAGCATTAATTATGTGAAGTCGCCATTTAATCATCTCAAGCTATCAAAAAGAAAAATTCATTTTTCAATTATATTTTCATAATGCGGTTAAATTACTATCGTTAACATCAAACAAAATCATTACTACAGCTAAATTAGTATTGCATCACACAAATGCGGTTAAAATATTCAGATGCAACAATAATTGCTTAATTCCAAAAATACTGCAGAATAATAACCACTTTTGCTTAATGCATTTAAATTTTAACTACAGTAAGCTCGAATAAATCATCGTGTACAACCAAAATTATTGCTACATCACATAAATATATTTGAAACATTCAATTTCTACCATGCATAATTCAAAATTGTCATTAAATTATAACTGCATTTTATTAATGTAGTTAAATTTTAATCGTATTAAGATTGAATAAATTCCTGAAATGTAGCCAAATTTATTACTACATCACATAAATGTGGTTAAAAATCTTCAAATATAGTTAAATTTACCCAAGACTTGCTGGTAAATTATAATTGCATTTTCTTAATTTCATTAATTTATAACTGTTTTAAAATTGAATAAATTTATCAAATATAGTCAAAATCATCAATAGTAAATGCAATAAAAAAAAGCAAATGTAGTTAAATTAATTCAAAAAAAATGCCTATAAATTATTACACCATTTTTTGATGGGGTTAAATTGTAACTGCACTAAGTTTGAATAAACTATCAAACACAATCAAAATTATTACTTTATTACATAATGCAGTTACAATATTCAAAGGCAACCATAATTGTATAATTCAAAAATTATTCATGTCAAATATTTTAAAAGATAATAAATACATTATAATAATCTAGGTAAAACTACTATGTAATGTTTATGATCATCATAATAATGCTGTTATAGAAATGCGGCACACAGCGACGACACAAAATAATTGGATTAAATAAATGCAGTTAAAACTGTTATATAAAATTATGATTTTAAAATTTTTATTTTTAGCTATCAACAATGGATATCATTGGAAAGCATATTAAATTTGATATTTTATAGTGAAAATGATTCTTAAATCCAATTAATGTAGAAAAAGTTATCACATTTCAAAGTTTGGAAAAGAAAGAAATTAAAAATGTGACTGTTCATTTCCCAAAATATGAAGGAGGCCTGTCTGCATTTGAAATCCAACTCACTAATAATATAATAGTATAGATGGTTGATTTTGTTAAGCATTTGTAGATGTAATAGTACATTTTGTTTTTAACACATCGGTAGAGAACTTAAGTGTATATGTTAGAAAGGGCATAGGGAAGATTGATGACCTTTATCATACCTTACTTGAATTTAGAGGATGAAGTTCCTATAAAGGAGGAAGCTTTGTAAAACCTCATAAATTAATTCACAATTAATTAAAGAATTAATTGTGAAAATAAAGATTTAAATGATTTACTTGTGAACACTACCAAAGATCAAATAATTAAAGGCATTTCACATTTTCATCTAATATTGTTATTAGAGGCCAAACTTGTGTTAAATTGCCTTTACAATCATGAGAGGCAAATTGAGAATCGCCTCTAAAAACTATGCCTCCAATAATACTTAGGGGCATATAAATCTCTTAATTTACCTCTAAACGATGACAGTCATCGAGAATGTCATGCCTAAGTGCAGAATCAGAAGACATAATAATACGGTTTTTCTGGCGAAGGCACCTATGAAAATCAATGCTGAAATCCCACAACGCCTCATCATGGGATTCAGACTCACAAAGCTGAATAAGATGCAACAACTCTGGATCTTGTCGCTGAGCCTCGGCGATACAATCCAACAAACTAGGATGTCATCAATAAACACAAGGACGAACTTATCGAGATATTCTCGGAATACTCGATTCATGAGATCGACAAAGAAAGCAAGAGCTATACATTGCCTCCAACATAAGCAATATGCAATATTCCTTTAGTAGAGGCATCCTTTAAAGACTTCAATGAAGGCCGTAAAAAGTGCCACTAAAGCTATGGATAAGTATAAAATGGATTAAATAATCCTATGCAATATGCCACTGATGTTATGCTTCTATCAAAGATTATACAAAAGACGAAAATAATATATAATTATGCTTCTTCAAACTTGACAAGTGAATGTATGCATCACAAAATATGCATCCAAGTTACATTTCAATATAATAGGCACATAGAAAAATTCACAAAAAAAAAGAGAGAACATCCAAATTATAATTAACATAACAAAATTGGATTACAAAGTCAATTCATCACAAAAAATGTAACAAGCACGCTAGCTTACATATTTTGCCAATTTAAATACAAATTATAGTAATTTAAAGGTTATTTCGTAATAGAAATCTACCTAATAGAATTGAATTTTCCTATAAATAATAGCAGTAAATATGCTTCCTACCTCATTTCTAGTCTGGCCTCGACGCTAGCTAATTAATGGGTTGTAAGTGCCTGCAAAATATTATAACCAAACAATAAAACGCTAATCATGTACAGTTAATAACCAAAGAGGCATTCGAACATTCATTGCTACTTACAAAAATATGAATTTGTCTCACTTTTTATAATTTAAAATAGGAATGTACATGACGGAAAATGTTATTTAAGTCAAACTTACATGTAAAACATTTGGTAAGCCTATAATATAGTTGAAATTTTTTGATATGAGCGAAATCAAAGATGAATATGGATGCGAATGGATTTTCAAGATTTTAGTCCAGTTTTAATAAAATTTCAATTTACATAGTCCAATAGAATAACAAGAACCTCAATACCGAATATTTTTGTTTTTACACTCTCCGTGAGTTTTAGTACAACATAAGATAAAATATAGTAAACTTAGCTATTAAAGTTTTCCACATTATAATTGTAACAACCCTAGATTTTTTTCATATATTTTAATTTTTGACTTTATTTTATTTTGAAATTATTTTTAAACTTATTTTATTTCAAACATTTTATTTTTAAATATATGTGTTGATTATTATGTGAATTAAAATTTCAAACCGGTATAAATTGGATATTTTACTGAAAGATGAATTTCTGTTCAAACTGGTCAAACCTTGACTTTTAAATTTCAGATTTAAATATTTAAATTCTTAAATTTTATCTTTTATTATGAAAATAGATTTAATAACTTGAATACTGCTTTTCGTTTCGTTGAAAACGGATTTAAATTGTGAAAGCTATGTGTATTTCAATTTTGAGTATAATTTGTTTTATTTTGCAATTTTGTCTATTTTAAATTATATAAATCATATTTTCTTTGTTATATTTTATTCAAATATTTTTTAATATGGAATTTTACGTATATTTTCTCTTTTAATATTTTTAAAGTGATAATAAAAAAATTTCAAAATTTACTGTATTTATTTCCTATTTTTAAAGGCTGTTTTCTATTTTTCTCCTATTTTCTTCATTTAAATTATATTTAATTAATATTTATATATTTATTTTGTGAATGCATTTTTTTATGTTATTATCTTTGTTATAAATATTTTTACAAGTCCATATAAATTTTTTAAAGTTCATTATGTTTATTTTCCGTTTTTCTAGACTAGTTTGCAATTTTGTGCTATTTTCTTATTTTAACCTTATATAATTAATCAATATTTATATATATTTTATATTTTGTTATATTTTCGAATTTGTGACTGAAATATTATTATTTTCAGTAATATAAGCTTATACAAATAAATTAAAGGTAATTCAAAAAGGTTTAAACTCTTAAAATTCCAGGGTCCTTTTGTCTTCCGACCTTTCACTTTCTCAACCTCCATTCTTTATCATTTTGGCCGTACCTTTCCTACTTTCTTTCAGTTGCATTATTCATCATTTTTCACGAGAAAAACATTTCTTAAAACCACAAAAATTTGTGCGGCCATTTGCTTGAAGAGATTTGATAAAAATCTTCTTTTTCTTCTTTGTTTTTTTCTACTTTCTATTGAATTTTGCATATGTTCTCTACATTCATGCCTCCACTCCTCCTCAACCAGGCTTTGGCCGACCATCACCACCCCCTTCCTCTGACCATCACCCATCCTACTACCCCTTCTCTTCAGGCCGAGCCATCCAAAGGCATAGATCACCACAAAATCCATCAAAAACCATCACTATATACACTAGATGAGCCTCCTTTGCCAACACCTCCTTCTTCAACCTCTAGCCGCCACTACCTCCACCACCACCACCTCTGGCCTGACCTCCACCCTCTTCCATGTCACTTACCACCTCCTGGATCCACTGGCCGTGAGCCATGACTTCTGGCCGAACCAAAATATAGCCAAGATGTGATGTTATTTGCCTTATGTTGTAGCCTTGTACACCTAGACCTATTCACCTTCAAAACAAATGTTGGCCGACCACTTGCACACCCAAACCAGACCTATAGCACCCCTATGCCGAGCTAAACACCTGCATAACTGAAGTACATGAGGTAGAGAGCAAGTGCAATGCAAATGGATATTGCTTTGGGTGTTGATTCTTATGTTATTTGATGATATATTGTGTTGAATACTTATGTATGTATGTATTGTTGTGTGTATATGTTGTCAAGCCATATAGCTTTGGCTCTCCACTCTCTCAAGTATTGTCCGTATTATCATGCCTTCATTGTGTTAGTGTGTGTGCTTTGGTAGCGATCTCCAGCTTTGAAAAGGTGAGTTATTTTCACCAGACAATATGTACATATGTAACTAGTAAATTGACCACTTTTGAATTTGTAAAATGCATTATCATGTTACACCTGCTATGTTATGATTTTATGATGTTTACCCATGCTTAAACACCTATTATATCATATGTTACTGTTATATTATGTTGTTTTATTATTTTTATCAGTTTATCACACTGCAAGTTCCCTTTAGATTAGAATCACTATGGGTTGAAATGATACATACCCGAACGAACTTTAGAATAGGAGAAAATCGTTATGGGTTGAAAAAATAGGCCTGAATGATTTTCAATTATTTTCATTTACTTGTGATTGCGGGTTTGAAATGATCAAAACTGGGTTTTCTTTGTAAATTACGGGTTGAAATGATATATTACCCGTATCACTTTACCTAGGCTAGAAAATGAAATACAGACCCGTTGTTAAAATATGTTTTTCTAAATTTTTTAAAATATTTTAGAAATGTAAATATTATAATATTTTGATTTAAATTTGATTAAAAATGATTTTTTTAAACGTTATTGACTTTCTGAAATTTATAAGTGAAATAAATTAATGGTAAAGTTAGAAAATCTGAAATGTAAGTTATTTTGGAAATTATAATTTGGTGATAAATGGAATTTAAACTAAATGTGAAAATATGATAAATTTATGATATTTTGAATTAAATGAATTTAAAATGATTTTATAATATATTAATGATTTTTGAATTAAGTTAAAATGTGAAATGAATGAATATTTAAGTTGAAATTTTGAAATATAACAAAAATTGAAAATTTGTAAATTTGGCTTAAAAGTGAATTTTAAGTTAAGTAAATAAAAATGAAATTAAGTTATATTTGAAATTTTAAACTTAAGTGTTAAGTTAAATTTAATTTAATGAATTTAAAATTTAATATTGGAATTTAATAAGTGAATTATAATTAAATTTTGATTTTGAATGGAGATTTAACTTTATAAAATCATGAATATAAGGGTATTTGAATGGCTGTTTTAAAAGTGAAATTATATGATTTCATATGTTAAAAATGATTTAAATAAAAATATAATTGTTTGAGAAATTATACTGAATATTTGAAGTTAATTTACTGCATTTCTAAAATGTTATTAATTCTAACGTAAAGGATAATACAGCATTTGTAAATGCTGTAGTTGATAATAATGAACCAAATGGCTCAATTTGATTAAAGGCTATTATAGCATTTTTTTAAATGTTATAATGGTTGAATTGAACTAAGTTTATTTGAAACTAATGTAACCCTATTATAGCATTTTAAACGCTGTCTTTTGTTAAGTTGAACTGTTTTAAATGTGACTTTTCGTAGCATTTTCTAAATGCTGCGAAAGTTGAATTTTCATTGTTTTAATAAATTTAAGTGAATGAATGAACTTTGAAAGATTAAAATTTTGTAAATTTAATAATTTAATTATTAAATATAATATCTTCGTTTTAATGATTTAAAATGAAGTAATTTGTTTCGAAATATAAACTATTTTGAAATGTGTTTTGAAATGGTATTTAAATTAAAAAAAAAAGGAATGTGGTTTGGAAGATATGATATTTTGATATTTTGAAATGGATTTTGAATGATATTGAATTTTTAAATGATATTTGATTTCGAAGTATAAAATACTTTTTTTGAAATTTTAACCACGGGATGTATTTAATTTATGGTTTAACTGATCCTTAAAGGATGGGCGATCCCAAGCATCCTTTAAGTTATGGTGCATTTCTACTACATTTCACTTGAGTTGATTTATATTGTCCTGACTCGAGTGTTTTGTGTTTTACTTTACGCTTGGGTCAGCCTGAGTATTCACAGCTTTGGATTCTTTTTCTGGAGCTGTTCTTTACTGGAGTTTCTGCTTATCTACATTTATACCTACTTTCTGTTTCAGCTATTCTAGTTTATCTCATGTATTAGTGAACTTCTATGTATTTGGGATTTCTATTATGTTGTTTTCAAACTGTATTATATATTTGGTTTGAGACTCTGCCGTAGTAGCATCATGAACTACTATGTATTTTATATTCCGCTGCGAGGTATTCTGTTTGTTCTATGTCTGTGATTCTGTGACTTGTATTTCATTTACTCCAAATTTATATACAATGCGGTATTTTGAGCAATTCAAGTCCGACATGTGCGACTGCGAATGGCTGAAAATACCGAGTTGTTACATTTGGTATCAGAGCTTTGGTTTTAGGCAAACTATAGCCTGTGGAGCAAAAACTCATTAGAAATAGGGTAGAAATATCCTAGAATGAGTGAAATCAATCTTAGAATCCTTCCTTGTGAGAGAACGTATTTTCGAAGTATAAAGTAATTTTCAAATGATTTTTAAAGGATTTTCAAAGATTATTTTGGTATAAAAATTTTCTTATTTTGAAACCAAGATTTTCAAAAACTTCATTCCTTCAGTATCCATCTTGTTAGGAATCTCTTGGTTAGGATTCTTATCGATTAGGACTCCTTGAACTTTATAACGCTCCCACTTATTTTGAAATCCAGTCTTGTCTTCCCTATTCTATCCATTTTGATTTTGGAGCATTTCATAACTCCACTTTGGAATGACCTCTATAAAGATCGGTGATTCCGCAAATCTTTGATTGATTTGTAAAGGGGTGAAAATCCTTTATAATTGGCGTTGATTCACCGGAGATTCATGTATTCTCGGTTTTCGATGCTATCTATCTCCTGCTCTACCCGGATTCTATCTTTGGTGATCGAATGTCGATTTGCCTTAGATTTCCGAATTGATTATATTCCTGAAGTCACGGTTGACCGGTTAAGGTCGCCCGCGATTTATATAGGCTTATCATCTTCTATTTGGTAATAAAATTATCTTATCTTCGTTCGAGCTTATCTTTGAACCAGAGTTCTATTTGATTAGAGTTCCTCTAAATTCGAATCTCCGTATTGCTTGAAATCTAACCTTGAATCATTCTTTGGAAATTTATGTTTGATTGTATTTTGAATTTCTGCATACATTGAAATTATTATTTTGATAAGGATGACCCTATTTTGTATGTTAAAGTGAAATATTTTCAATAAGGATTTTTACCTTTGGAAAATGAAAATTTGAAGCTTTGAAAGGATTTGAAATTTTGGAAATTTATAAGAAATTGTGATTTATATAAAAATGATTTATAAATGAAGGGTTTTGAATTTGAATTTCGAGGAATCGAACTCCGGTGTTTTGAAATGGGTTTTTAAGATTTTGGAAAATATTTAATAATAATATGATTTAAAGATATTTTTCCACATAAGAAATGTTTCAAATGATTCGAATGAATTCCAATGATTTCAAAGAGATTTTAAAGAAATTTCAAGAAATAATAGTCCAGAACACACTTATGTCGTTGAAAAAATAATTTCGGTGATGAATACATGCATCATCGACATTGATTTTTGAGTTTCTGTGTGGGGGAGAGGCCACTCTAGTAGCTTTGCTATGCGAGTGATTTTATGAAACCAAATTTTGATTTCCGATTTCGAAGTATGTTTTGATATTCGAAAGATATGTATGTGTGTGTGTGTATAATTGAAATGATTTAAAATAAGCCGGTGTTCAGTCCTTGAGATTTAGATTTGTTTTGGTATAACCTTACCTATTGGAATTGATTTACTAGTTTGTTGGTGATTTCCAACTCTTGGATTGAAAATATGATTTCTTCGACTATTTTGAAGGTTTGAGCACTTCCAAATCAAGGTTAACTTTTCAAAGCTAAGAAATTTTGAATGGTATAAGGTATTTGATAAAGTATAAGTTTAGATTGGTATGATTAATGTATAAAGTAATATGATTTATATAAGTTCGAAACTGTTGTGGAGTGAAATAAATAAGATTATTTTGAATTATACTGGTATGAAATATAGTTTAAAAAAGATATTTGAAGTAAAATATTGAGTTTTTGTTAAATTTATAAGTTAAGGAAAATAGTGAATTTTGACTTAACAAATGAAAGTGAGTTTTAAATTGAATACTTGATTTAAAATCTGTTATGATAAATCATATGTTAAAAATTACTTAAATGTGGAATTTTGAAGTCTAGAAATATGATTTATAAGTTTAAAATTTTCTAAAATCGAAGTTGTATTGTTTTTGAAAAGTTATAATAAAATCTGGAATTTTATTAATAACATTTCTAAAATGCTAAAGTTTTATGACAACACTTTAAAATGCTGTTGTTTTTTAATTTAACTTTGTTTGAAGTAACTAAATATCTGTTATGGCATTTTATAAATGTCGTTATTCTTGAACTAAACTATTTTGGAAACCATAAGTTACGATAGCACTTTTAAATGCGGTCGTTGTTATAATTTGACAATGTTTCGTAATGTTATAGATTTTAACACTGTTTGGGTTATGTTTTAAAGTGTTAAATGATTTAATTTTTGGAATTGATTATTTGTGAAATTTAAGGAGTTTTGAATATAATTTAATATTTAAATTTGAATTTTAAGGAATTTAAATTGAATTTGAATTTAAATAAGGTTTACTTGGTTATGTGTTAAATGGAATGAAATGTAATGAGATAAATGAATATATGAATGGAATTTTGAAATGTATTTTGTAATGATATTTGAAATAATAAATGAATGACATATTTGATTTTTTTTAAAATGATATTTAAATTTGAATATTTGAAATTGAATTCAAATAATGATTTGATAATGAGGCTTTGAATGATATAATCTTTATTCGATAAAGAATGCGAATTTGGAATGATAATTAGTTTTGATAAATGAATATTTAAAGTTTATATTAGTATGAAAGGATATTTAGTTACTGGAAATTCTGGTTTATTTAAATGATATTGGATTTATGGTACATTTAAGCTATGGATGTATTTAATTTATGGGTTAACTGATCCTTAAAGGATGGGCGATCCCAAGAATCCTTTAAGTTATGGAGCATTTCTACTACATTTCACTTGAGTTGATTTACATTATATGAGTATATATTTTCCTGACTCGAGTGTTTAGTGTTTTACTTTACGCTCGGGTCAGCCTGAGTATTCACGGCTTTGGATTCTTTTTCTGGAGCTGTTCTTTGCTGGAGTTTCTGCTTATCTACATTTACACCTACTTTCTGTTTAAGCTATTCTCGTTTATCACATGTATTAGTGAACTTCTATGTATTTGGGATTTCTAATATGGTCTTTTCAAACTGTATTATGTATTTAGTTTGAGACTCTGCCGTAGTAGCTTCATGAACTACTATGTATTTTATATTCCGCAGCGAGGTATTCTGTTTGTTCTATGTCTGTGATTCTGTGATTTGTATTTCATTTGCTCCAAATTTATTTACAATGCGGTATTTTGAGCAATTCAAGTCCGACATGTGCGACTGCGAATGGCTGAAAATACCGGGTTGTTACAATAATGGTACATTTTTCTCTAAAAATGAATAATATGATGATTTGAAATATAAACATTAACTGGTCCATCCTATTCCAAAATACATGGCATTTTATTGTAAATAATCTGCTTGGAAATACACAACGGCGGTTTATAGACAACCAATCAACGACATTGCATGTACTCTCTCAAGCATAGTGTGCTCTCTCTTCTATTTATTTAGCATCTTCCAGTGTCTTCTTTAACCTCTAGTTCCTTCATACAACCATGTCGATAATATTAGACAAAGAGTTATGAAATAGACCAAATAAAAAGGCTAGTGTTAACTGTTAACATTGCAAATGAGCTCATCTAAAGTGGACTCTAGGACAAGCACTATTCTCCTAGTGGTTAAGTGATTTGACTTTGGTGTGAGTAGTCACAAGTTTGAAAATTGCATAGCGTGGTTCAAACATTTATTGACAAATGATTTGTGCTATGTTGTTACAGTGGCATGTTGAGTACCATTTACAAAAAGAAAGTGGACTCTAGTATTTCTTATGATTATTAAACCAAATTAATTGGAACTTCTCAAGAAAGGTTCTAAGAATAAAAGCTCCTGTAAGTAATTGTAAAAGGAATGCTTATCCAAATCCTCATAGCAACCATTGCAATAACACATATGTAATTAAAGTACCATAAATAGATTTTGTGTTGAATTTGTGAAATTAAAGATCTAAATCAATTTTATAACTAATCATTTATATTCCTAAAAGCGGTGAATTAAATTGATCACTGATGTCATCTCAAATGGAATTTCAAGTAGTTCCCTAAATAGTACAAAAATTATTCAATAGCATTTTTAGTAACTATAACCAATTTTGACATAGCCAATGGATTTCGTTAAGAATTTGCAAGCATTAGAAAATTGCATGTAAATGAATTGAATATATCCAATAGAGTGAAGGTGGATAGAATCAGGGATGGATCTATGCTTACTGTACCTAGGTTACTGCCTGGTCATTAATTTGCAACATGCAACATGATTATATATTAATAATCTATCCACAAAGTACAGTTGTCTGTTCCTTTAACTAAATGACAAGCTAAAATATGCTGTACAACTATAACTTTGATGTTGAAAAAGGAATTACTAAAATAATATGTCAACTGAAGTAACACCACGCTATAGATTGCATACTACAACACTAAGAAGTGATGCAGGAAGTGCCAAAAAATGTTGTTGTAGGCTAAAAAATGGCAAAGGCAACACTTTCTCGGTGATGCATTTTGCTGCGTTGCCCTAGAGTCAAAGGCAACATCTTCGCGGCCCTAGGGCCACATCGGTTCTATTGCTGCCACAGGTACCAAGTTTGCTAAAAAGTGGGCCCCATAATCTGGGCCTCAACATGTGGGCCCACATTGTGGGGCCCACTAATTCTGTGACCCACCTTTACGGAACCCCGTTGTGGGGCCCATGTTCATTAATCTGTGGTAACACTTTTACCGTCCAATGGCAACACTTTGCCAGTTTATTACCACATTTAACATCACATACTGCAACATTATATCATATCTATGGCAACATTACACTGCAACAAAGAACTTTTCATTCCAGAATAACCAGCAACACAAGTTTTACTTAGTCAAGTACAAAATAAAAACATACTTAAAAACATAGCCAGTGTATTCATAGTTACAGCCAGTACATACTAAATTCTACTTATTAACAGTACATTCATATTTGCAAGCCTCCAATGCCATCAGTGCCATCAGTGCTTCTAGTGCCTCCAGTGCCTCCAGTGCCATCACTGCAGAAGATCGCACAAAGATCCCCGACGTCAATTTGCATGTCAGGGTTTGCATCGCCTAATTTCTTAAGCACCCATGTCAAGTTCTCCCAAACTTTTTGGTTCACCTTTGCTGCAAATAACATCAGTTTTGTAGATTATAAACACTGATTTCTCTTCGTCTGTGTTAAGGAGTGTAAGTTTCTAGTGAATAAAATGTACCTGGAATGGTGATAACTGCATCCTTGATCTTTTTACCAAGGAACTTTTCAGCTGTCTCCATCATTTTGGTCAAGATCATGGTACTGATTTCTTCTGGGCTTATTATACTTGCTCAAGCCAAACAATTACAATAGATAGGAATATGGCATATATAGAATGCTCAAGCATGCATGCACACCTTGTGACATATGTAAAGCCCAAGCGGTTGAATCAAGAAATGGATAATCTGTATAACCAACAACCGGATCTTGAATATAATATGTTAACTTATTATACTTGTTCTGCGGAGCATTCAACTCAAACCTCTTCAGCAAATCAGGATTAGCCAAGAACAGTCTTCAATATGCAACCAAATCAGTATAACCTTCAGCCATTACTTTGTTACCTTCTTCTGTATCATATACTCAAGCAACTACAAAGGTCCCACTAAAAGACTTCGAGTGCAAAGCGATAGCAGTTGGTTAAGCTGCCCCTCTTTCATCTGCACTGTCCTTCATTAACTGCTCGAGGAGGAATTCGTGTGCTTCATGGATTTCCACTCCATCAAAACCTGTTTGAATCATTTTTGAGGTTTTTTTTGATAAATGGACTAAAAATACTATATAAAAAAATTACTTCGATATGAACTAAGTGATGGATTGATATGATCAAGTGGCTTGCATATTGCTTTATATGAATATAGATAGCAAAAAATACTATAAAAAAATAAGGGAAAAAATGCAACATTAAGTACCAGCTTTGATTGCATTTCTAGCAGCAAGCCGGAAGTCATTAACAATTTGAGGAGTCTCATCGATTGTTAATCTCCATGGAGGTGAATATTCATTGACACTGCCATCGTGTTGTGTTTGTGAAGGAATTCCTTTACCTGTGCTAGAACTTGATGCTTGTCCGTTTGGTTGATAAACTGGCTATATTTGTGAACAGAGAAACATAATGAAACATTGTTAATCTTAATATTTTCCTTTTATTCTTAGTGACAATGTTAATGCTAATCCAAATCCAAAATATGGTTTATAATTGCAATCATCAAATGCCAGTTTCTTCTGATTATATCTAAAAAATTTATAGTTATGACACGTAATCTAAAGTAAAATTTAAAGGGAAACTTTTGCGAATAAGAAATACATATCAGGCGACTAGATATGTTACCGTTAAACTTCTAGTTAGTGAACCAGTAAAAATATGTGCTTTAAATTCAATTTTCAAATTTTTTTCTATCTTATTTTTAACCATTAATGCATTTGAGGAAGGATTTGTGTACATGAAATAAAATGTAGCACAATGTCGCACTCATGTTTGTGCTTGGGGTCACCAGTTGTCGTCAGTGGGTGACCAGACACTGTGCAAGCTCTACCGTGTTTGTTCACCGACTGTGATTAATTACAGTGTAAAAAATAAAAGAAAAACAACAAGAAAAAGGTTGTGGCTGCTGGTACGTAATAAGTACTACTTACTCAGGTGCTGACGGTAGTGAAGTAAAATGTGTTCAATTAACAAACAATCAAGTCCATGTTTGTAGTTCTGTACTAAAATTATTTGGCAAAAGAGTGTGAAAATCAATCAAATATCAAGAAGCAATTCCAGAGAACCTTGTGCATATTCATCAAAAGTTAAGCTTGTAACAAATTCATACTTAAAAACTTTTTCAATCTGCAGTGTTCGATCGATTCACGTATAGTGATATATTAATGCAAGAAAAATGTAAAATCGCTGAATATCATAAACAAAATTATGGTAGCAGTAAATAAAGATTGGACCCTGCAATATTCCATGCCTGCATCACATATTATGAAGAGGTGCAAAGTTTTAGTCGAAAACAGATGAATTATCAACTACCATAACAATCATTTTACTAGATTTTGTCAACGTTCAGTTGGATTTTGCAGTTATGTTTTTACTTCAAATAAGTTATAGGCAAGAACATATACAAAAGTCATTAAGAAAGGAAATAATACAAGATAGATATTTACCAGTTTAGCAAAAATGTATATATATCAGAACGTAAGCTTTAGATGAAAGAAATCTAGGAGATAAAACTTTCAAATAGTAGTCTTCTTTCTGGAAGAATATTGCATCTCTCTCTATGAGATGCTTCTTTCAATTCCATGTCTTCTTCGCCATTGTCTATATCACAAGTCACCAAAAAAAAATACAGCCATGCAAGTGAAGGGATAAAAGCAAATATAAATGTTATGTCATAACTAGCCTTCTACATATCAGTACAAACGTCATTGATGGTCATATATACCCTAAGCAAAAACAGTTGATAATTTTTCCATAGGTAATCGGTATATTTAGTGTGAGTATCTTCTATATAGTGCATATTCATGGGTTGTCATTAAAACATATGAACAAACTATCAATACTAAGGCATGTGAAAAGTGATATTGTATTGATTCAAGCAATGGTGTACTAATTCAAACCATCATTGTAACATCATAAAACTAATTTCAGAGTAGAAGATAAGCTGCTATAAGAATGTTTCTTCATTGGATGATCTTTATACTTCAGTATTGAAGATTGCTTTTATGCCACACTTCTATTTTTGGCCTAAAACGAATAATTTTTGAAGTGATCAACTCCAAAGCAATAAGACACATACAATTTTCGTCTAAACTATAATTAATGGACTTCGGACTCCTAGCACCATATTCAGGATCCAACTTCAAAGGAGGAAGTACATGTTTTTTCCTTCTATTTTTTTTAACAGAGGAAGCATGCTGTAGAGAATGTTACAAAATATAGCAAACTTATGTACTTTTGCATCAGCGGTAAAAGATCTACAAATCTGAAGGGTGCTGCACCCTCTCATTCTCGTTTCTCATATAGCTACACCACCAGTTACTCCAAATGTTTCAACTTAAAAAGACAAAATTGAAGCTTCCAACATTTTAGCAATTATAGTGCAATAAATTATCTAGTCAAACAAAATATTTTTATTTTGGGCAAAGTCTTTCAACTTCTAGTGTAAACTTGCATACAGATTCATATGAAAAGAGGAAGGTAGAACCCTTGATATATGTCCCTAAGACTATCCTCTAACATTCAAGGTTTACAAAAATTAGACCCAGGTTACAGCAAGGATAATTTGTGCATAGTTGATACCTCAGCACCAAGACATACAATCACAAGCTTACACTATAATACTAAGCAAATGTAAATCAGCACTCCAAGTTAAAAAAAACTCACTAGAGTAAAGAGTATTCTTTTCTTGGTCATCATAAATAATGGCAGCTGTAAACCCCGCAATCTGAGCATTCCTAACCTTCGTATCAAAGTCACAAACTCCTCTTTCTATCAACACAAATCTCGAACTATCTCCATCACTAACACTTCCATTATTTTTGCTAAGTGGAACACAAGCATCAATCGGCTTAGCTAAATGCAGCGACCCGCAAATTCCAAACCCCTCAACAGGGACAGCTACACAGAATGTTCATAAAACTTCAATAAACAATCAATAGCTAAAAAAAGAGGCAAATATTTGGATTCACATCGCCATAATAAATCGGTTTCAATAAATCTCCTAAGCCAAAATGCGGAAATATGGCTTGATTTCTGGGGTAATATACCAAAAGTAGCTAGTTCTGGCGGGGCAGACTACAAAGAGCCCTAAAAATTAAGGGTTAGGGTTTACCAAAACGAGCTGGAGCATCGACAAGAGTGAAGTCGAAAGATTTTCTGCAAAGACGAACTAGACCGAAAGATGGATGAACGAAGAATATAAATATTAGTAATAAAAATAAAGAAATGGAAGGAGGAGGTAGATTCATGATGGACGAGAGTTAAGTGTTTGAGCGAAACCCTTCAATATTTTATTAACTTTTGCCGCTTTGTTTTTGCTTCCCGCGTTAAAAATTATTTCAGCCTGTTGTAATATACATTAATAATAGGGATGAATATGCTAAATATGAAAGGGCATTATTGTAATCTGCACTGCATAAGTAGTTTATAAATATGGAGCTTGATTGTATTGTAAATACATCTCTCAATTCAATAGAATTGTTCTCTCTCTAATTGCCTTCATTCTCTTTATTCTGTAACACGTTATCAGCACGAAGGAATGCGAATTAATTATTGACCTCAACTTGTTCACCTTCAAACTTTCCAACCTCTCAGCAAGTAATTAAATATTAATTACTCTGACTGTTTCTCTTCTGACCGTTCCAATTCTAAGGCTATTTATATTCAAAATCCTATTATATATATTAGTGCAGATGAGTCTTTTAGAATATATCGACATACATTCTATTTCTTATTTTCTTTAAAATAGCAGGTAAAGGAATTGTTCTTGCATTTCTTTATAAACTCGTTACTTTTCCTTCCTCCAAAAAGGTAATTGTCAATATCATATTTTTTTTTTGATAAAGCTATCAAGTCAGTACATGCTAGTTTGGGGTTCGCTTCTATATTTTTCATGTCTTTTTTTGTATCACTCTTATTTTTATTCTTTGGCTTCTAAATTCAATATTATTTTTTTCCCTTTGCGGATCTATTGCCAAATAAAATTCAAAAGTTTGGAATGGAATATACGCAAAAGCTGACTTTCATTTCTTATTTGATAAATACATGAAAGTTGCAAAATCCAAATGTTTGGTTTTGTTGATACAATTTTTTTTGGTATAGTTGTTTGATACCATGAATGAAGACTTTCCATTTTTTTCTTTTTAGCTGAAAACAAACAAATAGTGAATGCTGTTGTGGCGAATATATTCACCTTATGCAATTTATTTTATGAACAGTTCACAAAATAACAAACATCGTCAAGCTTGAATTTAAAGCTTTGGATATATCTGGAGACAACTACTTATCATGGATACTGGATGCTGAGATTCATTTGCAATCTCAATGCTAGCAGGACAAAGCAAAGGCTCGAATATTTTTAAGACGTCATATCCATGACGATCTAAAAACAGAATATTTGACTGAAAAAGACCCTCTCCACTTATGGAACTCCCTGAAAGAGCGTTATGACCACCAGAAGACGGACATACTTCCAAACACTAGGCAAGAGTGGTTGAACATGAGGTTTCAGGACTTTAAGTTCGTAAGAGAATATAATTCTGCAATGTTTAGAATCACTTCTAAACTGAAATTATGTGGAGAAAAGGTGGATGATGCACAAATGCTTGAAAAGACTTTCTCAACATTTCATGCCTCGAATATACTCCTGCAGCAGCAATATCGAGAGCGTCATTTTAAAAAATATTCTGAACTCATAGAATGCTTACTAATTGCTGAACAAAATAATGAATTGCTTATAAAAAATTATTCCTCAAGACCAACTGGTTCAACTGCATTACCTGAAGTTAATGCTAATTTTACCCACTCTAGAAGTGGTAGGGATCGAGGTCGAGGTAGAGGACATGGTCGTAGACGTGGATATAACTCTAGTAGAGGTGGTTATGGTGGTTTTAAAGGTAATAAAACCACCAACTTTAAAAAGCAACAAAATAAAATTGAGCCTATAAAGAACAATGGTTCAGCTTCAGAAAATAAAAGGCATTATGAGGAAGTTTGTTATAGATGTGGACGATCTGGTCACTGGTCACGTACATGTAGATCATCAAAGAAAACAGTTGAAGAATATCATCGCTCGAAGAATATTGAGGCAAATAATGCCGAAAAGTTACCTGAAAACACTAACCTGAAGTTAGATGATTTCTTCAAAGATGACAATGGAAATTTCATTAATGATGAAAATCTAAGTGCAATGATCAATGATATGACCGAGTTGATCAATTAGAAATGTCTTGAAGTTTGTTATGTGACTTTCGTTTTATTTCATTAGCTTGCATCAATAAATCAGTTTGAAGTTTGTGTTCGTTTAATTGTATTTCCCTTTGCAGTACTAGTAATGTGTAATGTGGATGTTGTTTTTAATCAATAGCCAATGTTAATCATATTACTTTGTTTGTTTACATTACATTTATTTATGCATACAAATTTTTAATGATTGACTAATCATTGTCTTTAATTCTTAAGGTATGGAACGCCATTTGGGTGATGATATATGCTTACTAGATAGTGCAACTACTCATGCAATTTTGAGAAACCAGAAGTTTTTCTCTGAACTATCTGAAAATTTCTCAGCTAAAGTCTCCACTATAGCTGGATCTGCTAATATAATTGACGGGTCCGGAAGAGCCCATATATTATTACCAAATGGTACACATATCTTTATTCAGAATGCATTATACTCAAGCAACTCTAAAAGAAATTTGGTGAGTTTCAAAGATATAAGAATGAATGGTACATATTGAAACTATAAATGAAAACAACAAAAAATATCTTTGTGTTATTTCTAGAATTGAAAGCCAGAAGCTTATCCTAAGAAAGATTTGGTACAATTTCAACTGGTTTATATTTTACAAAAATTGGCATAGTTGAATCTCACTCTATAAACATGAGCCAGAAGCTCACAAATACAGAGACATTGATTCTTTGGCATGATCGCTTGGGTCATCCTGGATCAACTATGATGCGTAAAATTGCCAAAAACTCAAACGGACATGATTTATCAAACCAATTGAATTTACCAAGTGATTACTCATGTGCCCCATGTGCACAAGGAAAATTAATCACTCGACTTTCATATAGTAAAATCACTTCTGAATCTCCAACATTTTTACAAAGAATTCAAGGTGATATATGTGGCTCAATCCACCCTGAATGTGGACCATTCAAATATTTTATGGTATTGATTGATGCATCAACTCGTTGGTCACATGTCTGTTTACTTTCTACAAGAAATTTGGCATTTGCCAAGCTACTTGCTCAAATAATAAAATTGAGAGCACACTTCCCTAATCATCAAATTAAATCGATTCGACTAGATAATGCTGGAGAATTTACTTCTCAAGTATTTGATGATTATTGTCTATCATTGGGGATTGAAATTGAACATCCAGTAGCTCATGTTCTTACGCAAAATGGTCTAGCAGAATCATTAATTAAGCGCTTGCAACTTATTGCAAGACCATTGCTTATGCAATCAAAACTACCCGTTTTAGCTTGGGGGCATGCAATTTTGCATGCATCGAAATTGGTTAAGATTAGACCAACAGCTTATCATCAGCTTTCACCATCACAGCTCTTAACTGGATTTCAACCAAATATTTCACATTTACGAAAATTTGGTTGTGCTGTGCATATACCTATTAATCCCCCACTTCGTACTAAAATGGGTCCTCAACGACGATTGGGAATTTATGTGGGATTTGATTCCCCATCGATAATTCGTTACCTTGAACCTCTTACAGGTGATGTCTTCACTGCAAGATTTTCAGACTGTAAATATGATGAGACAATCTTCCCGCCGTTAGGGGGAGAAAAGACCGTTCCAGTAGAACGGCGTGAAATATCATGGAATAATCCATCTATGTCTTATTTGGATCCACGTACTAAACAATGCCAATATGAGGTACAAAGAATTTTACATATTCAAAATATTGCAAATCAACTGCCGGATGAATTTAGTGACACTGCAAAAATAACTAAATCTCACATTCCAGCAGTAAATGCACCAGCAAAAATTAATGTCCCTGAAGGATCAAAAATAAATATAGCAGAAAATGAATCTAAAGCAAGACAAAAACGTGGAAGGCCAATTGGTTCAAAAGACTTGGCGCCTAGAAAAAGAAAGTCTAATGAAAAATCATCAATTAAGGAACCTCCTGAAGAGGTTATAAATGATCAAAAAGATCACTCAAATGAAAATCCCAATTCTCCTAGAAGCACGGAAGGAAATATTATCCCAGAAGAGATAAAAGAAGATTCCAACGATAAAATGGTACATAATAATAATGAGATCTCAATATTTTATACGAACTACGGAGAAATATGGGATCGAAGTAAAATAATAATTGATGATGTATTTTCATTCGCAGTAGCTACTGAAATAATTGAAAGTCATGACCATAATGAGAATAATGAGAATGATGATAATGAACCAAATAGCATAAATGAATGTCGAAAAAGACACGATTGGCTAAAATGGAAAGATGCTATCCAAGTGGAACTAGATTCACTTCAAAAACATGGTGTATTTGGACCAATAGAGAAAACACTAGAAAATGTTAAACCAGCAGGTTATAAATGGGTATTCGTTAGAAAACGAAATGATAAAAATGAAGTCGTGAGATACAAGGCAAGACTTGTTGCACAAGGTTTCCTGCAGAGACCAGGTTTTGACTTTAAGGAAACTTACTCCCTTGTCATGGATGTCATAACATTCCGATATTTGATAAGCCTTGTAGTTTTTGAAAAACTCGATATAAGATTAACGAATGTTGTGACAGCTTATCTTTATGGTGAATTAGATACCAACATTTACATAAAATTCCAGATGGATATAAATTGCCTGAAGCAAAATCAAAGTCCATGTACTCATTAAGACTAACAATCTAGAAGGATATGGTATAACCGTATTAGTAAATATTTGGTAAAAGAAGGATACGAAAACAATCTCATTTGTCCATGTGTCTTTATAAAGAAATCGGTAAAGGGATTTGCTATCTTAGCAGTTTATGTTGATGACATAAATTTGATTGGAACTCCAGAAGAGATTGATGAAACAATAAATTATTTAAAGAAGGAATTTGAAATTAAAGATCTTGGCAAAACTAAACACTGTCTCGATCTACAGATTGAGCATAGTGCTAATGGCATATTAATCCATCATCAAACTACATTGAGAAAATTCTAAAGCGTTTTCAAATGGACAAAGCATATCCACTTAGTACGCTAATGGTTGTTAGGTCTTTAGATATTAAAAGGGACCCTTACCTCCCAAAAGAAGAAGAGAGAATGTGCTTGGCCCGGAAGTGCCATATCTTAGTGCCATTGGTGCATTATTATATTTGGCCCGATGCACAAGACCAGATATTGCGTTTTCAGTAAATCTTCTAGCAAGATACAGTTCAGAACCAACAAAAAGACACTGGAATGGTATAAAACGTATCATGAGATATCTTCATGGAACGACAAATTTGGGTTTATTTTACTCTAACACACGCAATAATCCAAATCTAGTTGGTTATGCTGATGCAGGTTATCTTTCTGATCCACATAAAGCATGATCACAAACTGGATATGTATTTAATAACAGCAATGCAGCAATTTCATGGCGATCTACAAAACAAACATTGGTAGCAACATCATCCAATCACTCTGAAATACTAGCACTACATGAAGCAAGTAAATAATGTATTTGGCTAAGATCACTGATTGAGCATATTCGAAAAAGCTGCCAACTTCCATCAGTAACGGAAAGGTCAACCATTATTTATGAAGACAATGCAGCTTGTGTAGCTCAAATTCAAGCGGGTTACATTAAGGGTGATATGACGAAACACATTTCTCCTAAATTTTTCTTCACACATGAGCTACAAAAGGATAATAAGATAGAAGTGAAACAAATCCGATCCCAAGAAAATCCAGCGGACTTATTCACAAAGGCGCTTCCAAAATCAACATTTCAGAAGATGGTGTACAAAATTGGTATGCGTCGGCTGCATCAACAAACTAATTGAATAATGCGTTATAATCCAGGGGGAGGGTATGAAATATGCTATAATGTACTCTTTTTCCTTCACTAATATTTTTTCCCACTGGGTTTTTATTAGTAAGGTTTTAATGAGGCATTATCTTGATCCAGAAGAATCAACCCTCGTAGTAACATTATAAAATATATGTTACTTAAAGATGAAATCATGTTGTACTCTTTTCCTTGTTTATGATTTTTTTCCACTGGGTTTTTCATAACAAGGTTTTTAATGAGGCAATTACTCTTATCATCTTTACATACGCATATTCAAGGGGGAGTGTTGTAATATACATTAATAATAGGGATGAATATGCTAAATATGAAAGGGCATTATTGTAATCTGCACTGCATAACCAGTCTATAAATATGGAGCTTGATTGTATTGTAAATACATCTCTCAATTCAATAGAATTGTTCTCTCTCTAATTGCCTTCATTCTCTTTATTCTGTAACACAGCCCGCTTTTTTTTCAGCTCGCACTCATTTTTTATAATATTTTTATAAGTTTATAGCTACTGCAACATAGTGTTGATATCTATGCTAACATCCTGAAGCTAATGTTGTAATAAACAAAAATCAGCATAGCTATCGTTACATTGTAGGTAGTAACATCTTGTATTTTGCGTTGCAATAGGCCATCTATGACGTAGTGTAAATACATAAATTATACATAATATTTGATAATTATTTTATCCATATTTTTTCACTCGTTTGTTCGCAATGTGCTTGAAATTTAAGTTGACTTGTCGTTTATATATTCAATTATATTATTTTCATACACGTGTTTTTTTTTCTTTGATATCATAATTTTCTACTCACCTTTTGATGTTATGAAACTAGGTATTTTCTAACTTAGCAATTATTTTTTATTGTTTTCTGTATTTTAGCAAAGTACCAATTTACAATAGCCTGGGGTGATGCCAAATCCAAGCTTCCTCCCTGAATAGAATAAATTTGGGACACCATCCTAATATGAATCTCATTTAGATATAGTTATAGAAAAGAACATACTAAACGATATTGAATGTGCTATTTAAAATTATGCATATCCTAGTAGCATGCGGATGACAACCTAAGATAAAACATAGTGCGAAAGAAATTATTTGCCCAATTTTGTCAGAAGTAAAATATATTTGACAGTCCATAAAACAGACATACTTTGATTATGGAAACACAGAAAAAATCAATTGTAATAGCACGAACTTGACTGCACTATGTATGTAATAAAAAATAATCAACAAGCATTATGATTAGATTTCGTTGATTACATAGGCTAATGTATGACTAGTCACTACAAGGCACGAAAAATCATTGTCTTTCAAGAATGTTTTCCCCTTCTTTATCACAGCGGATAGAAAGAAAACTTTCTTTCAGGATACAATGGAGATTTATCCGAACAAGTTATGATTACTTGCTCAAATCAGAAGAAACACTCAAAAGTTTATAATGTCAGACGAGTTTTATTTAGAAGAAAAAAAAAGTAGTTCTGTGCGTTGATGGAATGCTCGGTTATATAGGGAGTGGGGTGTCTATTCGCCTACAGGTGCCTATACGAACGGTCGTGACCGCTAGAAAATGGTTGTTACTGTTGGCTGTTGAATTTGAATTCAACAGTCAATAAAACGTACCGTTTTGAACGGGGCGCTGCCTCATGGACCTCTGCGACCTGACCGGACAGGTCGAACCCCGTAGCGGAAACGTTGCCCCCCGCACCTCCACCTTGGGGGTTGCCATACTCCGGACCCCCGTAGGGATATTATTCATTCAACGGATTTATTAAAACCACAGTTGGTACCAAACACGAAGTACCTGAAAAGATTTGAAATGAACAGCTATTGCCTAACAACATTACGTTAAAGGCGAATTTCCACTACAAAGTCAGCAAAATTGAATAGTGGTTGTTATAGCTGAAGTGATAGCTTACTTGTTGTTATATTTGAAGTCTTGAAGCAAATTACCTAGTAGTAATTTACATTACTCAGAAATTATGGGTCCACGAATCAGTTGTCCACTGATTTTGGATGAAATAATATCATTTCTTGGTCTTACTGATAACTACCGAGCAGGTACTCTGTATCAAAGATAAATTTCAATCCTTTTCATTCTTGAATTGTTGCATAGAAATAACGTAAATTGTTACCAAGCCATTTTTTGCTTTCTTGAATTTTCGAACTGCTGCTTTCCTGAATTGTTGTTTAAAATTAATGTAAATAATGCAAAATTATACAAATTGTTCATCGGTTTAAAAAACAGGTAAATAGGCATAAGGAAGAAGTTGCAAAAAAATTTAGTCTCAGGGACGACAAGTTAGTTTTTTAGTCTGAATGACACTTTTTAGTGTAAACTGAAAATGATAGTTACAACTATCATTCTGTGAATTACACTAAAAAATGTCCTTCAGCCTAAAGAACAAACTTCTTGTCTCTGAAACTAAATTTTTCTATAACTTTTTCCTTTAGCCTAAAAACCCCGTTTAAAAAATATATATATTAAGGTATTCAACAGAATAAAATTACCTTACCGCATGCCATAGACTATTACAATAAAATAGAAAGCCAATATTTTATGATGTATGAATTGTTGTACAAAAAAATACATTATGAACCAAGGCCTAAATACAGACCTGCTGTACACAATTATAGCTGATAATTTCATTAACAAAAAAATTACATGATAAAAAAATTGCAATTTTTTTTTGTTTCGTTAACTTAAGTACAAATAGTAACAAAAATTAAGAAGCTGCATCTTTATCATTCCAAATTTTATAGTCTGAATTTCCCTAATCGCAATCAAATTATAAATTAATAAAAGAATATAAGTACGCAACATCACTAATTGACACATATCATGTTTATATAAACAGTACAGGTAATACAACACATGACTTTTTAATAGTCTCGAATTTGTAGCCCTACCAAATTAGATTCAATATTTGAAGATTCAACTCTCTGCGAGTTAATTGAAACTATTAAAAAAAATGTCCCTGTCCGCATCCTCTATGTATATGGGAATACACTGCAAACGTAACTCATTTATCCAACATATATTACAATAAATCATTGAAAATTTTAATTCATGGAAATATTATTGTCTTATTTGGCCACAATTTAAACATTAATGTGCAAATGTAATTTTTATTTTTTATTTTTGGAAAAAGAAATATATATATATATATATATATATATATATATATATATATAAGCAACTCCAAAAGCTGTCAACATGCCTGACAGGTAGCTAGGAAGAACAAAAAGAAATAAAAAAAACCCGCGAAACAAAAAAAAGACAAAACAGGAACAAACGCCCTTAAAGAACAACAGAAACAGGCGCGCAAGAGTGGAAGACGACCACTGGACAGGAAACAGGCATAGATCAATCTAGATGAGCTCCGGAAAAACCACCGTCCATCTAACATCGTCATCGAACTCCGGCAAGGTCACCGCCCAATGACGATATCGAATGAAAACCGTGCAAAACAACTACAGGCTAAAAAGACGAGCCCACCAACGCTAGCGAAGAAAACCACTCCGAATACCAGAAGGAGAGAAGACGACAGTAGACCCCGTACTAAACCTGATAAGCCAGAACCTGAAAAACCAGCAACCACATAAGAAGAAAACAAGGGGGGGCGAGGGCGTGATGGGCGGAACATCCCGGCCCTCAAAAAGGCCTCAGCCAATTCCAACTCTAAGGGAAGCCTGATCACAGGAAATTGATAAAAGCCACACTAACCGTCTAGAGCGGGAGCCAACTGAACCCTGAAAAGGTCTGCCACGAAAAGCCAGGAAGACAACATTCCTAACCCGTCGAATAATGGAAGAGGGATCCATCGGAGAATCCTCAAAAATTGCCTTATTCCGCGCGCACCAGAGGTGCCAGCAGATCAGGCAAGAAATCAAACGGGGAAGGATTGAGCGTAGAGATTTACCAGGGATCAAGTACCAACAGGTTCTCTGTAAATCAGCAGGAGAGCTGTTGTTACCTCGGATACCTACCAGATTTCCGAAGTAATTTCAGTAGGATCTTGCAATGAAGCCCAGAAAAAGCAAATGACTCAAGAATTCCGTATCCCCGATGCCGCAACATCTACAGCGGGAGACGGTTGGAATGCCAATCCTTTGGAGGTTCTCGTCTAATAGCAACCCATCAGGAAGGGTTCGCCACATAAATAGAGAAACTTTAGGTGGGATTCTAGAATCTCAAATGAAAGAGAACAAGGGGAGAACCGGAGCTGGGTTACGAGCCGAGCTCCAGGCCTTGAAGATAGAAAATGAGCCGCTATCTCAACCGGATTGACCGCCATGAGAGTCAGAAAACGGTTTCACCGGTTGCATGTTTTTCCAAGTCTCGTTTGCGTAAGATGCAGAACCGGTGAAACCAGAGCTCGCTAGCCTACGGTACTTAGCGTGAAGGAACGACGCCCATAAGGAGTCGTTTGCCCCAACTTGTACCACAACTTGCAAGAAAAAGCCGCACAGATGTCCTTAGGATTGCGCAAGCCTAAACCGCCCTCGCTTTTGGGATGGCACACGACGTCCCAGGAGACCCAGTGATGGCGGTGGACATCAACCTTCGACCCCCAAAAGAAAGATGAGGTCAAAGATTGGAAAGATCGGAAGAAGGAAGAGGTAGGGGTCATCGCAGCGAAGACATGAGTGCCCATCGAGCCTAAGACGGACTTGATGAGAACCAGTCTACCTTCTTGGGAAAGAAGAGACGCATTCCCACGGATAATCTTTCTCCTAACTTTGTCTGTCAAGGGATCGAAAACAGCGTTAAGTTTCCTACCTCTGTAGAGGACTATTCCAAAGTAAGGTAGCGGAAGGGATGCTTCCTTGAACCCGGTAAAGTTCTCTCCGATAGGACTATTAAGGAGGTTACGTAGTTAGCTCAGAGTTAACCAAACATTGTTAACTGTGTAGTTTAGAAATACATGTTTTGAAAGGTAATCTGTCTCGTCTTCTTCGTTGGAATACCACACAAAATCATATTATAGAAATAGTTTTACAATGCACTATATAAAGTACAAATAGATGATAGAGATAGAACTTCGTACTTATAATCGTTTACTCCCTCTGCCTAAGTATCCCCTCACCCATAAATATAGAAAACAAAAATATCAACAAAAAAACATAAATATATGACACTACATAATTCTTCATCATCGTATAATATAAATTGAAACTATATGAGTACTTGTATCTGATAATATGAGTAAAAGTGCAACAATCCCCGATTACACTTTAGTTGTGGTTGCCGTACAACAAATGTGAATATTTTGATTATAACTCTGTTCAGTCATTCATGACTAACTCATCACTTAGTGTAAACTATGTTTTAATCGTTGTTTCAAAGAAATATCATCCACCATCAGCAGGAAAATAGAAATTCTCTTTACATGGGTAATTTACGACCAAGTAGATTTTGTTTAAAATAGTTATAATAATAATTAAATACAAATAATGATGTTAATTCTGTTGAGTCAAGATTTTTATAGAGTTTTGATTTCTAACAAAGGGATAAGTCGTGATCGACAAAAAGAAGTTATTTCAGACACAAAGAGCTCCATATATTAGAGGTTGATTATTTGGTATGTTAGTAATATTATTTATGTTAAAATCTATCCTCAAATAATCGTATAACTTCAATTTTCTTATATATGTATATATATGAATGAATGCACATTAACTGTGCAAACTGGGCTAAACCGGTCGACCGGTTAAAATATGGTGGTCGACCGTTTATGCCCAGAATGCACAGATAACGTGCACAAGTGACCATAACATATATATATTCAAATTCTTGTCTACTGGTCCTTTTTGACCTGTCGACCGTTTTCAAACAAAAAGCAACCCTTCGTATAGACACTTCCTTTTTCTTCAACGGTTGCTTCTCTTTCTCTTCACCAATGATCATGACCTTTGCTTGTACCTTTTCACAAAGGGTTACAACTGTTTATTTCTTATATAAACATCATGAAATCATTATTCCAATTAACTAATTTCTATTATTCTAATCTCTATTCTATTGATCGCAATTTTATACTTTCAAAGCGCTCAAATTGCTCATATTCTATCATATATCGTTTTTGAATTCTGAAATTTATTTAACATTCTTTTGATTCAATACGATATCCACTTTCAAATTTTCATATATACAAATATTCTATTTGAGGATAAGATTATAGGAAGTTTGTACTATAAGTGACAAAATAGTGTTAGCAAGAACACATACCTTCACCAAACAATTATTTTCATTTGTTGAAGTCCTCGAATTGTAAGTGGCAAGTGTTGAAGTCCTCGGTGTTGTAAGAGGCAAGTATTGAAGTCCTCAGTATATTAGAGGCGTGAAATCCCGTTCGTCTGCTCGGGTGTTGTAAACCTGTTCCTCCGGGTGAAGCGAGGTAGTTAGTAGTGAAAATCCAGATAGAAGCTAGGACTGGACGTAGGACGGTGCTCCGAACCAGTGTAAAAATCTCTGGTTTGATTTTTCTATTTTTATTTACTTTGCTATTATCATCTATTTCTGCATTTATATTATATTCCATATTACACGATCCGTTTGTACTATATTAGCACGTACACTGCATTTTTCATTTGGTATCAGAGCACAGCCATCATATAACCGTAACACAGTTATTTGATATATTCTTGTAATATGGCAAATAACGCAAGTACTAGCACTCAAAACACCACTTACATGGAAGGTCAATCGAAACAAAGACCTCCATTTTTCAATGGTCTTAACTATAGTTATTGGGCAACACGTATGTCATTCTTTATGCAATCAAATAGTTATGATGCCTGGAATGCTACTCAAAAAGAAATAGTGAATCCAACAACTGATTATTCAGAATGGACTGCGGCTGAAAAAACGGCAGCGGCCGTAAATGCTAGGGCAATAAATATGTTGTTTTGTGCATTAGACCAAAATGAATATAACCGTGCTAGTATCTGCACTACTGCATATCAAATTTGGCAAACGCTGAAAACCACTCATGAATGTACTAACAAGGTTAAACAAGCCAAAATAGCCATGCTGAAAAGTCAATTTCAAAATTTCAAAATGAAACCAAATGAGACAATCAATGAGATGTATTCACGGTTTCAAACTATCCACCATGCTCTTATTAGCTTAGGACAAAAGTATTCTGATTTTGATGTTGTCTCAACGGTACTACATTCTCTGACTAGTGAATGGGAAGGAAAAGTATTAGCAATTGAAGAAGCTATTGACCTTTCCGTCATGAAACCAGATGAATTGATAGGAAATCTAATATCCTACGAAGCTAACTTGCAGACAAGAAAGGAACAAAAAGAAGAAAAGAAAAACGTGGCATTCCATGCTGAAAAAGACGAAAGTGAATCAGTATCTGAAGATGAAGATCTGGCATTCATAGCAAAAGGTTTCAAAAAATTCCTTAAACAGCGAAAAGCCAGTCGTTATAACAGAAAGAAATATGGATCAAATAAACCAATATCATCCTCTATAGAATGCTTCAACTGTCACAAAAAGGGGCACATGCACAAGGATTGTCCAGAGCAAAAGAAGAAGTCAGAAAATGACAAATTAAGATATAAGAAGGACAAATCAAAGAAACGAGCATTCTCGGTAACATGGGATGATACAGACTCATCAGAAAGTGAGAGTGATGCGGAAGATGAACAAGCAAATGTCTGTTTCATGGCAACAGAAGATGAGGTACAAATTCCTACATTTGATGAAGTACTTGATATTAATGCTGAATTGATAGTCAAATATAAAGACATGAAACGAAAGCTAAAAGAAGCCAAAGTAGAATTGAGTAGAGCAGAATTTGAATGAGATATGTTAAAAGACGAGAAGAAAATATTAGAAGAAGATCTTGAAAAATTTCAAGAATCATCATCTAATATTGATTCTCAATTATCTCTTTTGAGTCAAGAAATTGAAACTCAAAAAGAGAAAAATGATGCTCTCACTACTAAAAATCATGAGCTTAAGGCAAAAGTCAAAACTCTGGACCTAGAAAAGGCTAGTTTACAAACTAAGTTAGATAACATTATTCAAAATGTTTCTAACTTTAACAAAGGTCGAGAAAATTTGACAAAAATCATTGAAAGTTCACAATCTATTTCGGATAAACAAGGTTTGGGATATAAGAAACAAGAAACCAAGAAACATCTTGGTAATAAAAGGAAGAAGAAAGTACAAAAAACTGAAGCTAAGAAAAATCTTAGTTTATTATATTCCAAACCAAAACCAGTTGTGAAATTTCAAAAGAAAAATATCAAGACTATCAAAATATGGGTTCCTAAAACAAATAACAATTTTATTAGGAACAAATATATTCAGAATTTCATGAATACTGTGCATCTTAATATTAATTATGTATATAAAGGGGATACTAAACCCGTATGGGTTTGGGCTCCTAAGACCTAACTCTTAGGACCCTATAAAAAGTGGGTACCATGGACCTAATTTTATTTTTTGCAGGTCCCACTTAAGAAAAGAGGAAAGTGGATATTGGACAGTGGTTGCTCGAAGCACATGACTGGAGACAAGAGCTTATTGACAAATATTACATACTCAGATGGTGGCTCCGTCACTTTTGGAGATAATTCAAAAGGCTATATCATCGGCAATGGCGATGTGAGCAATTGCGGTACATCTAACTTACCTCATATTACTAATGTCATGCTGTTAGAAATTTAAAACACAATTTACTTAGTATTAGTCAGTTATGTGACAAGAGTTTTACAATTTCTTTTTCGAATAACAAGTGTAGTATTTTAGATAAAGACCATAATTTAGTTTTCGAAGGATATAGAGACAGAAATATATATATTCTGAATATGAATATTAATCATAATTCAGATATGTGTCTTGTGGTTAATGATAATGATCCATGGCTATGGCACAAACGCTTCTGTCATATAAACTTCAGAACTATTGACAAGCTAGCCAAAAACAATCTAGTTAAAGGACTACCCAAAATGAATTTTAAGGTTAACAACATTTGTGATCATGTCAACTAGAAAAATTGACCAAATCATCTTTTAAATCAAAAAAAGTCATATCAACATTACAACCACTTGAGTTACTACATATGGATTTATTTGGACCTACTAGGGTTCAATCAATAAATCACAGTCGATATGTGCTTGTAATTGTTGATGATTTCTCCCGTTACACATGGAAAATTTTCTTAAAAAACAAAAGTGACACTTTCAATCATTTTAAATCTTTCGTCAAAAGAATTCAAAAATCAAAAGGGATTAAAGTTAAAAATATAAGAAGTGATCATGGCGGAGAGTTTGAAAATAATGAATTTGAACATTTTTGTACAAAGAAAGGTATATATCATAATTTTTCGTTTCCCAGAACTCCACAACAGAACGGAGTTGTAGAACGTAAGAACCGAACTTTACAAGAATGTGCAAGAACATTATTGAACGGAACCACCTTACCAAAACATTTCTGGGCCGAAGCCGTCGCAACTGCGTGTTATGTTTTAAATCGTGTGTCCATAAGAACTCTTACCAAGAATACTCCTTATGAATTATTTAACAAAAGAAAGCCTAAAATCTCATACTTCAAAGTTTTTGGTTCCAAGTGTTTTATTTTAAATACGGAAGACCAGCTTGGCAAATTCGATCCAAAAGCCGATGAAGGAATATTTGTCGGTTATTCGGAACGAAGCAAGGCCTATCGTATATTTAATAAACGAACCAAAACTATTAAAGAATTACTTCATGTCTCTTTTGATGAATTCTATCAGCATCCTCACACTATATCAGATGATGACGAATCAATAGTCACTGACAATCTAATGGTCACAAATAGTGATTCTGACTCGGAAATAATTATTGAGAATATTCCTCAAATATGTGAGTTACAATCACCACCAAGAATATTAAGAGACCATCCGGCCCAAAATATAATCAGTGAAGTAACATCACATGTCAGAACAAGGAGTCAACTCAACCAAATGGGTCATGTCGCTTTTCTCTCAAATATCGAATCTAAGAATCCAAAAGAAGCTGCTACAGACGATTACTGGATCATTGCCATGCAGGAAGAACTAAATCAGTTCGAGCGCAATAACGTTTGGGAACTTGTTCCAAGACCAACTGATCAGTCAGTTATTGGTACTAAATGGGTCTATAAAAATAAGGATGACGAACAAGGAAATATCACCAAAAATAAAGCAAGATTAGTAGCACAAGCGTATAATCAGGAAGAAGGTATCGATTATGAAGAAACTTTTACACCAGTTGCTCGACTAGAAGCTATTAGAATCCTATTATCTTTTGCTTGTCACCATAATTTCAAACTTTATCAGATGGATGTCAAAAGTGCTTTTCTCAATGGATTTATCAAAGAAAATGTATATGTCGAACAACCTCCTGTGTTCGTACATGAAAAATATCCTAACCATGTGTTCAAACTTAAGAAAGCTCTGTATGGTTTAAAACAAGCACCTCGTGCTTGGTATGAACGACTACGTAGCTATCTTATTAACTCAGGATTTAAAATAGGCAAAGTCAATCAAACTTTGTTTATCAAACATTCTCAAAAGGATATTCTAGTTATCCAGATATATGTAGACGACATCATCTTTGGTTCAACAAACAATAAACTCTGCAAGGAATTTGCAAGTATTATGACCAAAGAGTTCGAAATGTCTCATATGGGAGAACTGTCATATTTTCTTGGACTTCAAATCAAACAACTTTCGAATGGTATCTTTATTAATCAAGAAAAATACTACGAAAATCTTATCTATCGCTTCGGGTTAAATAACACATCTGGTAAACCTACTCCCATGAGTACATCTACACATCTTGAAAAAGATGAAAAAGGTAAGAATGTTGACCAGAAACTTTATCGAAGCATGATTGGTTCTCTTCTTTATCTTACAGCAAGTCGTCCAGACATAATGATGAGTGTTTGTCTATGTGCACTCTTTCAAGCAGATCCGAAGGAATCACATCTACGAGCAGTAAAACGAATAATTCATTATCTTAATAATACCAAAGATTTCGGTCTTTTTTATCCAAAAGAATGTCCATTTGAATTAGTATCATATAGTGATGCTGATTTTGGAGGCTCTCGAACGGATAGAAAGAGTACAAGTGGTACGTGCCATTTTATTGGAAAATCACTTGTCTCTTGGTTTAGTAAGAAACAAAATTGTGTTTCACTATCAACATGTGAAGCTGAATATATATCAGCAGCTCTCGCTTGTACTCAAGTAATATACATGCAACAAACGCTTTAAGATTTTGATATTCATTTATCAAATTCCATTATATACTGCGATAACACAAGTGCTATAAATCTTTCTAAGAATCCAGTAAATCACTCCAGAACCAAACACATTGATATCCGTCATCATTTCCTTAGAGACAATATCGAAAAAGGAAAAATATGTCTCGAATATGTCCAAACTGAAAGTCAATTAGCAGACATTTTCACTAAGCCTCTACATGAGTCTAGTTTCATTAAATTTCGTAGAGAACTTGGTTTAATTTCTAAAAAAGAACTTGATAAGTAATAATGTTATATTCTTAAGTTCTTTTCGGATTATTTTTTTTTGCTATTGCTATATTTGGAAATTGAATATTAGCTTTTAATTTTTCTACGGCCAAGTTTGCATGTCAATTCTCATCCACAAGCTTATAAGATTTTTTTTATATATATAAGCTTGACAAAAATATTGTTTTTATCACCTCCTATCTGAACCTAAAAGTTTATATATATAGTTCATTATGACACATATTTGTGATGAGTGTGCTCAAAAATCCCATATTTTGGTCACAAGTTCTGAGCCAGAAGAATATTACTCTCCTGAAACTCCAAAACACAATTCAAAGTGTCATCATCATTGCATTCATTCTCCTGGAAATACGCCTACTTCGAAACGAGCAAAGAAAGTGTTGTTTTGTTCACCCCATACCAGAGATAAGATCAATGAGATTCATCATTATCAAAAACATCAAATCGATCTTCAAAGATAGCTGCATTATGAGCAACAACTGACTTCGGAACGTCTATCTCTTTTAGAAAGAATGACATCATTCTTTTGTGGTTCAAACAAACATGGCGTATACGAGCCAATGCCTCATGCACCTTCATCCTCTAGAAGCCCAAATTCATGGGATAAAAACTATGCTCAGAATGAAGGAGCGAAAGAAAAGTGGTCGCCATGGAAACCACGCATTACCGATGTCAAAGAAGAGACTTCCGATCATAATTCCTCTACCTCTCATTAAATCTGTTTTAATATTATGATTGTATTCTCATTTTTATATATAAATATATATATCATGTTTTTGCATAAACTCAATATTATATGGATTGTTTAACAACTCAGAAATTCATGCAAGCAAGAAAAACAACTCACAGGCAAACCAGTCGACCGGCCAGAATCCACCAGTCGACCGTTTTGGTCTCTGTATGAAAACGGTCGACCGGTGATTTAGAGGCGGTCGACCGGTTTCGTGCTATTTGGTTTTTTAAAAAGGTACATACGGTTATTTCTTCACTCCCTCTCTTCATTTATTTTTTTCAACAACCTCTCATAACCCTAAAAATAAAATCTTCTACCAATCTCTCCAAAAATGGCTCCTCCACAAAAGAAATTAAAACAAGCTTCTACCTCCGAAACACAACCAATTGATCTCTCTATCAGGAAGTGGCTTGTAGATCCAATTGCAGTCAAAAGATGGAATGAGATGAAGGATTTTACAATCCATCCGGGTTCTTTTATTAAATTTTCTGATTTCTCTAGTTATCGTATTCTTAGTTTAGCAAAGGAAGCAGACATTGAAAACCTAATTGACTTTGATCAAAACAATGTGGAAATTAACCATGTAATGATCAAATTATTCTACGCTAACCTAAATTTAGAGAAAAACAAGCCCGAGAATCCTAATTATTGTCTTTGGTCAATTGTTTGTGGCAAAGAAGTGTTTATCTCATGTGATAGGATGGCAACCGTTCTTGGTTCTTCTTTTTTCGGTGAAAAATTCTCAAGTAATTTTTGCAATGTTCATGTCCGTAATCAAATCAGCCATTAATTTATTGAAGATGAAAAGGATAGCACTAAGTCTATGGGTCTACGGCCTTCTGCAAGAATTCTTTACTATACTCTTATGCACTCTCTTTTACCAAGAATAGGAAATTTTGATGCCGTCTATAAAGAAAATTTCAAGGCATTATACTCAATCTATGGGGGTATTCGTATAAATTGGATTGGTACGATCTTTGATGAGATCTTGAAAGTAAATGATAGCACTAGACCACACTTGTTCTATAACGAGTATATTATGCGTCTCTTGCTTGATTGTGGCATTGAACCTCCCAAGTCTTCAATTTCCAAACCAAAAGTCATCAACAAAGCTATGATTACAAGAATGAAGCTTCCCGCTCCATACTTTAATATTATGCCTTTTGAACAATGGAAAGAACAAGGACATAAAGAAGCTTCATCACGTCCATCTCGTCCTAAACCTGAGGAAGTTAAACTCTTAAGATCATCTTCCTCAACAAAAGAATCACTTGAAACTATTGCTCGAAACCAATTCCTTCTCGAAGCACGACTTAAGCGCATGGATACAAAAATGGATAAACGCTTTAACAAACTTAAGTCGTTCTTCGTTTCTATATGGGAAGCAATACCTTGTGGTGCATCATCTTCTTCAATGCAAGCTTCAGACCCTGGCAAGCGCCCAGCTCCTCCTACTTTTGCTTGCACATCTTCGGAGGAGGGTACAAGCTCGGGAACTAGTCATGAACGTCGACACGGGAAATCTCAGCTTGTTGAAGAAGAAGAAGAAGAAGAGGGTGAGACGGAGTCAGAATAAGTCTTTTTTAGTCTATCTCTTTTTATCTTTTATGCGCACTTATGACTTTAGCTTTTGCTTTAAAGACATTATCTGGCACTTGTACTAAATAGTGTCATGTTTAATTCGTACTAGACTTATGTGTATTATAATTTTGTGTGAATGTTACTCTTGATCTATAGTAGTAGTTTTATGTTGCTTATAATCTCTTTTACATCCTCCATTTAAACAACTCCTTTTTATCGATGACAAAGGGGGAGAAAATTGTGCTAAAAGTATATATGCAGGACACAATCTCAAGGGGATATCATATACAGGGGAGATTCATAACTATGTTGTCATCAATCAAAAAGGGGGAGAATGTTGAGTCAAGATTTTTATAGAGTTTTGATGTCTGACAAAGGGATAAGTCGTGATCGACAAAAGGAAGTTATTTCAGACACAAAGAGCTCCATATATTAGAGGTTGATTATTTGGTATGTTAGTAATATTATTTATGTTAAAATCTATCCTCAAATAATCGTATAACTTCAATTTTCTTATATATGTATATATATGAATGAATGCACAATAACTGTGCAAACTGGGCTACACCTGTCGACCAATTAAAATATGGCGGTCGACCGTTTATGCCCAGAATGCACAGATAACGTGCACAAGTGACCATAACGTATATATATATTCAAATTCTTGTCCACTGCTCCTTTTTGACCTGTCGACCGTTTTCAAACAGAAAGCAACCCTTCGTATAGACACTTTCTTTTTCTTCAACGGTTGCTTCTCTTTCTCTTCACCAATGATCATGACCTTTGCTTGTACCTTTTCACAAAGGGTTACAACTGTTTATTTCTTATATAAACATCATGAAATCATTATTCCAATTAACTAATTTCTATTATTCTAATCTCTATTCTATTGATCTCAATCTTATACTTTCAAAGCGCTCAAATTGCTCATATTCTATCATATATCGTTTTTGAATCCTGAAATTTATTTAACACTCTTTTGATTCAATACGATATCCACTTCCAAATCTTCATATATACAAATATTCTATTTGAGGATAAGATTATAGGAATTTTGTACTATAAGTGACAAAATAGTGTTAGAAAGAACACATACCGTCACCAAACAATTATTTTCATTTGTTGAAGTCCTCGTATTGTAAGAGGCAAGTGTTGAAGTCCTCGGTGTTGTAAAAGGCAAGTATTGAAGTCCTCAGTATATTAGAGGCGTGAAATCCCGTTCGTCTGCTCGGGTGTTGTAAACCTGTTCCTCCGGGTGAAGCGAGGTAGTTAGTAGTGAAAATCCAGATAGAAGTCTAGGACTGGACGTAGGACGGTGCTCCGAACCAGTATAAAAATCTCTGTTGTGATTTTTCTATTTTATTTACTTTGCTATTATCATCTATTTCCGCATTTATATTATATTCCATATTACACGATCCGTTTGTACTATATTAGCACGTACACTGCATTTTTCAAATTCATATAGCATTAGCGAAGCAAAATCTCCTTCTATTGAAGTTTGAAGTGAATAAACAATGAATGAAAATTAAATGTTCCACACCATTTAACTATACATTTATTGTTTATTCTATTTTCATAAAGGGGTTTTTAGGCTCAAGGAAAAAGTTAGAGAAAAATTTAGTTTCAGGGAAAGGAAGTTTGTTTTTTAGGCTGAAAGACATTTTTTAGTGTAAATCACAGAATGATAGTTGTAACTATCATTTTCAGTTTGCACTAAAAAGTGTCTTTCAGACCAAAAAACAAACTTGTTGCCCCTGAGACTAAATTTTTCTGTAACTTCTTCCTTATGCCTATTTACCTGTTTCATAAATTCATATTCGTTAACAAACAGTTCCTGATTAAATTTAAATCTATAAGGGTGTTTATTATACAAAATTATTGTTTTTTTATTTTCCTACTAAAGTATAATTTTATACAAAATCATAAATAAATAAGAAATTATTTCATTGAGGAAAAATATATTCTTACTTCATATGAAAATGCAGTATAATAATAAGCTTTAACTCAAGTTTTAAAATAAATTTGCAAACAATTTTTGTCATTGAAATACAAGTAAAATATATTTATAAGTAAAATAAAATAGCTCTGAATATTTACTTGTTAAAATTTCCATATTTAACAAATCAATAATCTTAAATTAATTTAATCAAAGCTAAATTCAAATTAGATATACATACACACATATATCATTTTGTAATGTTGTTTTTTTTCCTTGACGATAAATGTCATTTACAAGCATTACACATAATAAAACAACATCAAAGCCAACCAAATTCAACAATTAGTAAATCATATTTAATCAACCATCGAGTTGATCTATATCGTGTATGTATACACACACGCACAGACTGAGACAGATATTCGTCAATTTACTAAGCAACTAGTGTTCAATCCATAAGAAACAATGTTTACTGACCAACCTCAACACACAAAAAATTTGTTAGGAACTGAGTTGATGATGTTTTGATGACAACAACCTTATATAGTTATTATACTTTACTTTATAAAATATATACAAACATTTTCATATAGATATATATATGTATGTATGTATATATGTATATAGGAAGTATATGCAGGTATCATCGAAGACTGATCAGTATAAAGACTCAAGCATCAAGATGAAGATTAGAGATTCAAGATTCAAGACTCTTGAGAATCAAGATTTCAAGATCTCAAGATAAGTGTCTAGTATTTTGTTAAAACTTCATAATAGCACTCTCATCTTTCTTCCAATTTTCTTTTGGGATGGAACCCAATTTCTATCGAAACCAGTGGCTTACAAACCCACGACAAGTGGCTTACAAACCTACGACAAGTGGCTTGCAAACCCACGAAAATCAAAATCATTTAAACTACTTTTTACAAGTTCTCGAGTCCTACGGAGGAGCTCTGTAGGAAAGTTCTTGCAATTTCAGTTTGAATAGATTTTTCAAAATGTTTTTAAATCTGTTTTCAAAATGTTTTAGCTTTCAAAATCATGTTTTCAAAAATGTTTTCAAACTTTGTTTTAGCCTTGAAATATTCCTCCATTCTAATTTTAAAAACTTCTATTTTTAAAACATCAAAACTTATTCTAATTTTAAATATTACTTATATAATTGACGGTCTATATCAATTATATATATATATATATATTTAAAATAATGTTTTATATTCATTCTCTATCTCAAAATATTGTTTACACACTTTATTTTGCTTCAGAGAAGTTTCAACTTGTTTTAAATTCAAATGCTTTTACAAAACAACATCTCTACAATTTTGAACTGAGGGATGTCGACATAAGGGGATACCCCATGTCGACATGGTGACAGTTGGATTCAAAATTCAATTTTCAAAAGAAGTTTCCATTCGTTCAAAAACCTTTCGCCAATGGTTATGACTGTTGTGCATCTATATAAAGGTTTCCAAAACGAATTTTTAAAAAAAAAACAACTACTTTCTTATTTTCTTCACTCTTTCTTCTCCACCATTCCATATCCATAAAACTTCATATTTTCAAGATCGTGCCATCATTCTGCCAAATTCTCAATAGGAAATCATTTAGATACTCTCTCTATTTGATTCTCCATCATTCTACTAAAGATCAAAGTGCTATTCAGAGTTATAGGATTAATTTGTATTCAAAAAGTCCATAGAGTCTATCCATTCAAAAGGATTGTTATTAAGAAGTATTAGGGTGATCTTGTGTCCCGTAAATCAAGAGAGTTTACCCCAGACTCGGAGATAGGAGGGTTCCTCAAGGCCTTAGAAATTGAGGGTTGTAATTTGGATATTGGCTTATAAAAATCTGTACAAGGATATTCCCTTGGTGCAGGACTGGATGTAGGAGGATTCCGAACCAGTATAAAATCCGGCGTGTTCTTTCCTTTTACTTGCTTTACTTTACTATTTGCATTTGTTATATGTTCTGTGATCATTCTGTGTTAGAATTCTGTTTAGATTTGTGTTGAAAGTTTTAATTTAGTCATATAGTTCATATATTCTTTAAAACACTATTCACCCCCCTCTAGTGTTATTTCTGCCTTAAGATCCTTAATCCGCATCCCTTACAATTGGTATCAGAGCATTGGTTTTCATTATTTTCATAATCTGAAATTTGGAAAAGTTTTAATGGCACAACACACTAATAATGTCACTCCTGTCACCACTACTTCTATCAACACAAGCACTAACATTAGTTCATTTGTAGAAGATCAGTCTACTGTCAGACCACCACTTTTTAATGGCAGTAATTATGCATATTGGGCATGTAGGATGAAAATTTATTTACAATCCATAAGTTTAGATACTTGGAATATGACACAAATTGAATATGTTGAACCAACTACTAATTTTGCCCAGTGGACTACTGAGAAAAAGACGGTTGCACAAAACAATCCTAAGGCTATGAATATACTATTTTGTTCACTAAATAGGAATGAGTTTAATAGAGTCTCTATTTGTAAGTCTGCATTTGAAATCTGGAAAACTTTGCAAGTAACTCATGAAGGAACAAGAAAAGTTAAACAGATTAAAATTTCCATATTAACTAACCAGTTTCAATTGTTTAAAATGCATGAAAATGAGTCCATTTCCGACATGTATTGTCGATTTCAAGATATTGTTCACTCATTAATTGATTTAGGAAAAGGCTTCTCAGAAGAAGATCAAGTTAGGAAAATACTCAATTCACTCACTCCAGAATGGGATCAAAAGACACTTACTATGGAAGAGGCAAATGATGTTAGTCAAATGAAGATCGAAGAGTTAATCGATAATATAATGTCTTATGAAGTCCAATTACAAGGGAGAAAAGAATCTAAGGCAACGGAAAAGAAATCGATCGCGTTCAGAGCAACAACTGGAGATTCAGAACAAGAGAGTGATGTAGAAATTGCTTTCATGACCAGAAATTTCAGGAAATTTCTGAAGTATAGAAAGATGAATAACTTTAAAAGAAATGATCAAAGAAATTCCAGAAATACTTCGGAGAACAACAACTACTACTACTACTACTACAATAATGGTGATAGATGCTATAACTGCAACAAAACAGGGCACTACAAGATGGATTGTCCATATCCAGACAAACAGACATTTCAACCAAACAACAGGCAACCAAAGAAAAGAAAGAAGGCATATGCAGCAACTCTTGACGATTCAGATTCATCCAGTGATGATGAGAAGAAAACTGAAGATTCAAATCTGTGCTTCACGGCTATTCTCGAATCAGAAGACGATCAGAGTTTGGATCTAAAAATAGGCACACATTTATTTTAATTTTATTGGATGCTTGCTTGCTTTGATTTTGTTTTGCAATTTTTTAACTTTTAAATTCAAAATCACCCTTTGAAATTTGAATTTTTAAATTCAAAATAATATTATTTTAATAATATTTTAAATATTAAAATATTATTATATTATTATATTTAATATTATTACTGAATTAAATATAGATATAGAATATAGATTAGTTTTCTTAGGATTTTAGGAATTTATTAGATTTTAGAAATAGACACCTCCTTTCAAATTCAACAGGCACATGTCGACATGCCATGATATCTCATGTCGAAATGCCTCTCAGAAATTTGATTTCAAAATTTGAATTCAAAATTTTGAATTTCCCTCCACCTTTTCGCTTACTTCAAAATTCTGAAAAGATACCTCTTGACCAGAGAAAATGACTTTAGAGAATCTATTTAATATACTTCTCTTATCATCTCTTTTCACTTTATTCTCATAATTCAAACCTTCTTCATTATCTACTACTCCTCTCAAACACTCATCAATGGCTTCCTCAAGTAACCCATCAACTATGAGGCTGCCCAAATCCATCAAAAATGATCTTTTTAATGACCCGGAGGCTATCAAAGCTTACATAAGCTATGTAAACTATGGTAAAGTCAATACGGGAAAATTTGCCATTTTTGATGATTTTTCTTCATATGAAATCGATCAACTTTTTGAAGAAAACTCCATTCTTAGCTTGATTGATAACAAGCAAAATGATTTCGTTTGTTATCCAAACCTTGTCAAAATGTTTTATGCAAACCTAAATCGTGGATTTTATAATGGAAATGAAGATCAAATTTGGAGTAGTGTTAAAGGAACACTTATTGTTTTGGATTTCGATATTTTAGGTACTATTTTGGGTTGCAAATCTACCGGTATGAATCTCTCGCAATTTTAAATCAATGAAACCGATCGAAAAACTTTTCATCACATTTTTGAAAGCGATGACCACATGGATTTTAAGAATCGCTTTTTCCGCCCAAAAGCAAGAATTGTCAACCTTCTTATTCAACACACTGTTATTCCTAGGTCGGGAAACTACAATAATCCCACCTCAAAAGTGTGTAAAGCTCTTTTTGCTATATTTGGAAAATATGATATTAATTGGGCACAAACTATTTTGGATGAGTTAAGGCCCAAAAATTTTACTATAGGAGAAAACACTCTTTATCATGGAATCTATCTTACTCGGATTTTCAATTATTTTGGTGTGGATGTTAAAAAGGAAGAGTTTGTAAGTAGGAAAGTATTCAATCATGGGAACATTTCTCTTATGAAAATCCCACTTATGTTTCAACTGTATGAAACACTTACCGAAAAGGAAGAGAGACTTGCTCATGAAGAGATGAAAGAAGAGGAAGAAGAAGGGGAAGGAATGGAAATTGAAGAAGAAGAGGAAGATGAAGAAACCTCTTTGGAAAGTATAGAGTATCCACATACACCCGCCAATCCGTCCAACAAAACCATACTCAAGAACCAAAAGATACTTGCTCAAAACCAAAAGGTTCTTAAGAGATCTTTTAGCAAGAAAATGGATAAAATCTCCACCAAGATCGACAAGTTCTTTGGGAAGATAGGCAGGAAACTTGGCTTGTCTTCATCATCAAATTCATCAAACTAATCCTAGCCATTATCTCTCTAGCTATCGTTTATCTATCTTTGTATTTTCTACTTTTTTAGTTAATATTATGTAATGTTAACTAATATAAGTAATGCTATCTTATTCTCTGTTTTCCAGCTTTATATATCTCTGATAGTTATTTATTTTAAGTTTATATAGGTCCACTAGTATAAAAATAAACTTAAAAATCAAAAAGTAACTCAACTTGGTCATTCTGTCTAGACCATGTCGACATGCCCCATCACCCCATGTCGACATATAACAGTCAGAAAGTAGTTACAATTTCTAACTTCAAATTCTTGTAACTACCAAGTGACAATTCATTTTGAACGGCCAATAACTCCTATAAATACCTATTTTTTCCAGAAAAACTTCTCAACCTCCATTTCTATTCACCTCCTCTCATACTTCAACTTATTTCTTAAATTATGGCTCCAATTAAGAATTCAAGTGAAAATCTTGAAGAAACTCGTACTTCTTTCAAGAATATTCTTTCTTTTATACTTAGAAATCAAAGGCACTTAGAATTAAGCCAAATGCAGATGATCAAAGAGCAAGAGAAACACTTCGACGCACTTCATTGGATGATCTCAAGCTTTAGCAAAGACAAACCCGAAGCAAACCCACCAGTCACTCTCGACAAAGATAATTGGGATGTTATCAAAACTGATCCTATCTTTGGAGAAGATGGATGGGTGGAAGTCCCAAGGAATGTCTGATCATTATGTATGTTTGTTTGTTTGATTTGATTTGATTTAGATTTGATTAGGATTTGATCGAATTGTTTACTTAAGTTTGATTTGGATTTGGTTTGTATATAACTTCATATACTATACATGATTGGTTTTCTATGTATGATATTGATTTGATTGTCAAGTTACACTTATATATATGCTCACACACTTGATCACTTACACGTTCACTTTACACTTTTATTCTATATATACTTGATTATCTTAGAACATGTAAATCTTTTATTCCTTTTTGTTGATGAAAAAGGAGGAGAAAGTAATAAAAATATATGTGCTTGGTGTAAGGGGGAGTCATGGAATAAAGGGGAGTTGTAGTTTTAAGAAGAAGTCACGGAGTAAGGGGGGTTATGGAGAGTTATGGTATGGTAAGAATATTTTGTAAATAAAGGTTGTCATCATCAAAAAAGGGGAGATTGTTAGGAACTGAGTTGATGATGTTTTGATGACAACAACCTTATATAGTTATTATACTTTACTTTATAAAATATATACTAACATTTTCATATATATATATATATATATCTATATGTATATAGGAAGTATATGCAGGTATCATTGAAGACTAATCAGTATAAAGACTCAAGCATCAAGATGAAGATTAAAGATTCAAGATTCAAGACTCTAGAGAATCAAGATTTCAAGATCTCAAGATAAGTGTCTAGTATTTTGTTAAAACTTCATAATAGCACTCTCATATTTCTTCCAATTTTCTTTTGGGATGGAACCCAATTTCTATCGAAACCAGTGGCTTACAAACCCACGACAAGTGGCTTACAAACCTACGACAAGTGGCTTACAAACCCACGAAAATCAAAATCATTTAAACTACTTTTTACAAGTTCTCGAGTCCTATGGAGGAGCTTTGTAGGAAGGTTCTTGCAATTTCAGTTTGAATAGATTTTTCAAAATGTTTTTAAATCTGTTTTCAAAATGTTTTAGCTTTCAAAATCATGTTTTCAAAAATGTTTTCAAACTTTGTTTTAGCCTTGAAATATTCCTCCATTCTGATTTTAAAAACTTCTATTTTTAAAACATCAAAACTTATTCTGATTTTAAATATTACTTATATAATTGACGGTCTATATCAATTATATATATATATATATATATACATATATATATATATATATATTTAAAATAATGTTTTATATTCATTCTCTATCACATAATATTGTTTACACACTTTATTTTGCTTCAGAGAAGTTTCAACTTGTTTTAAATTCAAATGCTTTTACAAAACAACATCTCTATAATTTTGAACTGAGGGATGTCAACATAAGGGGATACCCCATGTCAACATGGTGACAGTTGGATTCAAAATTCAATTTTCAAAAGAAGTGTCCATTCGTTCAAAAACCTTTCGCCAATGGTTATGACTGTTGTGCATCTATATAAAGGCTTCCAAAACGATTTTTTTAAAAAAAAACAACTACTTTCTTATTTTATTCACTCTTTCTTCTCCACCATTCCACATCCATAAAACTTCATATTTTCAAGATCGTGCCATCATTCTGCCAAATTCTCAATAGGAAATCATTTAGATACTCTCTCTATTTGATTCTCCATCATTCTACTAAAGATCAAAGTGCTATTCAGAGTTATAGGATTAATTTGTATTCAAAAAGTCCATAGAGTCTATCCATTCAAAAGGATTGTTATTAAGAAGTATTAGGGTGATCTTGTGTCCCGTAAATCAAGAGAGTTTACCCCAGACTCGAAGATAGGAGGGTTCCTCAAGGCCTTAGAAATTGAGGGTTGTAATTTGGATATTGGCTTATAAAAATCTGTACAAGGATATTGCCTTGGTGCAGGACTGAATGTAGGAGGATTCCGAACCAGTATAAAATCCGGTGTGTTCTTTCCTTTTACTTGCTTTACTTTACTATTTGCATTTGTTATATGTTCTGTGATCATTCTGTGTTAGAATTCTGTTTAGATTTGTGTTGAAAGTTTTAATTTAGTCATATAGTTCATATATTCTTTAAAACACTATTCACCTCCCCTCTAGTGTTATTTCTGCCTTAAGATCCTTAATCCGCATCCCTAACAAATTTCACTTCATCCAAAACAATCAATGTTAATTCAACTAAGAGTGTGTGATACACACATATAGTGTAGCGACCCGACTTTCCACTCCCGGAAAATCGCATCACTAATTAAGAAAGAAAGGGATAGAAGAAGAAAAGTGTCACGACCTATTTTTCCGTACCGATTTAAACCGACACTAAACCACTCTTGCCAGCTAAATAGTACGGAAAGACGGATAATGAAAGAAAAGAATGAAGGTAGAAATAGAAAGAAGATAGATGAAAAGAGAACAAATCAGAATCTCACAGCGGATCGACTAAATTATAATATAAACCAACCTTTACATGAAACCAAAACTGTTACTTTATATATCATATACATGTTTTACATCAGAGTTACAACCATACAACTCGGACAGTTATATCAATCCTGTCCTTACAATCATATCTGCATGACCAAACAGACTAAATATAAACATCTACGGGAATACGTTCCTGATCCAGCTCCTTTCCTGAACAGCTTCCACTCTTCCAGTTAAACCTGGAATACATATGCTCGGTCTGACCCGAGCATATAGGAAAAATACCAAGCCCGGCTCAGTCTGGTAAACTAGCGTGAGAAATACACTCAACTTGATTATTAAAGTTAAAAAAAATCATTGGAAACAAAAGCATCTCGTAAGACCACGCCACAAATAAACATGTCGGGTTTTTACCTTACGATAGCTAAAACACTTTTATAGAAATCCTCTGATATTATAATAGGGTCTATATACAATTACTTATAAAATAGCCGAAATTGTTACATTATTAAATTCCAGCTACTAGCCACAGAGTGGGTAATACAAACAAAACTCGTACAAGGCTCGTAGGGAGAATGGATTTCCATGAATGACTAGGCACTGGGGTACCACCTGCCACAGTACGGGGCCTAGATCACCGTACCGAGGATTACTCCCTTCATCCCCTGCAACACAAGGCCGGAACCATCCCTTACTGGACATTCCCAAGTGAGATCACCCCGCGGTTGGGATCAGCAACCGCACCACTAAGCCGAAAATAAAAGGGACATCTAGACTGGAATGACCTCACCCTGCTTGGGTGCTACCCACCTAGCCTTGCTGCATAACCCCTGATTTTCAGTCATTTCCATTTGATGAGGCTTCAGGCTAAGCGTTACCTTTTAGAACAATATCTCTTAGAATGCCCATCGTCCACCTGACAATGTTTTCGCAAGCATTCATCCATACAAGTCCGTCCCGGGTTCGAACGGAACCGAAAGAACTATTCCTACTACATCCATTTTGGAAATATCCTCAGGATTAGTAGCGACTAGCCCTTGCACTTCACTGCTCCATCTTCGCATCCAAACTCGTTTCCACAAAACGTACAAACTGGATCGAAGTGGTTTTTGAGAAATAAATCTCGATCCCGGTCTCTTCGAAACGATTAGCGTATTGTCCAATATTGATAGTCGGTTATTTAACTATCAATCAATACAACCAAGTTATTTCCCATTGCAACCATTAAGCCTTATTCATATTTCAAATCCTAATGGATTAAAATTTGCTAAGAAAGCTTATCCCTTTCGATATATATATAAAACCATTTCTGCCCAAAACATACTTATGAAGTTTTCAAATATTATTCATAAGTTTAATAAAATATTCTATATATGGTACTATTAATTGAACAACATTTATAACATAGGTGTATATTAAAGAAGATATACTTGAAAATTATTTTAAATAAAATTATCATTTAAGGAACCAATTTCAAATTAGTTTAATACTTGATAAAATTTAAATAATACATACTTCTGGAAATTTTACCTTTTAAAATGATTTTTCATAATAATATGTAAACTACGTTTGATTCTTAAAATATTATTTAATTCTTTTAATATGAAAAATATTTCTCTTTTAACAAAACTAGGTTTTAAAAATAAACCAAAACAGAATAAGGCTTATCAGTCTCAACGGTACTTATCAATTCACCCTCCACATTTCACAATTCAATATTCAATCAATCAACTTCCATGGATTGACATTATATTCCCAAATTTAATTAACAGGGAAATACGGGTATATATATGGATAACAGCTCAATATTTAGCAAATGCTAGAAACAACTACACAGATAAGATCAAATGGGTAGCTTATACAATCAACAAGTATTAAATTTTACTATTCAGCGGAATGGTGTCAGTTTCCGCTGTCAGGATGTTGGACAAGGATAAGCTGTGTAAAATTATACAATTGCATTTATATTCAAACGGTGTTTAAATCTAGCCCTTAAGGTTTATAAATTTTCTTATTTATTCTACACAATAGATCGCGCGATGTAAAATCTGGTGATATGGACAATTTTATTAATAACACTTCATTTTATGGGAGATTAAATAATAATTATATGATTACTCAAGAATTTCTTTACAATAAGTATAACATTTATTTATTTCCCTAAATTATTTTCAATCTATACTCCGCTTTATTCAATACTCAAATTAAATGAATAATCCATTATTCCAAAAGTTTGACTAGTTTGTGATTTAATAACAATTTTTAACTATCATTTTTAAACTTAAAAGAAGTCAAATCCTTTACCCTTAAAACAAATTCCCTTCCTATAGTAAACCTGAGTAACCTCTCTCCCTATTCTCTATACAGATGATTTATTCAATGCTCACACCCTATACAATCACTTACTACATGCTGTAAAACAATTTGTATTTCTGAAATTCCTTACACTAAAACCCTATCTTAATATATTTAAACCCAGCTAAAAAAAACAACCCATAAATCGGCCCAAGCCCAAACCTTTTACTGAAGAAAAACAACAACAAACCAATACCGAACTCAAACGGGCCGCAGCCCAAAATCACTCTTCCCAAACATCTTCTTCTCTATTTTGTTACTTCCAGGGTACAAACTTTCATCAAAACACTGCATTCCACATGCCTCACTGGAACATCAACCTAGATCGACTCGGCTTTGCACTCGAAACCAACTTCGATGCAACTCGACACGAATTAAAACAGATCCAACTCTCACTCTCGCATCGAACGACCTGGACTCCTTCCCCGTGCACGACGTGCACGTGTACGAACCGCATCAACAACAATGGCTTGCCGTGACCCCTCGGATCAATCGTGCTTCCTTCCTAGACCCTATTTCCCACCTCGCCGAAGTCTCATGACCCTCTGATCGAAATTTTCCCATCGGCACCACTCTAGGAAATAGATGCTTCCAGTATCGCATTCACGTATTGATCCACCGCAACCCCCATCGGCCGCTACTAGATACGCCACCTACCCAGATCAAAAGCCACCTCGACTCAGTCACTCATTTCCCAAAATCAGTACACTCGGTCGCTACCGCGACCCAAAAACCAACTTCGATTTCACCTCTTCCAAAAACTCCACTAAACCCTAAATTTGATTCACACCGCCGAACCAAACCCAAAATCGAAAAATGGCCACGGTGGATGCCTTCACCCTGACCGCCTACTTCTGTCAGAACCGACCTCGTCACCCCTCCTCCTCTACGTTGTCAGAAAATATTTTTTATTTGAAAACTGTTTATTTTTCGATCTCTCCACATAACCATCACTAAAAATTATGAATTACCCACTAAAAATCGTATTTTCATACAAGGATCGAGATTTCGCACTTAAATTCTAAATTTAGAAACATCAAATTTTTGACTTAAGTTGCGTCTCCACTGTAAAACAGTACTTTTACGAGTTTCACAAACCAATTCCATACAAGTTTATTTTTCCCACAAACTATACTTGCAAATAAACAATTTCCTAGTTTACATTAACCTAAAATAGAACTTCGGTGAAGAGATTTTGAATTTTGCAGGCAGGTTGAACACAAAATTTACATTACAGAGTAATTTTAAATTCCCAGGGTTTTACAAATTAGTTTCTCACCTTCCACATCGATTCCAGAAAACTTGAAGTTGAAATTGAAATCTGAAATTTGAACGATTTTCCCTTTTAAAATCCCTTTGCTTTGAATTTGAATAGCAAGCTCCAAACTATTTTCTTCCAGATAAAATGAACACTGTTTTCTTTTCTTCTAAATCTTTAATTTCTTAAGACATAAATAGAGCTTTGTTTTCTTGAATTATATGTTTTCAATTTTCCATGGTTCGAACTTGAGATGATTCATTTATAAAGATGCAGCTGCACCTGAGAACAGGGAACAAAGTTGACAAAAATATATGCTGGAGTTGCCATTATGTTGGCCTGCAATTTGATTTTACTCCTGCTAAAAAGATTGTGAAAGAACTATAGATTTTTGTTAGATATTTGTTTTTACTTTCATCAGACAATCTTACTGCCATGATCTTTGTTTGTTTTATTACTTCCTTTACTTACAGTAATAGGTGAACTTACTACTAATTTTCTTCTTTCAACTTACAGTAATAGGTTAGCTTACTTCTTCACTATATTACTGTTTCTTGTTTACACAGACATCTGTACTTAGATTAGAGCAAAGGCAGATATATGTATGTAGTGATGGAAACCATTTTCAATAACAAATACTTATATACGTACAGATTTGAACAAGGACAACTTTATATACATACTGACAGGAATCATTACAAAAGCATACACAGGTACTGTTTTAAGTATGTAATGGATATATTCCTTGGTTGTTGAATTAAGTATTTGTGTTTGGGGTGAAATAAAAATTTGAAAGGTAATTTAAATTAACATTCTAAGTCTTCCTAGCTTAAATTAGTATTTATTATATTATATTCTCTTGTTTCTTGCTTACTGTAAAAATTTACAGCCTCTTTGTTTACAAAAATGTTTGTTTTACTGACTAAAGATTTTCACTATCTTACATGAAGTTTTAAATTAATACAAAACTGTTTTTATTTAGCATTTATCTTAACAGATCATGACTTAAAGTCTTTGATTATTATGTATACTATAAAACCCTTTTAAAGTACTTCAGAAAATGGACATCCTATATTTATTAATGTTTTAACATTTTTTTCATCACACTATCTATATTTAAATCAAAAATAAGAAAACAATACTTCATAGTGTATATACCTATGCAAATATATGTTACTTAAACCAAGGTTGCAAAGTAGCTTGAAAAATTATCTTTGCATTTGACTTAATTAAAATTTGCATTTGTCGTTCGTATTCTGAAATAAAGGCGATATCTTAATAAATTAAAATAACCTCTTATCTTATTAATTTTAATATATTTTTTTTATAGGAATACAAAGGGTTTTTAAACAGAACGTAACATTTTACATCAAAATATTCATATACATAAATTATAAATAAAATAACTTCAATATTAAATACTCGGTGTTATAACACTTCATAGTAGTATAAAATTATTATTAAATCCTTCTTATAAGTATATATATGATTATGTTTAAAATTTTATTTATAATATTGACATATATTATCTATGAATGTTCTAAATTACTTGTTATCTAGGTGTATATAGTTTTATCTAACTTATTACCACACATTTACACATTTCTGATTTAACATATACCATTATTTAGAAATACTTAATATTTCTTTTTAGTTAATACAGACAACATTATATATATACATATACCGGAATCTCACATTTCACTTTATTTTATTATTAATTTTATCCTAACTTTATATACATCTCTAAAAATTAATTTAATGTTATAACTTCATATTCTCGTTATAAATAAATTTATTGTTTCCGATATATATATAACTATTTGATTTTAATAAGTTTATATTCTCTAATATAGTTTATTTTATAGGATAAAATATACACATTAAATTCTAAATAAAATGCATATATGTTTCCAAAACAATCTGCACATAATATTTATTTATTTTTTTCTCAAAATAAAACATGTATGAGAAATTCCATTTAAACTGATCTAAAATTTAATATATACTTGAAAATTCAAATTATGTTGATTTGGAAAAATTTCATAAGATTATAAATTATTAATTTATGGAAATATTGTATATAAAAATACAATATTATTAAATATTATAAATTAACATTCACAACTCGAGATGTCTAAAATCCCGGGTCGTTACATTCCTTCCCCCTTAAATGAATTTCGTCCCCGAAATTCCATAACTAATTTAGTAAAATTATTTACACAGATTAGAACAGATCAATATCAAGCCAAACCAGTAAATACATAGATTCAAACTGTTTATCCAAAACATACATTACATTAATTACCATCCAGAACATTCCTACAGTTGTTACCATCATCCATTCAACCCTACATATATATAGATATATATATTACCATACCAAACATCCAATATCTAACAACCATGACGTCCCTGGGTCATAAACACCTGCAAAAAGCACACCCTACTAATAGGAAACAACCTAACTAACTATGGATTCTCACTATCAGAGTCCTCTATCTCCGGTCCCGATAATTTGATGACCTCAACCTCACTATCAGTTTCCCAAACATCCCCTGGATCTGGCCCTCCCGGAATGTAACCTCCACCCTCTTCATCCTCGAGCACTTCCTGATCATCTTCGATCTCAACGCCATTATCAAGATCCCAGATAACCGCATCTTCATTCTCTGATTCGACACATTCTTCATCCTCAAACTCTTCTTTTTCCTCTTCAACTTCAAACTCCTCCTCTGGCTCCTCTTCAGCTTCAAATTCCTCCTCTGGCTCTTCTTCAGCTTCAAATTCCTCCTCTGGCTCCTCTTCAGCTTCAAATTCCTCCTCTGGCTCTTCTTCGGCTTCAAATTCCTCCTCTGGCTCCTCTTCAGCTTCAAATTTCTCCTCTGGCTCTTCTTCAGCTTCAAATTCCTCCTCTGGCTCTTCTTCACAAGGCTGAGGCTGGTCGATATGTTCTATTGGCATTTCCCCAGACATTGATGTTTCTCCTGGATCCTACTGAGGACTTCCAGCCGAATCATAATCACTATCCCTACCTTTCTTAAAGACTGCCCCACCCCGACTAATACTTCGAGTTCTCTATAATAAAAATCAAAACCCAAATCATGAGATCCAAAGGTTTTAGAATTTTATAAACCAAAGAATACATCAAAGGTTATATTTCAAAATTTATTCATTTTCAAAATTTTAATGTTTTATAAGACCATTGTTTAAAAATAATTTAAATCCATATTTAAAAAAAATGATTATCAGATGAGAAAATATATCTTTATATAGTTAGTTTTCTAAACAACTTATTCTTGTAATTCATAGATTCATATCTCTACATAACTGTTAAATTGTTATAGGTTTTTTTTTTCTAAGGAACTCGTTATTTGAAAATTATCTTTAAAAATTTACTAGTCTAAAATTCCAAATTTCTTTAGTAATAAACTTAGCAATTTTTTTTTCTAAAGATTCGAATTTCCAAAGAGTCCTATTTCTAAGGGAATGTCCAAGTCAAGAAGGGCAACCCATGGAAATACTCAAGGGTAACAACTAAAGTCACTAAATCCTGGATGATGAATTATTATCATCACAACCAAACCATATTCATTCCATATATATTTAGAAAAACATGTGCTTTACATAGAAAATATATTTTTGGGTAAAATTATTTCATTTACCCCTTTAAAACAATATTGTGTCCGTTGGCCTGGTTCAAGTGTTTAGAGATTCCTATCAATAACGTTAGCTACTCGTATTGACCAGAATCCATATGCCACTTAACCGATCAATTAACACAATACAAAACCATATTATATCATTAACAAGTACGCGCTCTCGTATATATATATATATATACGCTCAGACTAACCAAGCTACTACAGACTCTATTCCTTAAGGAGCAACTCGCTCGAACCTAGGTATTCACTCAACCTAGGGCTCTGATACCACAATGTCACGACCCATTTTTCCGTACCGATTTAAACCGACACTAAACCACTCTTGCCAGCTAAATAGTACGGAAAGACGGATAATGAAAGAAAAGAATGAAGGTAGAAATAGAAAGAAGATAGAAGAAAAGAGAACAAATCAGAATCTCACAGCGGATCGACTAAATTATAATATAAACCAACCTTTACATGAAACCAAAACTGTTACTTTATATATCATATACATGTTTTACATCAGAGTTACAACCATACAACTCGGACAGTTATATCAATCCTGTCCTTACAATCATATCCACATGACCAAACAGACTAAATATAAACATCTACGGGAATACGTTCCTGATCCAGCTCCTTTCCTGAACAGCTTCCACTCTTCCAGTTAAACCTGGAATACATATGCTCGGTCTGACCCGAGCATATAGGAAAAATACCAAGCCCGGGTCAGTCTGGTAAACCAGCGTGAGAAATACACTCAACTTGATTATTAAAGTTAAAAAAATCCTTGGAAACAAAAGCATCTCGTAAGACCACGCCACAAATAAACATGTCGGGTTTTTACCTTACGATAGCTAAAACACTTTTATAGAAATCCTCTGATATTATAATAGGGTCTATATACAATTACTTATAAAATAGCCGAAATTGTTACATTATTAAATTCCAGCTACTAGCCACAGAGTGGGTAATACAAACAAAACTCGTACAAGGCTCGTAGGGAGAATGGATTTCCATGAATGACTAGGCACTGGGGTACCACCTGCCACAGTACGGGGCCTAGATCACCGTACCGAGGATTACTCCCTTCATCCCCTGCAACACAAGGCCGGAACCATCCCTTACTGGACATTCCCAAGTGAGATCACCCCGCGGTTGGGATCAGCAACCGCACCACTAAGCCGAAAATAAAAGGGACATCTAGACTGGAATGACCTCACCCTGCTTGGGTGCTACCCACCTAGCCTTGCTGCATAACCCCTGATTTTCAGTCATTTCCATTTGATGAGGCTTCAGGCTAAGCGTTACCTTTTAGAACAATATCTCTTAGAATGCCCATCGTCCACCTGACAATGTTTTCGCAAGCATTCATCCATACAAGTCCGTCCCGGGTTCGAACGGAACCGAAAGAACTATTCCTACTACATCCATTTTGGAAATATCCTCAGGATTAGTAGCGACTAGCCCTTGCACTTCACTGCTCCATCTTCGCATCCAAACTCGTTTCCACAAAACGTACAAACTGGATCGAAGTGGTTTTTGAGAAATAAATCTCGATCCCGGTCTCTTCGAAACGATTAGCGTATTGTCCAATATTGATAGTCGGTTATTTAACTATCAATCAATACAACCAAGTTATTTCCCATTGCAACCATTAAGCCTTATTCATATTTCAAATCCTAATGGATTAAAATTTGCTAAGAAAGCTTATCCCTTTCGATATATATATAAAACCATTTCTGCCCAAAACATACTTATGAAGTTTTCAAATATTATTCATAAACTCCACTAAACCCTAAATTTGATTTCACCTCTTCGATTTCACCTCTTCCAAAAACTCCACTAAACCCTAAATTTGATTCACACCGCCGAACCAAACCCAAAATCGAAAAATGGCCACGGTGGTTGCCTTCACCCTGACCGCCTACTTCTATCAGAATCGACCTCGTCACCCCTCCTCCTCTACGTTGTCAGAAAATATTTTTTATTTGAAAACTGTTTATTTTTCGATCTCTCCACATAACCATCACTAAAAATTATGAATTACCCACTAAAAATCGTATTTTCATACAAGGATCGAGATTTCGTACTTAAATTCTAAATTTAGAAACATCAAATTTTTGACTTAAGTTGCGTCTCCACTGTAAAACAGTACTTTTACGAGTTTCACAAACCAATTCCATACAAGTTTATTTTTCCCACAAACTATACTTGCAAATGAACAATTTCCTAGTTTACATTAACCTAAAATAGAACTTGGGTGAAGAGATTTTGAATTTTGCAGGCAGGTTGAACACAAAATTTACATTACAGAGTAATTTTAAATTCCTAGGGTTTTACAAATTAGTTTCTCGCATCGATTCCAGAAAACTTGAAGTTGAAATTGAAATCTGAAATTTGAACGATTTTCCCTTTTAAAATCCCTTTGCTTTGAATTTGAATAGCAAGATCCAAACTATTTTCTTCCAGATAAAATGAACACTGTTTTCTTTTCTTCTAAATCTTTAATTTCTTAAGACATAAATAGAGCTTTGTTTTCTTGAATTATATGTTTTCAATTTTCCATGGTTCGAACTTGAGATGATTCATTTATAAAGATGCAGCTGCACCTGAGAACAGGGAACAAAGTTGACAAAAATATATGCTGGAGTTGCCATTATGTTGGCCTGCAATTTGATTTTACTCCTGCTAAAAAGATTGTGAAAGAACTATAGATTTTTGTTAGATATTTGTTTTTACTTTCATCAGACAATCTTACTGCCATGATCTTTGTTTGTTTTATTACTTCCTTTACTTACAGTAATAGGTGAACTTACTACTAATTTTCTTCTTTCAACTTACAGTAATAGGTTAGCTTACTTCTTAACTATATTACTGTTTCTTGTTTACACAGACATCTGTACTTAGATTAGAGCAAAGGCAGATATATGTATGTAGTGATGGAAACCATTTTCAATAACAAATACTTATATACGTACAGATTTGAACAAGGACAACTTTATATACATACTGACAGGAATCATTACAAAAGCATACACAGGTACTGTTTTAAGTATGTAATGGATATATTCCTTGGTTGTTGAATTAAGTATTTGTGTTTGGGGTGAAATAAAAATTTGAAAGGTAATTTAAATTAACATTCTAAGTCTTCCTAGCTTAAATTAGTATTTATTATATTATATTCTCTTGTTTCTTGCTTACTGTAAAAATTTACAGCCTCTTTGTTTACAAAAATGTTTGTTTTACTGACTAAAGATTTTCACTATCTTACATGAAGTTTTAACGTAATACAAAACTGTTTTTATTTAGCATTTATCTTAACAGATCATGACTTAAAGTCTTTGATTATTATGTATACTATAAAACCCTTTTAAAGTACTTCAGAAAATGGACAGCCTATATTTATTAATGTTTTAACATTTTTTTCATCACACTATCTATATTTAAATCAAAAATAAGAAAATAATACTTCATAGTGTATATACCTATGCAAATATATGTTACTTAAACCAAGGTTGCAAAGTAGCTTGAAAAATTATCTTTGCATTTGACTTAATTAAAATTTGCATTTGTCGTTCGTATTCTGAAATAAAGGCGAAATCTTAATAAATTAAAATAACCTCTTATCTTATTAATTTTAATATTTTTTTTATAGGAATACAAAGGGTTTTTAAACAGAACGTAACATTTTACATCAAAATATTCATATACATAAATTATAAATAAAATGACTTCAATATTAAATACTCGGTGTTATAACACTTCATAGTAGTATAAAATTATTATTAAATCCTTCTTATAAGTATATATATGATTATGTTTAAAATTTTATTTATAATATTGACATATATTATCTATGAATGTTCTAAATTACTTGTTATCTAGGTGTATATAGTTTTATCTAACTTATTACCACACATTTACACATTTCTGATTTAACATATACCATTATTTAGAAATACTTAATATTTCTTTTTAGTTAATACAGACAACATTATATATATACATATACCGGAATCTCACATTTCACTTTATTTTATTATTAATTTTATCCTAACTTTATATACATCTCTAAAAATTAATTTAATGTTATAACTTCATATTCTCGTTATAAATAAATTTATTGTTTCCGATATATATATAACTATTTGATTTTAATAAGTTTATATTCTCTAATATAGTTTATTTTATAGGATAAAATATACACATTAAATTCTAAATAAAATGCATATATGTTTCCAAAACAATCTGCACATAATATTTATTTATTTTTTTCTCAAAATAAAACATGTATGAGAAATTCCATTTAAACTGATCTAAAATTTAATATATACTTGAAAATTCAAATTATGTTGATTTGGAAAAATTTCATAAGATTATAAATTATTAATTTATGGAAATATTGTATATAAAAATACAATATTATTAAATATTATAAATTAACATTCACAACTCGAGATGTCTAAAATCCCGGGTCGTTACAAAAAGAAAGAGAAGAAAAAGAAAACAACACATCAGAATCTCACAACGGAACGATTTAAATATAATATAGAACATATACATAGTATCATATACATCAGAGTACACAACTATATATCTCAATTTAGACAGCTATAACATTTCTGTCTAATACAATACAAGACATCATACAGAATATCAACACAGCGGAAACTCTAACCATATATCTAAATGCTGAAGCCTCCTGCTCCAAAGCTCCTCCAGATTTCGTCAGGATAACCTGAATCACTTGACTACTCATATAGAATATGAGTACCCAAGAGTTTAATAAGACAGAAAATAAACACTCGGGTCAGACAGGGGTCTGGTGTGAGTAAACGGTTTAAGATTTGCTTAACTTTAGAAAAACCTTTGAAAAGAAAAGGTATCACGTAAGACTTCCCACACATAAACATGGAAAAGTTTTTACCTTACGCTAACCAAAACATTTGATAGGAAATCCAGTGATATTATAATAGTGTCTAGGGTTTTCAAGTAAATATGAAATAGCCGAAATTGTTACATTCATTAAATTCCAGCTACTAGCCACAAAAGTGTGTAATACAAACAAAACCGTAGGGTCTCGTAGGGAAAATGGGTTTCCAACAATGGCAGGGCTACTGGGGTACCGCCCGTCACAGTACGTGGCCTAGATCACCGTACCGAGAAGCCACCCTAACTCCCCTGCAACACAAGGCCGGGACCATTCCTTACTGAACAGTCCCGAACAAGACCACCCCGCAGTTGGCAGCAGACCAACTGCCCACACAGCCGAAATAAAAAGGGACTTCTAGACAGGGATGTATCTTGCTCTCCAGTGGGAGCGACCCACGAAGCCTTGCTGCACCTCCCATGTTTTAGCCATTCCCGGTTGATGAGGCTTGAGGCTGTGATTACCTTCATAGGACCAATTATCTTAGAATGCTCATCGTCCACCTGACGATGTGCTGAAAGCATTCAATCCATACAAGTTCGTTCCAGGTTCGAACGAAACCGAAGGCACTATCTCGTTGCACTCATTTTGGAATCACCCTCAGAGTCAACAACCATAGCCCTTGCACTCTGAATCACCATCTCGAATCTATAAGCACTATTCCGTCAAACTCATTACGGAATCACCCACAGAGTTATACTGACGTATAGCCCTTACACCTCGAGTCTTCACTTGCTCCACTTGGATTAACGACCTACGTTTAATTGGAATCGATGTGGTTTTCGGATATCCAAATATAGAAACCCGATCCCGGTCTCATCGAAACCAAACACCATTTTAATGTCCAAGTTATTCTTAAGGGATTTAAACAATAGATATTTAGAAAATATCACTTAACATAAATGGATGTATTCACAACACAGATAGATAATCATCTATTATCACATGCATCTATACATATCACAAAGCAGCATATATATCACATTCAGATATAGCATATTCACATCATCACCCATCAATCAATGTCATCCAACAACAACCAACATCATTAACTCATCCAATGATATATATCATCCAATCAATTATCATTCATAAACAAGTTTGATTTCAAACTTGATTAATTTTAATTAATCCTCAAATTAAATTAATCCTTAATTAATCACTTGGATTTATCTTCAATCCAACATCTCATTCATTAATTAATTACAAATTAATTAATTATCTAACATCACTTAATTATCCATTTCAATTAATCTTCCCTGATTAATTATCACTTAATTACTTTACGTAATTCTTACTTAATTACCATATTGATTAATCATCCTGATTAATTACTTCCAAATTATACCAAATAATTACCTCTTAATTACCTTCTAAATTAATCAACCTTGATTAATTATTCTCTAATTATTTTGATAATTATTCCTTAATTATCTTTTAATCATACCTGATTAATCACTTTAATTTAATCACATTGATTAATTAATTTTAATTAATCATATTTAATTGATTGCCTTTAATTAATCACCTTTGATTAATTACTTTAATTACATTTAGTAATTAAAACTTAATTATAAATGAATTATCCTTAAATTATTAATTAGTAATTAATTAATTATTTACATTAAATAATGATTACTTCATTAATTAAATTTCTTTCTTATTTAATTACTTTAACAAGTAATTAATCACTTGATCAATTACTCTTAATCCTTTTATTAATTAATCATTAATCAAATAATTTAAATCTTAACTAATTATTAATTAATTCTTTAATTAATAACTAAAGTGATTATTCCTTAATCACATTTACTTAATTACTTTTAATAAAGTAATTATCCTTTACTTAATTACCTCTAGTAATTAATCACTTAATTACTTTAATTACTTCCCTAAGTAATTATATTAGATTAATCCAAAGTGATTATCTTAATTAATCACAAATCAATTACTTAATTAATTATTTGACTTAATCATTTAAAGTTAATTAAATGATTCTTAACTTATTATATTAAAAGATTCTTAATTAAGAAACCATTATCTTAATTGAATCATTTATTAACAAATAAAACTCGATAATTAATAATAATTTAATTATCTCAATTATCTTTACAAATTTAATTATCTTTAAATAATCAAAACTTATAATTTCTTAAATTATAATTGATTTCTAAGCTTTAACCATTAATCCTTATTTAAAAATAAATTATTTTTTAAAAGTCAGTTATGATTAAAACAATTTTAAGTATTCAAATCAAACCTTTTTAAATCTTTAAAACTTTCCATAGTTACTAAATAAAAGTTAATACAACTTAATTCAAAATTACACTAATTTTATTTTAAACTTCCATATTTTATATATAAAAAACTTTGTTTAACCAACTTTAAAACAATTTAGTTTTATAAACAAACTTGTTTAACTCTTGTTTTAAAAACTTTATAAAAACCTTGCTGTTAATTTTTAAAACCTTTATAACTGTTTGAACCCCAAACAGAAACGAACCCTGCGAACTCAAATACACGAGCAAACTACAGAAAATTTCCGAGTAAAACTAGCAAAACCCCGAGTACTCCACTTTCCTTCTTGCTTCGAGTCAGCACGCCAAATACCCGATGCAATCTTCGAGTCCCCACCTTCTTCTCATTCCAGAACCCAACTTCCTGATACTCCTTGCACTGTGCAACGTGCACCGTCCACCTTTCCACCAGCGACCATCGTCGCAGCTCCGACAAGTCAACTTCAACCTCAACGTTCAAGCTTGACACACAGAAACTAGAAAAAAAAACGAGGATCAAAATCAAGCCCTCTGAACCCAAACGAGCTACACAGTTCGAAACCACATCGCCTGCAAACCAATCCTCCACGGCAACCCCCGGCCTCGAGTAACCTTGCCACCGCTGCCGTAACTTCCCCACGTCACCTCGAACCATAGCCCCACTCACGACAGCCTCCGGTATCCCCACGACACCGCGAAACCCCGATGAACACATTGGCCAAAAACAGGTAATAAAACCCTAACTCCTCGATTATCGGCCATCCCACTCAATTAAAAATTCATGAAGCATTTTTCGCATGATCGCTGAAGCCCCCTCCACCTTCATGACCAACGGCGATGTCCAATTCGCCGTGGTTAGCCATGATTTGGCCGAAAACCCCAAAATAGTAATTCACAAATTCCCCACTAAATACCAACCTAAAATTTATGATTTAACCCTTAAAAATCATAATTTCCTATCCTTATTTCAAACATGGAATCAAAGCTACAAATTTAATTCATAAAAATTTTGACACAATTTGATTACTACTGCAAACTTGAAAATTTCGAGCAAGTTTCCACTTTTAAATTCCTGTAATTATTTTTAAGAGTAATGTTACATGATTTCAAACTTCTTTCATTTACAAACCAAAAACTAATAGTTATTCAGCACTGAGATTTTGAATTTTAAAGAGAATCAAGCCAGAAAATGTCACAGCAGAGTTCATATAGTCATTCATCACTTGCACACATGCATGCACTCATTCAGATCCAAGAATTCAGAGAAACATATAATTTTCATACATAAAACAAAGATGAAATCAAGGTAGAACTATTTTTAAAATTCGTTTTACTCACCTGTACATTTGCAAAAAACAGAGAGCAGATCTGCATATTCTTTCCAGGCTTTCAATTCCCTTTTGCATGTTGAAGAGATGATTAATTTCCCGCTCTTGCATGTTGAAATCAATCTACTTGCAGTTGATTTCTGAGTTGCTTGATAAATTTTGAAGGTGATTTTGCATTTGATTTGAATATCCAGATTTACAGATTTGTATTCATCTTTGATTTGTTTTTGTTTACATTTTCCTTTTCAGTTTTGTATCAATTTTGTTGTAGAAGAGAGTAAAGGAATTCTTTTTTTTCTTCTGAAAATGAAACTCATTTGTATTTTACAATTAAATTTTAAATTAAATTATTAGAGAGAAAGACATTTGTCACATTCAAGTTCTTAATTAACTTACACATACACCCCTATGTTTACAAATGTCATTACACATCCTATAATGTTTACAAGTGTTTTTTATAAGTGTTATTATTGTTAAATTAATGTTTAACAAATGTTTTTAATATTTAATTAATATTTTAAATGTTATTTCCTTATTAATGATCTCTTTAAGCTATATATAAGTATTTGTGTAATGTTTTAGATAATTATAAAATGCTTCCATCTTATAAAAAATAAACTTTAGGCTTTCATTATCTTAAAAACAAATTCATATAGGCACTTTTAGATAACTTGTATTTTAATCAATTTAACTTAATCATTTGTTTATATATTGAGAAACTTAGTTTAACTCCTTATATAAATTTTTAAAACAATTTTATCTTATTAAAAACAAAAGCTAAAATATATGTTTATAAAATAAGAAATTAACTTTATTATTTAAAATTTAAATTTCAAATATCATTTCAAAGACATTAAATCAAATTATCATTTCAAATTTCAAAGCTAAATATATTCAAGTTTGAAAACTCTTATTAAATTCAAATTATAATTTTCCTATTTCAAATATATATACAAATATATATACACATTTCAAATAGAAACACATTCTAATATTAAATTTGTTATTTTCCAAATTAAATTTTAAAACAAATATCAAATCACAATATATACATTCATATATATTACAATTTGAATATAAAGTTTTATTACATTAAAAACTTCTTATTTACAAAAATAAACATTTCAAATATCAAATTATTATAAATTTCAAAAGAATTTAATCTTGCTTATTCATATTGTTAAGAAAATGTTTATAGATATTAACTAATTATTATTATTAATCTTTAAAATAAATTTTAACTTGTCAATTTATAATATAAAATGATCAAATCAATTTAATTATTATCAAAGATTATTAAATTGATATTGCTCAAAATTCCGGGTCGTCACATTCCTTCCCCCTTAAAAGAATTTCGTCCCCGAAATTTAAAAGCAAAGATAATTTAATAACCCAGTTAAAGAATTTAAATTCCTATCAGCAATCAAACAATCAATCATAGCAACCAATTCAAACAAATAATTTTATCTATTCAGACAAAATTCTGAATAGAACTTACTAATATTATTAAGAGTTTTCCAGATACCTATACTGGAATACTCGCTCTACAGAATCTTAAGTAACTACACTATTAAAACCAAGAACTCCCTCATCTGATCCTACAAATCTGAACAAGATATCAGACTAAACTCAAAACCAGCTCAACTACCAGATCCTTCTGAACTGCTGATTCTATCACTCGAAGAATCATACACTTATTCCTCAGAGATATGTGAAATACCATGAATTCCAGCTATCCGAACTGGCAATTCAATTCTGTAGATCAAAATCAAATCTTCAGAGAACACAGACAACTCAAAATACTTCCAGAGAGAACTCTCCAGTTTTACCCAGTCTTATATCTCCTTTGATTGGATAAAACTAAAACAATATCCAAATTCCAACTTCACATTCCAAATCTCCTTAATTCTTAATTGCCCAATTCTTCAGATGAGCCCGAGTCACCTTCAATATCCCTGATCAGCCTAACCCTTGCTGATTTCTTCATGAAACAAAGTGGACCAACTCAAACCAAATCTCCAGGTCCTACTCAACAAAATGGCTTTCCTAAAAATAATTTGCTGAAATCCAAAAACACAACTCTATACCACAGGCATCAATGGACTTCAAATATATATCTCATATCTGAAATAGCCAAATAGTTGCACTTGACAACTTTAACTACCAAATCCAGAAAATTCCTTCAGACTTGAATTTCCTGTAGAAATCCTCTACTGCAACCTCCGGTTGCTCCCATACCATAAAAACTGCCGACTCGCTTCCGCTGCACAGCTCTGATCTAGAGCAGATAAGAATGCTATCGAAGAACTCTAGCACAATCTTCCTCTATACACTGCTCATCCCATTCATAAAAATCTTAGTGACCATTCTACTTGGTCAAAACTTCTCAACAGAATCTTAACTTAGAATAAGATGGTCAATCCTTCTCCAAAGAATCTTGTGCTGCCTCACCAAACTCTTCTCGCTCCAAGAGTCATCCCACTACAAGGTTGAACCATCAAAATTACTCCTGGATTCCAAGTTGATAAGAGAACTCAATCTTCGATTCAGGTCAACTTCTGAATCCCTCAAAAACATTTGGAGAACCTCCGACTACTTCATAGCTTCCATATCTTTCACCTCTATTTGATATATCTCAATCTCAAATCAAAGAATACTCCAAGATTCCCCAAACTAATCGCAAGTCACTTTTGCGATCTCTCTCAGTTCAAATTCCAAAGAACTGTCTTCACCAACTAGAACAACTTTTCCTATCCAAGATCAATCTTCAAGAATGGCTTACTTATCAGAAACAGATAGATCACTTCCAACAGATATCTCGCTCTGCTGAGCCTCCCAAAAGAAAAGAATAAGCCTTCACTATCTGCCCGGTCTGCTGATAGTAGAATCCCAAAGATTACTGAATCATCGAAGAAATAGATCCATGCTGCTACTTCCAAACTTCACTTCAAAGATACTACTGAGCCAAAAGATCTTCCTTAACCACAAACTCCTGAAACTCAAAACTATCACCCAATTCCACTAAAACATCCTTGAGACGAGTAGACATCTTCTCAAGAAACTCGGCTCCAAACCAATCATCAATCCACTTATCTTCTTAAGGAAAAAAATGAGACCATGTCTGAAATGGGGTAACTCATTGACCTTAGTCTCCTACTTAAATAAAGATAAAATACCCTTACTTGAGATCCAGAGAATCTCTAAACATTCGAATCTTCCTTGCAGTAGACATCAATGCTCTTCCAACACCATCTAAATCTGGCTCCAAAAGAATCATCTTCAGAACCATCTATGGATACTGCATCTCATCACACAGCTATTCCTTCTTGAAGCCACCAAGATACCACCACTGCTTCTGCTCAGCTGACAACTCAACTCTTGGAAATCCCTGCTCACTCGAGAGCAAATCTGCCTCATACTTCAAGAATATACTTCAATTCTTGGAAATACTTCCTCTGGACTCAAAGAAATCCTCATACCAATCTACACAACTTATTCGAGACGGTATTAGATCTACAATCTCGATAAACACCTCCAACCACAATATATAAGCCTCAACCAATAGTGGCAGTCGTGTTCCACACACTCCTACCTTATCCACCTTTATAACCTATGTTGGAAAATCTGAACAGATAACCCAACAGATTAGGTAGTTATATAAATATATATATTTTTATAAAAATTACAAGTACGCTCTCTCAAGATAGACACCATTACAGAGCCTAGGTATTCACTCAACCTAACGCTCTGATACCAGCTGTAGTGACCCGACTTTCCACTCCCGGAAAATCGCATCACTAATTAAGAAAGAAAGGGATAAAAGAAGAAAAGAAAGAGAAGAAAAAGAAAACAACACATCAGAATCTCACAGCGGAACGATTTAAATATAATATAGAACATATACATAGTATCACATACATCAGAGTACACAACTATATATCTCAATTTAGACAGTTATAACATTTCTGTCTAATACAATACAAGACATCATACAGAATATCAACACAGCGGAAACTCTAACCATATATCTAAACGTTGAAGCCTCCTGCTCCAAAGCTCCTCCAGATTTCGTCAAGAGATAACCTGAATCACTTGACTACTCATATAGAATATGAGTACCCAAGAGTTTAATAAAACAGAAAATAAACACTCGGGTCAGACAAGGGTCTGGTGTGAGTAAACGGTTTAAGATTGCTTAACTTTAGAAAAACCTTTGAAAAGAAAAGGTATCACGTAAGACTTCCCACACATAAACATGGAAAAGTTTTTACCTTACGCTAACCAAAACATTTGATAGGAAATCCAGTGATATTATAATAGTGTCTAGGGTTTTCAAGTAAATATGAAATAGCCGAAATTGTTACATTCATTAATTCCAGCTACTAGCCACAAAAGTGGGTAATACAAACAAAACCGTAGGGTCTCGTAGGGAAAATGGGTTTCCAACAATGGCAGGGCTACTGGGGTACCGCCCGTCACAGTACGTGGCCTAGATCACCGTACCGAGGAGCCACCCTAACTCCCCTGCAACACAAGGCCGGGACCATTCCTTACTGAACAGTCCCGAACAAGACCACCCCACAGTTGGCTGCAGACCAACTGCCCACATAGCCGAAATAAAAAGGGACTTCTAGACAGGGATGTATCTTGTTCTCTAGTGGGAGCGACCCACGAAGCCTTGCTGCACCTCCCCTGTTTTAGCCATTCCCGGTTGATGAGGCTTGAGGCTGCGATTATCTTTATAGGACCAATTATCTTAGAATGCTCATCGTCCACCTGACGATGTGCTGAAAGCATTCAATCCATACAAGTTCGTTCCGAGTTCGAACGAAACCGAAGGCACTATCTCGTTGCACTCATTTTGGAATCACCCTCAGAGTCAACGACCATAGCCCTTGCACTCCGAATCACCATCTCGAATCTATAAGCACTATTCCGTCAAACAAACTGACGTATAGCCCTTACACCTCGAGTCTTCACTTGCTCCACTTGGATTAACGACCTACGTTTAATTGGAATCGATGTGGTTTTCGGATATCCAAATATGGAAACCCGATCCCGATCTCATCGAAACCAAACGCCATTTTAATGTCCAAGTTATTCTTAAGGGATTTAAACAATAGATATTTAGAAAATATCACTTAACATAAGTGGATGTATTCACAACACAGATAGATAATCATCTATTATCACATGCATCTATACATATCACAAAGCAGCATATATATCACATTCAGATATAGCTTATTCACATCATCACCCATCAATCAATGTCATCCAACAACAACCAACATCATTAACTCATCCAATGATATATATCATCCAATCAATTATCATTCATAAACAAGTTTGATTTCAAACTTGATTAATTTTAATTAATCCTTAAATTAAATTAATCCTTAATTAATCACTTGGATTTATCTTCAATCCAACATCTTATTCATTAATTAATTACAAATTAATTAATTATCTAAAATCACTTAATTATCCATTTCAATTAATCTTCCTTGATTAATTATCACTTAATTACTTTAAGTAATTCTTACTTAATTACCATATTGATTAATCATCCTGATTAATTACTTCCAAATTATACCAAATAATTACCACTTAATTACCTTCTAAATTAATCAACCTTGATTAATTATTCTCTAATTATTTTGATAATTATTCCTTAATTATCTTTTAATCGTACCTGATTAATCACTTTAATTTAATCACATTGATTAATTGCTTTTAATTAATCATATTTAATTGATTACTTTTAATTAATCACCTTTGATTAATTACTTTAATTACATTTAGTAATTAAAACTTAATTATAAATGAATTATCCTTAAATTATTAATTAACAATTAATTAATTATTTACATTAAATAGTGGTTACTTCATTAATTAAATTTCTTTCTTAATTAATTACTTTAACAAGTAATTAATCACTTGATCAATTACTCTTAATCCTTTTATTAATTAATCATTAATCAAATAATTTAAATCTTAACTAATTATTAATTAATTCTTTAATTAATAACTAAAGTGATTATTCCTTAATCACATTTACTTAATTACTTTTAATAAAGTAATTATCCTTTACTTAATTACCTCCAGTAATTAATCACTTAACTACTTTAATTACTTCCCTAAGTAATTATATTAGATTAATCCAAAGTGATTATCTTAATTAATCACAAATCAATTACATAATTAATTATTTAACTTAATCATTTAAAATTAATTAAATGATTCTTAACTTATTATATTAAAAGATTCTTAATTAAGAAACCATTATCTTAATTAAATCATTTATTAACAAATAAAACTCGATAATTAAAAATAATTTAATTATCTCAATTATCTTTACAAATTTAATTATCTTTAAATAATCAAAACTTATAATTTATTAAAATATAATTGATTTCTAAGCTTTAACCATTAATCCTTATTTAAAAATAAATTATTTTTTAAAAGTCAGTTATGATTAAAACAATTTTAAATATTCAAATCAAACCTTTTTAAATCATTAAAACTTTCCATAGTTACTAAATAAAAGTTAATACAACTTAATTCAAAATTACACTAATTTTATTTTAAACTTCCATATTTTATATATATAAAACTTTGTTTAACCAACTTTAAAACAATTTAGTTTTATAAACAAACTTGTTTAACTCTTGTTTTAAAAACTTTATAAAAACCTTGCTGTTAATTTTTAAAACCTTTATAACTGTTTGAACCCCAAATAGAAACGAACCCTGCGAACTCAAATACACGAGCAAACTACAGAAAATTTCCGAGTAAAACTAGCAAAACCCCGAGTACTCCACTTTCCTTCTTGCTTCGAGTCAGCACGCCAAATACCCGATGCAATCTTCGAGTCCCCACCTTCTTCTCATTCCAGAACCCAACTTCCTGATACTCCTTGCACCGTGCAACGTGCACCGTCCACCTTTCCACCAGCGACCATCGTCGCAGCTCCGATAAGTCAACTTCGACCCCAACGTTCAAGCTTGACACACCGAAACTAGAAAAAAAACGAGGATCAAAATCAAGCCCTCTGAACCCAAACGAGCTACACAGTTCGAAACCACATCGCCTGCAAACCAATCCTCCACGGCAACCCCCGGCCTCGAGTAACCTTGCCACCGCTGCCGTAACTTCCCCACGTCACCTCGAACCATAGCCCCACTCGCGACAGCCTCCGGTATCCCCACGACACCGCGAAACCACGATGAACACATCGGCCAAAAACAGGTAATAAAACCCTAACTCCTCGATTATCGGCCATCCCACTCAATTAAAAATTCATGAAGCATTTTTCGCATGATCACTGAAGCCCCCTCCACCTTCATGACCAACGGCGATGTCCAATTCGCCGTGGTTAGCCATGATTTGGCCGAAAACCCCAAAATAGTAATTCAAAAATTCCCCACTAAATACCAATCTAAAATTTATGATTTAACCCTTAAGAATCATAATTTCCTATCCTTATTTCAAACATGGAATCAAAGCTACAAATTTAATTCATAAATTTTTTTACACAATTTGATTACTTTTGCAAATTTGAAAATTTCGAGCAAGTTTCCACTTTTAAATTCCTGTCATTATTTTTAAGAGTAATGTTACATGATTTCAAACTTCTTTCATTTACAAACCAAAAACTAATAGTTATTCAGCACTGAGATTTTGAATTTTAAAGAGAATCAAGCCAGAAAATGTCACAGCAGAGTTCATATAGTCATTCATCACTTGCACACATGCATGCACTCATTCAGATCCAAGAACTCAGAGAAACATATAATTTTCATACATAAAACAAAGATGAAATCAAGATAAAACTGTTTTTAAAATTCGTTTTACTCACCTGTACATTTGCAGAAAACAGAGAGCAGATCTGCATATTCTTTCCAGGCTTTCAATTCCCTTTTGCATGTTGAAGAGATGATTAATTTCCAGCTCTTGCATGTTGAAATCAATCTACTTGCAGTTGATTTCTGAGTTGTTTGATAAATTTTGAAGGTGATTTTGCATTTGATTTGAATATCCAGATTTACAGATTTGTACTCATCTTTGATTTGTTTTTGTTTACATTTTCCTTTTCAGTTTTGTATTAATTTTGTTGTAGAAGAGAGTAAAGGAATTCTTTTTTTTTCTTCTGAAAATGAAGCTCATTTGTATTTTACAATTTAATTTTAAATTACGTTATTAGAGAGAAAGATATTTGTCACATTCAAGTTCTTAATTAACTTACACATACACCCCTATGTTTACAAATGTCCTTACACATCCTATAATGTTTACAAGTGTTTTTTATAAGTGTTATTATTGTTAAATTAATGTTTAACAAATGTTTTTAATATTTAATTAATATTTTAAATGTTATTTCCTTATTAATGATCTCTTTAAGCTATATATAAGTATTTGTGTAATGTTTTAGATAATTATAAAATGCTTCCATCTTATAAAAAAATAAACTTTAGGCTTTCATTATCTTAAAAACAAATTCATATAGGCACTTTTAAATAACTTGTATTTTAATCAGTTTAACTTAATCATTTGTTTATATATTGAGAAACTTAGTTTAACTCCTTATATAAATTTTTAAAACAATTTTATCTTATTAAAAACAAAAGCTTAAATATATATTTATAAAATAAGAAATTACCTTTATTATTTAAAATTTAAATTTCAAATATCATTTCAAACACATTAAATCAAATTATCATTTCAAATTTCAAAACTAAATATATTCAAGTTTGAAAATTCTTATTAAATTCAAATTAATAATTTTCCTATTTCAAATATACATACAAATATATATACACATTTCAAATAGGAACACATTCTAATATTAAATTTGTTAATTTCCAAATTAAATTTTAAAACAAATATCAAATCACAATATATACATTCATATATATTACAATTTGAATATAAAGTTTTATTACATTAAAAACTTCTTATTTACCAAAATAAATATTTCAAATATCAAATTATTATAAATTTCAAAAGAATTTAATCTTGCTTATTCATATTGTTAAGAAAATGTTTACAGATATTAACTAATTATTATTATTAATTTTTAAAATAAATTTTAACTTGTCAATTTATAATATAAAATGATCAAATCAATTTAATTATTATCAAAGATTATTAAATTGATATTGCTCAAAATTCCGGGTCGTCACTTATAGTATATCTATAACCAACCTAAAACTAAATTTATCAAAATCATATCATCCATGGAACTAATATTAATTGCATAATGTAATGATTTCACTCAATTTAGCGTGCTGGAGACACTACAAGAAAGGCTTCGTATAGCGGCGGCTAGCGAGGGCTAAAAAAAGCGGTCATCGCTAGCCGTCGCTATACGCAATATACAGATCCAAGCCGAGAGTAGCAGATTCACTTCACTTGCTCCCCCAAAACCTTTCTCCTTCCCCCAATCTGTCGCCCCCTTCACCGTAGCCACCGCCCCAGCCTTCAACGCCTCCAAATCACCCAAATTTGTGTCGGTATGCTCCTAATCTCTTGTTTGAATGTAAATTTGATGTTTTTAGGTTTAGTTTAAACCCTAATTCAATTATGATTTGTTGTAAAATTGAGATTTGTTGTTAAATTGGGTATTAGTAGTGTTGTTAAATTAGGTATTAGTAGTGTTGTATGTTAATTTGGTAGATTAATTAGTTTATTATCATGAACTTGAATTAAGTATTACATTAATTAGTTTATCATGATCAAGTTGAATAAATGTTGATGTAGATAATTAGTGTTGGCGATTAACATGGTTAGTTGTTTTAGGTGAAAAAATAGTGTATATTAATGATTAACTTGGTTATTGATAAATTTACATGAAAGTATTTCATAGTTTATGAAATTCATAAATTACAAATTTAAGTTGTTAAGTGAATTTAAATTGACAAATTTTTATTTAATAATTAGTTTTTTTTATTGTTTTCTAATTATCTATTTGATAATTAGAATTTGTTGTTTTCTAATTATATTCATTGATAATTCTTATATTTACCCTGTTGATTGAGAGACGGCTAGCGACGGCCATTTTAATAATTTTAGCGATGACTAGCGACAGCCAAAATGCAAAAGGTTGTATATATTGTAAAAAATAAAGTTTGTACAAAAAATTAAAAAATGAATATGAAAACATTAAATATTCTGCAAATATCTAATTTATTTTAAAAAATAATAGGAAATGACTTTAAAAACAACTAATATTGTACTAAAATCGATTTTGTAAAGAAATTAAGAAATGAATATAATAACAACAAATAGACACATAAAATCTATGTCGTAAAAAAATAAAGAAATGAATATTGAACTAAAATTGCTAATTGAATGTTGAACTAAAATTTAAATACACAAATTTTTGAAATAAAATATAAATAGTTGAAACATTGTCAAAATTTGAAAAGAACAACAATATTTGATAAAATTTTAAAAAAAAAATTATCCCTTAGATTGGCTTTGGCCCCGTCTGGCAAGTGTTGTATATGATCGTTAATGGATGTTCGTTTTGTAACGGAACAGATATTTATATTCATCTGATACAATATTTGTTGGATTTGTCCCTGTATTGGATAAGTTACAAACACAATAAAGTAATTATATATTATAAATCATTTTATTTTAAATGGCTACAAAATTTCGACAGCACTTCCTTTACGTTCCCTGTGTACACGCATTTGTGTACGATACAGGGAACATAAGGGAAGTGCTGCCAAAATTTTGTTGAACCGTTTAATCTGAAATGATTTATAAAATGTAATTACATTATTGTGTTTGTAATGGGAAGTAGGATGACTGACCACCAAAGTGAAAACCAAAATACCAAAAAATAAAAAATAAATTGAAGTTTATATTTTGAATTTTCCGGAATGATGAATTGTTTACAATGGAGAATGGTAGAAAATTAATAATTTAAATTGTGTAACATACATTTTCAAATCAGGAAAAATGTGCAATTATTTTCTCGACCGTACTTGGATGTATGAAGTCAGAACTGGAAAGAAGGGATCAATAAAGCAACATTTTTACAACGGTGTACACGAATTTATTAGATTTGCTAAATCTAATAACTGAAACAATACAGAAATTCGTTGCCCGTGTAGTAAGTGCCAACATTTGAAGCATTGGAAACCGGATATAGTTGAAGTACATTTGTATCAATATGGTTTCGTGCCTGATTATTATTTCTGGGATCGTCATGGAGAACTTGTTGAACCTACAGCTAATACTGAAGTTCTAGATGACGGTAATATGATGACGAATCCGATAGAAAATATGGTGGATGATGCAACATGATCAATGTTTCCTACAACTGAAGCTGTCGATGAAGACGAAAATGTCGAAGAAGAACCGGCTGCGAGAGCTAAAAAAATATACGATTTGTTGGATTGTGCTAAGAGGCCGTTGTGGGACGGATGTAAAAGCGGAACCAAACTTTCAGTAACCGCCGAATACATAACTATGAAATCAAAATTCAACCTTACGGAAGCTGCATTTACAGCAGTTGTACAAACTGCAAAACAACACATGCCACCCAATAATCTGATGTGCAATAGTCATTATAAAGTAAAAAAATTGATGTCCGCTTTCGGTCTACCGTATGAGAAGATAGATGCATGTGTGAAAGGTTGCATGTTGTATTGGAAAGACGATGTTGACCTCAGAAAATGCAAAATATGTAACGAAGAAAGATACAAACCAAGAAAGAAGAAAGGGAAAGAAGTCCCGTACAAGAGAATGCATTATTTACCCTTCACTCCCAGACTTCAAAGATTATATGCATCTTCTGCTACGGCCTGTCATATGCGATGGCATAGTGTGAGAACAGCGGAAGAAGGAACTTTGATACATCCATCCGACGGTGAAGCATGGAAACATTTCGATAAGACTTATTCCGCATTTGCTGCGGAAAGCCGTAATGTCAGACTTAGTTTATGTACGGATGGATTTTCACAGTTTGGTAGTAAATATTCATTCTGGCCAATTATCGTTACTCCGTATAATTTACCTCCATGGATGTGTATGAAAACACCATATATGTTTCTCACCACTATCGTTGTAACAACCCGCATATTTATCGATTTTATATTTAAATATTTTATTTAAATATTTTATCGTTAGTCGGATTTTAGTCCGAAAAGCTACCTTTTGCATACGGTCGAATTAGGGCTCGGGACCACTCCCATTGAGTTTAAAATGCCGTTTGCGACCTTTTTGAGTATAAGCTTCGATATGTTTGGAGAAAGTTGATTTCTGCTACTTTTTACTTTGGGTTTGGTTTTTTGGGCTCAACCCTATGTTAACTTATCCTCAAATCTGAGCCACTCTTCCCCCACTCACCCTCATTCTCTTCTCATTTCAGTTTTCAGAGTGTTAATGGTGGGAGAGATTGGAAATTAAAATTCCAAAACCCTAGTTTCTCTTGCTAATCAAATTCCTTGCTCCAAACTCAAGAAGAACCCATTGGTAAGCTTCTCTTCTTCTTCTCCAACTTATTCTCTTCCCAATTTCAGAAATTCCTAATCCTAATTTCGGGAATGTTCTTATTTTTGAGCTTAGATTCAAGCTCATTTGAGTTGTGATTGAAGAGAGGTTGATTCTCCATTTGCTTTCAAGCTTCTTCTTGTTCGATTTTGTGAAAAGGTGAGATTTTTATCTCACATCTATGACTATAATTATCTTTGGTTGTTGGGTATGAATTCCTAACACTTCTTCATGTGCATTTGCTCTTGATTTGGATTGGTTTTGTGAATATTCCAATTTTTGGGTTTTTTTTAAGTCAAATTTGTGTAAAATCCTTTTATGGATGTTTGATCATGCTTTTGGTGATGCATCGAGGAGCATATAGGGTCGGGTTGCAGATTGGCATAAACCCTTAGAGCCAATGTTCGTCCGATTGCATTTTGGAAGAGTTTGCTCTTCATTTGAATAAGGCTGAAAAACAGCCCACGCATGATTCAGTCGACTGAAAAACTCTGTTCAGTCGACTGAACCTGAAACCCGAGAGTTTCCAGGCATGATTCAGTCGACTGACTCTGCACAGTCGACTGAAACTGGAAACAGAAAGTTTTCTGAACCTGAAAAATTTCCATGTACAGGGTCAGTCGACTGAAAATCTCTGTTCAGTCGACTGAACCTGCTGTTTGAGTCCAATTTGCCTTTTTGGATTGAAATTCCAATTTAAATCGCTTTGTGATAATCCTATTTGTTGTTATCATCTATTATGACTTTGATGACTCTTTTTAGGGATTTTTGAATATCCATTTCGATGGATCCTTTATCGATTTCGTTGGATTTTATTCACGTCTTCGTATGTGAATTTTTGTGATTGATTGTTCTTACAATCTTCTTCGTGATTTGTCACTTTAAAAATATAAAGGTTTTCTATACTAGTAGTAAATATCAAAACCCTTTCCTCAAAAGATTTCAATACTATTTTAATACCAAATTCGTTTATAAAACCGTTTTCCAATCTATTAGTATATACAAACCTTTACCTCACTCGTATGAGAAATCTAATTAAACGGCTTAGTAAAACAAGTGGTATGAAACGCTTGCGTTTACTTTGTCGGTTAATTCTTGGACTTGTTCGATTGAACCTCTTGTGATAATTTTCTAGTGGAGATTTACAGTTTGTTCGTAAATATTTAAGTTAAGCAAGTGGTTATGGGACATGAAGCTAAACTCATATATTTACTAGCTTAGTGTAATTGACACTTCTCGATGATCATGACGATCATTTTTTGTGATTTAGACTAGCAATGTGCGATGTCTCTTTGTCTGCGTGGGAGACTAAACCCCGTTCGTGTGTCAAATTTATGGTGTAGCAACCCACGGTCTTCTGGCCATTCGTGTGTCAGGTCTTCGGACCATTCGTGTGTCAAATTTATGGTTAGCTACCATGAGATAGCTTCTCGTTCATGTGTTACAGCTGTTGGTGAGTTTTCATGCTCCCGTTCATGTGATAGGCCTTCCCCCCTTTGTGATTTCTGGATTTCTTGTGTAGATTCCTAGAATTTGTGTTTCACCAATTTTCGTGATTTCCATTGATAAGTTTTATCAATATTTGTGCATTGGTGAATTTGTGTGTCATTGACTTTAGTGATTTCTGGATTTCTTGTGTAGTCTTCTGGAATTTGTGTGTCATTGACTTTAGTGATTTCTGGATTTCTTGTGTAGTCTTCTGGAATTTGTGCGTCATTGACTTTTGTGATTGACATTTATATTATCGTCAATATTTATAGTATGGTGAACGAAATAAGAAGTATGACGTTTCTTAGATTTTTGTGTAGATCTGGTGACATTGATTAATCTCTTGATGATTATCAACTAAGTATGTATGTATATATATATATCACAGCTTGGCATTGTGATTATTATGTGTTTAGTCATATCTCTTATTCTATATTGTTTCATCTGATATATATAGTTAGACTGATCCGTTTATTATTTTCTTATTAAATAATACTCGGGTCAGACCGAGATGTTACAGGTGCTTCTGCTTGACTTCTCATCCGGGATTAACTCCTTGACTTTTGGGTTAACTACTTAGATTAGTAGTTATTTTGCTGTATACATTTGAGATATAGACTCCTTAATGTATACTTATTCTTTTGTGTAATTCGTGTAACTATTCATTCGTGATATTGTGGATCTTTTTAGACCACTACTCTGATGTACACTTTCTAGTGTAGTATTCATATCTTATTCCGCCTTTGTGATATGAATTGTCTGTGACTGATTTGTGTTATGCTTATTTCTATATTTGTTTTTCGAAGGATTTATATAGCCACCGTGTAGTAGCTTTGAGTTTGTGTCGGTATGTCGGATTTCCTCTTGAAATAGAATGCATGTTATATTATCTGACATATCGGTGCTCGCACAAAGAAATTACATGGATGGTCGCTCCTCAACAGCCTTATTCTCCGTGCTAGTCGACAGCATTCACCGTAATGTTCTTGGCTAGTGTGGGTATAGAGGTGGGGCGTCACAGCTTGGTATCAGAGCCAAACTTCGGAACAGTATAGAATATTATAACAAGGATCATCGTCCTAAGTCTTTCTTAGGAGTTGTGCTTTAGGATTTTATTCGGGTCTTCGTACTGTTCTATCCTATTTTCTTTATGATTCCTTGTTTTATCTATCAAGATTGCTTGATATTCAATTTGGTGAATAACCTTTTCTTCTTCTTCTTTCTTTCTAAAGGAAGAGAAATGTCTAGACCAGGCCGTCCCAGAGCCGTGCCATCTAGCACTCCACCCCAAGATGGAGTTTTTATGACTGCTCAACAGCTTCTTGATTTGGTAACAAATGCTCAAGCAGCTAGAGCTAACCCGGAACCTACTCACCCAAAGTCGGGATTTGCACGCTTGTATAGAGATTACACTAATTTGGGTGGGGAATCATTCAAAGGTTCCGAAACTGTTATTGAAGTACAGGCTTGGCTAAGGTCATGCGATCGCATCTTTTCGCGCATGAATCTTATTGACCTTCACCGAGTTCAGGTGGCCTCTAGTATGCTCCGAGAAAGAGCATTGGATTGGTACGAGCTTCTTATTTCTGAGATTAATGAAGCAGATCTCACTTGGGAGAGATTCCGAGAACGCTTCGAGTTAAAATTCGTACCAGAAGCTGAAAAAGTGACATTGGCTCGACGATTTATAGACCTTGTTCAAGGTGAGTCCTCCGTGACTGATTACGTCGCCTCCTTCGAGTCGCTTTCCAAATATGGGGTTGAATACATCAACACCCCTCTGAAGAAGAATCAGAGATTTGTTTATGGCTTAAACAAAAGTCTCAAGAAGCCATTACTTCTAAAGTTAGAAGTTTCTTTCGACCAACTCGTTGATATCGCTCTTCGTCTTGAAGAGGCGGATAGAGAGAATGATGTTGAAGTGGTGGGTTCCAAACCAAACTTCAACAACAGAAAGAGGCCAAACAAATTTAAAGGCCCTTATCCCAATAAGAAAGGGAAGCAAGCAACTCCTGCTGAAAAGACCTTTTCCTCTACTCAAGGGAAATGCTATAATTGTGGTTCGAAAGACCATTTTGCGAACAAGTGTTCAAAGCCTCGTACTTGTCGCTATTGCAAAAGCCCGGACCATTTTATGCATGTATGTCCCAAACTTCAAAATAAGAGGGAGGGAAAGTTAAATGTTGCCCAAGCCCATGGCAACACATCTCGTGGCCAAGGTATTTCTAATTCGATTCTAGATGGAATTATTTTGTCTCATGATCATCCTATTCGAGTTCTTTTTGATACGGGTGCGTCCCATTCTTTTATATCAAAAGAACTTGTTGATACCTTTTCTTTGGATGTTTTGTGTTTAATGACTTCTTTGAGAATTGCGAATCCGGTTGGTGGATCCGCAACAATCAGTTTATTGTGTAAAGATGTCGAGATTATTTTGTGTGATTTATCTTTCCGAGCCGATTTGCATGTCATGCGTTACTTAGGCTTTGGAATGATTTTGGAAATGGATTGGCTTAACCGTTATGAAGCTCATATCCTATGTCCTGAGCGGACTATTCATCTTCGACATCCTCAATCTGTTAATCAGGTTTCTGCTATTCTTAAAGATTCGGATTCTGCTTTGGTTGCATCTTTATATTCTTTAAATCCTCGTGATGACGATGATGATGATGAGGGTGATATTATTTCTCTTATTCACGTCGTTTGTGAATTTTCCGACATATTCGAGCCCGTTTTAGGATTACCACCTAAGCGAGCAATTGAGTTCAGAATTAATCTTATTCTGGGAGCTCAACCTATCACTCATCCCCCTTATCGTATGTCCAATAAAGAAAACGAGGAGATGCGTAAACAATTGTCTGAATCGGAAACGAAGCAATTTATTCGCTCTAGTTCCTCGCCTTGGGGAGCTTCAGCTATTTTTGTGAAGAAATCCGATGGTACACTTAGGCTTTGCGTTGACTACCGCAAGCTTAATGATCTTACTATCAAAAATAAATATCCTTTACCTCGGATTGATGATCTATTCGATCAACTTAGTGGTGCCAGAGTCTTTTCACAATTGGACTTGGCTACCGGTTTTCATCAGCTTCGTATTGCGGAGGATAGCATTCCTTTGACATCGTTCCGCACTCGGTATGGATCTTATGAATGGCTTGTTATGCCATTTGGGTTAACTAATGCCCCGGCTTATTTCGTTGACTTAATGAATCGAGTTTTCAAAGATTTTCTTGATCGATTTGTTCTCATCTTTATTGATGATATTCTTGTGTATTCTAAAACCGAGGAGGAGCATGAAAAACATCTTCGGATTGTGTTGGAAACTCTGAGGAGTAATCAATTAAAGGCAAAATTTTCTAAGTGCCACTTTTGGCAAGCTCGCGTGAAGTTTCTCGGTCACATTATTTCTGAATCCGGAATTTCCGTGGATCCTTCAAAGATTGAAGCGATTCAAGGTTGGAAGAGACCGGAGAGTGTGACAGAGATTCGTAGTTTTCTCGGATTGGCAGGCTATTACCGTCGTTTTATCAAAGACTTTTCTAAAATTGCCGTGACTCTCACTAGCTTGACAAAGAAAGGTGTTAAATACATTTGGTCGGACAAATGTGAAGCTTCTTTTCAGAAATTAAAAGAACTTCTTTCTGATGCTCCTATTCTTGTTATTCCCGATGGGAATCAAGATTTCGTTGTTTATACCGATGCTAGTCGCATTGGTTTGGGTGCCGTTCTTATGCAAAAGGAACGCGTTATTGCTTATGCTTCTAGGCAATTAAAGCCTGTTGAGACTAGATATGCCACTCATGATTTAGAGCTTGCGGCTATTGTTTTTGCTCTTCGGATTTGGCGTCATTATCTCTTAGGGGAGAAATTTGTTCTTTACACAGATCATAAGTCTTTGAAATATTTATTCTCTCAAAAAGAGCTTAATTTGCGTCAACAGCGTTGGCTCGAATTTCTTGCACCATATGATCTTGATATTCTTTATACTCACGGTAAGGGAAATCGTGTCGCCGATGCCCTTAGCCATAAACAACAAGCTGTTGTTTCTATGATGATATCCGAATGGAACGATCTCGAGATCTTATCCACTTGCGAAATTCGAGACCGTGTTTCCGATTTATGCTCATCGTTTGTTTTATGTAGCCTTGTGGCTCATCCATCTCTTTTAGACCGCATTCTTGAAGCTCAAGGGCTAGATCCCAACTTGGCTCTTCTTGGCCAAAATATTAGGGATAAAATGGATATTGAAGGTTTGAAAGACTTTGATATCAATTCTCGTGGCGGCATTCGGAAATTTGGTAGACTTGTCGTGCCAAATATTGGTGATCTTCGTAAAGATATTTTAGAAGATTCTCATCACTCTAAATTTACCATTCATCCCGGTAGTAGTAAAATGTACGCAGATATGAGGCGACTTTATTATTGGGAGGGAATGAAACTTGACATCGCTAACTTCGTTAAACGTTGCATGACTTGCCAACTCGTTAAGGCCGAGCATCAAAGGCCCGGAGGGTTATTGCAACCTTTAGAAATTCCAGTTTGGAAGTGGGACCAAATTTCCATGGATTTTATAGATGGCCTTCCCCGTTCTCGATCGGGTTATGATAGCTTATGGGTAATTGTTGATAGACTTACTAAATCCGCCCATTTTATTCCTGTTCGGTCTAACCGAACTGTTCCTCTTTTGGCCAAAATATTTATCAAAGAAATTGTTAAATTGCATGGTGTTCCTACTTCTATTGATCGTGATCCATTGTTTACTAGTGGATTTTGGAAGAGTCTTCAAAAAGCTTTGGGAACGAAGCTTAATTTTAGCACCGCTTATCATCCCCAGTCCGATGGACAAACCGAGCATGTGAATCAAACTCTTGAAGATCTTCTTCGTGCTTGTGTTCTTGATTTTGGTGGAGGTTGGGAAGATCATATTTCACTTGTTGAATTTTCCTATAATAATAGCTTCCAATCTAGTATTGGTATGGCACCTTTCGAAGCATTCTATGGTAGGCCATGCCGATCTCCTTCTTGTTGGCTTGAGGTCGGTGAGAGGCTGGCTTTAGGTCCAGATTTTATTCGTGATTCCACAGAAAAGATTGATCTTATTCGTCATAGGATGAAAGAAGCCCAAAGTAGACAAAAATCCTATGCCGATAACCGGAGAAGGAAGTTAGAATTTTCTGTGGGAGATCTTGTGTTCATTCGTGTTTCACCTATGAAAGGTGTTGTACGTTTCAGTCGATCGGGAAAGTTAGCGCCTCGATATATTGGGCCATTTCCTATCACCGAACGTATTGGTTCCATGGCTTATCGCCTTTTATTACCGGCTCAATTTTCTACTATGCATGACGTGTTTCACGTTTCTCAACTTCGGAAATGTCTTCGAGATTCCGATTCTATTCTTGAGCCCGGTGTTGTGGAAGAGATTGAAGTTTCGCCTAATTTAACTTATGAGCAACATCCTATTCGTATCATTGCTTCGGAAGTCAAACGACTTCGAAATAAAGATGTTCCGCTTGTTAAAGTTCAATGGTCTTCAAATCCTAAGGATTGTTCTTGGGAATCTAGAGAGTACATCGAGCGTACACATCCGGACTTACTTTCTCGTGCTCTTTGAGGTGAACTTCTTATTTCAAACTTCTTTTGTGTTGAATATGCTTCTATGGTTGTTACTATATATCTTCTTCTTGTAATATTGCGAGGACGCAATTTCTTTAAGGAGGGGAGTCTGTAACAACCCGCATATTTATCGATTTTATATTTAAATATTTTATCGTTAGTCGGATTTTAGTCCGAAAAGCTACTTTTTGCATACGGTCGAATTAGGGCTCGGGACCACTCCCATTGAGTTTAAAATGCCGTTTGCGACCTTTTTGAGTATAAGCTTCGATATGTTTGGAGAAAGTTGATTTTTGCTACTTTTTACTTTGGGTTTGGTTTTTTGGGCTCAACCCTATGTTAACTTATGCTCAAATCTGAGCCACTCTTCCCCCACTCACCCTCATTCTCTTCTCATTTCAGTTTTTAGAGTGTTAATGGTGGGAGAGATTGGAAATTAAAATTCCAAAACCCTAGTTTCTCTTGCAAATCAAATTCCTTGATCCAAACTCAAGAAGAACCCATTGGTAAGCTTCTCTTCTTCTTCTCCAACTTATTCTCTTCCCAATTTCAGAAATTCCTAAACCTAATTTCGGGAATGTTCTTGTTTTTGAGCTTAGATTCAAGCTCATTTGGGTTGTGATTGAAGAGAGGTTGATTCTCCATTTGCTTTCAAGCTTCTTCTTGTTCGATTTTGTGAAAAGGTGAGATTTTTATCTCACATCTATGACTATAATTATCTTTGGTTGTTGGGTATGAATTCCTAACACTTCTTCATGTGCATTTGCTCTTGATTTGGATTGGTTTTGTGAATATTCCAATTTTTGGGTTTTTTTTAGTCAAATTTGTGTAAAATCCTTTTATGGATGTTTGATCATGCTTTTGGTGATGCATCGAGGAGCATATAGGGTCGGGTTGCCGATTGGCATAAACCCTTAGAGCCAATGTTCATCCGATTGCATTTTGGAAGAGTTTGCTCTTCATTTGAATAAGGCTGAAAAACAGCCCAGACATGATTCAGTCGACTGAAAAACTCTGTTCAGTCGACTGAACCTGAAACCCGAGAGTTTCCAGGCATGATTCAGTCGACTGAAAATCTCTGCACAGTCGACTGAAACTGGAAACAGAAAGTTTCCTGAACCTGAAAAATTTCCATGTACAGGGTCAGTCGACTGAAAATCTCTGTTCAGTCGACTGAACCTGCTGTTTGAGTCCAATTTGCCTTTTTGGATTGAAATTCCAATTTAAATCGATTTGTGATAATCCTATTTGTTGTTATCATCTATTATGACTTTGATGACTCTTTTTAGGGATTTTTGAATATCCATTTCGATGGATCCTTTATCGATTTCGTTGGATTTTATTCACGTCTTCGTATGTGAATTTTTGTGATTGATTGTTCTTACAATCTTCTTCGTGATTTGTCACTTTAAAAATATAAAGGTTTTCTATACTAGTAGTAAATATCAAAACCCTTTCCTCAAACGATTTCAATACTATTTTAATACCAAATTCGTTTATAAAACCGTTTTCCAATCTATTAGTATATACAAACCTTTACCTCACTCGTATGAGAAATCTAATTAAACGGCTTAGTAAAACAAGTGGTATGAAACGCTTGCGTTTACTTTGTCGGTTAATTCTTGGACTTGTTCGATTGAACCTCTTGTGATAATTTTCTAGTGGAGATTTACAGTTTGTTCGTAAATATTTAAGTTAAGCAAATGGTTATGGGACATGAAGATAAACTCATATATTTACTAGCTTAGTGTAATTGACACTTCTCGATGATCATGACGATCATTTTTTGTGATTTAGACTAGCAATGTGCGATGTCTCTTTGTCTGCGTGGGAGACTAAACCCCGTTCGTGTGTCAAATTTATGGTGTAGCAACCCACGGTCTTCGGGCCATTCGTGTGTCAGGTCTTCGGACCATTCGTGTGTCAAATTTATGGTTAGCTACCATGAGATAGCTTCTCGTTCATGTGTTACAGCTGTTGGTGAGTTTTCATGCTCCCGTTCATGTGATAGGCCTTCCCCCCTTTGTGATTTCTGGATTTCTTGTGTAGATTCCTAGAATTTGTGTTTCACCAATTTTCGTGATTTCCATTGATAAGTTTTATCAATATTTGTGCGTTGGTGAATTTGTGTGTCATTGACTTTAGTGATTTCTGGATTTCTTGTGTAGTCTTCTGGAATTTGTGTGTCATTGACTTTAGTGATTTCTGGATTTCTTGTGTAGTCTTCTGGAATTTGTGCGTCATTGACTTTTGTGATTGACATTTATATTATCGTCAATATTTATAGTATGGTGAACGAAATAAGAAGTATGACGTTTCTTAGATTCTTGTGTAGACCTGGTGACATTGATTAATCTCTTGATGATTATCAACTAAGTATATATATATATATATATATCACAGCTTGGCATTGTGATTATTATGTGTTTAGTCATATCTCTTATTCTATATCGTTTCATCTGATATTTATAGTTAGACTGATCCGTTTATTATTTTCTTATTAAATAATACTCGGGTCAGACCGAGATGTTACAGGTGCTTCTGCTTGACTTCTCATCCGGGATTAACTCCTTGACTTTTGGGTTAACTACTTAGATTAGTAGTTATTTTGCTGTATACATTTGAGATATAGACTCCTTAATGTATACTTATTCTTTTGTGTAATTCGTGTAACTATTCGTTCGTGATATTGTGGATCTTTTTAGACCACTACTCTGATGTACACTTTCTAGTGTAGTATTCATATCTTATTCCGCCTTTGTGATATGAATTGTCTGTGACTGATTTGTGTTATGCTTATTTCTATATTTGTTTTCCGAAGGATTTATATAGCCACCGTGTAGTAGCTTCGAGTTTGTGTCGGTATGTCAGATTTCCTCTTGAAATAGAATGCATGTTATATTATCTGACATATCGGTGCTCGCGTAAAGAAATTACATAGATGGTCGCTCCTCAACAGCCTTATTCTCCGTGCTAGTCGACAGCATTCACCGTAATGTTCTTGGCTAGTGTGGGTATAGAGGTGGGGCGTCATAGTCGTTCCCGGCCCTCATGATCCAACCCAAGGAATTGATGTTTATTTACAACCATTGATCGAAGAGTTGAAGAAACTGTGGAATGAAGGAGTCGAAACTTACGATGTATCAACCGAAAAAAAAATTCGGTTATTCGCTTCTTTGTTATGGATGATTAATGATTTTCCTTCATACGGGATGCTTTCTGGTTGGAGTACGGCCGGTCTTCTAGCATGCCCTTATTGTATGGAAGAAATACGAGCATTTTCGTTACTATATGGGAAGAAAGTTTCGTGGTTTGATTGTCATCGGTGTTTTCTTCATCCCAATCATACTTTTAGAAGAGATAAGAAAATTTTCATAGCTAACAGAGAAGAGAATCTGAAACCACCCAAGGTTTGGTCAGGCGAGGAAATATACGAAATTGTAAGAGACTATCCCAAGATACATGAAACTGGAGTCCAGAATGAAATCACAGGAAAGTCAGGCATTCATAATTGGTGCAAACAAAGTATATTTTGGGAGTTACCATATTGGAAAGATCTCTTACTCCGACATAATATTGACGTGATGCACAACGAAAAGAACGTGTTTGATAATCTGTTTAATACAATTTTGAATGTAAAGGGCAAAACCAAGGATGATTTTAATTCGAGGCTTGATATAGCAAACTATTGTAAGCGCCTGAAACTTCATATGAAGCCTAATGACAATAAAAAACCGAAAGCATGCTATGAGCTAGACAATAAGCAAGTAAAACTCGTGCTAAAGTGGGTGGAAGAATTAAGATTTCCCGATGGGATTTCTTCCAATCTTCATAGATGTGTCGACTTCAAAAATAGTAAACTGAGTGGGATGAAAAGTCACGATTGTCATATCATGATGGAATATTTACTCCCCGTGGCTTTCAAAGAACTGTTGCCCGTAAAAGTATGGAACGTCATAACAGAGTTATGTTTGTTTTATAAATAGCTTTGTTCGACAACATTAAAGGTGGATCGTATACGTAAACTTGAAGTAGAAATACCCATATTGCTATGCAATCTAGAGAAAATACTTCCGCATAATTTTTTTTAACGTATGGAGCATTTACCTATTCATCTTCCATCCGAAGCACTTCTTCGAGGTCCTGTGCAATATGCATGGATGTATCCATTTGAGAGGTAAATTAACATGTGCAATGTTCATATCAATTTCAAATTTGTATATCTAAATATGTAATAAATATCTTAGTAGGTACTTGAAACATCTGAAGAAGAAGATTCGACAAAAATCCCAAGTTGAGGGTTCGATATGCAAATCGTATCTTGAAGAAGAAGCCTCTTTTTTTTCTCTCACTACTTTAAGGACGATGTGAACTTATCGTTTGTAACTGTTCCTTGAAATGAGGAAGTTGTTGAGCAAAATTCTTCTCAAACAATGTTATCTATTTTTAGACAACATGGTAGACCTGGTGGAAAATGTGTGAAAATATGGTTGGACGATAGAGACCACCATATAGCGCATACGTATGTTCTTTTAAATTGTGTCGAAGTCGCACCATTTGTCAGGTAATAATTAATTCACTTGTAATTTACTTGTACGTACATAATAATAATAACACATATTATATATATGCAGTATCTACGAATCACAGTATCCATCTGGCAATCTCAGTAAAGAATTTGTCAAATGGTTTTTGAATTATGTTTATGAGCCGAGAAACCGTGTCGTTGGTGAAGGCTTAAGACATCTTTCGATTGGACTGAAAAGAAATGTGAAGACCTATCCAATATTCTTCGTCAACGGGTTTAAGTTCAACACAAAAGATTACGGTGCTGAAAAATTAACATATAACAGCGGGGTATTTGTCAAAGGCAGTGATGATCCAGATGAGCATTTAAAATATTTTTACGGCATCTTAACACAGATTCTAGAATTGACATATTATGTTGAACCTTTAGAAAAGGTTTTTTAATTTAAGTGCAATTGGTTCAGTAACGTTCCTGGTTCCGGAATCAACGTGCATAAAGAGTACAAACTTATTGAAATAAGGCATACATCACACTACTATAAGTACGATCCTTTTGTATTAGCCAAGCAAGCGTTACAAGTTTATTTTGCTCCGTATCCATCTTTGAAAAGAGATAAAGCGGATTGGTCCGCTATTTTCAAAACGAAACCAAGGTTTACGTTTGATGGAAATAATATTCCAGATGAAGCAGCATATCAAGCCGATCTTGAATCAAATACAGAAATAATAATAACTGATGATATTGATGTAGGGCCTTTGAATGATGAATCGAACGTCCTATTTGATGCATTCGAAAGTACCAAAGAAAGTGAGATAGAATACAAGACTGAATCTGAATCAGAAAACGATGAAGACTGATCGTTATTGATATAATTGTTATGTGATAGTGATTGAAACATGCGATGTAATAGTAAATTTCTGTAATTGTTCTATGATGATCATTTAGTTAATTTTTATCCATGTTTTGTACTAGTAAATTTTTATAATTGTTCTGTGAAAGTGATCGAAACATGCTATGTAGTAGTGAATTTCTATTATGGTTCTGTGATGATTATTTATATAATTTTTATCCATGTTTTGTACTAGTAAATTTTTATAATTGTTCTGTGAAAGTGATTGAAACATGCTATGTAGTAGTGAATTTATATTATGTTTCTGTGATGATTATTTATATAATTTTTATCCATGTTTTGTACTAGTAAATTTTTATAATTGTTTCTGTGAAAGTGATTGAAACATGCTATGTAGTAGTGAATTTCTATAATTGTTCTCTGATGATATTCTTTTTCTATAGTAGATATGTCTGGCAGGAGACGGAGTGTAGGTGGTGGTGGCACGCCATCCCCATCTCCCGGTGCAGGTGGTAGTGGCACTGCACCGGACTTACGTCCGATTGCAGAAGTTGTTCCTAGAAGTGCTTGGTAAGTATCAATTTTATTTAAAGTATAAGTTTTAAAATCCACTAAACATATATATCATAACTTTTGTAGTGGCTTTGAGGTGGAACCATCAGATTATGTTTTACATGTTTCGAGAGAGGCATTTCAGAACTGGATGGATGGTTGTTGGCCTCGCTGGGACGACATCCCCCCTCATGTCAATAATGCTATACAGGCGGATTTACTTGTAAGTAGTAGTTTGAATTTCAGTTGTAAATTAATATAATCTATATAACTTAAATAATTTTAATTTACAGGCTGTAGTCCGCGTTGACCCTGATGACTTGGACATTTTTTTAAATCACTGGAACAAACGAATGAGGAAAAATTACAGGGATACATTGTCCAAGGCTAAGAATGCAGGGAAAAAGCCGAACTGGATGGGTGAGGGTGTATGGAATGAATTTCTTTAGCTTTGGAACAGTCCGGCGGTAAAAGTAAGTAAAATATGTTTTCTTTGTTATTTAAGTCTAATATAAATCTCGCAAGATATATACGTGATAATTTATCTTAATTTGTAGGAGTTATCTTCGTGGTACCGGGCAAACAGGAATAAAAAACCTGCATTGCACCGTGGTGGCTCCAAATCCTTTCAGGAGCACAAGAGAGAGCTGGTAATTAAATTTTAAACTGTGTTTACATTTTATTACAATATTTTATAATCAGATTAGTAATAATATTTATATATTTTCAGGCCACGAGATACAACCGCGAGCCCACTATGGCCGAGCTGTTCAAGGCCACGCTTGCCGTGGAGAGGACTGACGAAGAGGGCAATGTTTCGTATGAGTGGACGGATGACAAATCACAATCCGTAATGGTAAATTAATTTACTGTTAATAACAATATTTCGTCTTATTTTATTTTCAAAATTTTGAAATTCGATTTTTATCGTGTAAAATAATTGTTTGTAATCGCAGGAGAGGTACGAAGCAGAGCGGGCTCGTGTAGCACAGTCCACTGGTCGGGAAGAGCTTACGTTAGAGGAGGAGAACCATATTTGGGATGCTATTATTGACCCGCCTTCTCGGACCAGTCGACGGTATAGCTATGGAAATGTGGAGGTAAATTTTGACATGTACTAATATATAAATTTACCTATGCATATGAATAGTTAAATAATTTTAATAGTATTCTATATATACCAATATATAAATAATTATGAATTATTTTACAGGCGATGAGAATGCAGAGTGCATACAGGAGGTCGCAGCAAGAGACAGAGATTGCTCAGTTGAGGGCGACAGTGGAAGAAATAAATGATTGGAGGAAGAGTTTCTTTGAGCAACAGCTGGATGAGCGGATTGCGGCTTATTTGCAACTGCATGGGAGGATGCCTGGAGAGGACAGCAGCGATGACGAGGAGTAGGTATGTTCGTTTGCTTATAGTTTGGTATATACACATTTTGGTTGATTTGGTGTATATATATTTCAGGATATTATGTATATATTTTGATGACTTCTAGTTGATGTATTTGGTTGGATATTATGTATATATATGTCGGGATATTATGTAGAAATTTCGGTTTACTATGTACATATTCTGGTTAATGGATTTGGTTGGATTTGAAAATGAGATTTGGTTGGATTTTATATTGTTTGAATGTATAATGATGTTATATGATGGATATATGATGGTTATAGTTGATGAACATAGTGTATAGCGGTTGTTTGGTTCAGATTGGTTGAAGTGTATATGGGCTGTGCAGGTGCACAGAAATTTACCCAGGTTAGCGACGGCTATCTGGTTCAGTTTAGCGACGGCTAGCGACGTCATTTAAACGTTGAAAAAATTTTCACATGGCACATTTGCAGTCGCGAGCCGTCGCTATTTATGTGACGGAGCCGTCGCTAAAGCCGTCGCTATACTATTGGACGACGACCAATATAGCGACGGCTTTTAGCGTCGGCTAGCGACGGCCAGCGACGGCCCACGACGGCTATAAGCCGTCCCTATCTGGTTCCGTTCTTGTAGTGAGAAAACCACCACTGAAGTCGATCACCCCTTCCTTCTTTACTGCCACGCATACCCCAGACCCATTCCATCGCATCACCCTAAGTTGCTATTGCTAGCCCTCAGCATCCAGATTGCTTGTCTTACTCTACCGTACTGTAGTCCACCAACCGTGTGCATCTTCTCTGGTAACATCCCCTCCTTTCTTCCTCTGTGTCTATCTATGTATTGTTGTTTTAGTTGTCTGTGATGGATTTGAAGATTTAGGAAATCAAGGCATTGAGGGTTTAGTAATAAAACAGTCGGGTTCAGGAATAAAGGATTTTGAGACGTAAAATGAAAACATATGACTAGTATATTCCTTCTTGCACATATGCCCTTGTGCAGATAAGTATTTCTTTTTGTACCCTCGGTGATTAACGTAAAATTAAAGAGCATTAAGGGCATTTTACTTGTGCCATAATAGTTGCCAATAGGGGGATTTTTTTTGGCGTTGAAGGCCATTTCCTTTGTTATTATAGGTCTCCGTGGAGACTAATGTGAATTCCGCCTATAACAATATATCAGTAGGGGCCAATCATTATTTTTGCCCTTATTTGAGTGCCGCTAATGCCCAAAATATTAGTAGTGGAATTAAGCAATAATATAATGTGATAAGTATTTGGGTGAACATTCACTTATTACGTTGTACTTAATGACATCATATTAATGTATTTTCAATTAAAATTTGACTGAAATGAACTAATTGTGAAATGGGAGTGATGGATGATGACCCATAAAGGAGAAACATACATTTTCAAATCATTTCATAGGTTCGACACGTTTCATTCTATAGTCTAATTAAAATAAAAGCTCGAATCGTTTAATGATCGTAAGAGCCTAAGAGGAAAAGAAGAAGATTAAAGTTAAGGGAACTAGAAACATTATTAACTAAAAGATCTATATGAGTAATATATTCTATAATCCCATTTTGCTTCATATTTGCTCATGGCCAAATTAGTTAGGATTATTTCTTGCACTTCTTGTGATTTAAATGACCCGAAATAATATGATGTTATGAATACATTATTTGAGATGAGTTTTGATTTATATAATTTTTCTATAAATAATAAACTGACATAAATTATTTAAGAACCATTTATTATGGAAAATGATTAGAAATAGGGAGTTTGAGAAATTATATGAAATAAAATTCATGTACATATTTTATAAGATTGTATGGGAATAATAAGTGATTTCTAAAAGAAAATACGGTAGCCAGAAAGGAAGTTTTATGGGTTCCAAGAGTTCAATAATTAGGATCAAGAGATAGTTTAATTGGGTAAAGTATTTAATAATGGGTTAATGGATCAAATCCATAAATTGTGTTGAATATGTCTGGAATGTACTAAATAACGGCACGAAAGGACTAAGTCAAATGAATAAGAAATCGACATGTGTAAAGGTGGGTCAAACATGCAATAGGCATATTGTTAACATGTAACAAGGCATACCCCTCGGTACACCAATCCAAAGCCTAGAGTGATTTTCCTACTCACGTCGATGCCAAGAGGTACGAGCTATCAAGTCTTTATAACATTACAGAGACTAAGAGTAAACATATATAATCTAAGATATATTATACTTTCAAAACTTACAGCGGAAGGAATAAAATATAAATATAGAAAATAACCATCTCAAAAAATAACTCAAAATGCAGTCCTAGAAAAAATACACAGTCAAATACGAAGTACATAGAAATACTACTCATCGTCTGATAGAATTAATTAGCACTAATAAGATAGACAGTTATATGGAGAGTAAATAAAAGGATAAGAATCTCCTCTAATGAGTTCCCCTATCCATGTAATAAAATCGGGAATCACTTGCTACCTAGTCATCCAGTGGTGTGGAAAAGAAAGGAAAAGGGTAGGACAGAAAAAATCCCAATGAATGAGTACATATTTAATATATGGTGATCATGTGCAGTTGACTTGAATTCTACTCTATGTGACCTACGGTGCCATACAAGTGTTCATGTACTCCTAGGGTCCTTTACTTATAGGTTTTTATTTAACACGCGTACACTAGCAACCTGTGTAGGCTCCAAGATTAATCGAACTACAGATAGAACTTCAATAACTAATGATTGACCAGCACTATTAGAGATACTCAACATAGGATCATCCTACAACTTTTCCTATATGGGACTACATCTTACATTACAAATATGCATAACTATCTCACATAGATTTCTCTACAATTTTCATATGGAAATAAATTTCCCACAACTACGACTATACGTACCCTCACTATACATCGAAGGGGAGCCCGTAATTCCAACTTGCTGAAGTGTTTCATCATCTGCAAATGTGTCCATATCTTGAATTGTAATATACGCTTATTATTTCTCGTGTCAGGATCCATCAACAAAACAGTATCACATCGTGTCAGAATCCGTGAATACCAAGGAGTCTTGTTGTGTCGGGCCCACACACTTCATTAGGTATCAGTCAATGTTGAGCTTCCGCCTAAGAAAATTTTATGAGTAATATTTGCAATAGAATCGCCCCTAGAAACCCTAGAGAATATTTACTTTCACCCTACACACACATCATTTACTTCGATGGCAAGAAAAACATTTCATTCAATCACATTCGTCCCTTCTTCGGCCAGGTCCATGCTTTTCAACGTCAATCAACTGAACGCTTATAGGGATCGGTCGATTGCTACCGGTCGACCGGTGGATCCTAAGGGTCAAGTGCTTCGATTGTTTTTATTAGGAAAGCTTCATTTTATTCAAGGACATTTGTGAAAATTTTATTTTTATCTTCAAAGGGTTATATATGAGAATTGTCTAGAAAATTTTATTTAATTTTATTCAAGGACATTTGTGAAAATTTAATTTTTATCTTTGTTTAATTTAATTTAACTCTTTTGTTAAATTTTTCCGCCCAAATTTTGGGGTGCTACATTTACCGAGCTTCTCAAAGATTTCTACTAGTTTTTTATCTTGCTTCTGGCTAGATCCAATACGTTCCATGAGTGTAGGTTGTACATCTAAAGTTTAGCAATCACGAGTAATGTTTGACGATGGTCGAAAATCCAATGTAGAAATGAACTCCAAATGCCTCCACTCCAAAATCAAAGGACTCAATGCTGCATGTTGTCTACTTAGGGCGCCGGCGACCACATTGCCCTTACCTGGAGTATATGAGATATCAAAATCATACGATGCCAAACAATCCATCCACCTCTATCGCCTTAAATTCAAGTCCTTTGAGGAGAAAAAATACCGATCCATATACATCTCAAACCGCTCTTCTAAAAGATAATGCCTCCATGTCTTGAGCACAAAGACAATGGTTGCTGATTCAAGATCATGGGTTGGGCAGTTTCTCTCGTGGACCTTCAATTGTCATCAAGCGTAGCTCATCACTCTCCCTTCTTGATCAAGAACGTGCCCAACTCGTAGCACACGCATCAATATATATTGTGAATACTTTCGTACCGTCGGGTAATACCAAAAAAGTACACTAGTCCACATCTTATTCAACTTAATAAAAGCATCCTCACACTTCATATCCCATGAGAAAACTAAATCCTTTTTGGTGAGGGTCTCAGAGGGGTAGAGACCTTCACAAAGTCCTTAATGAACTCCAATAGTAGTCCGCAAAACCAAGGAAACTCCTCACTTTCATGGCATTCTTCGGACATGCCAGTCCTGAACTGTCGCAACTTTATTGGGATCAACCACTGGTGCACTTAAAAAAAACTTGTCCTAAAAAGTGTACCTCCTCTCATCAAAATAGAACTTTGAAACTTCGCCTTCAGCTTATGCTCATGGAGTGTATTGAGCACTTCTTCTAAATACAAGGATGCTTCTCCTCACTCTTGGAATAGACTACGATGTCATCTACAAAAACCACGATAAACTTATTAAGCAACCCTTTGAAAACTTGGTTCATTAGATCAACAAAGTAGGTAGGTGAATTGGTCAGTCCGAAGGGCATGACTAACCACTCATAAAGACTATCGGGTGTACGAATAGCAATCTTCTGGATACAACCCTTAACTAGCAATCTTCTGGATACAACCCTTAACTACATGCAACTCGTGAAATATAGTAGCAAATCAAGCTGTGAGTACACCTTCACTCTAACCAATTTATCAAAGAGATCGTCAATATAGGGCAATGGATACTAATTCTTCCTTTTCATTTTATTCAGCTTCCTACAATCAATACAAAGTCTTAGAAAACCATCCGCCTTGGTGGTAAAGAAGACTGGCCCTCCCTACCCCGAAATGCTCCTTCTAATGAAGCCCTTCTCCAACAGCTCGTTTACTTGCTTTTTCATCTCGAGTCTATCCTTTGAAGAAAAATGTCTTAATGGTAAGGAAACAGGTATGGCATTATCCACAAGATAACACCTGAACACGATCTCTTGCTAGGGTGGGGGACTGGTAATGTAACGACCCGGTAATTTCGATACCGAAATTTCCAGATAGTTAGGAATAGAAGAAAAGAGAAAGAAGATTAAACAGAAAACAATACACAGAAACCTCACATTCGCAGCGGATCAACTATAATATTAAATAAAATAGCAGTTATACAAAGAAAACTATATCAGTTAATTACATTTTATTACATCAGAGTTACTAATATACATAAACACAGGACAAAACAATCATGTCCAGATACTACAACATCATAGTGGAAACCCTCCGTACGCCCCTACCATCCAGCTCGCCTCCTGAGCTCTAGAACGTCCTTTCCTGAAAAATATGTAATACTCGGTCTGACCCGAGCATTACATTAAAGTAACACCCGGGTCAGGCTGGAAACCAGCGTGAGTAAACCCATCTACATGGAAAACAAAAGCATACAACTTTATATAAACCCGGGGTAACTTATTAATTTACAACTTCGCAAGTTGTTATAGACATCAACCATTTCACACACCAATATCTAAGTGCCAAAACTTAGATTTAAATGGTCCAATTTACTTAAGTCATTCCACTTCAGTCTATTAGTTTCACATATCAAATTATAAAAATCGAAGTGGTTTCGGGCATTAATTAATACCCGGCTCCGGTCTCTTTCAATCTAATGTCCTCCTAATTTCCCATTAATTAAGTGAAACATAATTCAACCTTTAATATAAGATATCACTTTGAATATAGCAATTCATCGTCGACAGATAACCCCACAACCACCCTATATCACATTACAAAACATTTCATTTCACAAAACACCCCAGTCGCATATCAAGGTTATCAAATAATCCAAGGTATTCAAATATCATTCAATCATTCATAAGTAAGATAAATTAGTCATACCATTTCTGATTAATTTAATTAACTATCAATGAATTAAATTAATTACTTTATTACTTAAAAATCCTGCTCATCTAACCTTAATTAATTATATTCAATTAATTAATTATCCTTAATTATTCATCTTGATTAATCATCCTTGATTAATCATCCTTTCATTACATTATGTAATTATTCTTACTTAACTGCACAAATTAATTATTCTCAAACCATTATAGTACTTACAAACACTTTATTAATTAATCACTTCTTGACTATCCTTATCAATTTATCGATTAACCTTTAAGCACAGATTAATTACTCTTTAATTAATAAACCTTAATTATTAATTGATCCCTTTCAAAACGAAGTAATCAACCCTTAATTACTTTTATAATCAATTAATTTACCTTAATCCTTGACCGTTATTAATCAAGTTAATTATTTTCCCTTAATTAATTTCTTAATTAATCCTTTATATTTAAGCTAATTAATTAAACTAAATTTCCTTAAATTAACTTAATTAAAATTAAGATACTAAAACCTTAATTAAGATAAAACATTATCTTGTAAATGCTTAAATTACCCTTAACATATTCACATCATTCCTTTATAACTACCCTACTTCATTAAATTATTAATTAAGTTTTTAAGATAAACAATCATTTAATTTGATAAATTAAGGTTATCAAAAACACAACTTTAAATAACTTAAAACATTTATCAATTTATAAATTTTAAAAGCTAGTTTCAATTTGAATTTAAAACTTGTCTTTTATATAAACCTTTAAAATTGCTTTCAAAACTCGTTTTCAAAGTCATTTTAAAATTTCTTAACAATGTTTAAATTTAACTAACTTCAAAACTCCTTAAAGTATGTTTAATAAAACATTTATTAAAACATTAAGAAATTTATATAAGGTTTAAACTAATTTAAATTTTAAAATTTCAGAAACAAGTTTTAAAACCTTTTTTAAAAATCTACTTAGAACTGTTCAAGTGTTGCTGCTTCGGGTCAAACTGTTGTTTACTCGAGTAAATCCCGAGTTCCTCTTCTTCCTATCTTTTTTTTAAAACTCTGATTAAATTTAAAGTCTACAGGCAAACCCTCAACTACTTCGAGTTAAACTCCTAAAATCTTCGAGCAACACTCGAGAATGTCTCGAGTATTTCCCTGCTCCCAAACCAAACTTCATCAGAGATAACAATGTGCTCCGTGCACGTACACTGTGGCTCCGGCCAATTCCCGCCACCCGCATCAACCTCCACACATCCACGATCATCTCCTCAGACCATCCATACACCAAGCCCATCGATTCACATTTGGAAACAAAATCGAGTAGGCAAACCCAAAACTGGACCCAACGACCAACCTGGAACCTCCTTATTCACGCACCTCCGATCTCTGGAGTGCTTAATCCTCCGGCCACAACTTCGTCAATTCGCCTTCTTTCATTTCCCAAAATATAGTGGCATTCGGTCCACCAGAGCTATAGCACCGATCAAGAATGTATAACCTATTCAAACTAGATTTACAAACCTTCCAGACAAACCACCATCGCCTCCGATCATTAATTGCCCATTTGATATTTTTACCTGATTCGCTGATCATCACTGCATCTCCAAAGAAAACGCTGACCCTCCAGACCATCTAAATCATCAGTGACTACCCAAAATATCTTTTCTGGTCAAACCAGAACTGCTCCTATATCGCTTTACTAAAATTTATGATTTAATGCTTAAAAATCATGTTTTTAGTTGAAGATTCAATTAATGTCCTTGAATTGATGAATCAAGATAATTGACTTTTACTCATCTTGGGCTTATACTAATTGCTTTTGATTTCCAGTGGAATTTCAATTTAATTTTAAGTTAAATAGAATCTTAAAACTTAATTTATAAACAAACAAACAGCTTTTGTTTGAGTCCTACATCCTAACAAGGAACAGATCAATTGACAAATGGATTTTGAATAAATCTTAGCTTATAACTCTAAATTCAGTGAAGTACAGAGACACTGCAATCATATATATATATATATATACACACACACATACATATACACACATTCTCGTACACAAACAATTCAATCATAGTCATCTACACAATATAATTAACTATCACAGGGATTAATGCAACTGATATCCATACTTAGATTTTCTTTTATTTACATAAATCAAGTTTTCTTTACTGCATAATAAGCTTCCAGGTTGACAAAATCTTCAATTCTTACCCTATACATTTTTAACATTTAATTTTTATTGTTTTAAACAAATTTTGTTTAAACATTTCAACATAAGACTGATTTGAAACAAAAACACTAAATTTTGAATGATATTTGCATTCAACAGTTAAAGAACAGAGCACTCACTCGAATAATAGTCATGCACACACAGGTAACTACAAACAAATATACACAATATCATTTAACTATGACATGCAAACCATTATTTTCCCTATCTAAGCTTAAGATTCTGCATGCAACAGGAACTTAACAAATTTAAAAAAACTTTTTAAAAAAAATCAAATGTGTTTACTCATCGATATGATGAGCAGAGAAGCTAAAGCAAATTTGAACAGAACTTGGAAACCTGGGAGCTCTAAAACCAAAATTTCTTTCATTCTTTGAAAACTGGAGAGTTTGCCTTTAAAATCTGAAATGCTAGCTTTGAAAACTTTGATTTTTGCTTCAAATCTTCTTGCATGCATTCTTGAAAGTGGTATGGACTTGAAGAACAAATGGTTACAGACTTTGGTTGTTTACAGCGCTTGAATAATAAATGTTTACAGATTAAAGAATCATTTCAGATTAGTTTGAATAGGGTTTCAAATCTGAGGACAATTTATTTCTGGTTTGTGGAAGGATGAGTTGCATATTTTGTTTTGAGGATTGTAGGTTGAAGATTTTTTTCTTAATTCTTGAATTGAAAAGAAATTAGAAAAGAAAATGAAGAAGATGTACCAATGACACTTGTTAAATTTTATGTTAGAATTATTACACTTGTTAGCTTCCATGATTTAAATACTTTACATTTGTAATTTGTACGATAAAAATGCCCTTTATATAATATATGCCTAATTATATTTAATTTATACCTATGTATATGTTTTACCAATTTATATCCCTATTAAATAAAAAAAATTATACTAACATTTATAAAATTTCATAGAATATGTTTTAAAACTAAATTATGTATTAATAACAAACATATTCCAACTTCATTTTTAACATATGCATCTTTTAAATTTCAAGTTTAAATCCAATTAAAAATCAACTCAAACAAATATATATATTTGCATATATTTTAAACAATCCCATATTCAATTTGTAATCAATAGTCTATTTAAAATTTTATTTATCTATAAATTCAGTATTTCTATTAATTAAACCAATTATATTACAAATTACAATGCCCAGAAATCTGGGTTATCACATTCCTCCCCCCTTTGAATCTTTTCGTCCTCGAAAAGGAACAAAACCAGAATTTATTAAATATTTTAAAAACCAGTTAATATATTCTTTGATCATTTTAAAACACCTTTAAAATCTGTAATACTGCCAAAATAGTTTTATAATAATACTTTTTATAACTCGAAGTTTCAACAGGTCAATCCTTGTTCTTATAGCAATTCGGTCATACGTTGATCAGGCGTAGGACTGAAAATCTATAAGTAGTTAGCAGACCCATTTTTTTAACACCCAGTGAAAATACTTGGAAAATAATTTTATTGAAAATATAGAAAATAGTTTTTTTGAAAATAGAGGATATATCTTTGGTGAGAATGCCCTGGAAATCATCACTCCCATCCATGGTCGCAGTTAACCCGATGGTTACGTTGCCATCCCGACAAAATCCGTAGATAACTGTAGGCCTCCACGCCCCTCAATTACGCCATGGAACCCGCTACAGATCTCAGCTACAACTGGGGTTACGTAGTTATCACAGCAAAAACCCATATAACTGTAGGCATCAGCACCCTCGAATTTCGCTGCCAAAAAAATTAAACTTCTCCACTCCACTTGACCATAGATCGCAGTCTACCGATGTTGCGTTGCCTTCCCGGCAAAATCAAGTGTAGACCGTTGGCACTCATCCTCCACACGATTTTTGCTATGGTCCCCACAGTAGATCGCAGTGACATCGAGTTACACTGTCGTCACAGCATAACCCAAATGCCCCTGTAGGCATCAGCGCCATCGACTTTCGCTACCTAATAATCCTCAGGACTAGTTTTGTCCGGACTCCTCACAGGATCAACTTTAAAACCCCCCTTTGGGGCTCAAGGAAGCACCACCCGATGGTACTCCTGAGAAGTCCATTCCAAGGGAGTGCCTTTTTCCCCAGAGCCATCATCAAAACATTTTATACTATACATATATAGTATCTTTAAATCATACACCTAGTATGATCTCATACAAAGCTCCTTTACACAAAATCGATTATCCCAAAATCGATAATTCTCAAATTAGGCTTTGCAAATTCACATATTGATTTTACCCAAAAATCAAAAGCCTTTCCAAATTCAAAGGTTCCCAAAACTCTTTTTCCAAAATCCTCATAAGATCCTTTATATATATATATATATATATATATATATATATATATAATTTTTAAAACTTTGAATCATTTCAAACTTGTATAAAACTCCTTTATTTCCGAAAACCATTTTCTTCCGGCAAAAGATTCATCAAGGGGAGTTTTATCTTATATAACAAAGATATTTACTTTGTTTACTCAAAATCAGATATTCAAATTTGATTACTCTTTTCAATATCAATTTCATTCAAATCCGTATGATGTACACATATCATTCGTATGCTATACCAATCTGATCGCTCACTCGATCACACAATTTCATTTCCGAACTAGTATCGTCCACCCGACTTCTAGTGCGGACATAGATCTGGTTTCTTGATCAGAAACCGTCATTCTCCTTGCATAGTCGTAACTATGATAGAGAATATCCAAAACCAATCAACAACCCATATCCAGGTTCGCCGTCGAAAATCGAGTGAAAAATTCCACTCGGATCGATATAACTATCTCGAAATTCTATGCTCGAATCTGGATCAAATCACTATGCGAATAGAATAACATACGTACACCCTACGTATTTGTCTTATTGGTTATTAGCCAAATTAATTTCATTTCTATTCACACTCACTTTGATTTTCATTCACTTACTCACAATTACTTCAATCCATTTGGATTATCACCTCTATTCTTATCTCGATTGGGTATTTAAACAATAACAGTTTATACTCTGTCCAGTTTAAATTTAGAAAATTGCTTGAAAAGTTAAAAATAAATAAGTAGTTGGAAAATAATTAATAGTTTGTAAAATAGGTGTAAAATAGTTAGAAAATAGTTAAATAATTATATAAATTTTAGATAATTGCAATATAATAGTAAGATAGTAATTAGTTTTGTAAAACAGTTGAAATATAGTAATTAGTTTATAAAACAGTTGGAAAATTGTTAAACAGTTTCAAAAATAATTGTAAAACAAGTATAAGATAGTTTGTCTTTTAAAAGAAAGGTTGTATATATAATGAATAGCTTTGAAAATATAAACAATTTATATTAAAAACAGTCCAGAGTCAAAACTGTTCAATTTAAATTTCCTCTTCCTTTTAAATTGACCCAATTCCAATTTAAATAATTTCAATTTCCATTGAAATTGATTCATTCCCAATTCAAGTTGAATTAATTATCTATTCCCTTTCAAATTTAAATCAAATTCCATTTGATTTTAAACATATTCAACTTTAATTACAATCCCAAGTTATTCCAATCACTTTGGACTAATATCCATTCAATTGAACCTACTTCAATTTCAAATCATTTCAAATTAATCCAATTCAAATTTTCCATTTGAATCTTATACTCATACATCTTCAATCACCATTTCAATTAATTCAAATCAAATTAAATTTGAACTAATTCAAATTTCAAATTTAAACCATCTCGAATTATATAAATTCGAGTTAATATTTCAAATGTTGATTTAATTCCTTTAAATCAATTTACCTTTTTATCCCAACAATGGATTGCCATACTCCATTTCTCATTCATTTAAACAAATCCAATTCACAACTTAAAGATTTTTTTTTAACAACAATAGGATGATGTCATCTAATTCAACTTAAAACATTCATCAATTTACAATTTCCAGATCTCAAACCCATTTTGAGATCACACAAACTCCAATTCAAATTAACCATTTAACTTTCCAAGTTAAATTCCAATTTCACCTTAAAATTTCCAAATCAGGTTGATCATTCCAACTTATTTAACTCTTCCTCAAGTTAAACTTAATTCACTTAACCCAATCAACCTTACCCAGTTTGAACTTCTATTTAAAAATTTAAAATTATCATATATAATCTTTCCACTTATTAAGTTCAAAAACTTATCACTTTGGGTATCACATCTTATTCCAAACTCAAAACTCACCATTTAGAGTTTATTTCCAACCACCTTTGGTTTTAATTCAAAACAAATTTCTTTTTAAATTTTCAAGCAACTCTTGTTTGAAATAGGACCATTTCATTCAAATGCATTAAATAATATTATTTGTTATTTCTTTAAATTAATTACATCATTAATTAATCACATTCGGTAATTAACTTATTTCTTAATTACCTTCATTAAGTAATCGTCCCTAAATTTACTTACCTCTAGTTACTTCATTAAATAACTCCCTCTTATTTATAAATTCCAATTATTATCCATTAATTAATCTCATTAAATAAAGTTTAATTAACTACATAAATTAATTGATTGTCCTTATCCTGAAACTTTTCCCAAATTCAAGATTTAATTTCAGTTTGAATCCATTTCCAATTTGTCTTTAAATTAATAATAATTTAGTCGTAATTCTATTACCACTTAATTCTTACTATTACTTTTTAATTTAATTAATACTACAACCAATTTTCCTTAATGTAATAGATAATCTATTTCTTATATAAGATTCATTCACTTTTGAAATCATTTAAAAACCTTTATATAAGAAAATAACAAGTACGCTCTCTCATATATATATACTTAACTCATCCAAGGGTACCACTTACCCTATCCTTAATGAGTATACCCACCAGAGCCAAGGTTTCTCGCTTAACCTTCAGCTCTGATACCAAATGTAACGACCCGGTAATTTCGATCCCGAAATTTCCAGATAGTTAGGAATAGAAGAAAAGAGAAAGAAGATTAAACAGAAAACAAGACACAGAAACCTCACATTCGCAGCGGATCAACTATAATATTAAATAAAATAGCAGTTATACAAAGAAAACTATGTCAGTTAATTACATTTTATTACATCAGAGTTACTCATATACATAAACACAGGACAAAACAATCATGTCCAGATACTACAACATCATAGTGGAAACCCTCCATACGCCCCTACCATCCAGCTCGCCTCCTGAGCTCTAGAACGTCCTTTCCTGAAAAATATGTAATACTCGGTCTGACCCGAGCATTACATCAAAGTAACACCCGGGTCAGGCTGGAAACCAGCGTGAGTAAACCCATCTAACATGGAAAACAAAAGCATACAACTTTATATAAACCCGGGGTAACTTATTAATTTACAACTTCACAAGTTGTTAAAGACATCAACCATTTCACACATCAATATCTAAGTGCCAAAACTTAGATTTAAATGGTCTAGTTTACTTAAGTCATTCCACTTCAGTCTATTAGTTTCACATATCAAATTATAAGAATCGAAGTGGTTTCGGGCATTAATTAATACCCGGCTCCAGTCTCTTTGAATCTAATGTCCTCCTAATTTCCCATTAATTAAGTGAAACATAATTCAACCTTTAATATAAGATATCACTTTGAATATAGAAATTCATCATCGACAGATAACCCCACAACCACCCTATATCACATTACAAAACATTTCATTTCACAAAACACCCCAGTCACATATCAAGGATATCAAATAATCCAGGGTATTCAAATACCATTCAACCATTCATAAGCAAGGTAAATTAGTCATACCATTTCTAATTAATTTAATTAACTATCAATGAATTAAATTAATTACTTTATTACTTAAAAATCCTGCTTATCTAACCTTAATTAATTATATTCAATTAATCAATCATCCTTAATTATTCATCTTGATTAATCATCCTTGATTAATCATCCTTTCATTACATTATGTAATTATTCTTACTTAATTGCACAAATTAATTATTCTCAAACCATTATAGTACTTACAAACACTTTATTAATTAATCACTTCTTGACTATCCTTATCAATTTATCGATTAACCTTTAAGCACAGATTAATTACTCTTTAATTAATAAACCTTAATTATTAATTGATCCCTTTCAAAACGAAGTAATCAACCCTTAATTACTTTTATAATCAATTAATTTACCTTAATCCTTGACCATTATTAATCAAGTTAATTATTTTCCCTTAATTAATTTCTTAATTAATCCTTAATATTTAAGCTAATTAATTAAACTAAATTTCCTTAAATTAACTTAATTAAAATTAAGATACTAAAACCTTAATTAAGATAAAACATTATCTTGTAAATGCTTAAATTACCCTTAACATATTCACATCATTCCTTTATAACTATCCCTACTTCATTAAATTATTAATTAAGTTTTTAAGATAAACAATCATTTAATTTGATAAAATAAGGTTATCAAAAACACAACTTTAAATAACTTAAAACATTTATCAAGTTATAAATTTTAAAAGCTAGTTTCAATTTGAATTTAAAACTTGTCTTTTATATAAACCTTTAAAATTGCTTTAAAAACTCGTTTTCAAAGTCATTTTAAAATTTCTTAACAATGTTTAAATTTAACTAACTTCAAAACTCCTTAAAGTATATTTAATAAAACATTTATTAAAACATTAAGAAATTTATATAAGGTTTAAACTAATTTAAATTTTAAAATTTCAGAAACAAGTTTTAAAACCTTTTTTAAAATCTACTTAGAACTGTTCAAGTGTTGCTGCTTCGAGTCAAACTGTTGTTTACTCGAGTAAATCCCGAGTTCCTCTTCTTCCTATCTTTTTTTTTAAATCTGATAAATTTAAAGTCTACAGGCAAACCCTCAACTACTTCGAGTTAAACTCCTAAAATCTTCGAGCAACACTCGAGAACGTCTCGAGTATTTCCCTGCTCCCAAACCAAACTTCATCAGAGATAACAATGTGCTCCGTGCACGTACACTGTGGCTCCGGCCAATTCCCGCCACCCGCATCAACCTCCATACATCCACGATCATCTCCTCGGACCATCCATACACCAAGCCCATCGATTCACATTTGGAAACAAAATCGAGTAGGCAAACCCAAAACTGGACCCAACGACCAACCTGGAACCTCCTTGTTCACGCGCCTCCGATCTCTGGAGTGCTTAATCCTCCGGCCACAACTTCGTCAATTCGCCTTCTTTCATTTCCCAAAATATAGTGGCACTCAGTCTACCAGAGCTATCGCACCGATCAAGAATGTATAACCTATTCAAACTAGGTTTACAAACCATCCAGACAAACCACCATCGCCTCCGATCATTAATTGCCCTTTTGATATTTTTACCTAATTCGCTGATCATCACTGCATCTCCAAAGAAAAGCTGACCCTCCAGACCATCTAGATCATCAGTGACCACCCAAAATATCTTTTCTGGTCAAACCAGAACTGCTCCTATATCCCTTTACTAAAATTTATGATTTAATGCTTAAAAATCATGTTTTTAGTTGAATATTCAATTAATGTCCTTTATATAATATATGCCTAATTATATTTAATTTATACCTATGTATATGTTTTACCAATTTATATCCCTATTAAATAAAATTTCTTATACTAACATTTATAAAATTTCAAAGAATATGTTTTGAAACTAAATTACGTATTAATAACAAACATATTCCAAATTCATTTTTAAGATATGCATCTTTTAAATTTCAAGTTTAAATCCAATTAAAAATCAACTCAAACAAATATATATATTTGCATATATTTTAAACAATCCCATATTCAATTTGTAATCAATAATCTATTTAAAATTTTATTTATCTATAAATTCAGTATTTCTATTAATTAAACCAATTATATTACAAATTACAATGCCCAATAATCCGGGCTATCACAGGTAACCTCGAAAAAGACATTTGGGTAATCCCTAACTATAACCACTGAATCTAGCTCGTCATGTGATATGTCTAGTGAATATAAGTAGTTCAACATAAGCGATCCTCGGGGATCACAATAAACCTCCAAGCTATGTCCATTATACATGCTCTACCTAACAATCTTTCTATCACAATCTAATATAGCCTCATACATCGTCATCAATCCATGCCCAATATCAACCTAAACACAGAAAATCTCAAGACAAAAGCATCACAATCAAACTTGACCCTTAAATGTGCAATGTCAAACCCTTACATACCATAGGAAAGTAAGATCCTCTTAGAGAGTTTAACACAACTAGAGGGTCTATAACTATGTTAGTGTTTAAGTGTAACTCATCCATAAGTCTTCTAAAAATGAAAGAGCGTGATGCCTCCATGTCAAATAAAGCACGAATGGATAAACCAAATAAAGTCAACGCACCTTCGATCTTGATCTTCTCCCCCTTATCAGAAAATGGTGGCATACTTGAGCTTGGTACTACGTCCAGTGCATAAGCTGCGACCACGTGGGTAGAGGTCTTCTGAGGTGTTGGACACTCCTGCCTTATGTAACAACCCGTAATTTTATCACTTTAAATTGGAATTCTTAATTTATTTTAAATATCCAAATATAGGATTATTAAAAATAAATAATAATGTTTTATGTGATAAATAGTAATGGTGGTCTTTTTTGGAAAATGTTTATAAAAATATATTCTTTGGAAAAATATCGGTAAAATGACAGAGAATCGTTTTATCGATAAACAACTTTTTAACCATCATTGGTCGTGAACGAAACTGGATAAATATACTTATTTCTCTACTTTAGTAATAATATATAATAAAATTATTTATTTTATTTTAAATAAAATGTTTTTATGACATTATTAACGATGTCCTCATTGCAAATAATAGGAAATTATTGTCAAGGACAAAATTTCACAGCTTTTTAGCCTCAAGGACAGACCTTCAATATTTTATCCTTAAGGACAACTTTCTGTAGGTATCAGTTTTTAGTTATTGATAGCAGTTTTTAGGTATCAGTTTATAGTTATCGGTAGCAGTTTTTAGGTATCAGTTTTAGCTCAGTAGCAGTTTTGTTGTCCTTATGAATAATTTTGGAAAATGTTTGTCCTTATGAATAATTTTTAGAAAAATGTTTGTCCTTGTGGTAAAAATATTGAGGTCGTGTCCTTGAGGCAAAAAATATACAAATCTTTGTCCTTTAAATTAATTCTCCCTTGCAAATAATTGATTCTTGAATTTAAATTGAATTTTAATGATTTAACAATTGTTTTAAATTCAAATGATTCCCTTTTAACTATTAAATAATATAAAAAAAATTATTTTCAAACTTTTATAGAAATATGTGTGTGTGTATTCACTGAGAAGTAAAAACGTGACTGGAAATCAGAATCTGAAATTGTAACGATTTGACGTAGAAAAGTTGTGCATCATTATAGGTTATATGTGACATACATACGTAGATATGCATGTATATACATCCATGGACATATACATATAAAAATTTATTCACGTTTACATTCACTAATTACCAACGGTAAAAAAATAAAAATGTCACGATATTTCTCAAATACTTCAAATTTAAGCAAAGGAAAAGCAAACTAACCATCACCCTTACACATACATGGGTGCACATGGGTAGGAATTGGGTATGGATGTGTAAAGGAAGGGTGTGGGTGCACATGGGTAGGCACATGGGTAAGTGGATGGGTAATGATAATGTTTTGGAGATATTTTGCAAATTTTGCTATAAATACATGCATCCTCTTCTCGTAAATTCACACACTTCATTTCGTACATCTTCTTACTTTCTTCTTCTTCATTAGCACATCAATGGCCTCCTCCTCTTATAAAAATAATGTGAAAAACTATATCAAAGATATATATATAATACCACATTCAAGGTCAAAACAAGTGCATATACCTCCACTACCTCTCTACTCTCCACGACCACTCCTATTCCCCACCCAAAGCCGAGCATCAACACATTCCAAAGCTTGGTCGTGCTTATAAGAAGGAAGGAGATTCGAGAAGCTCCGGATCAAAGAAAAGATAAGGAAGTGCTGTTGAAGTACGACCAATTTATTTCGAGAAGCTTCAGAAAAAGTTTGGCAGAGTGGAAATCGATTGTGAGTACTTAGTTTACATACATCTTAAAATGTTTAGAAAATAATGATATTCTTGTTTAATTAGTAAAATAATATGCTCGGATGATTTATGAGTTTGAATATTGGTTGAATAAATGGTTGATGACTTGGATGCGATAAACATAACAAATTATGAGAAAACCAAATTTATCAAAATAGAAATAGTTAACTAATTAACCATAGCTAATTCCAGTAAAATAAGTCTATATTAATATGTTTATGAAGTTTATTAAGCCTCCTTATGGTTTTGAATTTAAAAAGAAAAGTTGTTCGGATGGTTTGAAATAGAAAAGACATCACTTTGAAATTTATTCAAATAGAGGAGTTTTGATTTATTTTGCAAAAATAAATTACAATGTTTGATTTGAAAAATGAGAATTTGCAAAGTTGTAATTTCATATAAGATATCATATGAGAATTTTATAAATGGATTTTGAAATAAAAAGATAGTAAATTGAATATTATAATATTATAATATGGAATAAATATGAATATGAGGTTTAATATGAAAAATATTGTCCAAAAATAGTTTAGAGTGGTTTACAATGATGTATTATTATTTTAGCATAGTTTAAAAGTGTTTCAGACAAGTTTCATAAAATTTGACTAAAGTGGTAAAATAAGCTATTGCATTTCGGCAATTCACGATTTCATGACCTGAAAAGTTAAATGGTTGGATAGGGTGGATTATAAGTCAAAATTATTTGAAATAAGAATTTTTGAACCCTTGGGTTATAGTTTTCAAATGAAAAAGAAAAATCAAGATTTCATTTGGTAGAGTTTGAGATATGTCCAAATCAAGTTTCCAAAAATATAGCGTTTTGGCAGTTCGGAAACCAAAGTGGTAGATTCTTTAGAAATAGATATTTTAATCATTAAAATATGAAATAAATTCCAAAAATATGTTAAATTTTTTAAAAGGAATTTAAGTTATAAAAATATACTAATATGAAATGGAAAAGTGGTTTGATCAAAGAAGCTTTAAAAACACTATTCATAGCGGTTTTTGCAACAGTTTTGGTAACTTTTGAAAATTAGGGTTTTAGCTTAATTATTCTTCCTCAATCTTTTTAATAATCTTTTATAATGAATAATCAAGTATTTTGAAGGTGATTTGGAAGTTATACAATTATTTTAAAGGAGTTTAAATAAATGGTTAAATGGAAATTGTTTATAGAACTTGTGTTTTTTTCCTAAATCTTTTGTGAACGTCTTTCAAATAATTAATCATGTATTCTAGAGGCAATTAACAAGTTTAAAAAATATTAAGGTTAGAGTATATCAAATAACTTGACCGCCTTATGGGTGATAGAGAGATAGTCTCTAGGCTTAAGTTTGAAAAACCAGTTTCCTGCTCTACCTAGCTATCCAGCTTGGCCCGACGGAGCGAATAGCTAATTTGATTTACTCATATCACATCTTCCTAAAATAAGAGAAAAAGAGATTTGGAGTTTTCCAAAGGATAAACAAGATTTTAAAATAATAAGATTTTGGAAGTATCGAAAATATTCTAGTTAAACTCTGTATTAAATTTTGAGGAGGGAATCGTATTATCCATGTGAATTTAAAAGATGATTTCACCATTATTCAACGAATAATACAAGTTGAATATAGCAATTAGTACTGAGTATAATCAGTCTAATTTCTATAAATCCCTTTTACTCAATACTGACTGGTTTGGGTTTACATTAAATGATGTCTTAAATAATATATTTTTATCTAATAAAGATATGTTTTAGGAATGTGAATCTTCATTAAGATTTGAAATATAATTATAATAGAATATGGAAATATTTTTCCTAATTAATTAAGAAAATGATTTGGTATTTCCAAAGATGAAAAGAGATTTTAATTTACCAAAGGATTTGATAAAAGAGACTTAATGATTCTATATGCTCTTCAAAAGATAAAGGAATAATGTGAAATAATATATATTTAAAAGATATTTAATTTGATAAAAAGATAAATTGATTGGATGTTGTTTGATAATCACCTATATACTTGACATCTTTTGATCATTAATTGGTTCGAAGAGACCGAGATCGGATTTGGATGATTCCTATCTGAAAACTATTTCAAACCACTATATGCATTCGAAAGTGAAGATGATGATTTTGAAGAAGGAGGTCTTCATAATGTAGGGTTGCTTGCCCCTAACCTCTGGGTAATTCATATATATATATGTATGTATGTATGTATGTATGTATGTATGTATGTATGTATGTATGTATGTATGTATGTATTGTAGAAGTAGTACCTTCGTTTTGAAAATCTTCAATTTGCAAGGTTTACTTACTACTAATCCTAGGGATGATTCCCAAATAGAATTGAGTAGAAGGAGTGCCTTCTGTTTGTCATTCACCTAGACAACTTGTGCGGATGGATGTCTAATATTGCATTTCTGAGACCATGTACATTAGTTTTTACAGACATACATCTATTTGGTGATGTAGGATGTAACCCCTCTTATGCCTAACAAACTTCCCTAAGGTGTATGAACTTGGGGGTTGTACTTTTGCCGAAATCAATAGTGTGTCGTTAGAAATGACAATGTTGCATTCTAAGTGGAATTTATTTTATGAAAAGCAAAGCGTGAATTTATGGAAAGAAGAGCATTACTTCACGAGCCTCACATTCCAGGAATGGTTTGGGATACTAAATGATATGCAGGACATATATTTTAGGCTATCGGTTTTACTAATGATGGAGCGGTCCAGAAGTGTCTAGACCCTCAATGGTTTAAATGGGCAGGTATTGAAGGCTTCATTGAGAAAGAGCAAAGAGACCAAAATACGTTGTTCCATAGTAGTGTAACAGTCTGTACAGAGGCTTGCTTGTGAAAAGTGAATAGTATGCATGGATTTTGCATCGGAGTAAATGGCAAGTAGTTCCCTATCATGTTGGAAATCCAATTCCAATATGAGTTTTAAGGTTTTGGTTATATTCCCAAAATAGTTGTAATGCTTAAACATTTCGTATCATATACACTATTTGACATTGTCCGGGTATTGGTACCTTCTTTATATATTTATTTGAAAAGGATTTTCAAACCAATTTCATTAATCATAATTTAAAATTTGTTTTGGTATAAAGTATTTTGGTTATCGTAAGGTAAAAATTCGTTCGTGTTTTTGTACGGTGTGGTTTTATGAGATACCCTTCTTTTCAAAGGTTTTGATTGGCATCAATCTGAATGACACTGTCATATACAATTATAATTCGAGTTTTCTCATGCTAATTTATCAAGCCTAATCAGAGTATTTTTAATACTTGGGTTAGATCCAAGTAGTTTTAGGTTTAACTAAAGGTGCTTGGAGTTTCTAGATGAGAGCTAGAGATCTTCATCAACATATGGACGTATTCTATTTTCTATTGCATTTGTTTTGTTCTTTTTCAACATTTATAAGGATAAAAAGGATTTATAACTGTCCAGGCTAAATCTAGGTTAGACTCTGATATTGTATTCAAAATTTACTTCTGTAAAATATTTCCTATAAATAATATATGATTATTCCATTCGTGTGAGATTTTGTTTTCTACTCTTCTGTGTTATTTTCTTTTTACCCTTGATCAATATGTCTTTCCGGCACTTGAATTTGCACCATTTAAATGCCTAAAATGTATTCATGTTTATTTTCAAGAGTCGACAAAGTTGATCGTCACATTTGGTATCAAAGCTTAGGTTGAGCGAACACCTAGGCTTTGGTGGGGTATAGCTCATTATAAATAGGGTTAGTAAAACCTAGAATGAGTGACTCATTAGAGATACTGTTAGTAACACCCTAGAAAGAGTTTGAGAGTATTATACATATGAGTGTGTGTTTGTTAGTGGATATAAAACATATTTTTTGTTGATTAATTTCTTAGATGGTTTATGAATTTCAGTTGATGCATGAAGAGCTCCATGTAATCGATAGGGATTCCTAAGTACTTAAACAAGGCGGATCGACACGCTGTTTTCAAAAGATTTTATTTCATATACAAAAAGAATATATATATATATTTTTGTGATTTGGGAAACTTATAAGATGTATTCCCTTTGGAAATTTCAATAAATAAGGTCTTGATCTGTTTGGTGATGATTGGAATAATCTTCTAAGTATCGATCGGATATTGGCTTGGGTGAACGGTATCGTATGCTTAGTAAATTATTCTCCTTATCATTGAAAGATCAAGGCAAGTTCAAATCCAAACAAGTCCGCATCAAGTTATTTGGATAAAAAGGTTTCTAAGTCAAGAAATAAATGGTATGAAACTTCTAATTATATTTTGGTATATCACTTAAGGGCAGAATTACTTTTTATATGCGGGGTGATGAGTTATAGCTGAATCCAAAATAAAAACGAAGAGTACATGGAGAAAAAGAAGTAGAAGAAAAATTAAGACTAGGATCTTATGTTGGCATCTACTATTACATATGCAGTAAAGAAGGGCATTATTTAGTTCAGTGTAAGGATAGGAAAAAAAAGGAAAAGAAGAATAGGAAAATAAAGGAAAAGAAGAATCTTTTGGGGATGATATATTCCGTTTCAAATGTAAAAGGAAAGGACATTTTCTACATGAGTGCTCTAAAAAAAAGAAACCAGAATTCAATCAAGAAGGGCAAAGATTTGCTACTATTGAAAAGTAATAGGACATATAGCCAAAGAGTGTCCCAAACAGACATATAGTTGGTTCTATGAAGGAAGACATTTAATGAAGGACCGTCCAAAGAAAAAGAGAAGGTTGGATGACTTAGGTGCCAACGATAAAGCACCATCTACCTCAGAAGGGATCCAAGAATAGTGCATATAACAGTTAAATTATCTATATATATGATGGTGGTGTATAATAAACTGTATTCCCTTATAATAAACTGTATTCCCTAAAGTTTATTCCTTAAAATCTATGATACAAGCTAACGTTAAGAGTGGGTGTATAAATATGATGTTAATTAATAAATATCCTTTTGTGCTATTCTCTCTATACACGTCTTCTACCTCATACCAAATCAATTTGATAAGATATTTAGAAAGAAAAAGTTTGAAGGAATATTATAAAGAAATGGCTTTATAAAGTGTTTAAACCGAAGTTAAAATTTTATGTAATATTTTTATAAAGATTTCTTGAAAGTTAATAAGTACGGGTTTAAGTTTAAAACATAATGTGAATCATTAATTAGTGATTCTTAATTTTTGTCAAGGTATTTAATATTGGTTAAAGGGAGTATATTATAATATAAGTAGTTTGTTATAACTTTAGAAATAAAAGATAATTTATCTTTTAAAATTGAAATGGCTTCTTTAGAAAGAAAATAGAAATTTTTCATGAATAAATATTTTGAAGAAATAAAAGATTCATAAAAGTGTTAAAACAAAAAAATAAAAGTATTATGAAATTTTTTAATAAAGATTTTGGAAAGATATTAAGCACGTAGGTTGTACGTAGATCATTTCATGACACAGTTTTTATCTAAGATTCGAGTATGGAACTTTGAGGTGTTTACATCAATCCGAAAAATGATTTATCAGTCGATTCTTGACGGCGAACATTAATGAGAGTTTAAGATAAGGACTTTTGTTTTCTATCATAGTTGAGAGCTATGTAAGGAAAACGAAGGGTTGTGATCAAGAAGCCTGTTAAGAGTCGACAATAGAGACTTAAGAGATCAATACTAGTTTGGAAGTATAGTTGTGTATTCGAATAAGAAATCGAATCAAATATTGCATTCATATGATATGTGAATATCATACAGAATTGAGTTTAAAATATATGTTTTGGATTTTGGTTGTAATTTCGGGGACGAAATACTTTAAGGGAGGAAGTATATAACTGTTTGCAATTTTATCACTTTAAATTGGAATACTTAGCTAATTTTTAATATTCAAATGTAGGATTATTAAATAAAAATTATCATGTTTTATGTGATAAATAATAATGGTGATCTTGTTTTGGAAAAATGTTTACAAAAATATATTCTTCGGAAAAATATCGGTAAAATGATCGAGAATCGTTTTATCAATAAACAACTTTTTAACCATCAGAAGTCGCGAACGAAACTGAATACGTACACTTATTTCTCCACTTAAGTAAGAATATATAATAAAATTACTTTTTTATTTTTTTAAAATAAAATGTTTTATGACATTAAATGATGTCCTCATTTGCAAATAATTGATTTTGGAATTTAAATTGTGTTTAAATGATTTAATAATTGTTTTAAATTCAAATGAGGCCCTTTTTATTCTTACATAATAATAAAAATATTATTTTCAAACTTCGTTTACAAACACACACACGTTGAGAAGTAAAAAATGTGATCGAAAATCGGAATCTGAATTTGTAATGATTTGACATAGAGAAGTTGTGCAATGTTATAGGTTATATGCGACATACATGCACACATATACACATATACAAATGCATATATAAATATATTCATATTTACAGTCACTAATTACTAATGGTAAAAAATATAAATATCATGATATTTTCTCAAATACTTCACCTTTGAGCAATGGAAAAGAAAACCAACCATCACTCTTACACACAAACAAATGGGTGCACATGGGCAGGGGGTGAGATTTGATGTGTAAAGGAGGGATGTGGGTGCATGTGGGCAGGCACATAAGTGAGTGGATGGGTAATGATAATGTTTTGGAGATATTTTGCAAAAAAATTTATAATACATGCCTTCTCTTCTCATAAATTCACATATTTCATTCCATAAATCTTCTTACTTTCTTCTTCTTCTTCATTAGCACACCAATGGCCTCCACCTTTTATAAAAAAAGGTGCAAAAATGTAGCAAAGAGAAATAAAAATATACATATATAATAACACATCATTTCAAGGTCAAAACAAGTGCAAATACCTCCACTATCCTCTACGCTCCGTGGCCACTCTGATTCCCCAACCAAGGCCGAGCATCACTATATTCCAAAGCTTGGACGAGCTTACAAGGAGGAATGAAGGAGATTCAAGAAGCTCCAGAGTAAAGAAAAGAGAAGGCAGTGGTTCTTAATTTTAATACACCTTAAAATGTTTAGAAAATAATGATATGCTTGGATGATTAAATTGTTTGAATATTGGTTGGTTAAATGGTTGATAACTTGGTTATGATAAACATAACAAATTTTGAGAAAATCATACTTATCCAAATAGAGATGATTAACTAATTAACCGTAGCTAATTCCAGGAAAATAAATCCATATTAATATGTATATGAAGTTTATTAAGCCTCTTTGTGGTCTAGAATTTAAAAAGGAAAGTTATTTGCATGGTTTAAAATTGAAAAGATGTCACTTTGAAATTTATTTAAAAAGAGGAGTTTCGATTTATTTTGGAAAAATAAATTACAATGTTTTATTTGGAAAATGAGAATTTGAAAAGTTGAAATTCATATATGATATGGTATGACAACTTTATAAATGGATTTTAAAGTAAAAAGATAGTAAATTGAATATTATAATAATATAATATCATAATACGGAATAAAAGTGAATATGAGTTTTAATATGAAAAAAGTTGTGAAAACTAGTTTAAAATAGTTAAAATGATTTATTGTAATTTCAAAATACTTTAAAAGTGTTTTGGACAAGCTTCATAAAATTTGACAAAAGTGATAAAAATAAGCCACTGTGTTTTGGCAGTTTGCAATTTCACGATCCGGAAAGTTAAACGAATGCGTAGGGTTGATTATAAGTTGTAATTCCTTGATATAAGAATTTTATGGACCTTTAGGGTTATAATTTTCAAATGAAAAAGAACAATCGAGATTTCATTTACTAGAGTTTGAGATATGTCTAAATCAAGTTTTCAAAAATGTCACGTTCTTGCAGTTCGGAAACCAAAGTGGTATAATATGAAATAAATTCCATAAATATGTTAAAATGTTGTAAAAGGGATTTAAGTCATAAAAATAGACCTATATGAAATAGAAAAGTGGTTTGATCAAAAAAGCTTTAAAAATACTATTCATAGCGGTTTTCACGACGGTTTTGGTAATTGTTGAAAATCGGGGTTATAGCTTGTTATTCTTCCCCGATCTTTTTAATAATCTTTTCAAATGAATAACTAAGTATTTTTAAGGTGATTTGGAAGTTAAACAATTATTGAAGGAGTTTAAAATAAATGGTTAAAAGGAAATTGTTTATAAAACTTGGGTTTTTCTTTCCAAAACTTTTGTGAATGTTTTTCAAATAATTAATCAAGTATTCTAAAGGCAATTAAGAAGTTTGAAAAATATTAAGGTTAGAGTCGATTAAATAACTTGACCGTCTTATGGGTAACAGAGAGATAGTCCTTAGGCTTGAGTTTGGAAAACCAGTTTCCTACTCTCCATAGCTATCTGGAGTGGCCCGATGGAGGGGATAGCTAATTTCATTACTCAAACTGCATCTTCCTAAGATAAGAGAAAAAGATATTTTTGAGTTTTCCACAGAATAAACAAGATTTTAAAATAATAAACATTTTGGAAGCATAGAAAACATTCTAGTTAAACCTATGTTAAATTCCGAGGAGGGAACTCCTACTACCCATGTGAATTTAAAAGGCGATTCATCGTTATTCGATGAATAGTGCGATTTGAATACAGAAATTAGTATTGAGCATAATTAATCTAATTTCTACGAATTCTTTTTTACTCAATACTAACTGGTTAGGATTTATAGGAAACGATGTCTTAAGTAACATTGTTTTTGACCCATCAAAGATATGTTTCAGAAATGTGAAATCTTCATTAAGATTTGAATTATACTACAGTATGAAAATATTTATCCTAAGTAATTAAAAAAATGATTTGTTATTTCCATACACTCTTGAAAAGATTTGACAAAAGGTATTTCCTAAGAGGTTTTAATCTACTAAAGGATTTGATAAAAGAGACTTGGTGATTCCATATACTCTTGAAAAGATTAAGGAATAATTTAAATGAACATATTTTTGAAAGATATTTGATTTGATAAAAAGATAAATTGATTGAATGTTTTTTAATAATCACCTATATATTTGACATCTTTTTATAGTTGATTGGTTCGAAGAGATTGGGATTGGATTTGGATGATTCCTATCTGAAAATCAGTTCGAAGAGACATCTAGGGTAATTCCCATATTATATATATCGTGGCGGTAGTGCCTTCGTTCTGAAAATTTTCGATTTACAAGGATTACTTGCTACTAATCCTAAGGGTTATTCGCAAATATGATTGAGTAGAAGGAGTGCCTTCGGTTTGTCCTTCACCTGGACAACTTGTATGTATGAATGTCTTACATTGCATTCATGAGACCATGTACACTGGTTTTTACAGATGTACATCGGTTTGGTGATGTAAGAGGTAATCCCTCTTATACTTGACGCCCTTCTCTGAGGCATATGAACTCGGGGGTTGTACTTTGGTGGAATAGTGTGTTATATGAAATGATAATGTGGCATTTTATGTGGAATTTTCTTTGTGAAAAGTAAAGCGTGGCTTTGTGGAAAGCAAAGTATGGCTTTGTGGAAAAAAACCGTAGCTTCACGAGCCCCACATCCCAGGAATGATACATGATACTATATGGTCTACAGGATATATAATTCAAGCTATCGGTTTTATTGATGATAGAGGAGTCCAGTAATGTCTGGACCCTCAATGGTTTAAACGGGCAGGCATTGGAGGCTCGACCGAGAAAGCGCAAAGCCACCGAAATATGTTGTTCCATAGTAGTGTAAAAATGTAGTATGGAGGCTTAGTTGAGAAAAGTGGATAGTCATCGGAGACTAGGATGTTATGCATGTATTTAGTATCGAAGGAAATGGCCACTGGTTTCCTATCATGTTGGAAATCCAATTCCAATACGAGCATTACAGTTTTTTTCATATTCCTAAAATAGTGGCAGTGCTTTGCAAACATTTCAGCTACCCTTTTGGTATGATACTGATTGACATCGTCTAGGTATTGGTGCCTTCTTTATATATTTATTTGAAAAGTGTTTTCAACCAATGTCATTAATGATAATATCAAAAAGAAATTGGTATAAAGTATTTTAGTTATCTTATGGCAAAAACCGTCCATGTTTATATGCGGCATGGTCTTGTCAGATACCTTCTTATCAAAGGTTTTGATTGGTATCAATCTGATCTATGACACTGTTATATACTTTATAGTTTGAGTTTTCTCAGGTTGGTTTATCAAGCCTCCACCGGGTATTTTTAATATTCGGGTCAGATCAGAGTAGTTTCAGGTTTAGCTAAACACGCTTGGAGTTTCCAAAGGAGAGATGGAGATCTTTATCAATGTATGGACATATTCTATTTTACTCTGCATTTGTTTTGTTGTTTTTCAACATTTGTAAGGATGAAGGATTTATAACTGTCTAGGATGCATCTAGGTTGGACCCTGATATTGTATACAAAATTTTTTGCTGTAAAAGATTTCATGGGTAATAATATATGATTATTCCACTCGTTTGAGATTCTGTTTTCTACTCTATTCCGTGTTACTTTATTTTTACCCTTGATCAATCTGCCTTTTTGGCACTTGAATTTGCTACACGTGAATACCGAGAATGTATTTGTGCCGATTTTAAGAGCCGAAAAGGTAGGTCGTCACACCTTATATGCCTAAACCGATTGCAATTATAACATTTGACCTTTGAATCCTCCGTATTGCACTCCTTCAGAAAATGACCCTTCTTGCCACACTTCCTGCAATGCATATCCTGCTTCTTGATCTTCCCCTCTGGTCCAAATCCTCCCTTGCATTGATTCTATTGCTGCGCTTTTCCTCCAGTCTTCTTGGGTTCTTCCTTTTCTTCCTTTTTGGAGATGGAATTTAGCAAGGCTTTCTCCATTAAACCCTCATGTGTAGTACCCATAGGAATATGACCTAGAGCTAAACATTAAAGGAGTTGATTTGGTCCTTTAGCAAACTTTAGAGCCTTTTTATGTGGGGTATCGATCAGTCTCATCCCAAATCTTTTCGGTTCATTGAATTGATTGACATACTGCTTTATCGACATGTCTTCTTGCTTCAACTGAATAAACTTCTCTAACTGCATTCCTTCCTCTGCTCTAGAAATAAACTTCATCTCAAAACGTCTTTGAAACTCCCTCCAAGTGATCTTTCCTCCATTAGTCTCTGCATCAATTAAAACTCCCACAAACTAAGAGCCTCTCCCTGTAACTGCCAAGTACCTAGCTGCCTCCTCATCTCATCAGTAAGACCCATCAATCCAAAAATCCTATCACAAGTAAAAATCCATGTCCTCAAATCTATATATGACTCAATCCCAATACGGCTTTCCTCCAAGGCTCGAGAAGTCCTTACATAACTTAGAAAAATCGATGACAGGTGGGTGTGCAGAAACTACACCTGTCTCTCTCCCCATGGGTCCTCCAGTGGGACTAAGTCTGAATTGTTCCCTCTCCTGCAGATACCAATGGAACCAAATTAAGACATTCATGCTTGGAATCTCGATTGCATCTCCAGAGCATGAACCTGCAGGATCTCGCACCTTCTATCATGATTTTTAAGAATTTATTAGCAACTTTCCATAAATAGCATAGGTAAGAATAAGAGAGATATTATGCTTATATAAAAAATTTGGAAAGCTTTTTGAAACTTATTATTTATACACATGCACACTTTGAAAACCCATTTTGAAAACTTATTGGAAAAACATTTAAAAAACCTTTTTTTCAAAAACCTTTTTCAAGCATGTTCTCTCAATACGCCCCTATCCTTGAGGAATTATTTTAACCTTACCTTGATACCAAGTGTAACAACGCGCACCCCTCAACATACCGAACCAAACCCTAGACTGACTTTCGGACTTGTGTAGGTTCCAAGAAGCACGTGCTATCGGGTTTTTATAAACATTATAGAGACTAAGAATTAAAAAATATAATATAAGATATACTGCACTTTCAGAATTCACAGCGGAAGGAACAGAATATAAATTTAGAAAATAGCCATATTAGAAAATATCACAAAACACAATCTCAGACAAATAGTACGTAGTTAATACAGAGTACGTAGAAATACCAATCATAGTCTGATAGAAATACCAAGTACTGATAAGATAGATAGTTGCACAGAGAGTAAATAAAAGGATAAGCCACTCTTGTGATGAGCTCGCCTCTTCACGTATTGAAATTAGGCCAATCACCAACTGCCTTATCCTCCTGTGGTGCGTAAAAGAAAGGAAAAGAGTGGGTTAGACAAAATCTTGATGAATGAGTACATATTTAATATGTGGTGATCATGTGCAGTTAACTTTAATTATACTCTACGAGTATATATGCACACCCTAATGAGCCTGTGTCTAATCGCTTGGGTATTTGAAATTTATGCATTACAACATCTCTACTGTCATTTTCAATGACAACCCATGTCATTTTCCTTCATTGCAATTTATTTGATGATTATTGAATTTGCTGCTATTTATTCATATGTTGATTGCATTTTTCCTTGTCTTAATATTACATTATTCCAATTAAGATTTCTCTTCTTTCTTAGTTATAGTCTCTGTGGAAGAAAATTTTTGCCCTGTCATTTTTATCTTCCATAAATAATAATGTGAAGAAACGTACTTAAAAAGTAAAAATATTAATGAATTAGCTATTTTCTTCTGTGTTCATCAACCTTAAATGAATGTATTTAAAAAAACCATATGTGTACTCTTCTTCAGATGCTACAAATGAAACTCAACTTATTTTATTTTACTACTAAACATGATGCATTAGTATGATTCAATGTTTCTGATAAAATATTGAAATCTATAACCAAATTTAATTTTATCTTTTTACTTCATTTCTAATATGTCTTGCATCCAAATAAACTCGTTAATCATCCAAATTTTGTACTACTAATTCAGGTATAAGAAATTAATATTGATTTCCACTTAAATACCATATATGTGTGTGTTAAGTTTGTATTAGCATATTTAAAAGCAACATATAGCATTATGTCCATATCTGAGCCTGTAATATGCAATCCACAAATAATAATAAATAAATATAAACATTCATCTTCGAGCTCGTACTTATTTCACTGTTTCTTTGCTTTGAAAAGAAATGGAAAGAAGCCTAAAAATAAATCTTGCTCTTATGTTGATAATGTTTCTAAGCCTTATTGGCCTGTTTACAATATTTATGCAGTCCAAAATTCGCATAAATGTTATCCAGTTCTACCATTCTAAATTATTGAAAAGAGAACTATTCTCAAATGATGACAAAGAAGTAATTCAAGCCAAGTTTTTTAACGGTGATAGAATGAAATTATCCGTTGATTACCGAACAATTAAGTTTATGCACTGTGATGAAATTATCCATTGAGTAAATTCATAACTGGAATTAGTATGTAATAGTTGAACAGATAGCCCCACAACAGGTATGAATCAAATTATCCAAAATAACAATGAAAAAATTTCGATGATAGAGAAGTTTAGTTTGGAGCTGGACCCGATGCTAACAGTGGAAGTATAGTCTTTTATATAGATTTGAGTGCAAATTTTCGTGCTTGGTTTTCAATTGTAAGAAAGAAGACTTTGCACAGAGAAGTCAACCTAATTCATGCCTACAAAACAGAACAGGAAGAACAGTGTATTAGAAAAAGAGCATGTGAATGTAATAAAAGGCATAATTTGTTAGTTTGAACACTTACGTTATCTTCTCTCCAAAGCAGTTGAGAATTGTGTTCTAACCTAAGGGTTAGAGAACAGCAGTATTGGAGTAAGCAAATTATTTGAAGTCATGTACTGCTTAGTTACATTGACAAATCCAGTTGAGGTATTAGCTGCCTTGCTCGATCTCGCAGCAAAAACCCCAAATACAAATCCCAAACAAAGTAATAGCAATTCAGTATGCAGAAAAGAACAGAGGAAGTAAATTAATGTAGTAAAAATAGAACAGAGTGAGAACAAATGGAGAGCCTCTTGTTTACAATAAACTCACAGCACATTATTATTAACTAAGGCATATTTCCCTTTATTGAGTTTTAACTGAGGCATAAAAGCCTTATTTAAATCTGATGCAAATATGCCTCAATTACTTAGTTAAGCTGCAGTTCAATTCATCAATAGAGGCACATCATGCGCATGAATGTACCAAAAACTAAACTGAAACTGAAGTTGGAATTGTTCATTAATAGAGTACCAAAAAGTATAACAAACTTCAAAGTCAAAATTAAATCAAGGCAAACATTAATATCTAAAAAAATTAATACAATTGCAACATTAACTATGATTTTTTCCATGTATATGTATATGTATATATATAGTTTCTAAAGATTGGTGAGTTCTTTGTTGTGTTAATATCAACAACTATTCCATTTAGGGAATAATAATTCGTAAGCATAATTTTTTTGATGAAAAATATGAAAGATAAAATGTAATTTGGTTAGTATAATTATTTTTTGGAAAACATAATTAGTGAAGTGATATAATAATTATTCTTGCATATACCAATCAAATCATGTAATCTGGATTTAATGCTTATTTAGAAATCATATAGTAACTTTGTTCAAATAAGAGTATAATAACAGTTGATATATATAACTTACAAACATGCATTTGTGTGTACATATGTACCTATGTGCATTACATATGCATTTATGGAAAACCAAGGTGTAATAGAGCAAGATGTTGGAGAAAATGATGGTTCAAAACAACAAATCCGAAACAGAAAGAAAACTTTATGTAGAGGACACTGTCATAATCTTATATGCTATATTTTCCGAATTGTGAGTACAATTAATGAAAAGAACATAATACTACCACTCAAGAGTAGGATATGATACTTTGGATATAGTGGTGTTGCCTCAGTTTTAACTGTGGAAAATATGCCTCGGTTAAAAATGAAGCTTGTTGCCTTAGTTTTAACTTGGGAAACATGCCTCAGTTTTAACTGAGGCATATTTCCCTTTATTGAGTTTTAACTGAGGCATAAAAGCCTCAGTTAAATCTGATGCAAATATGCCTCAGTTACTTAGTTAAGCTGCAATTCAATTCATCAATAGAGGCGTTATGCGCCTGAAAGTACCAAAAACTAAACCGAAAATGAAGTTGGAATTATTCATTCACAGAGTACCAAAAAGTACAGCAAACTTCAAAGTCAAAATTAAATCAGGGCAAAACATAAATATCTAAAAAAATAATATGACTGCAGCATTTACTATGAATTTTTTCCACGTATATATATAGTTTACCTAGTGCTTCAATTAAGTATTGTGTATATTGCTCTTTTGAATCATCATATTAGTTGAAGTTCTACACGATGCATTGGATTTAACCACCTAATTTAGGTATTATTGTTTTTTGGGCCCAATAAAGAAGACCATCATACATGTATATGCGCAATATATAAATTATTGAGTCGCTTTTATGTATAAAGAACACAAAAGCATGTACTGTTAACAACACAAAGCATTTATTCTTCTTAACAGTACATCCACACCTAATTCAGTGATGTCAATGAATATATGCAAAGGTACAAACTGTGAGATAGATGGATATTCAAGTTTATAGGCAGTCTGTGCATTTATTAGAATATCAAAGAGGAAGAATTGCATCATTTTCTGCTATCTTAATTTTTTCGTAGAAGGTGCAAATTTAAAGCATATCATTTTAGCTACCGAACTTGAAAAGATGTACGTTGACATTATTTAGATCTCTTAATCCGGCAGATATTTGTGACGATAGCGATCACGATGATACGACATTTTGTATTTGTTTGGAAGAATACAAAACTGCAAGCCTAAATTTTACTTGAGCATTCCAATTTTCCTTTCATGACCGTTCTTCCTCTTAAAGTTTGAATTTGGTTCCAATTTACGTGGGCCCAATGAAATCTGCTTCTAATCATACGTAGACGTTCTTCCATTGAATATGTATGTACCGTGCATTAGCCGTTAGCGGAAAGAAGAAGCGATTGTACACATTAATTTTCAGATTTTTCCTATGATTTAATTTTTAGTTCCAAGACGTAAAAATTATTGTATCTGTGAATGTAGTACTGTTATTTAGTTTTGGAATTTCTCTGACGTTTAATTTTTATATTCTTTTCAATAGCTAATCAAAATTTTGTTCGCGAATGCTTTAATTTTTAATCTCCAATCAAATTTGTTGAGAACTCACCCGTAATATACATTCATCATGAAATTGCAGTAACAAATGATAACTTTGGTTTAAATAGAATTAATGTTAAGTTAATTTTAAGCTACAGCGGCAGTATGCAGCATCAAAAGAACAACCAAACACAAAAGCAACGTTAGCGATAATTTGTAGTTGTGGTAATTATAAAAAATGCAGCAGTTTAAGAAATACCTAAAAGTGGTCCACTGTAGATATTGCAGTAACAAATGATGCAATACAATATCTTGGACTGCCTCTGTTTATCTGCAAATGCAAATAAAGAGTCAGTCAAGCCTTAAATACCATGTATCACCAATATTGATGTTCATCCTATTTTCCATTTCCTGCAACTAACACGTTGAAATAAAAGCATATTTAATTACATAGTGTACATTTATTTGCTTATGATATCCAAGCACTGACTAATATGGTGTAATTATTATCTTGCACAAACACTACAAAAATAAAACTAATCGATGTAAAAGCATTTAACAAAACAAACATTGATCGGACCAATGGATAAAACAGTAAAATCATTTAAAACGCTTGTAGTAACGCTAGCAGTATGTCGATTCTATATTGTTATAAAATCATTAAATTTAACAACGTTCTTTATGATGTTAAGGATTTTACTAAAATTTTGTTTTGATCTGAATTTAATAATGCTAGTAAAATCCTAACAATATATGGACATAAATCATTGATATAAAAGCATTTAAGACATACATTACATATCTTATCCACAAATTTAGTGTCAGTGATGCTAAATTCAAATCAGTATGAATACCTCAACGCAATTCAGTTTGGAATATTGCATTTATACATAACTGAAAAATGGTACCACTAATAACCATGTCAGCTCGTTGATAATTGCATCAGCTCAATTGGAAAAAGGCACGTATAAATTAATGAGTGAAGCAATGAAGGTACGGATAAAGAAAAAATGAAACAGAAGAAGGAAAATGACCAAAACCAACAGTGAAGAGATTAAGAACTAATGTTGAATTAAATTTAACAAAGAGGACCTAAAATCCAGTCAGATTAATTCTAAAAGATAGTACTATTGTCAACAAACGTCGGCAGAGTACGAGGTAACAAAGTAAGAGGTAACAGATAGTAATTAAAATCCATTCGGGTAAATGGAAATCAATGGAAAGTGCCTGTGGTCGAAGTCTAATGGAAATCGAATCAATGATGGTTGAGCGTAATCGCCGAGGAGTGCTTGTGAATTGCTAACCATAGGTAATCGCCCATCATCGTTGCTACTGCGTAGGGTTTGGGCATCGATTGTTACTTTTAGTTTTCGAATTCGTGGGAGTGGAAAAGGGGAATTAGGTTTTTTAAGGTTCTGGAATAGCTCAAGGAACATCATGAGAACGCGTGCATGAGAGATGCAATATTGCAAAGTGATTAAGGATATATTCGGCAATTCCAAAAGACACCGTGTAAATCTATTCAATGTATTCTCTTTATTAGTAGTAAAGATGTGGCCTAGGGTGTCCTACAAGTGTTCATGTATTCCTTTGGTCCTTTACTTAAGTGTTTTTATTTAACACACACTTACACTGAAAACTTATGCAGGCTCCTACAAAGTTTGAACTACGGGTCGAATCTTAATAAGCATCAAACTATGGATCTTACAACTTTTCCTTATGGGACTGCATCTCACATTACGACTACGGATAATTATCTCACATAGGTTTTCCTATAGCTTCGATATAAGAATGAATTTCCCACAACTACAACTTCACATACCCTAGCTGTGCATCGAGGGAGAGCCCACAATGCCGACTGTTGAAGTATCTCATCATCCACATCCACCACCTCTCGAATTATAGTATACACCTCTTATTGCACATGCCGGAATCCATCAACAACATAGTATCACGTCACATCAGAATCTATGATTACCAAGTAGTCCTATTATGCCATAGCCACACACTTCATCAGGTATCAATCAGTGCTACGCATCTATCGTAAAACCACCTACGAGTGCCATTTATGATAGAATCATCCCTAATAAATAATCGATCCAACATTCGGTAAAAATAATATACCCAACTCCGCAACATTCTGACGTTGTCTCATAGGGAACTAGCTTCCTTATTATTTCTAACATCCACATAAGTATATAATATAACTATACATACATACTACTAATATTTTTATTTTCAACTTAGGCCTTAGGCCAAGGTTCAGATTACACATTTGGTCATTTACCGATCGATCATTAAACCCTACTGGTCGACCGCTTAGGGTGAATAGTCGACCGGTCGCGGTGTAAATTTTAAGGTTTTTGCTGTTTCAATCATTTTGATTTTTAATTATGGTTTAACTTTCTCTAGCTATACAGCAACCCGACTATAGTTAACCATTTTTGTACTTTCAAATTCCTTTTTGAAATCTTAATTTTACAATAAACTCGTTTAATCTAGGGTTAACCAATTATAGGGGTTTCTATTCAATGGTAAGAGGGGTTTAGCTTGGATAAACTTATATTAACCAATTTATACCAACTTCAATCTATAATCAAAATTTCAGATTTAAACAATATGGCTAACTATTTAATCATTGATATCGTAGATCACATAGTGTGGATTAAAATTAACTACAAATAAATCAACTTATTAAAGATGTTCCCACTCGCCTTGGAATCAAGCTCTATCTCTATCCTTCGTTCGAAAATTGACATTCAATAGCCTTTCTCCCTCCTATATCTTATCTGCTTGTATTCTCTTTACTTTGTTTTTAATTTGTTTTTTAAGAAATTTGTAAGCAGAGAAAAGATTTTGGCAGAGTTTCAGTATAATGTTAATTTCCTAATGAGTTAAGGTTTAGGTTTAGTGTTTATTTATATGGGTTTAAGGTTAGTATAGAGCATTAGATTATCCTTATAGAATATTTACTTTCATCGTGGACACATATCATTTACTTTGTAGGCAAGAAAAATATTTTTTTCAATCACATTCATTTGTCAATTGCTCTAAATCCATGCTTTTCGGCGTCAATCGATTGACAGATTATAGGGACCGATCGATCGGTGAACCCCAGGGGTCGACCGTTTCAGTTGTTTTTACTATGAAAGTTTTATATTTTAATTTATTTCATTTTCAAATTTAAAACCTCTGTGACTTCTCCATACTAACTCTGATTTCAAGGTGTTATATGCGAAAATTGTCAAGAAATCGCTATGAACGCAATGTGACAAGTTTCATAGTCAGATTCGAAAATTTGTGGAAATTTTATTTTTACCCTTGTTTTATTTATTTTATTTCTTTTATTTATTTTTTCCACTTAAATTTTAGGGGTGTTACATTACATGTACCGAGGGCCAATACCGAAGGTAGTTGAGTCGACCGAGAGTAAATGTAATGACCCTCCTTCCCCTATACATTTCTACGCATCGACTAGTCATAGAATACTATTTTTACACTCAAGTAACTTCCAAATAGGCTCTGACTTTAGAAAGCATTGAGTTTTGACATTTTTGACCCTTAGGAATTTTATTGGACGATTTTACCCTTGAAAACTTTAAAGGCCTATAACTTTGATATTAATCGAATTATGGTACATGACCCTTCCGTTGGAAAATTAGGATATTTTCTCTTTCCATAGAGTAGTTCATGATAGGTTTTAGGACTTACCATTCAAGGGATATGATCATTTTAAATTTGGATAGTTTCTGGACAATTTAGTAGGTAATCAGTGAGATTTAGGCTAAGCCCAAAGGCCCATTTCAGGACTAGAGCTTAGTGGGGCTAATGGGACATCTCTTTAGTCATTTCACAGTTCTCAAAGACAATTAACAACTGCCATTAATCTCCTCCAAGCCTAAAAGGAGCTATTTTGCTTACTTTAACTAGTATAATCAAGTGACTAGAGTGTAATTAGTGAAGAAACTAGTTGAGGATCATTATTTGCTATTGGGTGCATTGTGATCTGTGACTTCTATTGTTCATCTTGGACTCATCTCGATTTGTGAGCATTTGGACCCATTAGTGAATGATATTTGTCTCTCATTTTACTATAGATGTTAATATGGTATTTAAATGTTTTTTAAAATGGTTTTTAAAATTTAAAATATGATTTTGGCCAAATTTAAACTCATTCTATGTTTTGAAAATGATTAAAAGTGTTTGAAGTTAGTGTGGATTTAAATTGGCTCATTTGTGTTTTTATGGATACCTCACTTTCATGTTTTGGCTTGATTTTGGTTATATGGTGATCTTATTTCATGTATGATGTTCATGTTGCGTTTATGATATTGATATGACATTTGATTAGAAGTTTTATTGTATTTTATTGCCTAGGATGGGACATAGAGTGTCAATTTGAATTTCGAAGACTCCACCGATTTAGGGGCATTTGGAGTTAATCTGTGGAGTTAAAGCATTTGGAGTGGGTGTGAGACTAACTCGAAAAATGTTAAAAACAAGTTTAAGTATTTTTGGATTATCGATCATACCCAATCGATTACCCTTGACCTTTAAAAACCAACTGGCCCAAAATACTCCAAATCACTTACAACCGATGGGAGAGGTAAAGTATGATGTAGTGGCCCTATATAATCGGTCGCATGCAAGTAGGAGGACGTATTAATGAGTTGTGACATGGCTCGACTGAGGTAAAAATGGAGTTGTGTGGAGATCCTATAGGGTTTTGGATGCATTACTCCGGGCTTTGGATGATTGTACTCGAGGCGCTGATGAAGTCGTTCTAGGGTTGATGAAGGAAACGTAGTGTTGGGTTGGGAGGAAAGAAGACTTGCCAAAATGGCTAATTCATGAATCCAAGATAAGTCGTATTCGACCAATGGGTATTCACTATTTTGAGACGTGGGTGCTTGGAGCTTTGACCCAAGGAAGGAGGCAAGCTACTTCAAGGAGATTGGGCTGAAACTTCGGAATAAGAGGCCAAGGACTTCAGGCAAGAAAAATGACGGTTGAACGAGCTACAAAAGATGACCAGTGGTGGTCCATAGGTCCAGCCATTAATCATGAAGGGTCATAACACCAAAGGGGCTTGCTTTATCAGTCGCATGGGGCATGGTTGTGTGGAAGTTGAGTTTTAGGCCATGAAAGATTGATATGAAGCATTTTGAGATAGAGGCGAGGTTGAATGAGTTATGCTTTAGGATAGACATGAAGATATGAGTAGATTGCTACAAGCCAAGCATGAGGAAGTCCTAGCAGCTAAGAGTGGAGTTTTGGATTTCGATGAATTAACGATGTGAAATGTTTGATCAAATACTTCATAAGGGAAGTGACTATAGCATGGGAGGAGTTACCTGGTAGGCAAGTGTTGAGTGATCGCTTGTGAAGTAGATAAGAGGCAGTTCCACTATCAGTACGTGTGCTAGTGTTAGGTGATTATATGAGGCAAGGTAGTCTGAGTGTACCTTGGGATGGTCTGAGAGCACTCATGTGTTGGGCCATATGTGGACATCTGAGTTGCCCACATCCCTAGTCATCTGTATTCGCATAAGCTTGAGTATTGTGTACCTGTGATTCTATGTCTTCGTTGACTATCTAAGTGAGTCATATGGGCTATCTAGGAGCATTCAGGAGTATGATGGTTTCTTCAATGTCGTTGGTTGCAATATGTGCTATGATTTTTGTATTTGCATCGATGTGTAGTTATCACGGATGTCATATTACTGCATAGACACCTCGAGTCCCTATTTTGTACTTTGAGTATTTGTACACTCTATGATGATAATTTAGCATATATTTGAGTTTGTGTGCTAAGTTATTGGATGTAGGGATGGGCAGGTATGACTCTACATACCTAGTGTTCCTTATACTTCCTTGGCTTTTATAGTAGCTTGAGATAATTTATCACCCACACCACACTACTGCGTGACTTGTGGTTTTATGTTTTGCTTCTTATTATCTCAGGTACTCTTAAATAAGTAGACTAGATAGTGGGTTTGGTATTAGCGCATGAAGCTGTTTATAGGACGAGCATGAGGCTAGTGTTAATATATATGTTATTATCTGAGCCTATTTGCTTATTTCGCTACGCAACACTATAGATTTTTACGTTTTATTATTAAGACAAATATTGAGTGTATTTACCAGTTGTATTCTTTGTATAACTATTTAGAACTTATTGTAATTGTTCATATAGTTATATCTCTTTCTTGACTTTTTCATATATATTTGATTATTATATTCTATTTAATATGCTGTGAGATATATGCCATGTTATATATTTGAGTTCGATTACTATACCACTTGACTACCACTCTACATCAGTCAGGTACCACCACAGCACATTATATGAGTATATTGGGTACTAAAGGTATAGGGTTATTACCATGATAAATGAAATAGAACCTTAAGTAGACCTAAGTAAGAAAGTTAAGAAATGCTAAGTAGGAAGCCAGATTTGCAGAATCAAGGGATAAAGTGGAATTATGGGTAGAGGAGATGATATCTAAAACCTAGAGTTGAGATTTCATACATTAATGAAATGAAATAAAATTAAGTCAGTCTTCCCCAAATGAGATTGAGGGTAGTAATTACCGAGAGTAGATTAGCTCTAGGTAAAATGTTGAATCCGGAACTAATTAACTTTCGAAGGAAGGAATTTATGCTAAGGCTTAGGATGACCAAAACTAGTACTAGAAACATTAATGATGATGTAATAAGTAGTGAACCTAGCTAAGGGTAGTCGAAATCAAACTAATTTAATGAACAGCTAAAAATAAAGTCTAATAAGTGAATAGTAAGGTAGTGTTTTTTGGTAGATAGTGTGAGGCCTGCCGTGGCAACCAAAAAATGAAAGCATGGTTGTAAGGCCTGTGTGAAACTGAAATATGAAAATGTAGATGTAAGGCATGGAGTGGCAGTCGAACCCAAAAGCGAAGGTGTAAGAGCTAGAGTGGAAACCGCAACCGAAAGTGCTACGTCTTATGTGACATCCGTAACTCGAAAGCAGCTGTGTAAAGCCTTTGTGGCAACTAAGACAGGATTCGATGGATGGCATAAGGCTTAATGTGGCAGTCAATAAAAGAAAACGTAGGTGTAAAGCCTTAGTGGAATCCAAAATCGAAAGCGTAGATGTAAGGTCTAAGTGGTAACTTAAACATGAAAGCGAGGGTGTAAGTCCTAAGTGCCAACCGAAATCAATATTAAATCTAATAGAATTAAGTAAGAAGTGAAGGGCATAAGGCCTTAGTGATAGTTGAATGCTAAAATTATAACCCTTCATCATAAGAGGAAGGCATAAGCTCTAGAGGGCAGCTAAAGATAGTATATTCTAATTAATTCTAATTATAGTGTCATGACATGTATAATTCCTCTAGCTATGAAATGATGTTGTATGAGTATGTTTAAAGCTATTGAATGAATGTTGAGTTATAGCAAGGGAAAATCCGTTTCGTACTTTCATGGCATGGTCTCACTATGTATATATTTAGGGCAACATTTTACTTATGATAGACTTTATATCTAACCCGTGTTTTTATTATTGTTTTCTTCATAAACTCATGGGTACTTATTTGAGTTTGTCGAGTTTATATGTTTAGACATTATGCTTTTGGATAAACATATAAAGTGAGCTAAAGATGAAGCAGGAGACTTTGGGGTAATGTTTGTTATTTTGATTCTGATGTATTAAAAGTTTATACCAACATCTTCATACATTAGCATAACACTATTAGCTATGATCGTATTATATTTTTGATCCCTCTGTAGGCACGGCTATTGAACAATTTAAACATGTATGTAATGATTATGTTATGGAATAATTATTTGCTACTCCATTTACTTAAAATGTTATATACCATCGTCGAAAGACAATTCCAAAGTGACTGCAACATATTAAAGTTCCGTCTTTAATTTTTGGAATGAGGAATGTTATAGCTACTGTGACGACCCAGAATTTTTGAGCGTTTGAAATAGGAATATTTAATTAATTTTAAAAATATTTGAAAGGATAATTTTTTAACCTGAATTCAAATATCACAATTCAATTGATGATTAAATTATTAAATTAAATAATTTGGAATTGGGTAAGATATGTAATCTGAAGTTTTAAGCCGGTTAATAATAATAATTTGAAGGCTTATAAAATTTATATCGATATTGCTGAAGAGAATAGAAGTGTTGAAATCAAATTTAAAATTATCTGTTAAGTTTTGACATTTAATATCGTTTAAATTGAATTTAAAATAGCCTTCCGAGGCACGGTCTCGGAATTCAACGAAACCCGTTCCATTGGGTCCGTAATATTTTATTATTACCGGATTCCAAATTTCGTAGCTTTCGGAGCTATCGTGGGATCGTACGGAATATAAATGGCTAAACAAAAAAATAATAATAAATCACTTTAATTTGAATATAGATTTTTATACCAAGTCAACTTCAGTTTACCTTCCTCTACACGCCACTTCTCTTCAATATGTCCAGCAAGCTTCTTTCTTTTTTTGAAAAAAAATAAAAAAAAATCAAAGCCGGTTAACGAAATCAAAATAATGGTCATCTTCGTTCAGATTTAATTCAACAAAATCAAGATCTTGTTCTCAAATAAAATGGAACGAAACATGTTCGTCTCCACTGCTTGTTTTCAGTTGAACGAAGACGAGATTCACTTTGTTTCGTATAAAAAGAATTATAATAGTCGGCCTTCCATTTCTTTAAAATCCAAACGAAGATGATTTCGTTCCTCGAAAACAATATAAAAAAAAGAGGGAAGCAGCGTCCTCTTTTGTTCAATTCAAGGAATAACCGCGACCAAGCTCTCGCGATTCAGATGCAGTCTCGTTCGAGATTTGAAGCCGAGCTCCAACTCAAGCTTGGGGCGATTTTGTGGGTCGTGATGATGGGGGAAGGGATGGCGTGACTTCGGTTTGGTGATTCGAGTGCATGTTTAGGCGTAGAGCTCGAATTTAGGGCAGAAGCTTGGTCAGTGTCGCGAGTGGTTTCGATGGGTCGCGGGTGGTGAGGCTGGAAGATTTCTCATGTTCATGGTTGAAGTCGTGGCGCTCGAGTATCGGAGGGGAAGAATCGAGCGATTGGGTTTGTGGCTGTTGGATGCTCATCGTGAGCCGAAGTCAGGTGTTGTAGGGTCAGCGACCTAGTGTGTAGTGAGGTATCTTTTAGTTTATTTTCAAATTTATACTTAATTTATAAGCATTTGTATGCGTAGGTAGAAAAAATAAAGAAATAAAAGGGATATACATGCACACATTCTAAACTTACTAGATTATTTTTAGACGGAAGGATTTAGTGATTAATTAGTCCAATTAACTTATATAATTTAATTTAGTTACTAAACATAATTTATTCAAAGGGAAAATTAGTTTAAAATCAAGTTATTAGTTTAAATTAAATAAATAATAATTAATTGCCTGATTTATTCTAATATTAATAAACCATATAAATGTTTATCCAAGGTATAAAATCATGGACTTAAATCGAGAATGAAGTGGACGTACAATTTAAGAGGCAAAGGTGAGTTAACCTCACTCGGTTAAATTTAAATTTAAAGGATCTAAATTTAAATAATTGTTTGAATGGTTGAAATTGATGGATGTGTTATAGTATGTTATATTCTAAAATTGGCATATTAACGTGCTAATATCTTTGGATGCAGGGAAAACAGGTTGGAGGGATCCAACTGGACCCCTCGAAAATTATTTAAATTGTTTAATATTCTGTGGTCTAAATATTTGATATTCTGTGATGATTTTATGAATAATTGAAGTATTGAATGGTATAGTTGGATTGAATATCTCAGTAAAATAAATTATTAAATCTCTAGAATTATACTTTCGAAAGGAATAAAAGAGTAAATTTTTGTTTTAGTAAAATAATTCTAGTGAATTGAAATAAATTAATAATGAATTGAAATTAAAGTAAAATAAAAGTGATTGCAAAACTCTAACAAATTTGGAATAAGAGGAATTTGAATTATTAGGGGTAATAATAAATTGTAAAGCTTAAGTGGTATTATTTGAATGAATAAAGAATTTCTTTTCCTTATTTAAGGATTAAATTTAATTAAGGGATAAAGAAGAAATTTTGGGAATCTGAAATTGGTATCTTCAGTTAAAAGGGTTTTTGCTTAAAATGAGGAAACAAAATCTAAATGTTAATGAAATTTGAAATAAGTAAAGCAAGAAAGAAAATTTATTTTAAGAAAAGTAAATTGGGAATAAATTGTAAATGGATTAAAGTGTTTTGGGATTTGAAATCTAAAAAGGGAAGTGAGATTTTTGAAAATTTTAAACTGGATTCTCAAGTAAAATAAATATCGGTGGATATTTATATGTGAATTCAAAGTGGAAATTTATAAAGGAATGGGAATTCGTTTAAAAATAAATAGTGATTCATTTTTAAAGGATTGTGAAAGAGAAGAGGGTTTCCCTGGATAGCCAAGTACGATTTTCCAGAAATTTTAAATATAAGCTAAAGGTTTTAATGTTGTTTTAAAAAGCATATCTTAGAAAATTTAATATTTTTAAATGTTTAAATCCTAAAATAAATATTTTTCAAAACTATTATCGTAGTAATTATTAAATGACTTGGTATTTGTTTTAAAGAAAAATCTTGTTTATATTTTATAAAAGTAGCCTTATTTATTAAATATTCCTAAAGTATATATTTTAATAAGTATTAAAGTAGTTTTAAATTTTTAAGGTTATGAATTATATTTTATAACTAAGTGCTTTTAAATTATTTTAAAGCTAAAAGTATTTTAGACTTGGCGTTTCAGTGGAAATAAATATTGGAAAGTTATTCCGGGAAAGGAATATGGTTGAAACTGTTTTCAAAAGGGGTTTGAAAGTGAAATATATCTTGTAAAGATATTTTGAGATAAATAAATAATTTTTGGGAAATTATTTATTGTTTGATGGATGTTTGTGAATAAAAATTGATAGTTAAATCACCGACTATCAATATTGGCCAAATGCATTGATCGTTTCGAAGAGTCCGGGATCAAGATTTATTTCTCGAAAACCACTTCGGTCCAGTTTGTACGTTTCGTGAAAACGAGTTTGGATTCGAAGATGGAGCAGTGAAGTGCAAGGGCTAGTCGCTACTAATCCTGAGGATATTTCCAAAATGGATGTAGTAGGAATAGTGCCTTCGGTTCCGTTCGGACCCGGAACGGACTTGTATGGATGAATGCTTGCGAAACATCGTCAGGTGGACGATGCGCATTCTAAGGGATATGTTCTAAAAAGGTAACGCTTAGCCTCAAGCCTCATCAAATGGGAATGACTGAAAATCAGGGGTTATGCAGCAAGGCTAGGTGGGTAGCACCCAAGCAGGGTGAGGTCATTCCAGTCTAGATGTCCCTTTTTATTTCGGCTTAGTGGACGGTTGCTGATCCCAACCGCGAGGTGATCTCACTCGGGATTATCCAGTAAGGGGTAGTCCCGGCCTTGTGTTGCAGAGGAGCGGGCGTACTCCTCGGTACGGTGATCTAGGCCCCATACTGTGACAGGTGGTACCCCAGTGCCTAATCATTAGTTGGAATCCATTCTCCCTACGAGCCTTGTACGAGTTTTGTTTGTATTACCCACTCTGTGGCTAGTAGCTGGAATTTAATGAATGTAACAATTTCGGCTATTTTATAAGTATTTGTATATAGACCCTATTATAATATCAAAGGATTCCTATAAAAATCGTTTTAGCTATCGTAAGGTAAAAACCTGACATGTTTATTTATGGCGTGGTCTTACGAGATGCTTTTGTTTTCAAAGGATTTTTGAAACTTTAATAATCAATTAGGTGTGATTTTCTCACGCTGGTATTCCAGACTAACTCGGGTGTTATTTAACTGTAATGCTCGGGTCAGACCGAGTATTATAGAATACAGGATATGATGCCGTGGAGCTCAGGAGACGAGCTGGATGTCGATACGTACTCCCGTACTTGTTTATATATATATATATATATATTTTTTCCGCTGAGTTGAGTTGTTGTGTATCCATTTGTATGATATTGTTGTTGAGCTGTGATTGATGTACTCTGATGATGTAATATATAAAAAGAGATATTTGATTTGAGTAAAGATTTTTTATTATCTATTATATTTTATTCCGCTGCGATGGTTAGATTATGTTGTTGTTTTCTATTTTTATTCTTCTACCTCTTCTTCTTTAACCCAAATGGTTCGTATTTCTGTACAACTTGAGTTGATTGTTGTAGAATAGTGTTGACTCAAGGGGTACGGATTTGCGGCTGTTACACTTGGTATCAGAGCATAGGTTGGTGATAACCTTGGCTCTGGTGGAAATTACTCATTTAAATTAGAGTCCGAAGTACTCTAGAATGAGTTTGAGCGTATTAATAGATATGAGCGCATATTTGTTAGTGAATATAAGTTGTTTTAATATTGTGTTGATTGATTTATTGAGTGGCATATGAACCTTCGTCGACACAGTCTGCGCAACTGTATTGAAGGGGTTTCTAAACACTTGAATAGAACAATCGACACGGTATTGTTTTAAATGTGGGTAAATGAAATAATTTTACCCAAAAATATATTTTTGATATAAAGAAAGTTTTTGTAAACTATTTAGCTAATATATGGTTGCTTGGATGTTAGGAATGATAATATTAAAGTATTATCATTTTAAGTGGAAATTTAACTAGAAATTGAAATATAACTAAAATTTAGGGGAATAATTCATTATAAAATGAAATTTATAAATATGAATTACAAACGTGATTTATAAGTTGAAAAAGAATTAAATGGGAATTTGTATAAGCCTAAACTATACAAATGCATTATAGTTAAAGTTTGATTAAAACGGAATGTGAATCTGTATGAACATAAGCTGTGCAAATGAATTATAATTAAAATTGATTTAAGCAGGATATGGAAATCTAAATCCTGGAGATTTGGAAGTATTTGAAGATAAATAATAGCACAATTGTTTTGGAGATATTTCTGGAAGGAAATTCTTTTAAAGGGATTTTGAAAGTGATATAGCATTGAAAACACTTGGATTATTGGAAAATAATTCTGATGATGACGGCCGCATCATCAGTATTCATTTTCGAATTTCTAAGTGACGGATTTCTGCCAAAAACTGATTTGTTCAGAAAGCTTGTTGTTTTTGAAAATTTAAAAAGGAAATTTGTTGAAAATAGAAGCCAGGATTGGTTTAAAATTTTTGAGAAATGAGATTTGAGATGTTGGAGATTTCAAGATGGTTCTAAACCAAAAGTCGAGTGTTTAAAAATCCTGATGAGATAGTTGTAAGCTTATAAATTGAAATGATTTTTAAATCATGAAGGAAATATAAGCTTTGAATTATGGAATTTAAATTTAAAATGAAATGAAGTTAACTTGGATGGGAAAATAAAATTTAACTGGATTGAGATTGATTGAATAAGTTGGAAATAATATCCAGTTGTATTTGAATTAAATTGAAATCGAAGTGAGATTAAATAAATCCAAGTTAAAATAAAATTGAATTGGAATAAAAAATTCAATTGAGTTATCAAATGGAATTAGATTCTTACCTGAACAAATGGAAAATAAGATGAATAAGGATTGGATTGAAATAAATAAATTAGAATGACTTGTAAAAGAATTAAAAATCCATAGAATAAAATATGCTTGGGTTATAAATAGGCATAAGACTTGAGTTAAAAATAAAGGAAGAATATATTCAAGCCTATAATGAATGAAATTGTGAAAATAATAGGTGGCAACTTATAAAATTTAGAAGTGGAATAGACAATCCAAAGTAAATATTTTTGATAAATTGGAAAATAAAATAAGAATCTAAACTTGAATTATTAAAATAAATTTGAACTTAAAAAAAAATTAATGAAGAGATTTTGAGATTAAAATCAAGTTCTGGATTATAAGTTAGGGAAAAACTATTTAGATAATAATTAGATAATGAAATATGTAATGAGAACCCAATGCAATTAAATAAAAGCTGAATTGTGAGATAATAATGAAGTTTGGAAAATAAACTCAAGTTATAAATTGAATTTGACTTGAGTTGTCAATAAGTAAATGTAACTGAATTGTGAGATCATGAAATTTGGTGGTAAATTGAAAATGGATAGTGGATTCAGAACTTGAGTTATTAATTAGAATTTAATGTGAGGTGTTAACAAATTAAGTATAATAGAAAGGTATCGAATAAAAAATGTAAATGGATTAAAATAGTAATGGTATGAATTGTAAATAAAATCCAAATAAGTGAATATAAATTGGAAAATGGCCATGTAATAAATTGGATGAACTGAATCTGGAAAGTTAAATTATATAATAACTAATCAAATGAAATTGCAGGTTTAAAATGAGATTTAATCGAGATAGAATTAAGTTGAATAGAAGAAAAAAAATTACTTGTAAAATGAAAACGAGCTTAAGATAAAATTTGTATAAATTGTTGTAAATTGACTTAAGCTGGATTGATGGAGGAGAGTTGAATTGAATTCAACTTAAAACGAAGTTTAAAGATATTGGGTTGAATTTAAATCAAGTGAAAATAAATTTTAATCGAGATAACTTAGTGACAATGAGAAAAATAGAATGTTTTCAAGTTAATAGAATGGATTAAATGAATGTGGGTAATGAATAAAATTGTAATGGAATAGAATTAAGTATAAATTGAGTTAAAATCCATTTAAATTGATTATAAAACATAAATACTTATTTATTCACATAAATCTCGTCGAATTGCATGAAATAAATTGTCATTGGATGTAAATGGAAGTAATTAAAATTCTATGTGTTGATAAGGGTAAAATAAATTGAGTTTGCGAGCAAATGAATTAAATGTAAGTTTGTGAGTTGTTAACCATTCAGATTAAGTGAAACGATATGTGATTGGTTGTAAGCAATTAAAATTAATGTTGGAATATTTAAATTACTTATAAAAAAAGTGTTCAATGGCATTTCTTTTGGAATTCATATGTTTTAACTATTGCAAGTAAGTGAAACGTTGATAAACCTCATATATATGGCACTTACATGTTTAAATTAAGTAAGTACAGGTACCTGGAAGCCGTGTGGCTGGATTTGTTGCGCTAACGGCTAAATAAATAAGCTACATGCTTAAAATGCTAAATAAGGTACGCTTACGCAATTAAAATAGGAAATATGAACTGTTTTTGATTTTTCCGACTGGGTGGGTTGATGTATATATATTCATCTCTTTTGTCATATTGTAAAAGCTCCTCCGTACAAAGGAGACTCTGTCAAAATTTTCCGGAAATTTTGGGAGTTAGAAAATTTTTGAAAATTTTGTTAACGACAAAACGATTTAGAATTGGAAATTGAAATAAGTTAGTAAGTGAAGCTAATTAAAATAATGACGTGAATTAATTATAAATGGAAGAAAAAATATATTTATATATGCAAAGTTAAAGATAAATTGAATTCATATGGAAATGAAAGAATCAATTTGAATAGAAATAAATATAAACTAAAGTGGGAGCTGAAAATAAGTATAAGGAACATATTTCATACTTATACTAACTTAAGAGGGAATGATAAACTCTTAAATGGAAGGTTGATACTACCAGTATAATCTAAGATAATATTGGAATAGATATTGACATTTTGTAAGAAAGTCGATAAAATGTTTTTGAAAGTTGTGATTGGATATTAGTGCTAAGAAGGATATGCAGGTAATATAAAAAGAAAAGAGAATTGGATTTTGATTTCAAGAAGATAAAAATTTGAAATGCTCGACAAAAAGGTATGTATTTAAAATTTGGTGTGAAATTTGATTGGGATTTGGATTGAGCCACTTGGCTTTTTGTTTTCTTTTTGGATTTGGAAGGCCGTAGAGCCATTTTGTAGTTGTACCGAGCTAACCGCGCAAAGGAGACGCTGGCAAAAATTTTTGGGAATTTAGGGAGTTAGAAAAATTTTGAGAAAATTTTCGACAATTCAAAATTTGGTTTTGAATTATAATTTGAATGATTGTATAAGTTATTAGGAAACTAAGGGAAAAGTTGGGAAGTTAGTAAGAATTGTAATGGGCCTTCTATTAAAAAGATAGGTGGTAAGATGTTGAATTGTTAAGAACTGATTGGTTTTGGGAAAAGGAAACGGGTATTGGACCATTCTTCCTAACTTGTAATTTCGGGGACGAAATTCTTTTAAAGGGGAAGGAATGTGACGACCCGGAATTTTTGAGCATTTGAAATAGGAATATTTAATTAATTTTAAAAATATTTGAAAGGATAATTTTTTAACCTGAATTCAAATATCACAATTCAATTGATGATTAAATTATTAAATTAAATAATTTGGAATTGGGTAAAATATGTAGTCTGAAGTTTTAAGCCGGTTAATAATAATAATTTAAAGGCTTATAAAATTTATATTGATATTGCTGAAGAGAATAGAAGTGTTGAAATCAAATTTAAAATTATCTGTTAAGTTTTGAAATTTAATATCGTTTAAATTGAATTTAAAATAGCCTTTCGAGGAACAGTCTCGGAATTCAACGAAACCCGTTCCATTGGGTCCGTAATATTTTATTATTATCGGATTCCAAATTTCGTAGCTTTCGGAGCTATCGTGGGATCGCACGGAATATAAACGGCTAAAAAAAATCGATTTAATTTGAATATAAATTTTTATACCAAGTCAACTTCAGTTTACCTTCCTCTACACGCCACTTCTCTTCAATATGTCCAGCAAGCTTCTTTCTTTTTTTGAAATCAAGTTATTAGTTTAAATTAGTTTAAAATCAAGTTATTAGTTTAAATTAAATAAATAATAATTAATTGCCTGATTTATTCTAATATTAATAAACCATATAAATGTTTATCCAAGGTATAAAATCATGGACTTAAATCGAGAATGAAGTGGACGTACAATTTAAGAGGCAAAGGTGAGTTAACCTCACTCGGTTAAATTTAAATTTAAAGGATCTAAATTTTAATAATTGTTTGAATGGTTGAAATTGATGGATGTGTTATAGTATGTTGTATTCTGAAATTGGCATATTAACGTGCTAATATCTTTGGATGCAGGGAAAACAGGTTGGAGGGATCCAACTGGACCCCTCGAAAATTATTTAAATTGTTTAATATTCTGTGGTCTAAATATTTGATATTCTGTGATGATTTTATGAATAATTGAAGTATTGAATCGTATAGTTGGATTGAATATCTCAGTAAAATAAATTATCAAATCTCTAGAATTATACTTTCGAAAGAAATAAAAGAGTAAATTTTTGTTTTAGTAAAATAATTCTAGTGAATTGAAATAAATTAATAATGAATTGATATTAGAATAAAATAAAAGTGATTGCAAAACTCTAACAAATTTGGAATAAGAGGAATTTGAATTATTAGGGGTAATAATAAATTGTAAAGCTTAAGTGGTATTATTTGAATGAATAAAGAATTTCTTTTCCTTATTTAAGGATTAAATTTAATTAAGGGATAAAGAAGAAATTTTGGGAATCTGAAATTGGTATCTTCAGTTAAAAGGGTTTTTGCTTAAAATGAGGAAATAAAATCTAAATTTTAATGAAATTTGAAATAAGTAAAGCAAGAAAAAAATTTATTTTAAGCAAAGTAAATTAGGAATAAATTGTAAATGGATTAAAGTGTTTTGGGATTTGAAATCTAAAAAGGGAAGTGAGATTTTTGAAATTTTTAAACTGGATTCTCAAGTAAAATAAATATCGGTGGATATTTATATGTGAATTCAAAGTGGAAATTTATAGAGGAATGGGAATTCATTTAAATAAATAGTGATTCATTTTTAAAGGATTGTGAAAGAGAAGAGGGTTTCCCTAGATTTCCAAGTACGATTTTCCAGAAATTTTAAATATAAGCTAAAGGTTTTAATGTTGTTTTAAAAAGCATATCTTAGAAAATTTATTATTTTTAAATGTTTAAATCCTAAAATAAATATTTTTCAAAACTATTATCGTAGTAATTATTAAATGACTTGGTATTTGTTTTAAAGAAAAATCTAGTTTATATTTTATAAAAGTAGCCTCATTTATTAAATATTCCTAAAGTATATATTTTAATAAGTATTAAAGTAGTTTTAAATTTTTAAGGTTATGAATTATATTTTATAACTAAGTGCTTTTAAATTATTTTAAAGCTAAAAGTATTCTAGACTTGGTGTTTCAGTGGAAATAAATATTGGAAAGTTATTCCGGGAAAGGAATATGGTTGAAACTGTTTTCAAAAGGGGTTTGAAAGTGAAATATATCTTGTAAAGATATTTTGAGATAAATAAATAATTTGGAAAATTATTTATTGTTTGATGGATGTTTGTGAATAAAAATTGATAGTTAAATCACCGACTATCAATATTGGCCAAATGCATTGACCGTTTTGAAGAGTCCGGGATCGAGATTTATTTCTCGAAAACCACTTCGATCCGGTTTGTACGTTTCGTGAAAACGAGTTTGGATTCGAAGATGGAGCAGTGAAGTGCAAGGGCTAGTCGCTACTAATCCTGAGGATATTTCCAAAATGGATGTAGTAGGAATAGTGCCTTCGGTTCCGTTCGGACCTGGAACGGACTTGTATGGATGAATGCTTGCGAAACATCGTCAGGTGGACGATGGGCATTCTAAGGGATATGTTCTAAAAAGGTAACGCTTAGCCTCAAGCCTCATCAAATGGGAATGACTGAAAATTAGGGGTTATGCAGCAAGGCTAGGTGGGTAGCACCCAAGCAGGGTGAGGTCATTCCAGTCTAGATGTCCCTTTTTATTTCGGCTTAGTGGGCGGTTGCTGATCCCAACCGCGGGGTGATCTCACTCGGGATTATCCAGTAAGGGGTAGTCCCGGCCTTGTGTTGCAGGGGAGCGGGCGTACTCCTCGGTACGGTGATCTAAGCCCCGTACTGTGACAGGTGGTACCCCAGTGCCTAATCATTAGTTGGAATCCGTTCTCCCTACGAGCCTTGTAAGAGTTTTGTTTGTATTACCCACTCTGTGGCTAGTAGCTGGAATTTAATGAATGTAACAATTTCGGCTATTTTATAAGTATTTGTATATAGACCCTATTATAATATCAAAGAATTCCTATAAAAATCGTTTTAGCTATCGTAAGGTAAAAACCTGACATGTTTATTTGTGGCGTGGTCTTACGAGATGCTTTTGTTTTCAAAGGATTTTTGAAACTTTAATAATCAATTGGGTGTGATTTTCTCACGTTGGTATTACAGACTAACTCGTGTGTTATTTAACTGTAATGCTCGGGTCAGACCGAGTATTATAGAATACAGGATATGATGCCGTGGAGCTCAGGAGACGAGCTGGATGTCGATACGTACTCCCGTACTTGTTTATATATATATATATATATATATATATATATATATATATATTCCGCTGAGTTGAGTTGTTGTGTATCCATTTGTATAATATTGTTGTTGAGCTGTGATTGATGTACTCTGATGATGTAATATATAAAAAGAGATATTTGATTTGAGTAAAGATTATTTATTATCTATTATATTTTATTCCGCTGCGATGGTTAGATTCTGTTGTTGTTTTCTATTTTTCTTCTTCTACCTCTTCTTCTTTAACCCAAATGGTTCGTATTTCTGTACAACTTGAGTTGATTGTTGTGGAATAGTGTTGATTCAAGGGGTACGGATTTGCGGCCGTTACAGCTACTGTCCACCTTGTTTGGAAGAAAAGAAACAGACGAGTTTTCCATAATAAATTGAGAAGTAGAGAAAAAAATGTTAAGCTAGTAGAAATAGAAGCAAAAATCATCAATAAGGGAATCAAAAAAATGGAAAACTCTCCAATGTTGCATCGGACGATGAAGAAATTCTTGAGGCATGGGCAAGGACATGGAGCATGGTTATCGATCACCATAGTTCAAATAGAAAGAAAAGTCAAGAAGGAAAGTTAATAGTTGAAAAGCGGTATAGGAATTTTTAGAGTAGTTTTGGTTTTGTTTGTACATGATAATTTTGTGTCATTGTGAGTTATAACAAATTTGGCTACCGCTCTTCAAGTCTATATCGATAAAATTAACCTAGCATATATGTGTGTGTGTGTGTCTATAAATATGTATATAGGCAAGGATTGGCTACACCTCATTCTTACGACACCTCAAATCCCTTATTATTTTAACCACACATTCTGATTTGAATAATATAATAAGGTGACAAGGGAGAGAAAGTATATTATTTAAATTGGAATGTGTGTGTGGATTTGTACTTCAAGTTCCTCCCTTATAATTTTAATATATAAAATGCCCTCCCTTATAATTTCATATAAATTAAGTCCTTGGTCGCGTTTTTTCTTCACAACCAGCTGATATTTAAACTAACATATTAATATTTCACATCTTATGTGATTTCAATATTTAAAGGGGGATTTTAGCCTCAAGGAAAAAGTTAGAAAAAAATTTAGTTTCAGGGACAAGAAGTTTGTTTTTTAGGCTGAAGGACACTTTTTAGTGTAAATCACAGAATGATAGTTGTAACTATCATTTTCAGTTTACACTAAAAAGTGTCCTTCAGATTAAAAAGCAAACTTGTTGTCCTTAAGACTAAATTCTTTTTCAAATTCTTCCTTGTGCCTATTTACCTGTATTTAAAATGTAATAAGTTTTATAGAAACATCATATCAGCGAAGCATTTTCACCATTAAATCATAAATTTTATCATCTTTTAAATGATATGTGTTGTACATATGTAAATATATAGTCAGTGAATTTTTTTGGTGAAAAATTGCAACTTTTCTATGTAAATAAAGTATTTAAAACTACATCTTTCAAATTGCAACTGCAATTGCATCATTCAAATCACAAGGTTCAAAAAATAATAAATTTGCAAAATTGGATATGCATTATATTAATGTTGTTATTACTACATTTTCTTAGTGCAATTAGATACAGCATGTAGATCGAATATAATTGTATTTTCTAAAGGCAGTTAATTTATAAAGTACAGTAATATTATACAAAATTATCAGATGCAACCAAAATTCATATTGCATCACGTAAATGTAGTTAAATTAATTCAAAAAAAATAATGTTACATTATAAATGCATTTTCTTCAAGCATTTAAATATAACTCCATTTTCTTAGTGCAATTAAAACATAGTGTATTAAAATTGAATAAAATTATCAAATGCAGTCCAAATTATCTCAGGATCACATAAATACGATTAAATTAGTTCAAAAATATGCTGTTAAAATAAAATTACATTTTCTTAAAGCAATTAAATATAATAGTGTTTTCCTAATGCAATCAAATTACAAAGTGCATTAATATTAGATAAGCTTATAAAACGCAGCTAAAATTATCATTACATCACGTAAATTTAATTCCATTAATTAAAAAAATGCACATTAGTATACTGCATTTTCTTAATCAAATGCAATCAGTACTGCACTTTCATTTCATAAAAATTTATTTTTATGAACTAGATTAATTAAAAATGAAAAATGAATTTAAATCTAGCTGCGTTTTCATAATGAGTTAAATTATAACTACATATATGAATCAGTATTAAAAACAAAAAAATTGCATTATAAATTTAGTTGTATTTTCTTAGTGCGGTTAAATTGCAGCTATACTAGAATTATATAAAATTATCAAATGCAAGCCAAAATTATCACTGCATTACATAAATGCAGTTAAATTGATACAGAATATGATGTTAAAATATAATTGCATTTTATTAAAGAATTTAAATGTAACTACATTTTCTTAATGCAGTTAAATTATAAAGCGTGTTAGGAATGAAAAAATTATCTAATACAACCAAAATTATTACTACATCACATAAATGTAGTTAAAAAAATTCAAATGCAATCATTACTGCAAAGTTTGAAAAAAATTATTTTCAATTCGGTTAAGATAAAATAAACAACTATGTAAAATATATGTCATCCAAAATAAATGCATTCACATAAATGCAATTAAACAAATGGGTAACATAAATAACTGCATTACTTAAATATAGTTAATGCTGTTATGTAAAATTATGATTTTTAAAAATTTATTTTTAGGAATCAACAAAGAATATCATTGGAAAGTTTATTAAAATTGATTTAATATTGAAAATAATACTTAAACTTGATTAATCTACAAAAAATTATCACATTTTAAAAATTGAAATTAAATGAATTGACGGCTCGTGTTTGGTGTTATAGGATTAGGGACCTAATTTACAAAAAATTAGTCATAGGCATTCGCTTTACATTTCAAATATGAAATAGAGACCCGAAGTCAATATCATATATGTATATGTATATGTATATGTATATGTATATGTATATGTATATGTATATGTATATGTATATGTATATGTATATGTATATGTATATGTAAAAGGATTTAATATCGGATTTTATCACAACCTTATTCATCCTAAAATTTCATCTATTGGATACAAAAGATCATAAGGCAAGTCAACAAGAAAGTTTGACTAATAGATCAAAGGAGATAGAGTAAATCTAACGAATATAAAATTTTAAGCATAAATAAGAATGATAAAAAAGGATACTAGATCCTTCTTATATACATTCAGACATGCACGCACAAGATACGCACTCATATTTGGTTTCCATCAATTAAACAAATTTATCTCTAATAAGAAAACATTTTTCAAAAGTTTCTACAAGAATAAGGTTAATTCATGTCACGGCCCACTTTTCCATATAGTTTAAACTGACATCTTAACCACACTTGTCCAGCCCAAATTACACGGAAGATGGATAGTTAAGAAAAAGAATGTAGAAAGAAGATAAAAGGAAAACTAAATGACACAGAATCTCACAGCGGAAACGAATAATCTATAATACAGAATAGTCTTTACAAAACAAAAAAGTAAGTAATATATATAGACGTCAATCAGAGTATGCTAACCTATGCAGGACGGACAATCATAACAACCTGTCCTCAAAACAGCTGATAAACATAACTAAAATGCAACGGAAAAATAATCATCTACATGAATACATCTCTGGGCCTCCAGCTTCTCTTTTAAAGCACCAGTACTTCCAGCTAAACATGGAAATATGCTCGGTTTGATCCGAGTATTTAGAAAAAACTACGCCCAGGTCAGTCTGATAAAACCAGCATGAGAATTTAAATCACGAGGAATTTTATTCATTATAACTTTCAAAATCCTTTTCAGATCAGTATCGCGTAAGACCACGCCCATAAACAAGACAGGTTTTTCCTATACGATAACCAAAACCATTTATAAAAAATCCAATGATATTATAATAGTATCTAAGTACAAATACTTATTCAAATAGCTGAAATTGTTACAATAATTAAATTCCATCATACTAAGCTCTACAACAAAAATCGTAAAAGCTCATATTGGAGAATGGATTTTCATACAATGACTAGGCACTGAGGTACCACCTATCACAGTACATCTCTAGAAACATGCACCGAGGACCTCGTCGGGATCCCCTGCTACACAAGACCAGCCTACCCCTAACCCAGATAGTACTGAATATGATATCACCTCGGGTGTGCCCACCCTTATCAAGCTCTCCCATGCACCGTATTTATAATATCCAAGAGTTTATAGAAAGGTGATAAACATACCCCAGTTGGGTGCGACCCACTTAGCTTTGCCGCATCTCCCATGATTTTCTGTCATTCCTGTTTAATGAGGCTTGAGGCTGCGATTACCTTTTAAGGAATATAGTTGGAATGCTCATTGTCCTTCAATGACAATGTGCTGAAAGCATTCACCAATACGAGTCCATTTTGGGCATGAAAGAAACCGAAGGAACTATTTCTACTACATCAATTTTGGAATCATCCTCAGGATTAGTAGTGATTAGCCCTTGCACGTCAATGCTCCAACTTTGATTCCATGCTTTGGTCTTCACTTCGAAATGCATTCGTTGGATCGAAGCTGTTTTTGGATAACTTATTCGATCTTGGTATCTTCGAAACAACGTTCGATATTCCCGGTAAACTCAACCCCGGTTCTTTAGGAAATAAGCAGACGAAAATAAGATCGAAGATCATCTCCTAACCGTTAGTGGACGGATTTCCTTATAATCGTCCTAGAAGAACGAAATAAGTTTATACGTACAGTGTAGCACCTCGAACAGTAACTGTACGGTATAATTTCCATGTTTCTACTAGATATTTCTAAAGTTACATTTTGGCATAGATTTGATAGTCGGTTATTTAACTATCAAAATCATTTAACCAAAGATTTCATTTCCCACTGAAATCACTAAGCCTTATTAAATTTAAATTTCAATAAATTAAATCTCTTTATTAAAAAGGTATATACTTATCTCACTGGAATAAGTATATTCTCAAATCATCCCTTTGAAAAATAATTGAATTTTTTAAAGAAATATATAGATATAAGTATATTTGGAAAGTATTGTTTGGTATCAACCATGGATCGCAACTTGACGGTTGCATTTTTGTCCCATAAAATCAAACTTAACTTAGGCCATCTCTGCCTCCCGATTTCCGCCACGAAATTATACCATTACTTTCTGAAACCTTTTATTTCAATAATTATCTCAAATAATGGTCATGAAGCTTCTATAATAATTTCTAAGTTAAATCTAGGAAAATACTCTTTAACAAAAGTTTACTATATAACAATATTAATATGGAATAAATTATCTTTTGAAATAATAATATTGATTAGTTCTTAAATAGTAATTAACTTTAAACAAACCATTAATAACTAAAATATTCTTTTAAACATTTTAAATGATTAAATAACTTTGAACCAAAAATAAATACTTTTAAGTAACTTTTTAGAATCATAAAATAACTATCCTTAAAACAACCCTGGATTAAAAAATCAACTTTCAAACTTGAAAGAAGGCTTATTAATTCCAATGGTACTTAATCAGGTTACCATTTATCCCATGACCATTCAGAATAGCAGATTCAGATATTCACATCAATCCATTTTTAACAATCAATCAACATCATATTGCTCAATATAATTATCTATATATAATAGGAATACTCTCAAATGAAGCTTTTGATATTACGCAATTAACCCTGTAACGTTCAGCTGTAACAAAGGGATATTTTGGTCAAATCCAGATACCTCTCACCCACGCTTCCATTACGAGCTATAACTCCATTTTTAACTTCCCTGTCATGCGCGTTTTAATTGTTTGTTCAATTGTGGGTTTATCATTACCTATTCTTCTTCCAATTCCCCTTCTCAACCACTTAATTTTCACCCAGCTTGACAGTAAGCTATGGAATTATTTTTTTCATCACTGAATTTTTTGCCTCTCACCCACGTTTCCATTACGAGCTATAACTCCATTTTTAACTTCCCTGTCATGCGCGTTTTAATTGTTTGTTCAATTGTGGGTTTATCATTACCTATTCTTCTTCCAATTCCCCTTCTCAACCACTTAATTTTCACCCTGCTTGACAGTAAGCTATGGAATTATTATTTTCATCACTGAATTTTTTGCCCAATCAGTACATGTTCGGTCAAATCCTTGGTCGCTTCTGAATCGAAGATCGAGATTGTGCCTGTTTCTTCCGGAAGGTACTATAGTTTCTCAACTTCATGTAGGTTTATGGTCACCTTTCCTTGCTTAGATCCGCTGATTTTCATTTAGTTGTTGCGAATTTGGTACGTTACTTGCTATTTTGGGCAGACACAGAGTTTCCCGGCAGTGACAACTCCTTCGGCTGGTGGAGGATCTACAGCCGCGCCTCCGAGGCAGAGGGTAAGGGAGAGAAGGGGACAGGCAACGGATCCATACAGTATTGCTAAAAGAGTACGTTTTTTTAAATTTTAATTTGTTTTGGAGTAGTTTGAAAAATTATTGAGTTCATTAAACAAGTTTTAAAATCCTTATAATATTGACTTCCCTTTGTTTTTTTTCCAGATTTTTTGCATAGTTTCATTTCATAGTTTGTTTTTGTTCTCATATAGATTATTTACTTTGTTGTCTGTAGTCGAGGAGAGAGAGGATAGCAGAGAGAATGAAAGCTGTAATGCTTGAAATGAAGAAGAAAAGGGAGAAGGGTAATTTTGCTTGCAGGAAAAACATTACTATGAACTGACAGGTAAATGCATTAAGAGATTTACATTCATTTTTAGCAACAAAATTATTTTTTGCTTCGACAAAAGTTGGAATCGTCCTTTATTTCTTACCACATTTGGCTATAAGAACCGCAACCTTCAATCACAGTAAGAGTTGGTGGCATGTTTAAAGAGTAGTCAAAATAATAGTAAAATTAATGCACCGTTACCATACTTAAGAAGATTGCAGTTTATACTAACAAAATTATTGCTACTTTTGGGGAAAGCATTATTGATTTGCTGCACACAACCTAATTCTTTTAGCTATGTTAGTTGAGATTTAATAATATTATTGGGCTTAAATATATAGTAGTAAGAATACAATATATATTTTAGAACAATACATAATACATGAACTTAAATACATTCCTATAATTCAACTTAGAACAATACATGATAGGTACACCGTCTCTCAATTCTCAAATTACAGTTTTAGTAATTAATTCTGTGTAAAATCCATCATCGTCGTACTAATCTCAATTATATTATGAGATATGGTGTATATTTTATCTGCATTGATTGTGCGAGTTTATTAACAACATTATTTGAGCAACTAAGATGTTCGTGGATATTACTGAAAAAGTTTCACTTAAGGTGTCTTCGTTGTTGTATCTTTGTTGTTAATCAATTCTATGTTTGTTTCTTGCAGGAGATACTTTAGTTTCAACAACACTGTTTCATTTGACTTTAGTACTAATTCTATTTTTCTTTTTATCACCAAGTATTGTTTTATTTACAATTTCCATATTTATACAGTTTATAGTTCATTGCATAAATTTGTATAAGTAGACAAATAAACTTTGGAGACTATTGCCATGTTGTTAGTTTGAATAAAAAAATGCACACTGTTATTTGGTCTTTTGCTGTTTGCAGGGGAGCTACAATGGAACAGCTTATACAGTGGCATATTGAGGCTGAGGTTGTAAGTCTTTATCCACTTTATTTGTGCTTGAGTTTCTCAGTTATAAGGGGATTATACGGCATGATACTTTTTATGTTAATATGTGCCCATATATAAATAAATATCCTTAATTTGAACTTGACTTAGGTTTATGGTCAGGTTTACTCGCTTAGATTTGTTGCACGTATATCAATGCTTAATCGATTTTAAATCAAATTATTTCATATATCAATGCTTAGGTCTGAGGGACGCTTCATGGTTTTCAACAACAATGGAGAAGTGCAGTCTTAATTCCATATATGAAGAAAGTTTCAGTGAGAATTATGGAGAACCTAGATCCAGCGAATGTGAAGTATCATCAAAAATGCACTTCCACTTCCATCCTGTATGCCTCTGGAGCTATTGAAAATATTGCATCAAAGATAAGTAACGTTTAAAATTATAATCATTGCATTAATTTTACATTTTAGACTTAACTAACAATACAAGTATGCAATTGTAAAGGAAAATGTGATTATGCTGGAATAGTTATTGATCGATGTACACGTTGATGTAATGTACAAGTTATGATCAAGAAACTGGAATACACTGATATGTTACTTTCATTTCTTAACATACTGATGTGCTTTACTTTTATTTATTTTTCCAGTTTTTGGAACCATTGAAAATGGCTTCTGTCTCAAAAAAAAAAGGCTAGACGACGATCATGTTTAAGAGCGTAATCTCGAACGCCACAGGAATGAATGGATCCTTATTGTACGATTTGGGTAAACAACTTCTTCAATTTTCAGTTACCTAATTTGTCAGATTTAATTTCTCTTCGGTTTCAGTTGATTGCAGAGCTGGAAGGGTTGACAATCTGGGTCGTGGTGGTAATGGTGAGCGAGACGAAGGCTGAAGCTTCGGATTTGGTGGGGCTTTGCGTGGCAGGTTGGAGGCGGGGCTTGGCAGTTCGGGTGAAGGTCTGCAACTGGCACTTGCAGGGTTTTACACATCAGGAAGGAGTTTAAGGCGGAGGAGGTTAGGGTGGTGACTTTTTGGCTGAGGGTGGACGTGGTGAATGAATGGATCCTTATTCTAAGATTTGGGTAAACAACTTCTTCAATTTTCAGTTACCTAATTTGTCACGTTTAAATCTTCAACTACAAATCATCGCTTTATTATTTATTTATTTAATTTCTCTTCATTTTCAATTGATTGCAGCTCGGCAAGGGAGGAGGTTGGTGGTTCTGGCGGGTTGGATGCAGGTCGACGGTGGAGGAAGGCAAAGGCAAGCATTCAGGTAAGTTGTAAAATGCTAAATTTTCCTTTTAATTGAGCTTTTTTTATTATGCACTCATTATTGAAAAAAAATTCAGTTCCATTGTTCACTTTGTATGACAGTGAGAAGTTCGGTTCCATTTTACAAGATTTGAATTGAAGGATAATGCAATAAATGAAATATTTAACGCCATGTATGCATTATATAATTCGAAGGGTACAACGCTAATGTATACATATATATCATGATATGAAATATATTGTGCCATACATAAATTTCAACATCATTGTATATTTCATGTTTTCACTTCTATGTTTGGAAGAAGTGTATTCAAAAGTTATTCAATTATGGAAATAGTTGTGGTAATACCAGGCAATACAGTTAATGAAATACACTAACTTACGCTAATACAAATATTTAACGCCATGTATGCATTATATATTTCGAAGGGTACAACGCTAATGTATACATATATATCATGATATGAAATATATTGTGCCATACATAAATTTCAACAGCATTGTATATTTAATGTTTTCACTTCTATGTTTGGAAGAAGTGTATTCAAAAGTTATTCAAAAAATTATCACTTTAATTTTATTTCTAATTTATGCACATTTCGGAAATTATGAATAATATAAAATTGGTAATATAGCTTTTATGTCTTTCAAATTATTTGGTATATGTAGAAAATGCATAAGCCTGATGCAATGAATGGATAATTCAACTATAGTCTTATTGGAACATTGCTTTCTCTCAATTGCTAGCAAATATGGCATTTCCTTTACTTAGTCATGCATAATGCACCCAAGACATATTATCATGTGTTGAAGCTTTACAAGAGTGCTAGACATATGACGCCACTTAAATATCGTGTCACTTAAATATCGTGTCACTGAACAGTACATGGGATAATTTGTTGTTCAAAGTTAACTGAATGGATTTTTACAGAATGGTTTCTTTAACAATTGATGTAGTGATGTACGTGTAATTTATACAGATTGTAATATTGGATTTCGGTGTGGTAGTCCAGACAAAAACAAACAAATAACGGTAGACACAATGCTCGACAAGCAATTCAGGCAATGATGAGAGGCTGGATGAAGAAAATATTTGGATTATGCCATCAGGTAACTTTTTGGAACATCAATACTAAGTCAAGTAAATGTCTATTTTCTTGCAATAATGATGAAAATTGTTTTTAATATGAATGCAATATAATTTCACGCTTATTTTTATTCATCTACAAACACTTGATAAAATCTGTTTGCATAGGCGGTTGCGAATACATAGTGAGTTTTGGTACCATATTTTCGTTCAACCAAATATATCTTCATTATGCTTCTTACAAACGACTTTAAAGGAAAATTTCCCATTTATATTTTGTAGTGAGTATCCAAAAATATAGTTGTTTAACTTCTACATATCACTCTTTCACAATTCAACTTTATTGATTAGTTCTTCTTCATGTAAAATAAATATTAATTACTATTTCGTTTAGTCCTTTGATTCATGTAATTTTAGAAATAATTAAACAATGTGAAATGCAGTTTTTATTGTCTCTCAATTGAACTTAAATATGTCACTTTCCTTTAATAATTGTAAAGAAGTAACCTTTTATAATATAGATAATCATGGATTTTTGTCTTCAGGACTGTTTTACTTTCAAATGGTCATGGGTTGAAAATACTGAAACAATTTGATTAGAGCAACTATTATTATTTGAATTTCAATCTAATTTTAGAAGTTGTTTCACATGACTAAATATACATCAAGTGAAGTTATGATTGATTGACTATCGTATCCTTCTCATTTGCCAAATTATTATTTAATCAGTTCTTATACATTTCAAGATATCCTGTGTAATTATTAGCACGACCTCCACGAGTACTACTTTGTACATGTCTTTTGATGTGTTCCAATAACCGCAACCAATTAACCATCGAACAATGAAAATATCTTATAATTTCAGGTATCAACACTGACACTATTTCATCCATCATTGTTGTTACCTTTACCTCAACAAGACCAAAAAAGCGTGGACTTTATGTTTTGGGTTTGATATTGTACAAAGTAATAGTCACTGTACAGCCACCATCAATGTCAATCCTCAAATGAAGCTTTTAAAATTTCGGATTGTTATGAACAACAATCATTTTCACAATTGTAACCTAAAAATAGGAAGAGTAAGTTCTTAAACATATTGGAAATTCTACATAATGTGAATTTCTACTAAGAGACTGCAAGCCAAACTTAGAAAGTTTGTCTAAGTTCTGTCTATGGTACTAAATTTCATATTCTTAAATATGGTAAATAATATATTTTGCGATCTTTACTGAAGCCATTACTTTCTGTCAAAGAATTATGTCACTATAATAAATTCAGCTAACTCAGTGTTTCAAAGCTAATGTGTTGTCAGTCAAAAAAATCATAGATATAATAGGAAGAGTTACTAAAAACATACTAGGAGGAACATAAACTGAGCCAACGATTTTGAATTGATTTAAACCAGAGAAGAAAAGAGAGGAGTATACTCGCTGTAAATTTAAGACAAAAAAAAGTTATACTCAGTAGAAATTACTTCAAAATCTTTATAATATTAAAAGCACCTAATTAAATAACAAAAATACCATGAATATTCTACACCCAAAAACAACATTTTGAATTTACGTATAATTCAAACTTTATACATGCGTTTTTGTCTTTGGCAAGTTATTATAAAAAAACTGGAATACATTCATATGTTCCTATCAATTCTTAACATACTAATGTGATTTGCTTTCATTTTTTTTCAGTTTTTGGAACCATTGAAAATGGCTTCTGTCTCCAAAACAAAAGGCTAGACAATGCTTTCACTTTAGAAGCTGTTAAGAACATGAGAAGAACCTAAATTTGCTTCAGAATTGTTGATGGTACTTATAGCTAATGCCAATAAGGCTATAGGTTGAGTACTTTATTGGTTGTTTTGTGTTATAACATTCTCAATATATATGCACATATTTATTCTTATTATTTGTAGAATGCTTATTCAATTGTACTTATTGACTTATATAAGATGTTTCAGATGATATATGTAGTTTTCAAATTGTACTGTTATCGAAGGGAAGGATTAGTGTCTGTTTGTACTTGAAGCTTTTGAGCCTTCCAGTTTGTAGTGCGCAAGATAATTATATTTATACGCCAACTAAATAATTTATATCTTCTTCATTTCTTGGACGCATGAAAATATAAAATAGTTTCTATTTTTACGTGTTACACTTATTCAATGGACATAAACATGTTCGACCATGTATTTCTCAGCACTAAATGTAAGTGTTTCGGTATAGATCTGACGATCAGAAAATTGAGATAACAGATGACGTGTACATACAAGCCATGCAGCAGCCTATCACATTTAAACACAGCAATATCTACTTATTCAACGTGTTATACTATCTAGGCGTGTAAGTAGGAAATCATTCATAACATATATCATATGACCCGTTATTTTTGCAGATTTCACTGTCCACTTTTACTTACAAACTTCCACTTTCTATACTTTAGCCACCTACTTATGTATAAAGCAACCACTATCTCTTCTCCATTGTACACAAATTATTAAGCTATATATTTTTCATTTGTTATCATGCCGAAGGTAATTGATAATTATTTTATTTTTGTACGCTTTTCTCTCTTTTCAAATTTAATTCTTATATGTTGTACTATAGAGTAAATATAAAAGTAACAAAACTGATAATTCAATATGCACTCGAAAGCAGTAGCTAAAGCGACCAGGAAAGCAACACTGTGAAGAGTTGGTGCAACATTCAAATGCCTTCTTGGTTAAAATAGAACCATTCAATCAGTCATCAGAAATTTCCTTGTCTGCTGCAGTTAAAGTGGAAAACGAAGACAGAGCTTTTAGTGAAACTACTGTTGTACACAAATCGGAAGGAACCATGAACCTTGAAGAAACTACTGTTGTGCACAAATCAGAAGGAACCATGAATGTTCAAGAATCCAAATTAATTATGGACCAACCATCCGTTGTCGATGACTGGGATGAACCATTTGCAAATGCTGTGGTAAATAACAAACTCACATTTCAACTTAATTATCCATATAACATACATTTTTTTCACGATTCTATCTTTTACAGATTGAATTTTTCAAGAAGTTTGACAAGTGAAGATCGATGTTATAACGTAGCTTTCAACGATTTATGCTCGATGTTTTGTTTTCATGCATTTTTATTTACTTACGTATGTATTGCAATCCCTAGGCATTATTGCACAATAAAGTTAGCTTTGTACATTTTTTCCTTTTCATTTCATATCACTTTTTCATTATTAACCTTTGTAATAAAACAAAAGCTTTGTCCACAAGTTATGTATTGAACTGTACTGATCAACGACATTATAACACATTTTGCATGCTAAACAGCGCTTCAGTCCATGTTACTCTTGAAACATTAATAACATAATATTTTATCTCTGTGTTTACTTCTATTAAATAGACATATACTAACCATTTAAAATAATTAAATACATATCACAACTTATCTGTTCAAAACCTGCTCGTACGGTTCTAAAAGGACAAAAATAAGTGAAAAGAAATCTAGCCAGCTCGAACTGTCACCGTCTTTATCAGTACCACGTCTGCTCTCCCAAAATATTTAGTTTATAAATACCCAAATCTAAACCCATACCCCCTTTTTTACCTTCATTCTCAACGACAAAAACTTCCAACAAATTTCCAACGACAGAGAAGGATCTATAGAAAATGAAATGGAGTGTAGCAATAACACACACGTAGATGAAACGTGTAAGTAATCAAAGAAATGAAGCAAAAAATTACTGCACAAGCAAAATAGAGCAAAGCAACAACAACTACAATATGTCCAACCATATGCCTCCGTCCTACTTAAACATATCATCAACCATGTCGGACAGTGTACAAACTTCAACATACAAACTTCCTCAATCAAACATCATCACCCCTTCACATTCACTTCATTTCAATATTGCCACAAACTATCCTCATTGCCAGTACTTTACGTTGACTGAAAGTGAGGCTAAAATGTAGTCTATTTTTATAACAAAAAATTGTAGCCTTTTTTGACACATTACACCATCTTACATTTATTCACCAATACACTTCAATCTGTAAAATTGTAACCTTTTTTAACACATAAAAACACGTTTGTTTGATTCAGCAGTTGGCATCAAGCTGTAACGGTACATATTGCACAAATGTGCCCACACAATAACTGGGTACACATATTACCTCATAGTCAAATACTTGCATTTTATTACTGTGAACACATCATGTTTGATGGATATTGACATGACTAATATGTGATTGTTGTACACGTTGTACATAAAGATGAAAATGTCAACCATACCTACATTAATACAACTAGGCTGCTGTGTACAAACTTACCGTTGAGTTGAAATGGTTGATGTGATCCAGTACTAACGGTACACAGCATATTTCTGACGCACTCCAATAATACCGGCTATACTTTCCATCTCTTACCCATTGAAACCATATGTTACTGTTACTCATTATGTTACTGTTACTCATACGTTGTCGTTCTATATATAAGTAAACTATGCAGTTTCATATGTTCACAGTACAATTGTTTTCTAAGCTAACCAAACAACCTCATATTTAACTTTACTGACTTGCTTTCATACTGTTCTATTTATTACTATGGCTGACATACAAAGAGAAAGACGACGTGAGAGCCAACGGTCTAGATGTGAACATGCAAGAGAGCTAACTATTTCAAATAGAAGGTCTCAATCAACTGAAAGCTCTCATTTGAGTCAACCAGGTATTTATTTTATTATTACAATTTTACCTACTGCTAAATCCTAACGTGTTACACACTTGAATTTCATGGCCATTCCACGATCAATCACTACCATTTTCGCAAACTACTCTTTCTGCTGGACTTAAACATTCAACCCTTTGTTTCATTACTGCTGTACGTTATCTGTATAAGACAACTACAGCTTCAGATGGATGTAAACTATAAAATATTAAATGTCAGACGAAGAAAACTTCACATCTTCAAAATATTTATTTTAACTTACGGTCTATATGTGACATATAAAAGACGTATTTCATAATATGGCATATAAAAACTTCTCATAAAAAACAAGATGAAATTGCTTATTACTAATGTGGCTGGCGGTAATCATATAACTGGGAGTTTATGATTTATAGGCTTTTTCTTCATACTGTTTCTATACTAAAAACGTATAGATGGAATCCAAATTTTATTTTCATATCCAAATTTAGATCCATATCTGCATTGCCGTGCAATTTTGAATGTTACGTAAAATCCATTTCTCATCGTAAGGCAAGTATACGAACATAGTCATGGAGATGAGCAATAATGCATGCGCAAAATATGGGAGCACGAGATTACGTAACAGTAGCCAGCGCATACATATCATCATTTCGTATAAAAATTTCTACAATTCAGACAAGACACGAGTGGATGACCAGTCGCCAGTCACACAACAAAAAAGAACTTACGTACAAAACATGCATAAATTTCTTTTACATAAGCAGAGAACACATACATAAATTTTTAAACAATACCATTTTTTATTCTTCCCATCATGACTATTTATGTTATAGTAACTATTATATTGGGCATAGACGAATTATAGTGCTACTGCTAACGACGTGTACTTTTTTTTTTTGGATAGTAATATCATCATTAAATTATGAATTCATATATAAATTTGAACCTAAACACAAGACATACTGCACAAATATCATAATAAAAACCTTCAGTATCATCCATTTTCAACAAACACTTCACAACCAAACTTAACGTTAATCAAACCAAACAACACAAACTCATCATACTGCAAAATAAAACAATCAATGCTGTCTAACGACGTGTACTTTTTTACAAGTGATCATGCAAGTTTTTTAGTTAACCATAGAGGTATTAAATTTGCAAAAAACTTTTTCGTGCACACCACCCAACAAAGTTGGAATCAGCTTTCCAGAATATACATGAATTCTATATTTTTTGTATGTTGATGTTCAGTACATTATCTACTTTACAACTCATTGCAAGTATAATAACCCTACTACATATTGTTAAAGGCTATAAAATAATAAAATAGTAAAAGTTGTTCGAAGTCCAATGTTTAAGGTGAAGGGATAGTGCGTACAGTTTTGTTAAACAAATAACCAGGCAAGTTTATTGGATACTATACATTATTATTTACTTTTCTCCTATCGTGAGACACGTGAGTACACAACAGTAATTCAATGAAGTTAAGACTTTGACACTAGGTCTCCATTCCCATGTCATACCACCTGCATGTACAAAGATCAACAACGTTTTTACTGAAATTTTATCTTATAATTGTGCCAATAAATGCTATCATAATCAACACATCATATTCAACGATAAAAAATCATCACACAGATTATATAAGATTGATTGTGACATGAAATATTATGCGACATATATCAAGCTTATATGTATTTCAAGCTTACGGACAATTCTATGAAAATCTATACATTATAAAATTTAGCTCATATTTTCTTATTTAATACTCATACAACATCTATTGTTTCTTTTAGGACAATCATCCATAGAACAAAGAGGACAGTCAACTCAAACACGTAGAAGGCCAACGATTCTACCTTCTGATTTTCACGGTAATTTCTTTTAACTTAACTACTTACGTTTTTATTTACATTGTATTTTTGTCATTCTACTCATCACAACGATGGTAATCATTTAGGCTCATCTGAACATGAAGAACACATGATTACTCGATCTGCTTTCATGACAAGCTATAATTGTGGTCGAAATTTTATTGCTACACGGTATTTTCACGACCACATGCTACCTGCTCCTACCTACTGTCCATTCTTCGGATCAAAGAAATTCTTTCATGAGACATTGGAGATTTGCTGTAAGAATGGTAAAATTACTATTCAAATACCAACAGCACCTCAACAGCTACTTGATTTGTATATTGATCAAACCGAAGTTGGTACGCATTTTAGAAGTAACATAAGGTCTTATAATAATGCTTTTGCTTTTACATCAATGGGTGCTAACATTGATCATAGCTTAGCAAATGCAACAAATGGAGTTTATTCATATCGTGCACAAGGCTCCATATATCATAGCATCGGTAGTTCTTTACCTATGGATGGAATGAGACCAAGATATTTGCAGTTATATATTTACGACACTGACCATGAGATTGAAAATAGACAACACGATAATGAATCAATGAGGCCAAACCTACTTTTGACATTAAAAGATATTTTAGATATCCACAATCCTTTTGTACAAGTATTTCGTCATTTGAGCCAAAGGAATGATATACAAAATTGTAGAATAAGAATAAAAGAGCTTGCCGTAAATAGACACATTCATGAGTTACCAACCGCGTCACAAGTAGCAGGTATAATTGTAGGAGATGAAGAAGATTCCAATTTGAATAATAGGGACATTATAGTTCAAACAAGAAGTGGAAATTTACAAAGGGTTCAGGATACTGCAGGGTTTTATGATCCATTACAATATCCACTTTTATTACCATATGGTGAACATGGATGGGATATACACATACATGACAATGGAGCCACAACAATAAGTTGTAGAGCTTATTATTCTCATCTTTTGCAGGTGAATAACATACCATTTAGCTTAACTTACTTTTATTTTTATAATCATTGCTGATTTGTTTATGTGTTTAGATACGACCAACGGAGATGTCACTAGTTTTGCATGGCGGTCGCCTATTGCAGCAGTACGTGGTTGACAATTATGTCAAAATAGAAACTATGAGACTAAGGTACCTCCGTAATAATCAAGATACTATTAGAGCTGAATTGTATCAAGGTTTACAGGATGCTCTAACTTCTGGACAGACGACCGCCGGTTAGTAATACTTCATAAGCAATTTATTTATTATGTTGTTTTTAAACTTCGTATGCAAAAATTATTTATTTTGCTGTTTTCCATTTTACTATACACTTTAGGAAATGTTGGTGTTCGAAAAATTCTTCCATCATCTCACACCGGCAGCCCTCGAGATATGCATAATCGATATCAAGATGCAATGGCAATAGTGCGAAGGTATGGAAAACCTGATTTATTTATTACTATCACATGTAATGCTAAGTGGTTAGAGATTACACAAGAACTACTACCCAGTCAACAAGCACAAGATAGACCCGATTTAACAACAAGGATATTTCGTGCAAAATTAGAACAACTAAAACACGACTTATATGAAAAAGGAGTATTAGGTAAAGTCATTACGCATGTGCACGTCATTGAGTTTCAAAAGAGAGGTCTACCTCATTCACATATGTTAATTATTCTACATGAAAATGATAAGATTAACAACCCTGACGATTATGACGCTTTAGTGAGGGCTGAAATCCCAGATAAAGATTTAGAACCCGAATTACATGTTGCCGTTGTAAAACAAATGGTTCATACTCCATGCGGTCGTTTTAACGCTAATGCCACGTGCATGAAAAATAATCAGTGTAAGAAAGGATTTCCAAAGTCTTTTGCACCCATAACTTTACAAGGTAATGATTCGTATCAAATTTTTAGAAGACGTGATAATGGAATAAAGGTACAAAGAGGTGGACAAATAATTGACAATCGCTGGGTCGTTCCTTATAATCCTTATTTACTACTAAAATATGATTGTCATATAAATGTTGAAATATGCTCAAGTATTACATCTGTGATATTTATATAAATATGTTTATAAAGGTTCAGATCGTGTTTCTGTAAACGTATCTTCTAACACTAATGATGAGGATGAAATTTCTCAGTTTGTTAACGCTAGATGGATTTGTGCACCAGAGTCAATATGGAGAATATTTAAATTTCCACTAACTTCTATTTCTCCTTCTGTTATAGGACTACAAATACATCTTCCAAATTCACAACAAGTACAATTTAATGCAAACGAAGACCTACAAACTATTTTGAGTGATGAACATAGATCTAAAACAATGCTTGCTGAAATTTTTAACTAAGAATATTAACGATGTAAATGCACGTCAATACTTATACTACGAATTTCCTGAAAAATATTGGTGGGGATATAAACAAAAAGAATGGATACGTAGACGAAATAATCGTAAGGTAATTGGTCGAATTTATACCGTATCTCCTACAGAAGGAGATCGATTTTATTTACGATTACTTTTAAACCATGTTAGAGGTCCTACATCTTTTACACACCTACTAACTGTTAATCAAACTCGGTATAACACCTTTAAAGAAGCCGCAGAACATAGAGGTTTGCTAGAAAATGATAACAGTATAAAGGAATGTTTACAAGACGCTTCAAACACACACATGCTCACCGCTTTAAGAAGATTGTTCGTCACAATTTTAGTGTATTGTGCCCCTTCCACGGTGCGAGAACTATGGGATGAGTTTTTACCATATTTAATTGAAGATTATCCTTCTACGCAAACCATTAACCACAATAATATACACTTAATAAACCGATGTCTTTTTGACCTCAATAATCTCCTAAAACAATATAACAAAACTATTTTCGACTATGACATCCCTCATAACAATTTCGATTTTTCCACCCACTACAATAGTTCAACCATTATTTTAGACGAACAATCTATAGAGATACCACAAACTGATATACACTCTATAAATAACTTAAACACAGAACAAAATGAAGCATTTCAACTGATCATGCATTCAGTAAAACAACAAAAACACTCAATATTTTTCATAGATGGTCCAGGAGGTACAGGAAAAACTTATCTTTATAAAGCGATTTTAGCCCATATACAATCGCAAGGCCTTATTGCTATTGCGGTTGCTACCTCTGGAATTGCTTCTTTAGCGTTGCCTGGAGGTCGAACTACGCACTCTAGATTTCAAATTCCTATCAAATTGGATTCTTCATCAACATGTCACATTCCTAAACAATCTGATAATGCAAAACTATTGTGTTTGTCCACTGTTTTACTATGGGATGAAGCAACAATGGCTCATCGTTACGCATTTGAAGCTTTAGACAGAACGTTAAGGGATCTAACAGGTATAAATACACCATTTGGTGGGAAGATTATTATATTAGGTGGTATTTTCGACAAGTACTACCCATTGTTGTTAAAGGTACTAGAGCTCAAATAGTTGACTCATGTATAGTCCGGTCATATTTGTGGACAAGTGTACATGTAATTCATTTAACACAAAATATGCGAGCGATAAATGATCAATCATACGCCGAACTACTTTTACGTACTGGAAATGGAACAGAACCTTATGTACAAGATGATCTTATTAAACTCCCAGATGACATTGTTATACCCAACACCAATGCAAGTTCTCTATGTCGTTTAGTTGAAGAAGTCTTTCCTACACTCCATGAAAATTTTTGCAACACTGATTATATAATGAATAGAGCAATATTAACACCAAGAAATGAAACGACAGATGAAATAAATAATACAATCATACATATGTTTCCAGGAGATGAACCTGTTTATTATTCTTTTGATAGAGTTGAAGATGATAATACTAATTTATACCAGTCGGAATTTCTAAATTCGCTTGCTTTAAGTGGTTTGCCACCGCACAAACTAACACTTAAAGTAGGATCACCAATAATGTTACTTAGAAACATAGACCCAAAAATTGGATTATGTAATGGAACCAGATTAATATGTCGTATATTCCATAGAAATCTCATCGATGCAGAAATTACAGTTGGCCATTATCGTGGTACAAGAGTATTTATTCCACGTATCCCCCTAAAGCCTTCTGAAAATATTAACATGCCTTTTAATTTAATTCGCAAACAATTCCCAATTAAATTATCATTTGCTTTAACAATTAATAAATCACAAGGGCAAACCATTCCTCATGTTGGAATTTATCTTCCAGACCACGTTTTTAGTCACGGTCAACTTTATGTGGCTTTGTCCAGAGGAGTAGCACGAAACTCAACAAAAGTTTTAGTACACAAAGGCAAATTACCACGTAACAGGGGAACTCACACTAGAAATGTTGTCTACAAAGATGTTTTATTGTCGTGTAATCAAAACTTAAACTAATTATAATAAACAATATCTTTTCTACCAAACTTTTTAAACATACATATTCATCTTCATAATATCACTGACTACTGTCATTCTACAATTACCAAAGGGACTTCATCATTACACTTATATTTCAGTTACTTTTCTTAACCATGTATTAACTTACGCTCAACTTTGAAACTTTCATTTACATCACAGTATATACCAACAATAACTCTAAATTTTACAAATCAGTATACGAACATTTATTACATAGAATGATCCCCACCACAAAAGTTTTTAACTCCGCCATCACCTATTACTTACTGATGCCGGTCTCAAGCCCGGGTAAAGGAGGAGAGAATTTTTTTTACAAACAAATGGTGACATTTTTCTTCATTCACGTCGTCGGAGTGCAACAATATAGTCATGTTTTGTACGTTACATTAAACCACATTTAAATCACTGTTTTCTTTGCACACGTCCAACGGACGTGCCAAACATACTGGTAGGGATAATAAATAAATGTCCGTACAAATATGACAGTAGAACAGGGTTTTATTTCTGCTAGACAGTGTTATATATTCAGTAATAATGGCATAACCGTGATTTATTCTGACAATAGGGGTCCAATTAATTATAATTAACAAACAATGTTTTATTCCACTAAACTGATGTCGAAACATCATAATTAACCTAAATTAACTCATCGTTATTTTTATCTGGTCAAATAACTTCAATGTACAGTTCATATAAATTTAAACGACGATGTTTGTTTTAAATCGGTAATTAAATTCTGTCAGTTTTAATATATTGCAATTTTTTTCACTCTTTCAAACTTGACAACAGGTCATCAATGAAGTTGTGTTCGTCGATACGAATCTATCGCAATTAATCTTTCGTTAATTGGATTTCATTTGCATTAGTTATGATATTTCAAAATTTTACTAAACATTTATGAAATTTAAAACATTTTGAATTCTTAAACTTCCCTCACCCATTTTTTTTTCTATGGCCGAAACCCATCACCCATGACCCAACCCCATCTTCCCTTCTTCCTTAAATTTTTCCACTGCTACCCGAAATTTCCACAACCGAACCAGAGAAGTCTAACCCACAGCCAACACCACACCTTCATCGTCATGTCCCTCTTCTCATCGCATAACCACCCCTCACGCAAGCCATTGAGACCCAAACCAAACCACGGCAACCATCATCTACGATCCACCATTTCACTGCCTGGAACAACCTGCACACGAATGATACGCGTACACATGCACGCGAGGTCTGCTCATCCAACAACCAACTCGAATACATCCACCCATCATACATCATCTCCTTGACCGATCACCGCTCTCCTTGCCTCTCCTCTACGCCCCATCCTTGAAAACCGACCTCAACCAGGCTTGCACAAGAAGCCAACGCCTAATTTCCCACTTGCCATCGCCTCTGACCATGATAGCGCCTACCATCTCCACCAATATCATCGCTACTTCACACGTTACTCCCATGCCAAGTGCAGGGAACTCCGGTGCCACCTCTATTCGCCACGATGAAGAAATCGAGCCTGACCTGAAACATGCCCTTAAACCCTAAAATTACCACAACACCCCAAATCAAAGCTCGTTTCAAAAAATTTCCACAGTGGACCCCTCGTCCTCGCCACCATGGTCCCCCTCGATCAAACCCAACCTTCCCTCGACGCCGCCATCGCTAGAAATAATTTTTTTAATGGATTCCGATCAACTCCAAAATTCTCAAAAATCATGCCATTAAAAACTATGATTTCTTCCCCAAAAATCCTATTTGGATATCACAATCACAAAAACATATTCGATTCGGTGATTCGAACATATTGATTTTTTGTCCAAAACTAGGTTGTTAATGTAATTTTGAAAGTTCATACAATATATAGCATGAACGGGCTTCGAACAAATTTTACTGTGATCAAGACTCACATACAAACATTCAATTAGTTTACATCATTGGCCAATTCAAAACGAGACAGGAGATATTGATTTTTAAAGCTGGAGAATCATGAAATTTTTACTCTGTTAAACAAGAAAGAGAGGTATTGAACTTGTACAGGCATAGGTATAGACATTCCAAAAATTAAATTCTCACATTATCCATGTTTTGATTCTTTGCAAACTCCCCGATTGAACTTTATCCGTGATCTAAAATCTTTGATTACTTGCTTTACTCTGGATCTTGCAAAAACAGGTTGTTTTTTTTTTCTTTTACATTGTTCTACTTACAGGCTTTTGTTTACATAGGTTTTTGTTATAGATTTTAAACAACTGAAGTATATACACACTCACACCTATGTTGTATACATACTTACACTAGACAAAATGATGCATGTGCAGATTTTTGGGCTCAAGAAGGGTTGAAATCTTTAAGGTTGCTTGATAGATTAATGGGATTTGGTGGTTGAAGTTGATTTGAACTTTTGGTGGCTGAAATGAAACTTGGTGGTTGAGGTGAAATCATATTTTTCAGCCTTCATTCTTTTTTTTATTGTTTGACTAGGCCTTGTTTTCATTAGTAACTTGTGATGTTTTTACCTTTTTTCTTTGGTCAGGCAATTTGGTATATGAATATACTTGTACCAGGCAATGTTTACATTTTTGACTTGTGACTTTATTTTACTTTTACTTGATTTACTTGCGGTTATTTACTTTTACCAGGCAAATGCCTTATTTATTTTATTTTTATTATTTTTCGTATGACATGTAAATTTCATGTCTTGCTTTTCACTTCTGTTTGATTTTAAACATGCTTCACTATATTTTTAAACAATTATTAAGTGGTATTGACTAAAACAATGTTAATTGTTCATATTCCTATTTATTTTATATTTAGACATTTAAAAGTTCAAGGAATTAAAAGTTTGTTAATAACATTTTTGCTTGAAACTTTATTTTGCAAAAAGGTCCTCTTTCACAAATGGTTTAAATGTTTTTATTATAATTTTCTCATTTCTATCATATATATTTTTCATATATATTCTCCTTTTCTCACTTTCCAATATATTGTTTTTAATATACCATATTTATTTAGTTTATATATATATATATTATATTCCTCTTTCTTGAAATTACATGTATATAAGAAAAATCCAAAATTTAAACTCTTTCTATTTATACAACAATATATTTCATAAGCTATATTCATTTATATTTAAAATATATTCTTATTCATTTTCATTTGTTATGAATTTGTTTTCAATTTATATATGAATTTTTTTGTTATAATTTATCTTAAATTTTCTATCTAAGATCAAATTCTATTTTATAAATAAAATCTAGAAATTCAAAAATATTATCTTGGTTTAAAACTATTTATTATTACCAGTTATCATTTAACAGGGGCTTTATTTTGATTAAAAGATCGTATTATTGAATATTAAAAACTAATATCCATAACTTAAGACGACAAAAATTTCGGATCGTTACATTCCTCCCCTCTTAAAAGAATTTCATCCTCGAAATTGTCGTAACTCAGGCTAGTAAACATAAGTAACTGAATTTAACTTTATTAACGAATTAATAAACAACCATATCACAAAAGTTCAATCATATATATTCATATCCAAAATATCAGTTATATAGGGTATCGGCTAAGATACTTTTACAACTACAGTCACCATATGCATATGCACATATCTACGAGATATCTATTACCACTAATGAGTTATATGCACATACATAACACACAAAAGTATATACTAAGGTACTTCATTAATTTACAATCCAAACACACATCCATGACATCTATAGGCTACTAATAGGTTCCATAGGGCGTACATCCTAACAAAAACTATTCCAACCCAAGCTAACATCTCACAGTGGAATCTCTTCATCAAAGTCCTCCACTTGCGGTCCTTTCACTTTTATTGTCTCAGCGTCATTATCCAGAATCCATACAAACTTCAGGCTTGGTTCCCAATGCACTAGCATCTTTGACCTAGGCCATAAGTCATCCCTAAGAAGGTTATCCCTATCCGCAAGTGCCTCGCTAACAATCTCACCCATTTCCAAAATGATAGCATCATCGTTTGCTGACTCGGGCTCCTCCTCTTCTTCAAATTCCTCTTCCTTGAATTCCTCTTCTTCTTCCTCAAATTCCTCCTTTTCTGTATTGGATTCCTCCTCTACATCTATCTCGGACTCCTCCTCATGTAGTGATGGCTGCTCAATAGGTTACAAAATCTCTCTAACCACTTCTTTGCTAAAATACCATCTAATCTTCATCTGCTCTCCTCTGACGACAATGCAAGTCCTCTGTAATCAATTCACCAAAAACCTAAGCGGGTATCTCAATCTTAGGTTTACACGAGCTTCACACATGCTAAGTAATAAATCCACTTTTTAAATTACCACTATTCAAAAATTTTACTTTAAGTAATACTATAATCATTTTCCTCAAAAATTTGTTTAAGACAACTTCTCGAAATCATTGAAGTTTTTAAGTTCTCAAATACCCCTTTTATAAATCAAGTATTATAAAATTAGCATTTATACATGTAAAATCTTCCTAAATATTCATCTTAAATGTTTAAATTCTCTTTTAATAAACACAGTTTACTCAAAAATCAATTTTCTAAAGCTTTTATACAAGATCCAGGTTTTCTATAGAATACTCAAAACTAGATGGTCAAACAATAAAGAATACTCAGAACTAGATGGTTATGACCAATCAAATCCTATTAGATAATGATAGGATATTATCATCACTTATCAAACAACATCTCAAAATACTATATATTTTGAAAATCATAGCCTTTTATATGAAAAATATATTCTGAGTAAAATTATTTCATTCACCCACTTAAAACAATATTGTCTTCGTTGGCCTTGTTCAAGTGTTTAAAGATCCCTATCAATAATGTTAGCTACTCGTATTGACCAGAATCCATATACCACTCAACATATCAATTAACACAATATAAAACATTTTATATCACCAACAAAAACGCACTCTCGCGTATACACTCAAACACATTCTAGCGTACTACTGACCTTATCACTAACGAGTAATTCCATCAAAGCCTAGGCATTCGCTCAACCTAAGCTCTGATACCACGATGTCACGGCCGACTTTGCCATACAGTTTAAACGACATTTTAACCATACTTGTCCAGCTCAAATTGCATGGAAAGGAGGATAGTTAAGAAAAGAATGTAGAAAGAAGGCAGAAAGAAGATAAAAGGATAACTAAATAACAAAGAATCTCACAGCGGAAATGAATAATCTATAATATAGAACAGTCATTACAAAACAAAACTGTAAGTAATATATATATAGACATCCATCAGAGTATACTAACCTATTCGACACGGACAGTTATAACAACTTGTCCTCACAACTGCTGATAAACACAACTAAAATGCAACGAAAAAATAATTATCTATGTCAATATGTCTCCGGGCCTCCAACTCCTCTCTTGAAGCTCCAATCCTTCCAGCTAAACATGGAAATATGCTCGGCCCGACCCAAGTATTTAGGAAAAAACCATGCTCGAGTCAGTCTGGTAAAACCTGTATGAGTATCTAAATCACAAAGAATTTTATTCATTATAACTTTCAAAAATCCTCTTAAAATCATAGGTATCTCGTAAGACCATGTCACACATAAACACGACAGGTTTTTCGCTTATGATAACCAAAACCTTTTATAAAAAATTCAATGATATTATAATAGTGTCCAAGTTCAAATACTTATTTAAATAGCTGAAATTGTTACATTAAATAATTTCAGCATACCAGGCTCTGAAACCAAAACCGGTACTGGAGAATGGATTTCCATATAATGACTAGGCATTGAGGTACCACCTATCACAATACATCTCTAGAAAAATGTACCGAGGACCTCACCGGGATCCCCTGCTACACAAGATCGGCCTACCACTAACCTAGATAGTACCGAATATGCTATCATCCTAGCTGTTCCCATCCTAATCGAGCTCTTCCCATGCACCGTATTTATAATATCCAGGGGTATCTAGAAAGGTGATAAATATACCCTAATTGGGTGTGACCCACTTAATCTTGTTGCATCTCCTCTGATTTTTAGTCATACCCAGTTGATGAGGCTTGAGGCTCAATTACCTTTTAAGGAATTTATACTTGGAATGCTCACTATCCTCAAATGAAATGTGCTGAAAGCATTCGCTCATACAAGTCCATTCTGGGTATGAACGAAACATAAGACACTATTCCTATTACATCCATTATGGAATCATCCTCGGGATTAGTAGCGATTAGCACTTGCACTTCAATGCTCCATCTTTAATTCCATGCTTTGGTGTTCACTTCGAAACGCATTCGTTGGATCGAAGTGGTTTTCGGATAACTTATCCGATCCCAATCTCTTTGAAACAACGTTCGATATTTCTGATAAACTCAACCCCAATTATTTAGGAAATAAACAGACAAAAATAAGATTGGAGTTCATCTCCTAACCGTTAGTGGACGGATTTCCTTATAATCGTCCTAAAAGTACAAAATGAGTTTATACGTATAGTATAGCACCTCGAACGGTAACTGTGCCATATAATTCCCATGTTTCTCCAAGATATTTTCAAAGTTATGTTTTGGTCCAGATTTGATAGTCGTTTATTTACCTATCAAATAAACAATCATTCAACCAAAGATTTCATTTCCCACTGAAATCACTAAGCCTTATTTAATTTAAATTTCAATAAATTAAATCTCTTTATTAAAACGTATATACTTATCTCATCGGAATAAGTATATTCTAAAATCATCCTTTTGAAAAATACTTGAATTTTTTTAAGAAATATATGGATATAAGTATATTTGGAAAGTATTATTTGGTATCGACCCTGGATAGCAGCTCGATGGTTGTGTTTCTATCCCAGAAAAATCAGACATAACTTAGGCCATCTCTACCTCTCGATTTTCGCCGTAAATTATACCATTACTTTTCGACATCTTTTATTTCAATAATTATCTCAAATAATGCTCATAAAGCTTCTATAATGATTTCCAAGTTAAATTTAGGAAAATACTCTTTAATAAAAGTTTACTATATAAAAAATATTAATATGGAATAAATTATCTTTTGAAATAATAATACCATTTAGTTCTTAAATAATAACTAACATTAAATCAAACCATTAATAATTAAAATATTCTTTTAAACATTTTAAATGATTAAATAACTTTGAACCATAATTAAATACTTTTGAATAACTTTTCAAGAATATAAAATAACTATCCTTAAAACAACCCTGGATTCAAAAATCAACTTTCAAACTTGAAAGAAGGCTTATTAATTCCAATGGTACTTAATCAAGTTACCATATATCCCACGACCATCCAAAATAGCAGTTTCAGATATTCACATCAATCCATTTTTAACAACCAATTCAACATCATATTGCCCAATATAATTATCAAGATAACAAATAGATGTTCGTACAAATATAACAGCAGAACAGAATTTTATTTCTGCTAGTCAATGTCCAAAAACACTCATATTCAGTAATAACGGTATAACTGTGATTTATTCTGCCAATATAGGTCCAATTAATTATAATTAGTGAAATTGTTTTTTTCCCTGAAACAAATGTCAATACATCATAATTAACCTAAATTAATTCATTGTTATTTTTATTTAGGCAAATGACTTCAATGGGCATGTCATATAAATTTAAAGGACGATATTTTTTTTAAATTGGTAATTAAATTCTGTCCATTTTAATATACCATAATTTTTTTTCTCATTCAAACTTGACAATATGAACCCATCACAACCACTCTTGCCTTAATTGGATTTCGTATGCATTAGTTATGATATTTCAAAATTTTACTAAACATTTATGAAATTTAAAGCATTTTAAATTCTTAAACTTCCCTCACACATTTTTTTTTCTATGGCCCAAACCCATCACCCGTGACCCAAACTCATCTACCCTTCTCCTCCAAATTTTTCCACTGCTACCTAGAATTTCCATGACCAAACCAGAGAAGTCCAACCCACTGCCAACATCCACATCTTTGATCATCAGGCCCTCCTTCTCATCACATAACCACCCCTCACGCAAGCCTTCGAGACCCAAACCAAACCACAACAACCATCATCCACAATCCACCATTTCACCGCATGGAACAACCTGTACACACGTGATACGCGTACACATGCACGCGAGGTCTACTCGTCTAACCACCAACTCAAATACGACAACCCATCACACATTACCTCCTCGACTGATTGCCGCCCTTCTCGCCTCTCTTTTATGCCACGTCCTCAAAAATCGACCTTAACCCAGGCTCGCACAAAAAGTCGACGGCTAATCTCCCACTTCCCATCGCCTCTGACCATGATAGTGGCTGCCATCTCCACCAACATTATCGCCACTTCACACGTTATTTCTATGCCAAGTGCAACGAACTCCGGTGCCGCCTCCATTCGACATGACGAAGAAAATGAACCTAACCTAAAACATTCCCTTAAACCCTAAAATTATCGCAACACTCCAAATCAAAGTTAATTTCGAAAATTTGCCACGGTGGACCCCTCGGCCTCGCTACCATGGTCCCCCTCGATCAAATCTCACCTTCCCTCGACCTCGCCATCGCCAGAAATAATTTTTTTAATGGATTACGATCAACTGAAAAATTCTCAAAAATCATGCCATTAAAAACCATGATTTCTTCGCCAAAAATCCTGTTTGGATATGACAAGCACAATGACATACTCAATTCGGCGATTTGAACATACTGAATTTTTGTCGAAAACTAGGTTGTTACTGTTATTTTGCATGTTCATACAACATATAGCATGAACATGAAATTTTTGTGTGATCTAGACTCACATACAAGCATTCAATTAGTTTACACCATCGGCCAATTCAAAATGAGATAGGAGATATTGATTTTTAAAAGCTAGAGAATCTTAAAATTTTTACTCTGTTAAACAAGACAGAGAGGTATTGAACATGTATGGGCATAGGTATAGGCATTCCAAAAACTAAATTCTCACCTTATCGACGTTTTGATTCTTTGCAAACTTTCAAATTTAACTTTATCCATGATCTAAAATCTTTGATTACTTGCTTTACTCTGCATTTTACAAGAACAGGTTGTTCTTTTTTTTTTCTTTTACATTGTTCTGCTTACAGGCTTTTGTTTACAGAGGTTTTGTTACAGGTTATAAAAAATGAAGTATATATACACTCACACATATATTATATACATACTTACACAAGACAAAATGATGCATGTACATATTTTTGGGCTCAAGAAGGATTGAAATCTTTAAGGTTGCTTGACAGATTAATGGGATTTGGTGGCTGAAATGAAACTTGGTGGCTGAGGTGAAATCATGTTTTTCAGCCTTCATTCTTTTTTTGATTGTTTGACTAGGCGTTGTTTTAATTAGTAACTTTTGATGTTTTTACCTTTTTCTTTTGGTCAAGCAATTTGGTATATGTTTATATTTTTACCACGCAATGTTTACATTTTTGACTTGTAACTTTGTTTTACTTTTTACCTGATTTACTTTTGGTTATTTACTTTTACCAGGCAAATGACTTATTTATTTTATTTTTATTATCTCTCATATGACTTGTAAATATCATGTTTTGCTTTTCGCTTCCATTTGATTATAAACATGCTTCACTATTTTTAAACAATCATTAAGTGGTATTGACTAAAACAATTTTAAGTGTTCATATTCCTATTTATTTTATATTTAGACATTTAAAAATTCAACGAATTAAAAGTTTGCTAATAACATTTTTGCTTGAAACGCTATTTTGTAAAAAGATCCTCTTTCACAAATTGTTTAAATGTTTTTATTAAAATTTTCTCATTTCTATCATATATATTTTCCAGTATATTTTCTCCTTTTCTTACTTTCCAATATATTGTTTTTAATATACCATATTTATTTAGTTTATATGTATTTTATATTCCTCTTTATTGAACTTATATATGTATATAAGAAAAATCCAAATTTTAAACTCTTTCTATTTATACAACAATATATTTCATAAGTTATGTTCATTTCTATTTACAATATACTCTTATTCATTTTCATTTGTTATGAATTTGTTTTCAATTTATATATGAATTTTGTTGTTATAATATGTCTTAAATTTTCTATTTTATAAATATAATTTGGATATTCAAAAATATTATATTGGTTTAAAACTATTTATTATTACTAGTTATCATTTAACAAGGGTTTTATTTTGATTAAAAAATCGTATTATTGAATATTAAAAACAAATATCCATAACTTAAGACGACAAAACTTCTGGGTCGTTACAGTTCCATTAGTGTAGTAATCTTGTTTTCAGTTTTATTGTTGTATTACATGAAATATATAAGAATTAAGAAAAGTGTTGTCGAGTTCCATGGCATATATCAATTATATCAAACCTAGGAAAAACATGTGTTTCTTTGATATCTATCTACATAAAAAAGAGAATATGATACCATATATATTCTTGTTTCTTATTCATTCTTACTCCCAATCCACTTCTCTGGTTGATTTGAGAGAAAAAGTTTCACTTATCTCTTTAATATCGCTTACCATTTCAAACTCTAGATTAGATTTCCATTGTATATTAATAACAGTATGCCTTTTGATTCCTATTTCAGCTATTCGAAAATTCTCCACATTCATTTTTCTCTTCTTACGTTTGTTTTCTCACCTTCTTATCATTTCCTATGATTTTTTCCTTTGAATCCAAGTAGAAATTTTGCTCCTTTGTTTGTATTCAAAGAACTTCTTTTTCCATGTGTTCTGGTATGCTTCATGCTTTTGGGTATGAAATATTTCTTTTTTGTTTGATTTTATGTTGGTTAGTATGAATTAGAGTGGCTTAGTGTTGGTACTAAAAGAAACCAAAATTAATATGTTACATAGAATATTGCTTAATCTTCAAGAAATGGTCTTTTTTATAGATCTTGGTTGGAAAAATCAGGTTAACGAATATCATTCTTCCAAAAATTTACTCCAATCACCTTTCTTTGCTTGAAGGAAAGAGATTTTGATTTTATTTCCATATAACTTCGGTACACAAGTTTTCACCGGTCTTTTGAACTTTTTTATTCTAATTAGCATTCAATTCAATTCATCGATAGTTTTAACTTTGCAATCATTTAAATTATATTATTTATTGATGTATTGCATTGTATTCCTGCCTTATTTTCAATGTTACTGATCTAAAGAGCCCCTTAGTAATCTTGGCTGACTAGATTGATCAAGCTTGATTTAAAGGTTTGAATTGTCTTTTGTTATTTTCTTTTTAGGTAATACGATGTTAAATTTATTATTTTTATTCAAAATTGCTAATCTTTACTTTGAGTTTTACGCCTAAAGTTATGTCTTCTTATGATTTTTTTTCCAATTTGTAGGATTATGAGTTTGGTTATTTATTTGTAGTAGGTTACTGGATTTATAAATGCTATTTTGAGAATAAAATCTTATTTTTGTAGCATATAACTCTTTATCTCACATGTATCCCTTTGTAACGTTCTTATTTCCACATGCACTAATCCTGCATTTATTTTTCCTTTATATTCTAACAATAGTCTTTTCCTCTTCTCTTCATTTTCAATATAAGAATTTTTATGTGTCCTTGGTTAATTCCCATTTTAAGTACTTTCAATACAAGGATTCTTTGCAAAAATACATTTATCGATTTTTATTTCTTTTATTTGGATTAGAATTCAATTTAATCAACTAATAAATCTTCGCTTTACCTTTATCTTAAATTATTTGCGTAACGACCCAGAATTTCTGTCATTTGAAATTCGTATATTTAATTGATTTTAAATATTAACAAGTAAAATTTGTAAGTCGAATAAATTATATTTTGAATATCTAGATTTAATTGGATAATTAAATCGATAATTTAATATTTGAAATTACAAAAGTAATTGGAAATTGGGTTTAATGTGATTAAAAATGATTTATAAAGTTGTATTTAATCATATTGGAGTTAGAATGATGTTATGGAACTTTTAAAATTGAATTAAACGTTAATTTGTGGAAATTGAATATTTTAATATTTAATTGACAAGTAAAAATAGTCATTTTTCAAATAGTCTCGGATTTCGGCGAAACCAGTTTTATTGGATCCATAATGTTATAATATTGTAAGATTTCAAATTTTGTACCAATCGGATTTATGGTTTGTCCAGGGCAAGCTAAAACGCACTGAAATCAGTTTAAGTGAATTTTTAAATTTGAAGAGTCAATTTGAAAACCTATCTTTCAAATACGATCGAATTGGCCTTCGATATATATTCCATTGCGTTCGGAATAGGGGTAAAACATTATAAACGCCAGGCGGCACGCTTCGTTTGAAGTTCGGAAAAATTTCGGGTGAATAGTGTCGCGTAATTTTCTATATAAGACCACCATAATTCACAATTTTACACAGAAACCCTAACCCTAGAAGCTTCAGCCGCCACTATTTTCATCAACGGCCGAAATGTTCACTTCTTCTCTCCTTAATCTCTTTTAATCCATGCATCAATTCAAGAAACTCTCAACTACAAAAACGAAGAGGATGATGAGATCTATCGATCTATACGGTGATGATCGAAAACGAAACTATGAATCATCGGCAATTTCAATTCAAAGGTCGGGCGTTCGGCTCGTTTTTCATGTTGAAGGGTACCACCGAGCTCGACCGAATTTATGTCGTTGGTGGAGTCGAATACGAGCATTCCAGTGGCGCTACTTGATCAACGTGAAGACGTTCGTATTTGTCGCGAAAATTCGAGCAAGGAGGCGGCTATGGGTTATGTTGCATTCGTGTTTTACTGAAGGGAAGGAAGAAAGGGAACGCGCGGCTCAGATCTGTGGGCAAAGAAATCAACGGCTGAGATTAAGGTTGAAAAATAAAGAAAATGAAATGTTGATTAATTTGTATATAAATTCGTGAATGTTTAAAACACAATAACTTTTTGATACGAGGTCCGTTTTGGACAAAGCAAATTGCGTCGGGTTCGCATTGACGAGCACTACGCAATGGAGTTGGATTGGGATTGATTGGAGCTAGTGATGATTTTGGATAAAATTAAACGCTCGTTTAATTTTATTCGAAATAAAACACTGCAACTATATTTGAAACAAGGTGAGAACTTCTCACTCAATTGAATTTGTTTCGATTTAAATTTTAAATAGTTAGATTTAAAATTGCTTGATTGTATGCTTGGATGATAAATTGCTATCTGTTGTATTGAAATAGACCATATACGCCGTATATTAAGCGGAGGTTATTATATTAAACACATATACCGCGATATTCCACCTTGAAGTGGAATTGGTATTATATATGTACTTGGAGTTGATTTTCCGCATTATATAGTGGATGAGACCCTATTGCGCCGCATAATAGCAGATAATATTTTATATAAACCCATGTACCGCGATATCCCGTCTTGAAACGGGATTGGTATTGTGCTAACATCTGTGGATGCAGGGAAACAGGTTGGAGGGATCCAACTGGATTCCTCAAATAATTGAATTTGTTTCAATGTTGTGTGTTGATTATTTATAATCTCCGTGTGATTATCTTTGTGATTGAAATCGTTGAAGGCTAAAATTTAGCCGAATGTAATTTTGGTATCGTTAGATACCGGAAATAAATAAATATTTGATTTTTGAAAATTCAGGTTGAAAGTTTATATTAAATTTTTGATGTTTTGAGAAATATAGTTGAAAGGTGATTTTTGGAAATATGAAGTTGATTATTTTATAACATAATTTTAAATGGTGATTTTTGAATTTATTATAAAAGCTTTATATATAAGATTTAAAAAATTGGATTTTTATAACTCAAAGTGATGGGATTATAAAGGAGTTTTAAAGACGTTTTAAAATGATGTTATAAATGGATTTTATAAAAGAATAGAATCTATGATTTGTGAAGTTCTAAAATGAATGAATTTGTAAATAGAGGATTATAAGTAATTTTCTTACAATTTGGATTTTGGCGTGTAAATGGGAATATGGATAGAATTTGTTAATAAAGTGATTTTATAAGTTGAAGTCGTTATAAAATATAAATGGAATTTATAAACATTGTTTTATAAATCCGAAATCGACTTATTTTGATAAGTTAATTATTATAGCTTATCAAAGGAGATATATCCACGATTTTGGACAGTGGATAATCCTTTAAAATAAAATATGTAGAAATGTTGAATTTGGTTAACGAAGTATATTCACGATTTTGGACAATGAATAATATATTAAAGAAATGTTTTGCGAAGGTGATATTTTAAATAGAATTAAAACGATTTAAAGGTGTTTTAAAGTGTATTAAGTATCGAAACCATATATTTCAACATTCATTGTTGAAATAGAGGTTTTCGAGAAATAAAAAGGGAATGTTGGACTATAGCACTGTTGTTATAGTAAATGATTTTCGAAAGGAAATGTTTTATATAATATTGGGATTTATATATCTATCTTAACTTCGAATCCCTATACTGGTGATTTTGGGTTGTCGTAACGATGTTTTACGCAACATTCATTTTGACTCAAATGAATGTGTTTAAGAGAATGTTTTCCTTAAAGAACAAATTATATACTTAATTGTGATTTAAGTATATTGAATATTTTTCAAATGTTGAAAATAAATAGATTTGTGAATTTCTTATTATTAAATAAGTATGGAAATGTTTTCCAATATGAAGTGAAATGTTTTGAGATTATATCTTTTATAGATAAATTGAAAGTGAACATTTGAAATCGATTTGAAAATCGTATACCAGTGGATATTTGGAAATTTAAATTCACCATGTAATTTATAAAGAAAAGTGAAATTTGTTTAAAAATAAACTTTGATTTATTTTTGAAGTGTGGAAATAAATTTACGGAATTAGAACGTAAATTTAAAATAAACCGGTAAGGATTTATTTAATTGGTTTAAATGAACCATTTTGAAATAAAGCGTATTCTCCCTAGAAAGTCGAATAAAATTTCTGAATAGCTTTGAAAGATTTATACATATATATATAAAATTCTAGAATTGGTTTTTGAAAAGGATACTTTGGAGAAATTAACTTTTCAAATTATTTTGAATCCTTTAAGTAAAGATTTATTAAGTTGATATAGAAATGATTATTTCTAAGATTTAATCAATAATTCTTTTAGAAAATAGTTATTTAAATAGTTATACTCTATCTACTAATTTTATTTTGAAAATTTGTTTAGACTTAAGTTATATTTAATATTGGTATAATATTTTTATAACTAATATTTTAAGTAAAGTGTTTAAAGAAAAATAGTTTTATTTCAAAGTGTTTCCCCGTTATATTTTGGATAAGTGTTATAAATTATTTTAAAGTATTTGAACTCGGCAGATTTCCAGTGAAAATGAATAATTTTTGGAAGTATTTCCGTGTACGGAAAAGGATTTGAAAATTTGTTTTCAAAAGTTGTAAAGGTGAAAAATGATTTGAAATTTGTTTTCAAATGGTTGAAGCGTGGAAAAATTTATCTTGTAAAGATATTTTTGAAAAATAAATAATTTGGGAAATCATTTGGAATCTAGTGATGTTGTGCATATCTATTGATAGTTAAATAACCGACTATCAATATTTACCTTTAAATGGGTATTTGTTGTGATTTGCTTGAATTTGAATGCTACACTTATTTTAAAAAATAAGCACTCGTTATTCGGTTTGGCCGGGAGAAGACCTTTGGGTCATAAATCCCATTTCGAATAGTGATACGTTGTAATGGATAGCATTTGAAGACCGGTGTTGAAGACCGGATATTTTCGAAAACGGAAGAATTACCATCGAATGTCTCTGCATCGGCTGATCTCCGATATAGAGATTTTATCACCCTTTGTGATGGGAATTCCGGACGTGATTAGTGAATATCCGGATTGCAAGAGCTTCTATGGAAGTGCCTTCGGTTCCGTTCGATCCCGGAACGGACTTTTATGGATGTGTGTCTGACGTTACAATTTGAGATGTAAAGCTGGTTTCTATCAAATACATTTCTGTTGGTGGCGGAGAATTTATTCTCTTAGTTTAACACCCTTCTCTGAGATGTACGAGCTCAAAGGTTATGTAGTTGATGGTTACTAGTGATACTTCCCAATTTGGTTATGTGGCATACGAAGTGATGCTGATCGTTTGTTGATCAGAGCATAGCTTTTGTGAAAAGCGTAGCTTTATGGATGAGACTTCGTCGAACCTCACACCCCGGTAATGGTCAAAGCAGGAAAGATGCAGCAAGGTTATAGGGAGTAACGCCCCTTAGGGTATGTGCATTTCCTTCTGGATAGAAGTGGTATCATGATATGGAGCCCGGATACTTAACTTATGTGATGTCGCAAATATATATGACTTTGTGATTGTTGTTGGTTGAGGATCCTCGGATAAAGGTTGTTTACAACCGGGGGATGGCATACTCGTGTCAGTAGTTACCTACTTTTGCAGAGGTAACCCGGCCTTGTGTTGGCAGAGATCCGGTTAGGTTCTCGGGGCGTCTCTTCAGAGGCGTATCCATGTGGCAATGGGAAGTTCCTTTTCCTGACCATTTGTTGGAAATCCAAACTCCAATATGCACATTGTACGGTTTTAGTTGCAGAACCTCGTATTTACTTATGGTGGTCACCACTGTTTAGATGGTAGCTATAGTAGGCATAGTTCGGAATGTCTATGTTGGCTAAGATTTATATCATACTTTCGAAATGTTTCCTGAACTTTGCACTTATAGTAATAATATCAAAGAAATTTGCGTATCAAGCATGTTTGACTACCATAAGGAGAAATCTCCTCCGATTCTGCGTTTGCATTGTGTGTGTGTGTAGGGGGGGGAGGCCTTATGGTAGTTACATTTTCTAAAAGCATTGCGGATCTATTTTAAAATATTTCTTTGTTTGTTCTTAAAGGTAAACTGTTTTAAGTTCTCACACGAGTCCTATGACTGACCTGGAGTTTATTGTTCCCTTCCTAAACTCTGGGTGCCCACCAATTTCCACACAGGCACCCAGAGTCAGGTTATTAGGTCATTCTGGAATTCAAGAGGTGCTGTGGAGCTCAAGAGGCGAGCTGGATGGCGAAGCGTAACACTTGTATATGATATTATCTTTTCCGTTGTGTATTCAGTTGTGAGGACAGGGTTATATAACTGTCCAATATTGTGTTGTGTTGTATATTGACTCTAATGATGTAATGTATTAAATGTACAGTTCTTTTGATTTAAAGATTATTCATTTATCTATTATAAGTTGTTCTTCTGCGATTGTGAGATTCTGATATTGTTCTGTTGCTTCTTCTTTCTTACTTCTTCTATCCTTTTCTTCTTTTTTAACACTAACGGTACAATTTTCCGGCATTCGATTGCTCGGCAGTTGATACAGTGGACGTATAAATGTCGATTTTCGAAAGTCCCGTTCGTTACAATTTGTGAATATATATATATATATATATATATATATATATATTAGTGATTGTGTTTCCATCTTATTTCGATGTTTCTATTTTTACGGAAACATTATTTAAAGACCTCCAAAAAAACATCTACTTCGATTGAGATCAAATAAGTTTAATTTTTTATTTGTCTTTTCATTTATTTCAGTGTTTAATTTGTTGTTTTGTTTGATTCCGTTGAGATCAATTTAAAATTTTGTTATATTACTTTATGCTTAATTCAATGTTGAATTTGTTGCTTTTGTTCTAAATTATAAATTTCATATTTTTGATTAGGGTTTTTTTTGCATCAAATTGTGTTTTCTTCTAAAAAAAATTAATTTGTAAGATTATGAGTTTGTTACCTTTATTTATTTTGTACGAGATTGCTTGATTTATAAATAAGTAGACACCATAAAATCTTTTGTTATTTCCATAATCTATTATAGGTAAAGTTGTACTATTTTGTACTTCAAATTTATATATAAACCAAATTTCATTTTATTATTGTTTATTGAGTAAAAATATGAACTTTATTTCCTATATTTGTTTTATATGTTATAACTGGTATATTACTACGTGGACATCAAATAATCGTCAGCTCCGTATAATCTATTAGATGTAAGATTGATCTTTATTTAATTCTTAATGATCTTACAAATGAGGTAATTGTCTATTATTTTCTACAGAGTTAGTTAGAAGTTATGCTATTTTAAATTTTACTCCGGTTTATTATAGATAATATTGGATTGAAGATGTTGGTAAGAACAACATTTATAAGTAAACTAACTTTAAATGTAAAGTTCCTATCAAGTGATATGACCATGCAACTAATAAAAAGAATAAATAGTTGTCTGTTTTGTTTAATTTGAATTAAACTAATCAGAGCACTAATTACAATTAAATTACTTTCATTTAAATTCAATTTAGTGGGAAAATCCACTAGGTAAGTTCAAATAACTTTTGATTTTATGATACATTCAGATTGATTTTTAACATTATTTAATTACATATTTCACGCACCTTATTATATCATATTGCGCAATCCATTCTCATATTATTTGCATATTTTGAATATGCAGTTGGAATCATTAAAGTTGTACAATGTGTAATTGATGTTTGAGTTTCCATAACTCTAGGAGATTTTGTTGGTGGGACATTTGATATGTATCAAGGGATACGATGATAGAGAGGAAGTCAATTGATAGTATTATTTTTGGTGGTTGTGCATAAGGGTAAATTTCTAAAAAAATTGTTTTTATTGGTTTGTTGTTTGATGATATTATTCCTTTATGTGTAACCATTATACCTCATTTTTATTCAACTGGTAGTAAAAATATGCATATTCAATGAAATAGTACATTAGAACACTATTCATTTCGAAAGAAATTATAAAAGTTTTGGTTATAATTGTTTGTATCAATCGAAAATAATACGCGTCATATTATATATATACCGATCAAATGTATGTTTATTTGTTATAATATCTAACCGTCCATTCTATATAAAAGTACTTTAGTGTTTAACCACTTTTTTCTTTTTTCTCATATGTTAAAGAGTTAAATCCTATTTTTTTGTAATTAAACCATTTCTTTTACATATTTTTCATCCTTAAATTAATTACCACAGTTATAATTACTTTGTAACCTACACAATTTATTTTATCCTCATGTCTCTTTCCTAATATGTTTTTATTACGTATTATCAAAAGTACATATAGCCTTTTCATATTCATCGTTCATTTTATTTTCCTAACTTTTTGACTTAGTGTCATTCTAATAGTCTAAGTATTCCCTTTACACCCTTTCAAATCCATTCCTCCATTATTTTAATTTCATGTCTTCCACGTTAATGTTCATTCTCCGTTATTGTAATATCCTTCTATGTGTTAATCCAAATTTTAGTTTATACCTTAAACATATTTTATTATCTTCTAATTTATTTATCCAATACATACTCAAGCTGAAAGGATTTATTCTACTTATGTTATTGATTGCTTAACATATATTTTGATACCTCAATAATTTCTCCATTGATCCTACTAATATTGCAAAAAAAATTAGCACGACTAGTGGGGGGCCCGCCTACTAGTTTATTACCAAACAAGGACATAAGAACCATAACAATTTATGGTTCAAATGAAAAAAGAAAAACAAAAGGAAAGCAAAAAAGAGAAACACGACAAGGAAAGTAACACAAGATGACCATAAAATTAAAGCACAAGCTAACACTAACAATTGCTATGTTTTCATCAAATTCAAATCTACTCATTCTAATCCCATGTCTTATTGCCTGCATAGCCTCTCATAAAAGTTGGAGATTAGTTTTGCTCTTACCCTTGAATATTCTTTCATTTCTTTCCCTTCAAACAAGTTGAAGAAATTTCTTCAACACAAGTAATAGCGTGATGCTACTACTGTCTCTCCATCTTAACACCAAAGCATTTTAATTATTGTTTAAAAACCTATTCTTTCTCTTCTTACCTTTTAGAGCATTGAATTTCAAAATTATCCATGATGGTTGAATGTTGTGCTAAAGGTAAAAATTGTATGCATTATTAGTAGTAGATACAAATTTATATCCTTGCTTTTTATTTATGAGTTGAGTGAATTATAATGTCATAATAAAATTAATAAAAGTAATAGCTCCCTACGTTGGCAGGAGAAGCAACAATTATTTGTAATGAGTTGTTAAATGGTGAATCATTTTACTAAGGGGAATGGAAAGAGTCATTCTTTTTAATTAAAAAGGTTTTATTGAGGGAAGAATCAAACATCACATTCTCCTCTTATCAAGTCTTATTAAAATTACTAAATTATCATTTGTATATTCTATCTTCTCTTTTTTATGACCAAATTGTCATTTGTATATCCATATTATGACCATGAAGGAAAACTTATCTCAGTTTTAAGCTTAGTTTTTCAATCTTCATCAAAATCTAAATAGACAAAATAACATGGGTATTAATTTCTTTCCTTCTATTCAAAATTCTAATTATGTTTATGGAGGAATTTTAGTATCTTTTCTTTTGATTAAATATTAAATTAAGGTATGAGGTTTTATATTAAATTAAGGTATAAGATTTTGAATTGGTATATGGTTATTACTGATATGAAGAGTTATAATTTTATACTAAAATGACTATAGATTCGGAGATTCTTCATTTGACAATTCCTTTTTTATATCATTTTTTTATTTTTATAGGATAATATGCCAAAAGAAATTGATTTGGTAAAATCGCTAAGTTTCGCAGATGAATCAAAATAATAGGTACCTATTTTTCTAAGAAAAATAAAGGAAAGGATCTGTATTTTATTCGTATTCTTTTTTGATAATATTATTGTTTTAGTAGATGATTATATAAGAACTATCTAATGAAAATAGGATTATTATGTAATAAAATTAAGCATAATCTTTCATCTTTAAGCTAAATTGATTTAGTGTGAGTTATCGCTAATTTAAATTCAATCAAACTATATTAATTCATTAATAAATGCAATTAATATGGTAACTAATGACGTAATTGATGTCAAAATAAGTTGCCTCTCTATTTATTTTTATTTAACTTGATTTTTTACTAAGTATCTTGAATAAACAAAATAAAAGAAGGAAAAGACATAAACTTTATACATGGAAATAAAATGAATAATGCTTGATAAAATATACGTTCAAGTTGGTTCAATGACCTTGATTTCCATAATGCTATAAAAAACTAATTTATTCCTTTTTAAATTAATTTTTACATGGTGTGTGTGTGTGCATATAACTCATCCACTTTCAAATATATATGTGTGTGTACATATATAACTCAAATGTTAGTTGATTTTGTTTTTATGCTTTGGGAGTGACATTTAAACTCAAATCATATAATATAATTGTAAAATAAAATAACTTCTTCTAATTCTCTCATAAAATTTTCATTTACATCATCTATATTTCTAAAAAAATTGCATTTTTTTGGTCCACTCATTAATTACTTTAAACAAAGTTCTTTACTCTAGTTTCTTATCCAATCACTTCAAAATCATTATAGGTATTTTCATTTACGTGTTTTCAAATTTAAAACTTTTAAAACTTAAGTAATGTTAACATTTCAACTATAAATGTGTCATTCATTTATTCAAACAATTTTGTTATGCATAACTAAAAAACCTGAAATTTATCGAAATAATTATTTACTTCATCAAAAATTAATAATTTTTAGATTCAAATTGAATAATAACATGATAATACTCACGTAACAAATTAAAGCTTTATAAAAATAATAACAAATTCAAATAATATCTTACTTACCTAATGGAATTTATTTTATGCATACAGTCTTAACAAAAATTAAACCACTAAATAGATACATAAATTCTTTTACATTCTAGCCATGTTAATCCTTAGCTAGACATGGACATTCTTCAGAAACCCATATACACCAAGTATGCTACTTACATATGTTTTGTTTTAGACTTTCCTGTAAAATTGTGTTGAATTTTATAAACTTTGAATATTGAATAACTTTATATCGATTTCACTTGATCCGACAATTGATTTTTTCTAATTCTTTTGTTGTTTATTTGATACGAACAAAGACAAAGCAGCAAAGGAGAAACGAGAGGAGTATCCAATTTAAGGATTTGGGAAGTTTCAATGTTGTTATTTCCCGTTTAATTTGTTTCTTCATATTTTAGTGTTTCTAACTCTTTATATTATAATACCAATCTTTGTACTATAGTTTCATCTTGATGACTAGCAATATTAGTTTCATCAGTAACTGAAATTGTGGGATATAAAATAATGCTTGGAAGAGTAAGCCAAATAATTATATATTATCATTGTACATACCCAACATTTTTAACTTTATTGTAATATTTTTATAGCTCAAATATTTTGAGTGTCTGACATTATTCCTTTTACGTCTACTAATCACCTGTGGACTAACCTATAAAAAATTCAATTATTGTACAATGGTAGCATATGTGTGATGTGATTGCTTTATGTTTTATATATGTCTGCATAGTTACTTTAATTGAGCTAGTATGTATGCGTTCTTTTTATTAATAATGATCTCCCAAATCAATATTTTAGCCTTATAGCTTAAAATTTGATGTGTGCATCTGTATAATTATTTGTAGATGTATTAGGTAATTATTTTAGTCTTCTTTTGTATGGTGCATAAATGTAGTTGTACAAAGTACACAATGACATACAAATATTTCGCTTGGATAAACAAATTTGAATACTAAAAATATAGAGAATATTAAAATGTAAAATATATCTTGAAAAATAATGGGGTTGCTTGAGTTAATCATAAAATATACTTAACTAGATTTACAAAAAATATAGTTGCAATCCATATCACGGATTCGCACTAGTATTTATATATTTTGTAACATTTAATTTCGATCCCGTAAACAGTACAAAAACAAATAGTTTTGTCTTCGGAGAATCCTAACTAACTCTGGGCCAAATTAGCGTACTCTTGGTTTCTTGAGTCTGGTCTTTTCAATTAATTATTTATTAGTTTTATAACTAAAGAATGAATCTAATATTTTTATAAAAGTTACGGTTAGTGTGCCCTAAAAGCACATGTTAAGGATAATAATTATGTTCTACATGACAAATATTTTTTTATTTTAAATGTTATTTTATCCTTACAACATAGAAAATACGTTAAATCCAAGAGTTATCTGTGTAATTTAACAATTTTATAATATTTCCACAGTTAATATGTTAACATTTTCCTTATGGGTGAACATGTGGTACAAGTGAATTAATGTGACATGCACCCTACAGGTGCAAGTAGGTCTGTCAACGGGCTGGGTTCGGTCCGGATATCTTAGTACTCGAACCCGAGTCTACTTACAATAATAAAAAAACCCGAGCCTGTTCCGAACTTGTTGGTTATTTCAAAGCCCATATCTAAGCCCAATCCGTCGGACTTTTCAAACCTATTGGGTAATATCCATATACCTAACTTATAGTAAAACCATAGCTTAAACTTGCATCATAAAAATTATAGACAAATAACTGTTAATATACTAATTAGATGGTGATGTAGCTAGGCTCACAATAATAGTATGCAAAAATATCTAAATGCAAACAAATAAAATGGTAAAAAATAATAATAATAACATACACACTCATATTTAGAAACTACGGAAAACTAATAACCAGATCGGACCCAAACCGGACCGAGTTTTGATTAAACTGTACTCGAGCATAATAGTAACTGGATCGAGTCTGGATCGGACCCGAGTATTCGAATGCTAAATCCATATCGGTTTGGACTAAAGCCTGTATCATTGACAGGCCTAGTTATAAGTGCTAATAAAGAAAATTTGAAACTGAATTTAGGGTTATATTGCTTAATAATTAATTAAATTATCTTCAAATTCAATAGTACTTTCAGAACTATACCGAATAATAAAAATTAACCACTGATTATAAATATAAATGAATTAAATAAAGGCGAAAATGGAATTCATATGAAAACTGAATGCTAATTCAAGATCGCCAGTCTTTAACAAATGGCAAAACATGCGTATAAAAATTAATAGATTAAGACGTTAAACGCATAATAACAATATATAAGTCCTTCATTCATAAAAATATTTGAGACATATACGTAACTCCGACGTTCGATGTATTATTAAATAATATAGTGTTGGCTGGCCAGGAAGCACAATATCAACTTGTTATTTGGAATTCTTAAGTAATGACCAGCTTAACGTGTACTCAACGCTGACACTTGACTCTTCGCTGATACCTGGTTTGTCGTTGCTAGTCCTTTTGGGTCTGTTCACTTAAGTACCTTGTCTGGATGAAATTAATTTTTTTGGACCTCGTTCATTAAATTTTGTTACCTTATCTACGACCGAGTTTGAAATAGACTGAATCACATGCGGATAATACATGCAATTTCTTTCCAATACTAAACTGGTTTAATGGTAGAGAAACCGGACTTCGTGCAATTCGATATCAAAGAAAAAACTTTACTAGTATAACCGTACAACGGTGGAGAAACCGACCGTTCGATTATATAACTTTGATAAAAATATACATTTAATTTTTTTGTTAATATTACTTAAACATTAAGTGATAATATGTTGTAAAAGAATAAATTGAGATTTGAATATGAAAATATGAATTTCAAATTTAAATATTAATCAAAGCATTCAAAATTGTCGATTTGAAACTGAAATTTTAGAATTTGAAAATCATAATAGATTTGAATTTAGAATTTTCGATGCGCGAAATAAAAGGAGAAAGTTAGGGAAACCGCTTTAAGACAAGATCTACGATTTTAGGAAAACCGCGATGAGACAAGATCCACGTTTTTTTGGCTTTAGAAAAATTGATTTTGACCAGTGACAATAAGCAAACCTCCCTAACGGTCGGTTTGATTATTAGTTTGATAAAAAATTAATTTCATTTAAAAAACTAATTGAAAAGGTGTAAATCCAATTATACTAAGGATTACAAATGTGGACCAACTTGACATTAAAGATCCGCCATCAATGTATTGATATGAATCACCCACGGACACACGTATATATGTATCAACAAAGATCAATATATTTTAATTTGAGCTTCTTTGTAGCTCTAACTCATTATTCAATTTAAAAAACCAAATCAAATCAAATAAATATCACCTTTATATATATATATATATATATATATATATATATATATATATATATATAATATTTGTGAGTATTTAATTAAAAAAGATGAAAAATACAAAAATTGATGTAATAAATAAATCTCAAATTTTGAACTACAGCATTTAAATAAATTATCTAGAAGTATCATTATTATTTAAAAAACCAACATTGCTGATAAATATGAAAAACAAACTAACATTACTGAAACAATAAAAAAAACTAAATTTTGAATTCTGCCATTGTTTATATTTGTTCTCACAAGATGCTTGATTCGACCACATAATCAATTACTGATCGAGACGTAATATTGATTTTTTTCGTTTTTTTTTCCATTTATATACTCAATTTGGGCAAAACCAACTCTGAAAGATGAGAGATCCATAGCACTCCTTTAGTTTCTATTCGTATATATCTTCACCTTCATTATTCTTAATCTTCTAAAGGTCATCAACACTGCAACCTATGATTTCTTCTGCTGGTTCATTGAAAGCAGTAATCCAAGCTTCAGCGGACGGATCATTAATTTTCATTACCATAATATATCTGCATTAAACAAACATATTATTACATATATTAATGATTACCATAAATAATCAACTCTTAAATTTTTACCACAAAATGCAAGTGCTGTCATTCTGTTGGCATGCTTCACACCAATGGCCCGATCATGCAGCTTCAATTACCTTTTTTTTGCAATTCTTACAGGTTTGATACCGTAGTTTTTGACTTTTAATGTAAGTTATATAAGAAAATACGTTGAAGAATGCAGCATATATATTTAAAAAAATAACATAAAAATCAATATGAAATTATTAATGTATAATATAGTTCGAAATGATATGGACAAACCTTGTCATGACCCAATGTTGGATCTGAGAAAGTATAACTCTACCATAAGCGGTAGATGCGATTTTTGCAATTTCGCCTTCACAAAATTGTACCACTTCTAAGCTTTTTAGCTTCTGGTATGTCTGGATTTATAGATAAATTGTTTTTACTCAATGTTGATAAAGATAAACCTGCAGTAACATTAAATAATCTTAAAAAATGATTGTATGACAAAGGTTAAAAAAATAGAATAATTTTTACCTTGAAAATCTCCAACTATTAAATATCTAATTATAGCTACTATAGGAGATTCATCAACCATATCTAGCAGCTCAGTATCGACTTCCATAGTAAGTTCTCCCCATAAAGTCACAATAATGGTTTTGGTTCTATAAATTAAATCTAAGCATAAATATTTTGATTAAACAAATTTATTGGTTTAATGTTTTTACTTACGAATCATCTACAATGGTTATATCATGTTTTAAAATATTCTCATTGTTGATTTTTTTACGAACGTCTTTGATTGATGAGACACTTTACACAAGGCCGATTGTATCTAAAAGATACTTATGTTAAGCAAACATACAATGATTTATAAAAAATTAATAATATTGATGCATTACCCACAACTTCCTTTTCTGTTATATATTTTTGAAGTTGGTTAATATTTACAAAGTTGTATACGATATCAGGTCACTACAAGAAAAAGGCAGAATACCGACAGCCAAGACCGACGGCTTCCGACGGCCATTTTCCGACGGCTTTCGACGGGCCGTCGGCGGCCGTCGGAAGCCGTCGGAAATTTGCGATTATACCTGCCAGCCGAGCCCTTTCTTCCTCCTCCATTCCATACGAAAATAAATCAAAAAACCCTCCAAATTCAACCCCCAAGCTTCCAATCCCTAATTTCTAGCTTCCGGATCTTCCAAGGCTCTCTAATCAAGCTTCATTACTCTTAATCTCAGGTATAATCTCTTATTTTTATGAAAAATTCAGTTTTTACCCTAATTATAGATTTGCATAAATTGATAAATTAGGGCGAATTAATGATTGCAATTGTTTCCACTAGTGTAATAACGGTTTATAGCATCACATGGTATACCGATTTCATCTTTTATCGTGAAATTGTGATAAACACGTATAATTTGTGCTTGTTCATGTATATGTATTTTGTTGTGTATGCCTTGATTCGACGATTGTATACGTTATTTGGAATAAGATAAAATGATTGAATGAACTAGGAGTATTATATTGTGCACGTATTTACTTATGACACAAAAAAATGCATTACTCTAAATTATAATTGTGTGTATTGAAAAATGAAAAAATGTTAAATCAGCCCTAAGTTGATGCGTAATACGTCGAATAAATGTGTGAAATTAATATATAAATGTGAACAGTGAGTAAAACTGTATTTTTGAGTAAAATGCGCGCATGTTAACCGACAAATGTCCCTTAGAGAGTTTTTGGCCCCGTCTGACGAGTGTTGTACATGATCGTTGTATAAATAGTCGTTTTTTTCGAAAAACGACCATTTATATTCATCTGGTACAATGTTTGTCGGATTTGTCCCTGTATTGGACAAGTTATGAACACAGTAAGAATTTACATTTTGTATACTACTTCGTCTCAAACGGTTCATAAAATTTCGCCCTAACTTTTCTTTTTTGTTTCCTGCGTACACGCATTTGTGTACAATGCAGGGAACAAAAGGGAAATGCTGCCGAAATTTTATTGAATCGTTTGAGACGAAGTAATATACGAAATGTAAATGCTTACTGTGTTTGTAATGGGAAGTAGGATGTCTGACCAATGAAAAAAAATTATATATATTTTTAATCGTTACGTACGCTAAAAAATGAAATGTGCCCTATTTGAAAATATTTTTAAATTTGTGAAGTTGTTCTTTAAATTCAAAATATTATACGAACATGAAAATAATCTTTTTCGAATATGTATTCTTCAAAATAAATATTAAATTTTGAACTTCTCATTTTGTCAAATAGGAAAAATGATTGATTATTTTGTTGATCGAAGGAGATGGATGTACCAAAGAAAAGGACTGAGGGGCTCAATAAAAGAAGATTTTTATAATGGTATAAACGTGTTTGTTGAATTCGCCTTAAGTAATAATGGAAACGATCCAGAAATTCGTTGTCCGTGTAGTAGGTGTAGACATTTGAAGTTTTTGTTACCAGATATTATGAAAGTTCATTTGTGCCAACACGGTTTCACACCCGAATATTATGTTTGGGATCGGCATGGAGAAGTTGTAGCAAATACTTCTGTAGAGTCTGAAAGTGTCGTTAACGAAATAGTTTCAACGACCCGTATAGAAAATATGGTCGAAGATGCAGCACGATCAATGTTTCCTATGGTTGAAGTTGACGACGATGATGTAAATGTTGAAGAACCAAATATTGAAGCTAAGAAAATTTATGATTTACTAGATGCAGCTAAGAAACCTATTTGGGATGGTTGTAAAAGCGGCACGCAGCTGTCGGTAATCGCAGAATACATTGCGATGAAGTCAAAATACAACATCACTGAAGCTGGGTTTACGGCTGTTGTACAAGCTGCAAAAAGACATATGCCGCCCGATAATCTAATGTGTGAAAATCACTACGAAGTTAAAAAACTTATGTCGGCTTTTGGTTTACCGTATCAGAAAATAGATACATGTTTAAAAGGATGCATGTTGTTTTGGAAAGAAGACGCAAACCTTAGAAATTGTAAAGTTTGTAACCAGGAGAGATACAAACCAAGAAAAAAGAAGGGTAAGGAAGTTCCGTACAAGCGTATGCACTACTTACCCATAACTCCAAGACTTCAAAGATTATATGCATCTTCTGTAACTGCGTCTAATATGAGGTGGCATAGCGTGAGAACGGAGGAAGAGGGTACGTTGACACATCCGGCCGATGGAGAAGCATGGAAGCATTTCGATAAAACGTATCCAAATTCTGCAGCGGAGAGTCGAAATGTTAGATTAGGATTATGTACGGACGGTTTTTCTCCATTTTCTCAATTTGGTTCTAAATATTCATCCTGGCCCATTATCGTCACACCGTATAATTTACCTCCATGGATGTGCATGAAAACGCAATATATGTTTCTTACTATTGTCGTTCCTGGCCCCGACGATCCGACACAAGGAATCGATGTATATTTACAACCGTTGATTGAGGAGTTAAAAATACTGTGGAACGAAGGAGTAGAAACATACGATGTGTCAAAGAAGAAAAATTTTCGTATGTTTGCTTCTTTGTTGTGGACTATAAGTGATTTTCCTGCCTATGCAATGCTTTCGGGATGGAGTACTGCCGGTCGTCTAGCATGTCCATATTGCATGGATGAAACACGAGCGTTTTCTTTACCTCATGGTAAGAAAATTTCATGATTTGACTGTCATCGATATTTTCTCCATGTAAATCATCCCTTCAGAGGAGACAAGAAAAACTTTTTAGCTAATAGAGTAGAAAACAGACAACCACCGACGATATGGTCAAGTGAAGACATATATGAACTTGTTAAGGACTATCCAAAGATATATGAAACGGGGGAGCAAACAGAAATTGAAGGCAAATCAGTTGTTCATAACTGGTGCAAACAAACTATTTTTTGGGAGTTGCCGTATTGGAAACATCTTCTGCTTCGCCATAACATAGATGTGATGCACAATGAGAAAAATGTATTTGATAATGTGTTTAATACAATTTTGAATGTGAAAGGGAAGACGAAGGATGATTTGAAATCAAGACGTGATATAGAAGAATTATGCAAACGTCCCGAGCTTCATATGAAACCAAATGACAGTAAAAAACCAAAAGCTTGTTACGAATTAGATAATAATCAAGTTAAAGCTGTGTTAAAATGGGTGGAAGGGTTAAGATTTCCTGATGGGATATCATCAAATCTTCGTAGATGTGTTGACTTTAAAAATGGTAGATTGAGCGGAATGAAAAGTCACGACTGTCACATAATGATGGAAAATTTATTTCCCGTTATGTTTAAAGAACTACTGCCGTTAAAAGTTTGGAAGGTAGTAACGGAGCTTAGTATGTTTTACAAAGAGCTTTGTTCGACTACTTTAAAAGTGCAACGTTTACGTAAACTTGAAGTGGACATTCCTATATTGCTTTGCAAATTAGAGAAAATATTTCCGCCAGGTTTTTTTAATGTGATGGAACATTTACCTGTTCATCTTCCATCTGAAGCACGACTTCGAGGTCCTGTCCAATACGGATGGATGTATCCATTTGAGAGGTATGTAATATGTTATAACGTAATTTAATTGCATTTGAAAGATGAAGTTAATATAAATTAATGTTGCATAGATATTTGAATCATCTGAAGAAAAAAGTGAGACAAAAAGCACGAGTTGAAGGTTCGATATGTAAATCTTACATCGAAGAAGAAGCTTCGTTCTTTTTCTCTCACTATTTCAGTGACCATGTGAATATTTCATTTCAAAGTGTTCCTCGTAATGATGAAGGCGACGAACAAGAGTCCTCTCAAGCAATGTTATCTATTTTTAGACAACATGGTCGGCCTTCTGGAAAATGTGTGGAAATATGGCTAGACGATAGAGATCTTCGTGTAGCACACACTTATATTCTTCTAAATTGTGCCGAGGTTGCACCGTTTGTTAGGTATTCTGAAATAATAATTTTTGTTTTATTCTTTTCTGTAATGCATGCGCGTGTATAACCTAATGTAATAATTTGTTTATATAAACAGTGTTTATGAACGGGAACATCCGAACGGAGATCTCAGTAAAGAATTTTCCCGTTGGTTTTCAAATTACGTTTATGAGCCGAAAAATTGTGTTGTTGACGAAGGGTTGAAACATCTTGCAATGGGACCAAAAAGAGTGGTCAAGACATATCCAATATATTTCGTCAATGGATACAAATTGAACACCAAAGAATACGGTGCAGAAAAATTAACAAATAATACTGGTGTATTTGTTAAAGGTAGTGACGATCCAGAAAACCATTTGAATGATTTTTATGGCGTTCTAACACAAATTTTGCAACTGACATATTTCTCAAGACCCGCGGAGGAGGTGTTTCTATTTAGATGCAATTGGTTTAGCAATGTTTCAGGTTCTGGAATTAATGTGCATAAGGATTATAATCTTATCGAAATAAAGCATACATCGCACTATCACAAGCATGATCCTTTTGTACTAGCCAAACAAGCATTGCAAGTTTATTACGCTCCTTATCCGTCTCTAAAAAGAGATAAAGCAGATTGGTCTGCAGTTTTTAAAACAAAGGCCAGATTCACATTCGATGGGAAGAATATTCCAGACGAACAAGCTTATCAGGCAGATCTTGAGCAAAATAACGAAATAATAATTACAGACGATCATACAGATTTTGGTCCTTTGATCGATGAATCAAATGTTTTGGTAGAAGCGTTTGACAGTGCAGAGGAAAATATCGTCGAAAACGAGACCGAATCTGAATCAGAAGACGATGATGACTGATATAAATTTGAATCTGTTTTTTTGCAATTGATGTAACTATGTTGAATTCTTGATGTATTATGAAATTGATGTAACTATGAAACTAAATCCGTTTACTATTGTTTTATGTTATTTCAATTTGTCATTTATTTAGCAATTTTTATTAAAAATGCAATGAACTCTGCTTATCGTAGGAAGAGTACACCCATTATGAATCAGGTATAACAAACTTACATTTCTATTTACATTTCAGTCATTATAATTAAGCAATTTATACCGTTGATGTCATGTTCATATGAAATATATTTCATTATCATGTTTTTATTCTCTTATATAATGATGTGTAAACGTCACAGGTTTATCATTATGTCACATAGAGGGAGGAGCTCTTCCCGTTCTTCAGGAGGCGATGGCAGTGGCCCATCGCAAGCGCCACACCGTCCAGTTGTTACGTTAGTCCCCAAAGCAGATGGGTAAAAATTAAATCTTATTCATCATCTTATTTTTTCTATACTATACGTACGTACTTATCTGTATCGTACTTAAAAACAGGGGGTTCGAGCTACTACCCACTAAGGTAGTGTTGGACGTCTCCAGAGCAGCATATCGTAGTAGGATGAGTGTGTGCTGGCCGAAGTGGGATACCATCCCTCCGCACATCATAGAGTGCATATGGCAGGATGTCCTAGTATGTGTAATTTTTATGTTTTCCATTTTTAATTCGTTTTTGTCGTTTTTCTACCGTTTATCGTTTAAAGTGTAATCTTTTTTTAACACGGGCTGAGATAGACATACAGACAGATGATATGCAGCTGGCACGAGCATACTGGATGAGGAAGATGCGAAAGAACTACAGAGACACGATATCTGAGGTTAAGAAATCCGGGAAGAGACCACGGTGGATGGGGGAGAGCGTGTGGCAAGCTTGGTTGAGCTACTGGGAGACGGACGAGGCGAAGGCAAGTATACTATTTTTTTTTGAATTATTAATTTAACGTGATTGGAAAATAATGTATCAAATTTTGAATGTACAGGCAGAGTCAGATAGAAACTCTGCAAATAGAAATAAGAATCCCGTTACTCATCGCGGAGGATCGAAGTCGTTTCAGCAGTATCGGCAGGAGTTGGTAAATTTAATTACTGAATAATAAATGTAAATATTTTATGCTATATGATTTTAAATGTATAATAATTGTATGTAACAATCAACTTCAGGAAGCCGAGGCACATGGTCCTGTCAGCTATATGGACGTGTTCACCCGTACGCATGCTGTCGAGCATGTTAATCCAGACGGGACTGTTTCGTACACATGGCAGGACGATAAATCCAGTAAAAGCCATGTAAGCATATTTCATTTTATTCAGTATTAGTAATTGTTTTAGTTGTCAAATTATTATGAAATAAGATATGATATTATTAATTTGTCAATGCAGGAGATGTTTATGGAGTAGCGACAGAAACTCCTTTCTGATACGGGTCGAGAGCAGCTGACGACCGATGAAGAGGACGTTATTTTTGAGTCCGTTATGAGTCCACCAGAGCATGGTCGACGATACGGATTTGGCAATTTAGTGGTAAATAATTTAATTTTTCTTAAAATACTTAAAATATGATATTCTTACCTTTTCAAAACAATAAACTTTGATTTTATTTATTTTTCAATTATTGCAGTCCAGTAGTCAGAGTAGGAGACGGCGGAGTAGACCTCAGAACGAGCTAGCAAGTATAGAAGAATTGCAGACTAGAGTTCAGCAGTTGGAGGAGCAGAACCGCCAACAGGCCATGCAGACGGCACAGTTATTTGAGTACATGCAGCAGTTTGGTGGCCGCTTCCCTTCATCGGCTGGCTCTGGATCTGGGGCAGATTGATTCATTGCTTTCTGATTCGTTCGTGCAGGTATGTTTAGTTTTAGTTTACAATGATTTGATAGATGGAACAATTAATTGTTGATATGTATAATTATGTATAATACACTTGGTTCTGTAGCTGTATCAGGATATGCATGATTAGAACAGTTATTGTTAGTATTATTGTTAATGTTGGAATGTTATGTATATTTTGTATTTTATTTTTATTCCAATTTTGTTTATTTCTGTGTCTATTGAATATTTTGGAGTATTAGTTTGCATGTTTGGTTGGATTATTGTTTATTGGATTGTGCAGTATTGATATTATAGTGTTTGGAAGAGAAATGTGGTTGGAAGGCTCTATTTGCAGCAGATTTTATAAAAAAAAACAGCAGATTTCCGACGGCTTCCGACGGCTCCCGACGGCTTATAGGTCGAAATTTTCATCGGTTACCGACGGCTCCCGGCGGCCTGATTTCCGGCGGTTTCCGACGGCTTCCGACGGGCGACGGAAGCCGTCGGAAACCGCCGGAAGCCGTCGGAAGCCGTCGGTAATCTATACGGCAGCACCCGTCGGTAGCCGTCGGAAACACTGCTCCCCGACGCCGTCATTTCCGACGGCTTTTTCCGACGGCCGCCGACGGCTTTCGACGGCCGCCGACGGTTTTCAACCGTCGGAAATCCCCCTTCCCCTTGTAGTGGGTATACTAGCTAGAGTTCGCATCATCCATCCATTCGACTATTAAGTACTCATTTATAATCATCTCGTATTCGTTTTTTATAGTACTAAATTTTTTATTCGCAGGCTTAAGAGCTCCTTTAGAAATATAATAAACTTTTCCACCTTCAAATAAAGGATAATACTTGTCTGCAACTTTATTAAACATTGTAGCTTAAATTTTGGTACCGTGTGAATTTGAAGAAAACAATTATTATAATAATAACTTAATGATTGCACAACTAGGGAAAATATTATTGAAAGCATTAGATTAAAAAAAACTTACATCTTCATCGGTGAGTTCTACACTAAACAAGCAACCTTCTTTTTAATATTTTTATAAGATCTCAAATCGTCTTTAGTTGTCACTGAAACTTTGATGATCCAATTACGATAGTATGGTTTCAGTATTGCAAGAGGAAGAATATTTCTAAACAAATCCATTTGAGTGCCAACGTTGATTAATGTAGTATTAGAAAACAAATATAATACAAAATTAAACAAAGTGAGCTCAACAAGAATATATAAATGATAATGCAACAATGACTCCTTGATTAAGTGTATGAAATAATACGACTAAATGTAGCAGCAGCTGTGAAGTCCAACACTTGTAAAGGGACAGATTAATTGAAGGTAGCAATATGGCATTGAAAATGTTCTATTGAGAATGAACTATTTGAGCAAAATGTAACATAATATTCATACATAATATTAAGGAAATATTCAATAATAAAAAATATATCTCTGTCACGAAATTAGGCAAGTTCAGAAATTAAGCATCTGAATAACACAAACTTCTAATTATAGCATTCAACGTACGTTACCAACATGAGAAATTGCTCTTCTAGTGGAAAGTAAATCAATCATAGCATTCAACGTACGTTACCATGAGCAACAAAGCTCTAAAAAATTTGTACTGTATCACCTTCAAAAGGTAAGAAAACTACGTATCTTAAAAGTTTTAGATATATAAAATTTACTCCAAGATATGCATAGAAAATACAAATTGAGTATATAAGTATGATCGCTCTCATTTGATATATTAAAAAACTATAATCATTAAACGCTGGAAAAACGATCGACCATTACACAATACTTTGATCGGGTTGCAATTTCCTTGTATTATACGTCTATTGCATCATTTCATGTGAATTATATCGCTATATTATAAAAAGCGTGGGTCAGTATAAAAAATATGAAACCTTGTTAGGAGATCAGATTTTGCATGGACAGAAATATGAAAGGAAATATAAAAAGGAAGTGGCAACGTATGTATCCAAGAACCGCTGTCACAGTTCAAATGACAATGGAGTTTGGATCTTTTTAAAACAGTCCACGAAACTGAAATATAAAAGGGAATGGGATGTAATAAATATGGATTAAGTAATTTGAACTATCACAGCCCTTTATGTACATTTATGAAGAAGATGCTACATCACATGCGCAGCAGCAATTTCAGAAAACGTGTATAACAAACTAGGACTGATACGGTTGAATCGCTTAACCGTATCAACCGTTCTTGCAGTTACCATCTGTAACGGTAACGGTTACGGTCAAAGAATTTGAACTATGGTTAACCGTTAGAGTTATATCAATTTATAAACAAATAAATAAATCTACAAAAAACAGTTAGAGCTGTATCAATTTATCAACAATAATGCATATAATTAAAAATACATGTACGACATGCTTCAAAATTAAAAATACGACGGCTAACCATCATAAACGGTTGCGGTAACGGTTATAAAAATTTATAACCATCAACAACGGTTACGATTACGGTTGATGTTACGGTTGATGGTAATAACGACGGTTACCGCACTGTAATACACATGTAACAAATCCATGATAAGCTAGAAAACAGTGTACTCAATGTGGGTAAAATGTCATATTGGTCCAACAATTTGGTAATAGAAATCCATCCATAAATAAGAAATCTAAAAACCAAACTATAATCAAAACAATAAACTTGTAAAATGAAAAATAGAAAGGATCAATATGTATTTGAGGAAGCCTTTTATATCTAGAGTGAATGTGCGAAATGAGAAGGTCCCTTTTCAAGCTAATAGTCAACTTCAAAAACCTTGAGTTTGAAAATGAAGAAGAAAGTCAAAGGAAAGACAACGAAGTATTTCTTTAAAATCTAACAAACAAAATACCAGCAACAACGTCAACAATGAGCATAACTAAAAAATTGGATTAAAATAACGTTCAATTCAGTAAGCATTCTTATAGATCCAAAGCGAGCACATATATACACATATTTCAAAACATTTCCAGGATATTAGCATTTGTCAAGGCCGAATTAATAATAGAATACAAATGTTAACATATCCAAGTGGGCACAGGTTAAGATTGTTTATTTACAAATTATATTTAGTGTGTGTAGAGTTACCAAGGACACTTTTGAACTTGTAGGTATTGATGTTTAGTTTTTAGTAACTGGTAATTGTTTTCTAAATTTTTATTGCTGATTAGTGGTTCTCAACATATGTCCCCCTGCACACATTAACATAACCCATACATGAATATATATACACACACACACATATATAGACACACACATAGATAGAGAGAGACACCAAATGTCTTTCCAATATTATGTTAAATAATGGGCACAATTAAAAAACGGGTTAATAAAATGCTAAATCCAATCAGCATTATTATATATATCCAAACGAACACACATATACACACACAAATTTTACACACATTTTCCAGGATATTAGCATTTGCCAAGAATGAATTAACAATAGAACGCAAATATTCAATGTGCACTGTTTAGCAAAAACAAATTTGAACTTATGAATCTATACCATTTAGAAATATAACCAATATTTGTCTCTTTCTATATCAAGTAATGTCAGCTACTTGATATATTTCTCACTATATATATATACACATACATATATATATATATATATATATATATATATATATATATGTATATATATATATATATCAATGAATATATATGTATATGGAAGATGCCGTGAAAGTACTTGTTAAATTGCAAATCTTTATTGGTTTTTGGAACTTGGGCATAAAATAGTATCACTACAAGAACGGCATCTGATAGCGATGGTTTTTAACCGTCGCCGGCCGTCGCAAGCCGTCGCCAGCCAACGCTAAAAGTCGTCGCTATTTAGTTCGTCGCCCAACAGAATCACGACGGTTTTAGCGACGGCTCAGTCACATAAATAGTGACGGCTCGCGACTGTAAATGTGTCACATGAAAATTTTTCAACGTTTAATTGGACGTCGCTAGCCGTCGCTAATCTGTACAACATGGCCGTCGCCAGCCGTCGCTAATCTGAACACAATGGCCGTCGCTAATCTGTGCAAAATGGCCGACGCTAGCCGTCGCTATACTGAAGTAAATTTTGTGCACTTGCACAGCCTATATACACTTCAAACAATAACCATCAAATACCATCATCGCAGCCACTATAGACTATATTCATCAACTATAACCATCATATATTCATCATATAACATCATTATACATTCAAACAATATAAAATCCAACAAAACCAAACAATAACATATACAATCCCAACAGCAATACATATCATGCAACCAAACTACATAGTTTTCCAACCAAACTAAAATATGTACATAGTTTCCCAACCAAAATATGTACATAGTTTTCCAACGACAACTACAAACCGTTAACCCAAACAAACCGTTAACACAACTAGAAGTCATCAAAATATGTACATAATATTCCGAAATATATATACACCAAACCAACCAAAATGTGTATATACCAAACTGTAACATGTGCAAACAAGCATACCTACTCCTCACAATCGCTGTCATCCTCTTCAAGCATCCTCCAATGCTGTTGCAAATAACTTGCAATCCGCTCATCCAGCTGTTGCTCGAAGAAACTCTTCCTCCAATCATTTATTTCATCCACTGTTTTCTTCAACTGAGCAATCTCCTCTTCTTGTTGGGACCTCCTGTATACACTCTGCATTCTCATCGCCTGTAAAATAGTTCATAATTATTTATATATTAGTATATATATAATATTATTAAAATTATTTAACTATTCATATGCATGTGTAAATTTATATATTAGTACATGTCAAAATTTACCTTCAGATTTCCATAGCTATACCGTCGATTGGTCCGAGAAGGCGGGTCAATAATAGCATCTCATATAGTGTTCGCCTCCTTTAGCATAAGCTCTTCCCGACCAGTGGACTGTGCTACCGAGTCCGCTCAGCTTCGTACCTCTCTTGCGATTACAAACAATTGTTTTACACGTTAAAAACCGAATTTCAAGTTGTTGAAAATAAAATAAGACAAAATATTGTTATTAAAAATAAATTAGTTTACCATTACGGATTGGGATTTGTCATCCGTCCATTCGTACGAAACATTGCCTTCTTCATCAGTCCTCTCCACGGCATGCGTCACCTTGAACAACTCGGCCATAGTGGGCTCGCGGTTGTATCTCGCGGTCTGAAAATATATAAATATTATTGCTAATCTGATTATAAAATATTTTAATAAAATGTAAACACAATTTATAAATTTAATTACCAGCTCTCTCTTATGTTTCTGGAAGGATTTGGAGCCACCACGGTGCAATGCAGGATTTTTTATTCCTGTTAGCCCGGTTCCGCGCAGATAATTCCTACAAATTAAGATAAATTATCACGTATATATCTTGCGAGATTTATATTAGATTTAAATAACAAAGCAAATATATATTACTTACTTTTGCTGCCGGACTGTCCCAAAGCCGAAGAAAATCAGTCCATACACCGTCACCCATCCAGTTCGGTTTTTTGCCTGAATTCTTAGCCTTGGACAATGTATCCCTGTAATTTTTCCTCATTCGTTTGTTCCAGTGATTTAAGAAAACGTCCATGTCGTCAGAGTCAACCCGGACTGCAGCCGGTAAATTGAAATTATTTTAAGTTATATAGATTATATTAATTTACAACTGAAATTCAAGCTACTACTTACAAGTAAATCGGCCTGTATTGCGTTTTTGACATGAAAGGGGATGTCGTCCCAGCGAGGCCAACAACCATCCATCCGGCTCTGAAAAGCCTTCCTCGAAACCTGTAGAATATAATCTGATGGCTCCACCTCAAAGCCCCTGCAAAAGTTATGATATACATGTTTAGTGTATTTTAAAACTTATACTTTAAATAAAATTGATACTTACCCAGCACTTTTAGGAACAACTTCTGCCATCGGACGTAAGTCCGGTGCAGTGCCACTACCACATGCACCGGGAGATGGGGGTGGCGTGCCTGTCATACTTCGTCTCCTGCCAGACATATCGACTATAGAAAAACAATATCACCACAGAACAATTATAGAAATCACTACTACATAGCATGTTTCAATCACTTTCACAGAAACAATTATAAAAATTTACTAGTACAAAACATGGATAAAAATTAAATAAATGATCATCACAGAAAAATAATAGAAATTCACTACTACATAGCATGTTTCAATCACTTTCACAGAACAATTATAAAAATTTACTAGTACAAAACATGGATAAAAATTAACTAAATGATCATCACAGAACAATTACAGAAATTTAGTATTACATAGCATGTTTCAATCGCTATCACATAACAATTATATCAATAACGATCAGTCTATATCATTTTCTGATTCAGACTTAGTCTCGTATTCTATCTCATTTTCTTCGGTACTTTCGAATGCATCAAATAAGACGTTCGATTCATCATTCAAAGGCCCTACATCAATATCATCATTTATTATTATTTCTGTATTTGGTTCAAGATCGGCTTGATATGCTGCTTCATCTGGAATATTATTTCCATCAAACGTAAACCTTGGTTTTGTTTTAAAAACAGCAGACCAATCCGCTTTATCTCTTTTCAAAGATGGATACAGAGCAAAATAAACTTGTAACACTTGCTTGGCTAATACAAAAGGATCATACTTATAGTAGTGTGATGTATGCCTTATTTCAATAAGTTTATACTCTTTATGCACGTCGATTCCGGAACCAGAAACGTTACTGAACCAATTGCACTTAAATAAAAAAAACCTTTTCTAAAGGTTCAGCATAATATGTCAACTCTAGAATCTGTGTTAAGACGCCGTAAAAATCTTTTAAATGCCCATCTGGATCATCACTGCCTTTAACAATTACCCCGCTGTTATATTTTAATTTTTCAGCCCCGTAATCTTTCGTGTTGAACTTAAACCCATTGACGAAGAACATTGGATAAGTCTTCACATTTCTTTTCGGTCCAATCGCAAGATGTCTTAAGCCTTGATCAACGACACAGTTTCTTGGCTCATAAACATAGTTCAAAAACCATTTGGCAAATTCTTTACTGAGATCATCAGATGGATACTGTGATTCGTAGATACTACATATATGTAATATGCGTTATAATTATTATGTACGTACAAGTAAATTACAAGTGAATTAATTATTACCTGACAAATGGTGCGACTTCGACACAATTTAAAAGAACATACTTGTGTGCTACATGGTGGCCTCTATCGTCCAACCATATTTCCACACATTTTGCACCAGGTCTACCATGTTGTCTAAAAGCAGATAATATTGTTTGAGAAGAATTTTGTTCAACGACTTCCTCATTTCGAGGAACGGTTACAAACGATAAGTTCACATCGTCCTTGAAGTAGTGAGAGAGAAAAATGAGGCTTCTTCTTCAAGATACGATTTGCATATCGAACCCTCAACTCGGGCTTTTTGTCGAATCTTCTTCTTCAGATGATTCAAGTACCTATTATGATAATTATTACATATTTAGATATACAATTTGAATTTGAAATTGACATGAACATTGCACATGTTAATTTACCTCTCAAACGGATACATCCATCCATATTGCACAGGACCTCGAAGAAGTGCTTCGGATGGAAGATGAATAGGTAAATGCTCCATTACGTTAAAGAAACCAGGCGAAGTATTTTCTCCAGTTTGCATAGCAATATGGGTATTTCTACTTCAAGTTTACGTATACGATCATCCTTTAATGTTGTCGAACAAAGCTGTTTATAAAACAAACATAACTCTGTTATAACGTTCCATACTTTTACGGACAACAGTTCTTTGAAAGCCACGGGTAGTAAATATTCCATCATGATATGACAATCGTGACTTTTCATCCCACTCAGTTTACTATTTTTGAAGTCAACACATCTACGAAGATTGGAAGAAATCCAATTGGAAAATCTTAATTATTCCACCGACTTTAGCACGAGTTTTACTTGCTTATTGTCTAGCTCATAGCATGCTTTCGGTTTTTTATTGTCATTAGGCTTCATATGAAGTTTCGGGCGCTTTCAATAGTTTTCTATATCAAACTTTGAATTCAAATCTTCCTTGTTTTTGCCCTTTACATTCAAAATTGTATTAAACAGATTATCAAAAACGTTCTTTTCGTTGTGCATCACATCAATATTATGTCGGAGTAAGAGATCTTTCCAATATAGTAACTCCCAAAATATACTTTGTTTGCACCAATTATGAATGTCTGACTTTCCTGGGATTTCAGTCTGGACTCCAGTTTCATGTATCTTTGGATAGTCTCTTACAATTTTGTATATTTCCTCGCCTGACCAAACCTTGGATGGTTTCAGATTCTCATCTCTGTTAGCTATGAAAATTTTCTTATCTCTTCTAAAAGTATGATTGGGATGAAGAAAACACCGATGACAATCAAACCACGAAACTTTCTTCCCATATCGTAACGAAAATGCTCGTGTTTCTTTCATACAATAAGGGCATGCTAGACGACCGGCCGTACTCCAATCAGAAAGCATCCCGTATGCAGGAAAATCATTAATAGTCTATAACAAAGAAGCGAACAACCGAATTTTTTTCGTTGATACATCGTAAGTTTCGACTCCTTCATTCCACAGTTTATTCAACTCTTCGATCAATGGTTATAAATAAACATCAATTCCTTGGGTTGGATCATGAGGGCCGGGAACGACAGTGGTGAGAAACATATATGGTGTCTTCATACACATCCATGGAGGTAATTATGCGGAGTAACGATAATGGGTCAGGATGAATATTTACTACCAAACTGTGAAAATGGTGAAAATCCATCCGTACATAAACCAAGTCTGACATTATGTCTTTCCGCAACAAATGCGGGATAAGTCTTATCGAAATGTTTCCATGCTTCTCCGTCGGATGGATGTATCAAAGTTCCTTCTTCCGCTGTTCTCACACTATGTCATCGCATATGACAGGCCGTAGCAGAAGATGCATATAATCTTTGAAGTCTGGGAGTGATGGGTAAATAATGCATTCTCTTGTACGGGACTTCTTTCCCTTTCTTCTTTCTTGGCTTGTATATTTCTTCGTTACATATTTTGCATTTTATGAGGTCAACGTCGTCTTTCCTATACAACATGCAACCTTTCACACATGCATCTATCTTCTCGTACGGTAGACCGAAAGCGGACATCAATTTTTTTACTTTATAATGACTATCGCACATCAGATTATTGGGTGGCATGTGTCGTTTTGCAGCTTGTACAACTGCTGTAAATGCAGCTTCCGTAAGGTTGAATTTTGATTTCATAGTTATGTATTCGGCGGTTACTGAAAGTTCGGTTCCGCTTTTACATCCGTCCCACAACGGCCTCTTAGCAGAATCCAACAAATCGTATATTTTTTAGCTCCCGCAGTCGGTTCTTCTTCGACATTTTCGTCTTCATCGACAGCTTCAGTTGTAGGAAACATTGATCGTGCTGCATCATCCATCATATTTTCTATCGGATTCGTCATCATATTACCGTCCTCAAACACTTCAGTATTAGGTGTAGGTTCAACAAGTTCTCCATGACGATCTCAGAAATAATAATCAGGCACGAAACCATATTGATACAAATGTACTTCAACTATATCTGGTTTCCAATGCTTCAAATGTTGGCACTTACTACGCGGGCAACGAATTTCTATGTTGTTTCGGTTATTAGATTTAACAAATCTAATAAATTCGCGTACACCGTTGTAGAAATGTTGCTTTATTAATCCCTTCTTTCCAGTTCTGACTTCATACATCCAAGTACGGTCGAGAAAATAATTGAATATTTTTTCTGATTTGAAAATGTATGTTAGAAATTTAAATTATTAATTTTCAACCATTCTCCATTGTAAACAGTTCATCGTTGCAGAAAATTCAAAATAAAAACTTCACTTTATTTTTTTATTTTTTTGTATTTTCGTTTTCACTTCGGTGGTCAGTCATCCTACTTCCCATTACAAACACAATAATGTAATTACATTTTATAAATCATTTCAGATTAAATGGTTCAACAAAATTTCGGCAGCACTTCCCTTCTGTTCCCTGTATCGTACACAAATGCGTGTACACAGGGAACGTAAAGGAAGTGCTGTCGAAATTTTGTAACCGTTTAAAATGAAATGATTTATAATATGTAATTACTTTATTGTGTTTGTAACTTGTCCAATACAGGGACAAATCCGACAAATATTGTATCAGATGAATATAAATGTCTGTTTCGTTACAAAACGAACATCCATATAACGATCATATACAACACTTGCCAGACGGGGCCAAAGTCAATCTAAGGGATAAAAAAATTTCTTTAAATTTTATCAAATATTGTTGTTCTTTTCAAATTTTGACAATGTTTCAACTATTTAAATTTTATCAAATATTGTTGTTCTTTTCAAATTTTTGTCTTTAAATTTTAGTTCAATATTCATTTCTTTATTTTTTTAAGACAAAGATTTTAGCGGAATATTTGTTGTTGTTATATTCATTTCTTAATTTATTTACAAAATCGATTTTAGTACAATATCAGTTGTTTTTAAAGTCATTTCCTAATATATTTTAAAAAAAATAGATATTTGTAGAATTTTTAATGTTCTCATATTATTTTTTAATTTTTTGTATAAAATTTATTTTTGTACAATATATACAACCTTTTGCATTTTGGCCGTCGCTAGCCGTCGCTAAAATTATTAAAATGGTCGTCGCTAGCCATCGCTCAATCAACAAGATAAATAGAAGAATTATCAATGAAGATAATTAGAAAACAACAAAATCTAATTATCAAATAGATAATTAGAAAACAATAATAATCTAATTATTAAATAAAAATTTGTCAATTTAAATTCACTTAACAAATTAAATTTGTAATTTATCAATTTCATAAACTATGAAATACTTTCATGTAAATTTATCAATAACCAAGTTAATCATTAATATACACTAATTTTCCACCTAACACAACTAACCATGTTAATCGCCAACACTAATTATCTACATCAACCACTTATTCAACTTCATGATAAACTAATTAATCTAATACCTAATTTAACTTCATGATAATAAACTAATTAATCTACCAAATCAACATACAACACTACTAATAACTAATTTAACAACAAATCCTAATTTAACAACAAATTCTAATTTAATTAGGGTTTAAACTAAACCTAAAAAACATTAAATTTACATTCAAAATAGAGATTAGAAGCATACCTAGGCGAATTTGGGTGATATGGAGGCTGCGGAAGGCGGGGCGGCGGCTGCTGTGACGAGGGGCGGTGGATTGGGGGGAAGGAGGGTTTGGTTTTGGTGGGAAAATAGTGAAAATATGGTCGCGGAAAGAAACCTGTATATTTCGTTTAGCGACGGCTAGCGACGACCGCATTGTTTAGCCGTCGCCAGCCGTCGCAAAGGCCCGCCGCTAAATGAATCCTTTCTAGCAGTGTATATTCATTAATATAAAATATGCCAGCGGACATATTTATTTTTCAAGTATTTGTGAAAATACGGCTTACTATTGACAATATGTTACACTAAAGTGTTTTATATTAGTATTAATTAAAAAGGCATAAATAATTTATTTTTTAACTTGTGTTTTATACTAACATCTATAAAATGTGCAAGATTGCTTTCAAAAAAAATAAAATTTAATGAGCTATTTTCTTTTGCTTTTATAATTCCCTTTTACTTAAAATCATATGCAAGGTTTCAAATATTAGCTTCCAAATGAGATATCATATTGACTTCTCGCAGGTGAGATTTTAACATCTGAGATGAGGGTCAAACTAGTAAGTAATTTTTGAACTTTCATCTCACCCAAATGCAAACATTATATCAAATGGTGTTTTGTGGAATGGTACAAAAATCTCCATATATATACATATAAACATACATACACACACACACACACATCCTGCATCAGAATATTTTTGTACTATATTTCAATCATTCTAGTATATTTTCTTTATTAATGGATGTGAAAGGTTGAAAGGCATCACAAAACATCAAACACACGTCAGCGACAAATCCAATGTGTAAGATTCATTTATTTATAAAATATTGATGCATCACCATAATTTTGTTAATGTCCAGTCATCACCACTAAAAGTTACCGTCAAATAAATCCCATGATCTACACTGAAGTGCAAATATATTGTTGTGCTTTAGATGTATTATTGAGTCCAGACATATATAGCATTACAGTCAGTTAACTGACAACGAAGAGCACATGTAGTGCATATTAGTATAGTAGGGGAAAAACTATACAAATTGAGAATTAGTATTGTATTACTATTCATGAATAAGTAAACCATAAAAATTCATGGTGTCCAACTAAATCAATATGTTAAAAAAACATTGTTAGGCTAAAAATTATGCATTATTTCTTCTACATAATCATAATTAGTTATATTGAAGACATAGACTATATGTGTTAATAATTAAAATATCAGATATCTTCATTGGCTACTCATGAGCAAGTACTGCTAGTGCTAGTATTTTGCTTTATTATCCATACAATTGAAGAAAAACATAACTTTCCTTGCTAAATTGTGATAAGATAAATCAATTTAAAAGATTCGAACACATTGCATTAATAAATATTGAAGGAGAAAATATTAAATTTTTTATGTTAAGCAAGTGCATACTGACCAAATGAATAGCTGACTTCGGTAACGTATAATAACACTACAATATTGAGCTATTGCCTGTGGGTACAATGAAAAATTGAATGTAAATATAAATCTAGTCAAACCTAAAATGTACTGATAGGCCCTCACAATAACAACTGCATCCAAACACCATGAAGTTAGTATGTCTAGCAATACATCATGATAATACAATGTCCTGCAAGTGTGAACATTCTTCCCAAACTGTTATGAATAAGTAAATAAAAATAAAATGCAATTAAATAGAAGAATCCATTGAAAAGGAAGGAAAAAAGAAAATAAAAATAAGATAGGGGATGTTTCACATAGTAGTAATAAGAAAGCTCACATATACCAACCACCATAGACACTCAATGTAGACACTATATGTAGTTTAAACATAAATTGCAAATCAAATATTTCACCGTATTATATTTGATATAGTTTTCAATTCTCAAATATGTTCTCGGTAGCTTTCTTGCGGGCTTAGAAATAGTGAAGCTTGATCTTCTCCTTCTTCACGACTTCAGCCTGCATTTCGTAACATGGAACTTGAATTATAGTTGCACAGCCAGTAAGAATTACTGAGATTTTAACACAAAACAAAATTTGTGTACCTGAACAAGGAATGTCTGAACGTTTTTCCTTTGGTCATCTTGCAATTGAATAACCTGCATAAAGATAAGCATTAGGAATTAAGTGAGAAAACACATGCAAAAAGCTGTATATTAAAAGAAAAAAAATCATATTTGATCACGTGCACACACTGTATGTTATATATTTCATCAAAAAAATGCAAAAGTATCTGATAGAATATATTTTACATATATTCTACGCGTTAGAATATTTTCTGCATTTATTATTGTTGTGGCGCTTATTGCTTGCAGATGAATCAGTGGCAACCATGGCAACACCACTGGACCGACTCGCAGAACCACCAGTTTCACGAGCTTGACGAGCCTTGATAGCATGCTCAGCCATTTTCAGCCTTAAACGACAACTCTCAAGGGATGACAAAGGCTCTTGATTTTGCATATAGTCCACCATACCACTATACGCTTCTGGTAAGGACCCGGTGAGACTTAAAACCAGACGACCATAATATATTCTTTATTTTGATACCAAATATATTTTACATATATTCTAGGCGTTAGAATATTCCTGATATTTCCTGCATTTATTCTCTGATATTTCCTGCATTTATTCTCTGATTTGACGATATCTTTATTTGTGAAATATTTATTTAGTTACCTTTATTTTAGCAAATCAGTTGATTTGAAGATATCTTTATTTGGGAAGTATTTATTTAGTTACCTTTGTTTTAGAAAATCAGTTGGCTAATTTATAGCCTATCTTAACTCTTGTAAACCATATATATGATTGGAAGGGGAATACAATGAGCAAGCAAATTGATTTCTAATAGATTTCTATCATGGTACCAGAGCTGTTCTCCTTACTCTAGCCTCACATATCTTCTTCTTCGTTATTCTTCTTCTATCTTTAATTCTTTTCCATGGAAGACTCGTTTAAGTTTCATCCTGCACTCACCATCACTAATGTTAAATCTCTTATTTCCATAACATTAGACAATGAGAAAGCCACGTATCATTCTTGGGCTACTCTGTTTACCAATCTTGCTAGGGTTCATGATCTTTACGATCACTTGGTTCCACCAACGGAGGAGAATACTATGGCTGCCTATGTCCAGGCTAAGTCTGCTGATCCAGCACTTTGGAGGCGTTTGGATGTCGTTGTCTTGCAATGGATTTACAGCACCATTTCTTCTGATCTTCTCCTCGCTATTCTCAGACGTAATGACACAGCAGAGTGGGCATGGAACCGCCTTGAAGCTCTTTTTTAGGACGACAAAGCCTCTCGGGCTACCCATCTCGAGGAGGACTTTACAAATGCTGCTTTTGAAGCTTTCAACTCGATCGACAATTATTGTAATTATCTACAATCTCTGGTGGATATGTTGGCTGATGTTGATGCTCCGGTGACAAATGGTCGTTTGGTTTTACGTCTCACTGGGTCCTTACCAGAAGCGTATAGAGGTATGGTGGACTATATACAAAATCAAGAGCCTTTGCCATCCTTTGAGAATTGTCGTTCAAGGTTGAAAATGATCGAGCGTACTATTAAGGCTCGTCAAACTCGTGAAAATGGTGGTTTTAGGAGTCGGTCCAGTGGTGTTGCCATGGCTGCCACTGATTCATCTGCAAGCAACAAGCGCAACAACAATAATAAAGGGTGGAACAGTTTGAATAAAAGGGGAAGGAAAATGTCCACCAAAGTACTAATGGGTCCACTCCTAGTCAGCCGCCATATTAGCAGCACCAGTGGCAGCAGCCTGGTTGGGGAGGGTGGACTATTCCTCCTTGCCCCTTTCCCGCATACTCTTGGCAGCCAAGGCCCAATCCAGCGGCCCAACGTCCCTCCTCTTTTGGGTCAGGCTTACTTGGGTCCAGACCTCAAGCTTTCAATGCAGTTGCTCCTCCTGCTCCTAGCTACATGCCCACCAACATTGAGGCCGCTATGCATGCTCTTTCGTTCTCTCAACCAAATGGGAACTACTACATGGATACTGGTGCTACATCTCACATGACGGCGGATGCAGGTATTCCCTCTTCTTATTTCAATTCAAGCAATAAAAATCATAACGTTGTTGTGGGTGGTGGTCATTTAATTCCAATTATTGGTCACGGTCGCACTACATTGCCTCCACCTTATCCACCATTTACCCTAAACAATGTGTTACATGCTCCCAGGCTCATTAAAAATCCGGTCTCTGTTCGTAAATTTACCATAGATGATATGATTTCTATCTATTTTGACCCTTTTGATTTCTTTTTTAACGACTTACAAATAGGGAACAAACTAATGAGATGTGATAGCACTGAGGGCTTATATCCACTTTTCACCAACTCTCAAGCCATTTCTTCCGACAATCATTCTGCTTTTGCTACTTTGCCTTCGAATATTTAGCATAATCATTTAGGTCATCCTGGCGATACTATTCTTAAGTCTCTTTGTAGTAAAAAGTTTGTTGATTGTAATAAGGTTTGTAAAACTTTTTATTCTTCTTGTCCTCTTGGAAAACATTCTAAGCTACCTTTTTATGATTCAGTGTCATATACTTTTCTTCCGTTTGATATTATTCATAGTGATCTTTGGACTTCTCCTATTGTTAGTACTTCCGGCCATTGTTATTATGTTCTTTTTCTTGATGACTATAGAAAATTTTTGTGGACCTTTCCTATTGCAAAAAAATATCAGGTCAAACAATTTTTCTTAGCATTTTATGCTTTAGTCAAGACACAATTTGAATGTAATATTAAGACTTTTCAGTGTGACAATGGTACGAAATACATTAATGGAACTTTTAAGTATTTTTTGAGCAACATGGCATGCTTTTCCATCTCTCATGTCCTCATTCATCTCCTCAAAACGGGAAGACCGAAAGACACATAAAATCCATAAATAATATCATCCAGACTATTCTTGCTTATGCATCTATGCCACTCTCCTTTTGGCATCATGCTCTCTCCATGGCTACATATCTTCTCAATACCCTTCCTTCCAAAGTATTGAATTACCAATCTCCCGCTCAAATCCTCTATCAAAGTGATCCAGATTATTCGGGTTTGCGTGTTTTTGGCTGCTTGTGTTTTCCATTATTCCCCTCTTCTACTATTCATAAATTACAAGAAAGGTCAACTCCTTGTGCTTATTTAGGTGCGGCTCCTAATCATTGTGGCTCCAAATGCTATGACATGTCTAGTGGTAAAATCATAATTTGTCGTCATGTTCGTTTTGTTGAAACAGAATTTCCATTCTCCAAACTCCACAAAACAAAACCTTCGAATTATGATTTTTTGAGTGACAATATTAATCCTCAATTAATACATCATTTATCTCAAAATACCACACCACAAAATATGCAGCTTGACCCAACAACGCAGCCCAACGACTCGTCCTCTCTTCCTCAATCTGTGCCACAGTCTCACATAGGCCCAAATTCCACACCTCCCACCGCTGCCCACACTCGGTCCTCTATTTCCTCCTCTGACCCATCCTCTCTTCCCCAAAGTCCAACCCCGTCTATGACCTTCCCCACTTTGAACATTCCTCACACCACCCCAATGCCTCCCAACCCCATTTCAACCCACATGACCACTCGCACATTAAATGGCATTTTTAAACCTAACCCCGAATACTCTTCTAATTACCACACTACCACCACTACAGATATTTCTCATATTCTGGAAATCCTGTTAGTGCGCTTAGTGACCATAATTGGAAAAGTGCAATGTTGGATGAATTTAATGCTTTAATTGACAATAAGACTTGGGAATTAGTGCCTAGGCCGCCTAATGTTAATGTTATTCGATCTATGTGGATTTTTCGTCATAAATATAAATATGAAGGCTCTTTTGAGCATTATAAAGCTCATCTTAGAGGTAATGGAAATACACAGCAATAGGGCATTGATTGTGATGAAACGTTTAGCCCCGTGGTTAAACCGGTCACCATTAGAGCGGTTCTCAGCATTGCTCTTTCTAAATCTTGGCCCATTCATCAAATGGATGCGCTTTCTTGCATGGTCATCTCAATGAAGCAGTTTATATGCATCAACCCATGGGTTTTCGTAACAAAAATTATCCGAATCATGTTTGCCTTTTGAAGAAATCTTTGTATGGATTAAAACAGGCCCCTCGAGCTTGGTATCGAAGATTTGCTGATTTTGTTGCTACCATTGGGTTCTCTCATAGTATGTCAGATCACTCTTTATTCATCTACAAGAATGGTTCTGATATTGCTTATATTTTGTTATATGTGGATGACATTATACTTACAGCTTCTTCTAATCATCTTCGTAAGTATATTATGACTCTCTTAGCTTATGAATTTGCTATGAAAGATCTAGGTCCTTTGAGTTTCTTTTTGGGTATTGTTGTCACTCGTCATGCCCATGGTCTTTTCTTATCTCAGACACAGCATGATGCAATAATTATTGAATGTGCCGGAATGTCTAACGGCAGTTCATGTCCTACTCCTTTTGACACTAAGTCCAAACTAAGTGCCACCGTAGACGCTCCTTATGATGATCCGACTAAGTATCTAGTCTTGCAGGTGCTCTTCGGTATCTTACATTCACTCGGCCAGACATTTCCTATGCCGTGCAGCAGATCTGCCTTCATATGCATGCCCCGACTAATGAGCATATGAAAGCTCTTAAGCGTATCATACGCTATCTCCAGGGTACCTTTTATTTTGGTCTCCCCTTGTACAAATCCAATATTAATCGTATTATCTCATATGCAGATTGGGGTGGTTGTCCTGACACCCGTCGTTCTACCTCTGGTCATTGTGTATTCCTTGGAATTAATTTGATTTCTTGGTCTTCGAAACGGCAACCTACTCTTTCCCATAGTAGTGCTGAGGCGGAGTACAGGGATGTTGCTAATGTTGTTTCTGATTCGTGCTGGATCATAAATTTACTTCTAGAGTTGCATTGTCCTATTCAAAAGGCTACTCTAGTTTATTGTGATAATGTGAGTGCTATATACTTATCCAGCAATCCTGTTCAGCATCAATGCACTAAACACATTGAGATGGATATTCATTTCTTCCGTGAGAAAGTTGCTCGTGGCAAAGTGCGTGTGCTTCATGTACCGTCCCGTTACCAAATTGCTGATATTTTTACAAAAGGGCTTCCGCGCGTATTATTTAATGATTTCAGGGACAGTCTAAGCATACGAGAACCTTCCGCTTAGACTGAGGGGGTGTGATAGAATATATTTTACATATATTCTAGGCGTTAGAATATTTCTTGATATTTCATGCATTTATTCTCTGATATTTTCTGCATTAATTCTATGATTTGACGATATCTTTATTTGGAAAATATTTATTTAGTTATCTTTGTTTTAGCAAATCAGTTGATTTGACGATATCTTTATTTGGTAAGTATTTATTTAGTTACCTTTATTTTAGCAAATCAGTTGGCTAATTTGTAGCCTATCTTAACTCTTGTAAACCATATATATATATATATATATATATATATATATATATATATATATATATGATTGGAAGGGGAATACAATGAGCAAGCAAATAGATTTCTACTAGATTTCTATCAGTATCTATTTTAAGAAAAATATGAAATTTTTTTGAAATTTACTTTGAAGCTTGAGCTTAAATCAGGAAACAACAAAGTAAAATTTGAATTATAGATTGGAGCAAGCATCTCTGGTATCATTTATTTCAAGATGGGTCAATTGAATTTTTTTGACCAATATGATTTCATATAACAACGCCAGGTATCATATAGAACTAAAGCGCAACTACATCAAAATTATCATAATGCCTTGGATAGCTTTGATAAATAAAATTAGCATGCAGGATATATTGAATAAGATTGCAAGGTCATATTCACTTTTTGGTATGATCGCTAATTCGAAAAACATATGACATTCATACAAGATTACATTCAGTAATCTTGAAAATTAACCTTTATTTAATTGAAAATTTTGATATACATAAATGAGGCAATAGTTGAAAACTCAGTTTCGATGAGAATCCTCTCTCTACATACATATATACACTCATATACATATGTTGTATGTGTGTGTATATGTTATGTATATAAGTTATGTATGTGTGTGTACGCAATCAAAGTTCCCCTAATAAATCCATTTCACATTCCCATCTTTTTTAACAAAGATTTGATGCAAATTTTAGCATTAATACTACAGCCAGCCAAAAGGATATAATACATACGTATTACCATTCTTGGGTTTTAAATTATCAAACACCTATAATATCAGGTTAAAAGTTCTAATTTAAAATAAAACATAAATATCAGCATTAATTATTGTTAAGTTTCATAAATTGCTAATTTAGAAAAAAAGAAAATTTTTATTTGAAAATTTGAAAATAATAATAGTTGTTTTTACTTACCATTTGTTTAAGAGAATTGTATTCAAACTTCTTCCTCTAATATCTAGAAGGTGGGCCTTTGGATTTTCCAATCTATGCAAGTCTTTCAAAAGTAAACATAGAATTGAAAGCAAGGTCCTCTAATTTTCTAGTTCTTGATAATGTAACAAACGTTGAACCAAGACTTTTTCGATCATCGATATTAATGATTGCTTGATCAAATGTTAGTCCTTGACTTTTATGTATTGTTATAGCCCAACATAGAGCTAAAGGTAACTGAGTTCTCATACATGTTGTACCAGAAGTAGTTTTTCAATTTACTATTTGTAGAGTTACTGAAATAATATTCCTTCCCTCATGAAATGGAGTATCGTTGTATTTATCAAAATTAACCATGAACGCTAGCGGTAGATCGTTATGTGAACTTAATGATCGTGAATATATAATATCCATAACAGTGCACATTGCACCATTAACCAATCCATTTTGCACTAAAAGATTAGATCTTAACATCACTCGAGCACCTACAAAATGATAAATACATCGTTCTAAACCTTTTGCATCATCAAACGAAGCATTATATGCTACTTCACAGTTATTGAAAGAAGGAATGCAGGCAATAGGTTTTCTAAGTTGAATCAAACGATTTTTGTTATGTTCATTGGCAACAATTCTTGTTGGAAAAAGATAAAAAGCATTCATAAAGGTTTCCTTCTCTTTGTTCGATAAAATTTACAATCTCTAGTTTTGATAAGTTTCCATTAATCTAAAGTAGATGCACCATTGCTCATTCTTTCTAAAGCTCCTCGTAAAGGTGCTTACTCTTCTCCAACTTGACGAAATATATACGATAATCTTACACACTTATCAAAACTCATATATGCAAGTCCTCCACTTATTTCAAGAGATCACCACCTTTCAAGTATAACGAACTATCACACACAGGAGGTAGTTGTCGCATATCACCGACTAAGACAATAAAAATGCTACCGAATAAGTCATTTACAAAAATAATGTCACGACACTGCAAATCAATATTTGTCATCATTGTTCTACCAAACATACTATATTCATCTATTATAATCAATTTTGTATTTTTAAAGTCATCTTGCATACGATAACATTGCTCTGATGAAAGTTCTTCATAGGATGATTTTCTTTCCATGGAGATTAAAAGTTCATGATGAATTGTGCTACCACCAATATTAAGTGCAGCCATTCCAGTTGGAGCCATAATGCAAACTGCTTCGTTGGTTCTAAAATGAGTAACAATTGTTTGAACAATGACATTTACAAGAGTTGATTTTCCTGTACCAGCACCACTGCATATAATCATTTGAATTGATTTTTCTTTAGATATGCTTTAAATGTCATATTATGTGCAATCTCTAATCTGTAGGCAAGCTCTCAAAAGGAACAGCAATAGAATTATTTATGGTCTCATTTGCATGTTCCGTAATAAAAAACAAATTGGTATGGATAAAATTATGTTCAATATCCATATGAGGATATGTTTGAAATGCTTCATTCCAATCATGCAAAGCATCAAATTCTCTTAAGCCCATTTCTATCTCCTCTCCTGAAACAAATATTAGACCCATCGCGACTGCTATTATCCATTCTTCTTGTTGATTTCCTTCTATATCATTTTTTATACTATCATCTTCGAAATCATTTTCTATATCATCTGGGAGTGATTCAGGTTGAATCAAACCTAAACTAACATATCTATCGGACCAAGCTCGAAGTTTCCTTTTGCTTCATTAAGATTTTGATACTGATGATGCAGTAGTACCTGTATTCATATAAAAATAAAAAAACAATTTTAAATTATAATTTCATATTTAAAGTATAATTAAAATCAGCTTAGTGTATTGTATACTTCAAATTGGATGGGTAACATTTGTAAAAGTTGATTTAATAAAAAGTAGAAAAATTGTATTACCTTTTCTTCGCAAAAAAATTCCCACTTTTCGCTAAATGAAGGAATATTGGTACTTAAATCTAGTATTATTCGTACAATTGTCTCTTTCCAAAACATATGCCGCTCTTTATTATTGTAACAGAAATTTTTTGCCATATCAAGTAGTGAAATATTTTCATGTTCGCTGGGTCGATCCACCTTATAATAAAATTTGGGTCTGATCGAACCATATCTTCATCTGTTGTTATATTTCGACATTGAATTATTGTTGATAGCATGTCTTTTTTAGTTATGGTAAGTTGCATTATTATTCTAAATGAACTTACTAGAGAGTATGACATCAGAAGATGGCACACCTCTTGTATAGAAATGTCTCGTTCGGATACACTCTTAAGGAGTAGTTTCTTTATGGTGGAAGTTGATGTTTGACAAGGTCGATGAATATTTTCAACTATTATTTTGAATGTGTCTATAAAGCTCTTTGATACTGGTTCAAATTTTGCTATATATTTTCCAATATAATTTACCACAGTATGCATAGTGTAACGACTCGTATTTTTCGATAATTAAAACTATTAAATTTAATAATATTTTAAATACTAATATTGTAAGAAATTAAAATTTATGATTTATTAATGAGGAAATAATTATAATATGATCTAATTATGTTGTTTGAATGTTATTGATAACTAATTAACGTAGTTTCTATCAATTGAAATAAAATTGTAGGTTAATTTGGTTATAATTGTAAATTATGAAATAAATTAAATGATGTCTTTAATGGTGAGATTGTATGTAGTTGATTGAAATATGTTAATATAGAATATAAAATCATTTTTGAAAAGCTATTTATAACGCTTGGTGGTAACTAATAAGATAATGGATACGAATTATTATTATCATAAAAGATTGTTCAATTATCTTCTCATTAATTTATCCGTTTGGATATTGAATGGGTAATTAATGGAATTAAGGCAATTGAACGTTGGATTTAATGTTGGAATTATATGTTGTTAATTGTAATAGGTTTATTATGAATTAGGAAATCAATTTATTAGTAAATAAATTTATCGGGTTTTGTTCGTAAATAATAGACTTGGAAATGCGTTTGATTTATTAGTGTATAATAATTGCTTTAGTTATCGTTTTGTTATTTAATCCGTTTAAATTAATTTAGAAATCAATAAAATTCAATATAATTGAAATATTGCAATTAATATTTTAAAGGTTGATAACTATAGAATATTGATGTAATAAAATGTAAACCAATGTTAATTATCTCTGCTACTAATAAAGAAAATTCGTTGAACCAATTTACTCGGTGTCTTTTTGAAATTCCAAAAATGCCCTTACTTTCGTTTACATATTTGCGCTCAAACAAAATATCAACGTATACAATAATACAAACAGTCCGTGTGCAAAGCACGGACCCATACTAGTATTCATAAGGTAATAGTTGATTTAATAATAAGAGTGAAAGCTAAGTAAATGGATTTACTAGGATTTAAATTATAATTAACGAATTTATTGCAATTGCGGTTGAACGCTATAAGCTGTGCAATACTTAATATTGAATTGACGTGGAAATTTGTTTAAAGGTTTATAAGTTTACAGGTAACAAAATGGTAAAATTTTTAGTTATAAAACGAATTTAAAATATGATTAATTTAATTTAATAATAATTTATTAATTAACGTGAAAATAATCATTTTGGCCACTGTCTCGGATTTCAACCAAACTAGTTTCATCTGATCTGTAACAGTGAATTATTATATGATTTCAAGTTTCGTAGCGATCGGACTTGTCGTTTGATCGTACGGGCTCGAAACGCATAGAAATCAATTTAATGAATTCAATTTGAAATAAGCTAATTTAAAAACCAACTTTTTCATACAATGGAATTAGGACTTGAAACTTGCTCCATTGAGTTTAAAAATATCAAAAACATCTATTTTGCTATATGGGATAACCTACTTTTGTTCGAAAAACAAAACGGGCTTTTCAGGTCGTTATTGTCGTTTCGAACCAATTCAATATGTTCATTCTTTCTTATCGGGCCTTATTTATATAAATAGATTTTGTTTCTCATACCCTAGCTGCCACTGAGTTATTCTATACGTACAAATCTGTCTGTCTATTCATATCTCTTTCTTCTAATGGCAGAAGCAAAATTCTAATTACAAAACCCTATTTCAATTTCAAATTCAAATCGAAAATGAAGTTCCTCAAACCTATATCGAATTATATATCGTTGGAAAACTCTCGATGCCGCAATCCACTACAACAATTCATTTTTTAACCGGATGCATCGTTTGACCAGAAATCGAGGATGAACCTCGGCCGTCGAAATTACGTTTTCGCGATCCAACGGTGGATTTTCGTCCGATCGATGATGGGGAGTTAATGTTGGGAAGATGGAGGAGAGCAGGTCATAGTGATGCTGTTCATTTGTCGAGATGGGGTCATAAATAGCCGGAATTGGGTGATATAAGCGGTGGTAGGCGAGTTTGCCTGAGGCGACCTGAAGGGTCGCGTGACCCTAGGGTGGAGTGGCTCGTGTTGGGTGAGCCTCTAACATATTGGATCTTGGTGTGGCGGAGCGTTTGATCGACGATTAGAGCTTTGAGGTGGCGTCTGTAACCTGTATTTGCGTGCGTGAGAAACGGTGAGGCATTAGGGTTTACGCGTGTTTATGGAATGTGATGATGTGTTATGATTGCTTATTTTTATTTATTTTAAATTTAAATTTAAATTGTCGAATGTTCTAACTTACATATCATTTTCACACGAGCTCGGATTCATGCGCGGTTTTCTCCATTCCAATCATATCGAAATTCCGGACATTTTGAAACTGTTTGGCTACATTCTGATACTAAATTATCTTATGTTTTAACCCACACACGATGACTAAATTATATTGTGTTAGTTAAATTAAATTTATGATGTTATTTGAAATTTATTGATTGCTGCTTGGGATTTAGATTGTCATTTACATTAAATTTGGATTTATATTGGATTGAATTGCCATTAAATTAATATTGAATATAAATTGCTAGTTAAACACCTGATAATGATAACCAATTAATGTTGTGATTTATTGGCTGATTTGGAAGTTGAATTTGTGATGGATGTTATTGGTTGATATTTTGGATGATTGGATGTTTATTTATGTCTGTTTCTCTGTTATCCCTATGGGTTGAAATGATACATATCCAAACGATCCTATAGATTAGGGAAAATCGTTATGGATTGAAATGATAAACCCGAGTGGTTTTCATTGATTTGGAAATGTTTATTTTGATACTGGTTGACATGATATATATATATATATATATCCATAAAATTTATTAAATTTGGATTATTTATTGGAATTGAATTATCTAAAAGGTTTAAGTTAATTTAAACTTCGGATTTATTTTAATCAAAATGATCAAGATTGGTATTTTGAATAATTTGAAATCTTTAAAAAAATTATATCCACGATGTACACTTGATAAGAGATGGAAATCCCGTAACATCACCAAAGCCATTGCAATAATATCTCTATTTTACTTATTTTGATTTGACTTACATAAGGTCTTTTAGTTCTGACTCGAGTGCTTTTGTTTTCCATCACACTCGGATCAGTCTGAGCTTTTTAGTGTGTTGAAGACTATTTTCTAGAGGACGAAGATGAAGATTCAGTACATTATTACTACTTATTATAATTATTCCATGGCATCATGTGTTCCCTTGCATTATTTGTTTATTTTTGATGTATGTATGACTCCGATTTAAATTGTAAAAGTGTAATCAAATATTATTTGTAAAACATCTTTATGAACTATTTATTTGACTATTATATTTTGTCATTTCACTGCGAGGTTCTGTGTTTTGCTTTTTCTTTTTCTATTATTTTCTATTTACCCTAATAACAATCCTTCCTTTTGAATGGTTTGAATTAGACATGTGTGGTTTATTCTCGATTTAAAACGTCCAAAAAGATGGGTCATTACAGCTGGTATCAGACCGAGGTTTAGACATACCTTAGCCAGTTGGGGTTAACTCATTAGAGATAGGATAGTAATATCCTAGAATGAGTTTGTCTAAGTGCGCGCACAGGTGTGTATATGAAAGCGCGTATTTGTGAGTGTTATAAAATGTTTTATATAAGTTTTGAAATGAAATAAATTTTCCTAATATTTTATGTCATATATAAAGGAATACAAAATTTATAAATATTATAATTATTTGTAATGTGTTCGTAATGGTATATTAAAGAAAATAAAGTGAATGATTATATAAATATGATTTCTAAGTTTAGTCTTAATAAAGAGAATTCAAATTGAAATTCAGAACTAAATTTTGATGTCTTAGAAATTGATTTCCTAATATTTTGTAAATAATAGTAGTATTATTCAAAAGTGCATAATTAGGATATTCACTATGAAATTTAAGTGTTTGGTTGTGAATTTTATTGTTTGTTGATTGGTTGTTTCAGCTATTGAAATAAAATGGAATATCTGGATATTTGGATAGTCGAAAACTTATGAATTAACATATGAGTTGAAACTTAGTAGTTGTGTAGAATTATGTAGTTGAATTTGATAACCTTAATTTGAAAGCAAGTGAAACAAGGTTTAATTTGCTATATCTATGTTTAGTAAATGAATATAATTGCTCTATACATTCTTGGCATGTACTATAATAATATACAAGTGTGAACTTTAAGCCTTGGCATGTTCAAATCGAAATTATGATTAAAGAAATGTTGTAAGTGGGATTTTTTTTTGGCAAGGCCAGCCGGTTTTATAGTGGACCCTCCACTGTTTATTACGAACATAATAAAATTTGAAGTACAGGAGCAAGGCTAAAGCACCTTGACTACAAAAAAACAGAAAATACAGCACAGGTACGTGACAGTTATGTCACGGTAACTAAAAGTAACATAAAAAACTAGCACTCCTCCGAGGAGGGAGAATCACCAACAACCCCAGACATGAAAGAAGAGCACAAAGGCACAGACCCAGAAAGACCAGCAAATGGGTGAAACCGGAAAGCAAGACAAGGGTCATAAACCACATCGTCAGGACAGTAGATAAAGGATCGATCCCAGGATGGATCAGCAAGCATGTCAGCATTCGAAGTCGCGTACAAACCGTCACTATCAAGAACTATAGAATTACCAGATTGCTTGTAGCGTAGGCATCTAAGGTCCAGTTGGTCATCAGAAACAAACCGGAAGAAGGATTCATTTACCGGGTTATACCTCATATCAGAAATAGGATCAATCCAACACCCTTCAGCCACATCCCATGCTACAGGAGGCAGCAGCGAGGTAGTGGCAGAACCAGGGATGTCAGGAGCAGCACAAGGGACCTCCGTACCAGGCTGTGAATCAGACGAAACTAGGGGCAAAGAAGGAACACTCAGATCTGGCAACGAAGCCTTAGGAGCAGGGAAAGAGGGAGGGGCAGCAACCTTGGGGACCCAGATCCTACGACGGAGGCGTGGCAAGGGAATCTTCGGAGCAGCAGCAGACGCTTCAGAATGTTGACAATCAATAGTAAGGTGACCAAAGGAGTGATAGTAGGTACAAATATCCGCAACCCAGCTATAGCGAACTCTGACTTCCACAACATGTCCGACAGCAAGCTGAACAGGAATTGAAGTAGGGAGAGGCTTAGAGGGAGAAATCTCAATAAGAGCCTTCGCGTACATCAACTTATCACGCGCCACCGTATTAGAGTCAAAACATTTCAGCTTATCAACATTACAAGCTAACCAATTCAATCCAATAAGAGGCTGTAGAACAGAGGGAATCTGAGAAAAATATACCCAAACAGGGATAGAAAAAACTTGCTCACGAGCACACTCCACAGTAGGAGACCAGTGGGTAACAATAAAGGGCCTACCATCAACAAAAGAAGGCTCAGCCTCCAAAACAAGGCGACGATCCTCTGAAGCGGAAAACTTTAAGTAATACATCGAATCAATTAGCTTCACATGCAAATTCCCTTGAAGCTTCCAAGCCCTCCGAAGCACCGAAGCCGCAGCTGTAAGTCGGTGATGTGGGTCCAGAAAAAAACCAACCAAATAGTCTGACCAAAATTCCTTGCCGGCTTGCAAAACATTAGGGGGAGGAATCATCACTCCATTTTCCTCAACCAATTCAAATTCAGTCGGAATGTAGGCACCCGCGTTACGGGGCAAAGTCGAGAAAAGTGAAGACCACGATTTAGTGGACTGCAGCGATACATTAGTAACTCGGCATTCATCAACACTTGGGGCAGTGGGAAGACTAGCAACACTTGGGGCAGTGGGAAGACTAGCAACGGAGCCAAGTTCAGTTACATATGGAACAGTTTTCTCAGTGGAAATAACACAAACATGTTGCGTGCCTAAACCACCAGAAGCGAAACTAGATGAAACATTCCCTGGATCAAGGTCAGACACACAAACTTCCTCACTAGGAACGTGCTCAACTAAACAAGACGACTTTCCCACATCACAACACAAAGCAGCGGACTTACAAGGAACCTGTGCACACGCAGAAGAATGAGACAGGGCAACACGCAAGGCTCCAGAAGTAACACTAATACGAGGACGATCAGGCGTAGAGAGCAAAGGGGGGAATTCAGTAGGCGACAGAAGCGGGGGGGGGGGGGGGAGGGGGGGACGCACTGTAGCTGGCAACATGGGTTTGAAGACTCGTCCAGATCGAGTCGAAGAGGGTGAGAGGGGGACGGATTGGTGAGGGGGCTGAGAAGAAAATGGCATAAAGAATCGAAGCGGGGAGGAGGCGAGGCTGGAGCGGCAGTAGGGGGGAGAACGAAGGGTCAGAAGCAAAGTTGGAATCGCCAGGAGCCAAAGACATTGCGGTATGGAAACTTGTTAAAAAGCGATCGGTGGCTTGTTTGTTAAAAAGCGATCGGTGGCTTGTAAGCAAGATTAAATTGAAAAAAAGATGTTTATAAAGTTAATTAACATTTATGAAATGTGGCATAAATAAATTTGGGAAGTAAACTTGAATAGTAATTGGGTAAACAAATATGAATTAAAATGAAATGATTATAAATAAAGTCATAACTTGTAAATTGTTTATGAAATAAATGGATGTTGCAATAAATAGTTATAATTAAAGTTGTGGTAACTTTAAACTCGAATAATGTTTTATATAAGAAGTTAAGCTTTTATATATTGGCTATAAACTTAAGAGAATTTCTTATGAAATGATTCGCAAATAAATTTAGTATTAAATGAGAAATATTGCATGTGAAAATGTATGTAATCTAAAATGAAGAGAAATATAAGAAATGTTATGAGAATGAATATATTAATGTTATACATTAAATGGAGAAATTCTATGAAACAAATATTTAAGTATGAAGTGATATTTGTGTTAATAAGTGAGATTTATAATGAATTTGAATTGAAAATGTAATTGTGATGAAACAAGTTGGAATAGATAAATAAGTTGTATGTATATTGTTTATTCACGTAATTAATTTGATCCGGATTTGAGTATACAAGTTCGAGGTGAATTACACCATTTCGTGTTAGGATTTTTCATTCAATTCTTGATGACGAATATTAGATATGGATTTTTAGTTTGATTCTAAAATTCTCTATCATAGTATATGGCTATGAAAGGGGAATGATGGTTTCTAATCAAGAAACCTTATCGAAGTTCGCACTAGGGAAGTCGAGTGAACAATAATAGTTCAAAACGAACTTGTGTGATCGAGCAAGCGATCGAATGTGATTTTGCATGATGATGACATATTTACATTTTATGTTCTAATATAATTGATATGCTTTGATGCTGAAATTGAAAGGTGTTGGGTTTGATATCCTTTATAATTTAAACTGGAATTTTTTATATGCAAAACTACTATTAATTTAAACCATTTTACAAAAATATTTTTCTTTTATTTTCTCTTACTCAAAACTATTTTATTCTATTTTATATACAAAACTATTTTACAAAATATTTTTCGTTTATTTTCTCTTACTTCAAACTATTTTACAAACTATTTTATACAAAACTATTTTACAAACTATTTTACAAAACTATTTTATATACAAAACTTTTTATATACAAAATTATTTTACAACTATTCTTGTAACAACCCGTAAATTTAACCGTTTTAATAACGTTATCAATTGAAATTTTGTGAATTTTTAAACGATAAAATTTCGAAATATAAATTAGATATTTGGAATGCGTCTAGTTAAACATAGCAACTGGTAAATTTTCGTCCGAAAATATGAAAGTTTATTTCGTGCGCAAATTCACTTTAATTTAATCAGTTAAAAAGCGATGAAAATAAAATATTTTCAGAACCTAAATATTTTTACATAGAAAAATTATAAAACATCTTCTGAGCAAACCCTATTTTTCGTTTTTCCAAATTCGGACATCTTTAGCCCTGTCGATCTTATTTTTCTGAGTTTTTCATGCATTTTCCGCTAGTAGAAAACTCGAAATTTTTATAATTCGATCATACCGCTGATATCTGCATACCGTTTTGATCGTCTCGTCGTGCTGATCTCCGAAGTATATTCATCTGTGCGTTTCAAAGTTCGGTATGCAACGAAATCGACAAAATAGCTAGCCGTATCGGTTTCGTATTTTGGCTTTGGTTCCTTTGTCTTTTCATTTTCCACCGTTTCATTTTTCCACCTTGATGGTGAATAGCTTCTATGAATTTAAGATGCACATTTACTTCAAAATGTACGTTCAAACTTTTGAGCTCCTCATGCACATTAATTATTTTAGGCGTTCATTTTTATTTGCCTGGATCCTCTTCATGTTCTTAGTTCCTCTCTCCTCTATTGTACAAAGAAAGAATAAAATTTTTGTTGCAGAACTATCTTCCTCTTTTCATTTTTCTTTTTTTCTCTCCACCTTTCTCTTTTATACGTTCTGTTCTCCTATCATTTCTCTCCCTCGCTTTTCACTTTTTTTTTCTGATTCATACCTGATAAAGAAAGATATTTTTATAATAATATAAACCTTTATATTACTAGAACCTGAAGCTAGCGTTGGCTTTGCATATAAAGCTATATATATTGGCGTTGTGCCTTATTGCCAAGACCTACCCGTCCCTACCGCAGCTCACCTACAAACACTACGTCCTCCGCCTACCTCGTCCATTCCAAACCACACCCTTTCGCCCAAACACCTCCCACGCAACCTGATCCATCAACCTCAATGCCGACCAGACCCTTGACAACGCAGGCAGCCACTTGCTTCCACCTCTCCGCGTTCGCCCACCTAACCCGAGCTCCTTTGCCGCAAGCAGCCTTCGACCTTGCTTTTCACTCGAAGCAGATCATCCTCGACATCTCCAGCCACCTCCCTTCTATTGACATCAACCCACGCATGAAGCCTACTCGATCCACCCGCCACCTGAATCTCCTCCACGACCCGAGCTCCTCCATGCTGAACCCCGCAGCAAATAACCCCTGACAGCTATCACCTCAGACCCCGCCTCCTTCCTCTCCAACACCGAGCTTCACCTTCCCATCTTTGCTTGCCGAGGCTGAGATCCTTCAGCTACTCCTTCACGCCTCATCATTGTTTTGAGATGTAGTTCAGCTTCATCTCCGAGCATCGGTAGCATTGCCTCCACTTCAATAATTATGGTAATACATGTTAATCTGTCATTAAGCTTCGAATATTAATACGTCAGTTATACATTTGAGTCTGTAAATTTTTTTTATCATTACATTTTTGTACGTATTGGTTTGCAAACTTGTTTTCGGTAAATATTTGTATCTTTTAAAACGGTTATGTTGTGGGTGCCATAAATAGAAATTTGTAAGTTTTGATATAATTGAACTTAAGTAATTGATTTAATAAATTGGAAGTTAAATAGAAATTGTTTTGAATGATAAATTTAACTCAACGAATATTGAATGAAGTCGATGAATGAATTTAAATTGATTTGAATGTTAAACTAAATTAATTTAAATAATTACGGAATGAAATTTATACTCGAACTTGAACCAATATTTGTATTGTTTAAATAAATATTGAAATTGAATTATAAGATTTTGAAATGGTAATTTGGAAGTTTTGAAACGTAAATTTTGGAAATTGACTTAGAAAGACAAATGAAATGTTGGTTTACGAATTGAAATTGAAATTGAAATTGATTTGGTTTGGAATTAATTAAACGACCAATCGGTGTAATAATTACGAAAGTTATTAAGGAAACCGGAATCGGTTATGGACATACTCTCTGTCTAAACCGAAAACCGCTTTAATAACTATACGCGGAGTGTGATCCAAAATGAAGTAGTTGGAATGATGTACGCGATGACTGAAGAAAGAGACTGATAATGGATAGCCTTGACACTTGTGTCAAATTGGAAATGACTAAAACAGGAGCCGTGCCGGGCCAAATGGGGTTAGCCACCTCGAGCGAACATACTTCTTCGTAAACTACTCATTACTTGTTATTGATTGGTGCACCCTCATACTTTTGGGAGTGTTGTTTCACGGTGTTGCGATCGTTGCGGCGATGCGTTTTCACCAGTCCTGATCAGGAAAACGGTAGTTTCGCTACCTTGGGTATTGCCTCATGTGCCTTGTCATACTGGTATCCCTATACATGCGACCACTACGAATTTGTTTGGGTTATACCTATGGAGTACTCCCTGATATCCCACTAGTTTACGGTGGAGTTTACAGTGCTGTATAGATTATGACATTTATATAAAATGTGTTAAGGGGGATAATGGTAATGCCTTAACACTATTTTGATATTTTATATTACTGATAGACATTATCTATTTAGCGTACACTACTTCATTGTAGATAGTTTGACGGATCCTTAGAGGATGGTGATTCCAACGTCCTTTGAGTTACTTGTATTTCAGTTGTTATTTCACTTGAGTTGGATTTATTGATATGAGAATGTTAATCCTGACTCGAGTGTTTTGTGTTTTGCTTTACGCTCTGGTCAGACTGAGAGGTTCAGCTTTTGAGACTCACCTTGGAGCTTCGCTTGGAGATTTGGCTATCTACCCAGCTTTCAGATATTCAGTTGATTTCAGTGAGGTATTCTGATATTGTATTTGACTTTTGTATTCGAGACATCTGTTGTACCTTATTTAACTCTATTATATATATAGTAGCTTCATGAACTACTATCTCTTTTACTTCCGCTGCATATTATCACTCTGTGTCTGTGTTCTGTGATTATTTATTTACCGTATACCTGAGTTGTGCCAAAATTTAAATTAACAATTCGGTATTTTGTATTATTCAAGTTCGACATGTGCGGATGCGAATAGTCCAATATAGCGGGTCGTTAAAGTTGGTATCAGGGCTTTTGGTAGCTCTAGGCAATACTTAGCATATATGGTAAATGTATTTACAGAATCACTCTCATTCGAGTTTCAATCTCTTTCTTTTGACTCGATTCCTTTGAATACTGGAATATTCCCTGCGGTTTCAAAATTCATTCGTGTCTCCCACTATTCGTCTCCTTTCGGTTCTGGAGTATCCCGTAACTCAACTTCGAATGATCTTTATAATGAGTCGGCGGTCTTGCCAATCTCAAATTATTTGTAAATGGGTGAAACTCCTTTACAATAGGCTTTGATTTACTGGAGATTTCTGTATCCTCGGTACGATGCTATTTATTCCCTGCTATACCTGAATTCTATCTCTTGAGATCGAATGTTGATTTACCTCGGAATTCAACATCGATCTTATCCTTTAAGTCACGGTTGACCCAGTTAAGGTTGCCCATAAATTAAAAAAGCATATCCATCTCCCGATTCCGTTAATTGAAATATCCTATCCTCTGTTTCGAACTTATTATTGAATCAAAATTCTCTTTGAATTGAGTCCATCAAATTTGAATTTCTATCCTTGGTTTGAAATCCATTCTTGTATCGTCGAGCGAGGAAGTGTATTTGTAAATTAATATTAAATGTTTTATATATTGTGTTGTTTGAGTTGTTGATGTTGATTTGGATTTCCGATCAATTCGTCTGATCAACGCTATCGATAGAATTTCCAAAACACTTGAACAGAACAAACTCACACAATAATGTTTTCAAATTTGGTGAATAAAATAAATTTTGCATGATTATATTATATATAAGTATAAATTTTTCTGAAATTAAAATGTTAATGAATCTGTTATTCGAGATGTCAAAATTTAATTTTCATTTATTGTTTTATAAATCATTGACTATTTCATAATATAAATAAATGAATTATAAATTTTGGTTATAATTTGATTTGGAGTTTGTAATGGATTTAAATCAAGAATTTAAGAATTTAATTTCCGATGATTTCAAACTTTGATTTGAAAGTTTTAAAGTGTATAGTTTTAAAATATTTTCAAATTGAAATCAGTTCAGAGAGTTAAAATGTTTAAACCAGTGCTCTTATCTTTGTCGCTGGAAAATAATTTTGGTGATGACGGCCGCATCATCGACATTCATTTTCGTGTTTCGAAGTGGAGAGACTATTCTATAGCTTTGTTACAGTTTGTTTTGAAAAAATAAATTGATTTGAATTTCTTAAAGAATGATTTGATTTGTAATATATATATATATATATATATATTGATATATGATTTAAATCTGATTTGATATGTCATATGTATATATTTATTTGCCTCTAAAAATTTGAAGCTACTCGGAAATTTAATTCTTAAATTTATGTTAAGAGATAATTTCAATTATAAAATGAAACCGAAATTTTGAATAAAAATTTAAGCCTGAATAACTAAATTAAATTTTTTTACATGTACAATGCTCAATTGCATTTTATATATAACTTACCAAAATTTTCAAAAGTTAACAATGAAATCGAATATTATACAAAATAAATGATATTAAAGGAATTTTTAAATAAATTTGAGTAGTTATAATAAGTGTAAATATACTTAATATATGTGATAAGATATATTAAGTGGAATAAATTTAATAATAATTTGGAATAAAGAAGAATTAGATTTGTCGAATAAAGTAGGATTATAATAAATGACTATTCAAATTTGCGATCTTTGAAATTGTTAATTTAAGAAAATTTGATAATATATAATACAAATTGTCTTTATAAATAAAAGGTGAGTGTGTATAATAAATGTTATTCACTTAAATTTAAATTATAAAATGTTTATGGTGATAAATAGAATAATAAATTAAATAAATAATAGGTGTGATTAATAGAAGAAAATTTGTTTTGAAAGTTAATAAATTGAATTAAATCAACTTAAGGGAGTATCTTGAATTATTTGAATTTAAATTAAATTTCATTTGAAAGAAACCCTTTTGTACCTAACATTAATAAATGTGAAATCAAATCAATTTCATGAAAATCTTGAATTTAAAAACAAACTATTGAATATAAATTTATTTAAATTGAAATTTATATGGTTAAAATAATTGTGTTATTTATAATTTAAGTCTATTTTCTTCTGATTGTTTCTATTCTCCTACTTCCTTCCTTTTCGAGGACGAAAAGTTTTGAGTGAGGGAGAGTGCAACAACCCGTAAATTTAACCGGTTTAAATAACGTTATTAATTGAAATTTTGTGAACTTTTAAACGATAAAACTTCGAAATATAAATTTGATATTTGGAATGCGTCTAGTTAAACATAGCAACTGGTAAATTTTCGTCCGAAAATATGAAAGTTTATTTCATGCGCAAATTCACTTCAATTTAATCAGTTAAAAAGCGATGAAAATAAAATGTTTTCGGAACCTAAATATTTTTACATAGGAAAATTCTAAACCATCTTCTGAGAAAACGCTATTTTTCGTTTTTTCCAAATTCGGACAACTTTATCCCCGTCGATCTTATTTTTCTGAATTTTTCATGCATTTTCCGCTAGTAGAAAATTCAAAATTTTTATAATTCAATCATACCGCTGATTTTTGTATACCATTTTGATCGTCTCGTCGTGCTGATCTCCGCAGTATATTCATCTGTGCGTTTCGAAGTTTGGTATGCAACGAAATCGACAAAACAGCTAGTCGTATCGGTTCTGTATTTTGGCTTTGGATCCTTTGTCTTTTCGTTTTCCACCGTTTCATTTTTCCACCGTGATGGTGAATATCTCTATGAATTTAAGATGCACATTTACTTCAAAATGTACGATCAAACTTTTGGGCTCCTCATGCACATTAATTATTTTAGGCGTTCATTTCTATTTGCCTGGATCCTCTTCATGTTCTTAGCTCCTCTGTTTTACAAAGCAAGAATAAATTTTTTGTTACAGAACTATCTTCCTCTTTTCATTTTTCTTTTTTTCTCTCCACCTTTCTCTTTTATACGTTCTGTTCTCCTATCATTTCTCTCCCTCTCTTTTCACTTTTTTTTTCTGATTCATGCCTGATAAAGAAAGATAATTTTTATAATAATATAAACCTTTATATTACTAGAACCTGAAGCTAGCGTTGGCTTTGCATATAAAGCTATATATATTGGAGTTGTGCCTTATTGCCAAGACCTACTCGTCCCTACCGCAGCTCACCCACAAACACCACGTCCTCCACCTACCTCGTCCATTCCAAACCACACCCTTTCGCCCAAACCCTCCCACACAACCTGATCCATCAACCTCAATGCCGACCAGACCCCTGACAACCCAGGCAACCACCTGCTTCCACCTCTCCGCGCTCGCCCACCTAACCTGAGCTCCTTTGCCGCAAGCAGCCTTCGACCTTGCTTTTCACTCGAAGAAGATCATCCTCGGCATCTCCAGCCACCTCCCTTCTATTGACATCAACCCACGCATGAAGCCTACTCGATCCACCCGCCACCTGAATCTCCTCCACAACCCGAGCTCCTCCGTGCCGAACCCAACAGCAAACAACCCCTGACAGCTATCACCTCAGACCCCGCCTCCTTTCTCTCCAACACCGAGCTTCACCTTCCCATCTTTGCTTGCCGAGGCCGATATCCTTCAGCCGCTCCTTCACGCCTCATTATTATTTTGAGATGTAGTTCCGCTTCATCTCCGAGCATCGGTAGCATTGCCTCCACTTCATTGATTATGGTAATATATGTATATCTGTCATTAAGCTTCGAATATTAATACGTCAGTTATTCATTTGAGTCTGCAATTTTTTTATCATTACATTTTTGTACGTATTGGTTTGCAAACTTGTTTTCGGTAAATATTTGTATCTTTTAAAACGGTTATGTTGTGGGTGCCATAATTTGTTGTCACTTTTCAATATATATAAACTATAGAATGGTTACGCTTAAGTTTTGTACATGTTTAAGAAATATGAGTGTTTATACATAACTGTTCACAAAATACATATTCTAGTTTTATATATACACATTTCGGTGGGTTTAAAATGTTATTTAAGTGCAAACTGCTTATATATGAGGATATAAATATATTATATGTAGTTGTCTAAATATATGATATAGGTTACTATATGCTTTGTATATATTATTACAGAAAGTATATGCATAATTGTTATATACGATTTACTTTTAAAGTGTATATATGTAAGTATATAATATTGCTGTTGGTTATCTTGATCTTTAAATATGTAGAGATATATGTATATATATATATATAGGTGTTGCATGTAATATATTTACAGATTTTACAATTTGCATATATCTTAGTGTATGTGGTTGTATTGGTTTACATGAGTTCTGTTTTTGGTATATAAGAAATATAGTCGACGGTATGATGTATTTCATTATTATTTTATTTATATAATATTCGATGTATATATATTTGTCTAGGTTTATATATGCGTGGGTATGAGGCATGTTGTTATACATAAATATGTTAATACAGTATATGTAAACAGTGTTTTATATATATTAAATATGTATTCTAAGTTGATATATTGTTGTAGAATACATATATGTTCTGAGTCATATATTCTAACAGTTATATAAATATACATGTTTAACTTTAATAAATAAATTTTTATTTAAAACTATGATTTTTTTTACCCACGTATATATTTAATTTATTACGTGTTCGAAATTAGAATACGATTTTGTATATATATATGTGTATATTTTTTTTTATCTATATCAGTTCACTTGGGAAAATTATCATCATCGTTCCTATTCTGATTTTTTCCGTCTATTCCTTGTTATCAGCTTCGATCATCGAATGCGTGCTTAGATTTGTAACTCAATTTCAGTATCTGTATTAGTGTGTGTATCCGTGTCATCTCCTATTCTCTCTAGCCTCGAAAGGTGAGCAATCACTCACGATTAATATTCTTTTATTTATTGAATTTGATTTCAATTGAAACGACAAATTGAAATATGCTGCTGTTAGTTAATTTCATTGTTATATATGTTATTACCTGTATCTGTTCACCTATGACATCTGACACCATTATCTGTTAATTATTTATGCGATGATATTACAGTTTAGCTGATAATTGATTGATTGTTGATGTTTATATTGGACGTTAAATTGTTAATGTTAAAGTGTTAAATAGTATGCAATTGAATTTGTTATAGAATAGTTAAATGTTAAATTTGATTAGTTAAATTTGTAAAATATGACTCCTTAAATGTTTAATTATTTACCACGTAGAAAAATGGTTAATTATCCTTGAACCATTTGAATTTATGAAATCGAATAATAAATGTCAAGTGAAGAACCGTATAAATAATAGTGTAATAATCTTTAATCTACATGAAATGATAGTATAGATTCTAGGAATAATTATATTAATTTGCACAAACAACAATGTGAATTAATACGATTATTTCGGGATTATTTGAATTAATTATTGGATTGTTATTGATGGTTGCTATTGCTTGTTTATTTACTTTGACACCATCCTAGTTATCACACTGCAAGTTCCCTTTGCTATGCTTTGATTTTTGAATTGAATTGGAATCGGGTTGAAATGATAAATACCCAAATAAAATTTTGACTTAGGATAGAGAATTAAATAAAATCCGATTGGACAACGATTTGATTTAAAATTTAAATAAAGATTTATTTGAATAAATAATAAGGTTTTGTGATAAAGTTGGAATTTGAAATTTTATGAAAGGAAAATGTTAGTATTTAATAATCTGAACGAAATATTAATAAAGTAATTGATGAAAGAACGTTGTTTAATTAAAGTGATGATTGAATCAAGTTTTGAAATTATTTAATAATTAAGTTTGAAATTATTTAATAATTAAGTTTGGAATTATTTAATAATTAAGATTGGAATTATTTAATAATTAGTTTTTGGAATCTATTTAATAATTAAAATTTGAAATTATTAATTAAGTTTTGAAATTATTTAATAATTAAATAAAATCGAATTATTTGATAATTAAATAAAAATTTGAATTCTTTGTTAAGAAAAATTTAAACATTTGAATAAGTGAATTTGGACTTCGTAAATAATTGAAATTGAGATTCTTTATTAAGTTTGGAAAATTATTGAAATAAGTAAATAAGTGAAATTGAATTTCTTTAACAAGAAATAAAATGTGATTTATTGAAATAAATGTAAGACTTGTGATTTTAAAGAATTTGATTTGACGAATTTAATTTAATGAAATTGTAGGTTTTGATATAATTGAACTTAAGTAATTGATTTAATAAATTGGAAGTTAAATAGAAATTGTTTTGAATGATAAATTTAACTCAACGAATATTGAATGAAGTCGATGAATGAATTTAAATTGATTTGAATGTTAAATTAAATTCATTTAAATAATTAAGGAATGAAATTTATATTCGAACTTGAACCAATATTTGAATTGTTTAAATAAATATTGAAATTGAATTATAAGATTTTGAAATGGTAATTTGGAAGTTTTGAAATGTAAATTTTGGCAATTGACTTAGAAAGATAAATGAAATGTTGGTTTACGAATTGAAATTGAAATTGAATTTGATTTGGTTTGGAATTAATTAAACGACCAATCGGTGTAATAATTACAAAAGTTATTAAAGAAACCGGAATCGGTTATGGACATACTCTCTGTCTAAACCAAAAACCACTTTAATAACTATACACGGAGTGTGATCCAGAATGAAGTGGTTGGAATGATGTACGCGATGACTGAAGAAAGAGAACGATAATGGATAGCCTTGACACTTGGGTCAAATTGGAAATGACTAAAACAGGAGCCGTGCCGGGCCAAATGGGGTTAGCCACCTCGAGCGAACACACTTCTTCGTAAACTACTCATTATTTGTTATTGATTGGTGCACCCACGTACTATTGGAAGTGTTGTTTCGCGGTGTTGCGATCATTGCGGCGATGCGTTTTCACTAGTCCGGATCAGGAAAACGGTAGTTTCACTACCTTGGGTATTGCCTCATGTGCCTTGTCATACTTGTATCCCTACATACGCGACCACTACGAATTTTTTGTGTGTTATACCTATGGAGTACTCCCTGATATCCCACTAGTTTACGGTGGAGTTTACAGTGCTGTATAGATTATGACATTTATATAAAATGTGTTAAGGGGGATAATGGTAACGCCTTAACACTATTTTGATATTTTATATTACTAATATACATTATCTATTTAGCGTACATTACTTCATTGTAGATAGTTTGATGGATGCTTAGAGGATGGTGATTCCTACGTCCTTTGAGTTACTTGTATTTCAGTTGTTATTTCACTTGAGTTGGATTTATTGATATGAGAATGTTAATCCTGACTCGAGTGTTTTGTGTTTTGCTTTACGATCGGGTCAGACTGAGAGGTTTAGCTTTTGAGACTCACCTTGGAGCTTCGCTTGGAGATCCGGCTATCTACCCAGCTTTCAGATATTCAGTTGATTTCAATGATGTATTCTGATATTGTATTTGACTTTTGTATTCGAGACATCTGTTGTACCTTATTTAACTCTATTATATATATAGTAGCTTCATGAACTACTATCTCTTTTACTTCCGCTGCATATTATCACTCCGCATCTGTGATTCTGTGATTATTTATTTACTGTATACCTGAGTTTTGCCAAAATTTAAATTAACAATTCGGTATTTTTTATTATTCAAGCCCGACATGTGCGGATGCGAATAGTCAAAAATAGCGGGTCGTTACAATTCTAAGTTCAGAACCTTTTATAAAGCAAAGTTATTCAATCCCACATAGCTCTTCATGCAGCGTGATTGATTTAGGAAATTTTTTGATTCTTATATGAGATGGACTTTATATAAGTATAATGTGATTTTGAAGACTGTTGATTTTGGATGGTATTTGATTTGAAGAAATAAATCTTATATACAAGTGAATTTATATAATAATGATTTGATATATTCGAGAATTTTGATTTTGGAAAGTACTCTATTTGAAAATGAAATCTTATATATAATAGAATATATATAAGTGTGATACTTGAAGTTATGATTTTGAAAGGGTACTATATATGGTATGATATATTTTGAAGTAAATGATATGGGAAGTACCTTCCATCGGAAATCGCAATCCTACTCGGTAGGGATGCCTTGGAACTCCGCGCAGGGTGTCCATTGAAAATCGAGGTCCTACTCAGTAGGAACATGTATTGGAACCCCCTTAGTGGGTCATATATTATACTCATTTGATATTATTGAATAGCATAAATCCAGGGGCGTGATGCCTCCAACTACAAGTGATTTCGCTGGGATAGCGGCGTAACCATTGCATGGTTGCAATCTATTGATGCATAGCGTAAATCGAGGGGGGGATGCCTAGAGCTACAAATGATTCTGCTAGTAACCATTCCGTAGCTGCGATCTATGAACCATGATGTAAGTCGAGGGGCTAGATGCCTATAGTTACAAGTGATTCCGCTGGAATAGCGGTGTAACCATTGCGTAACTGCGATTCATGGGGGAATGCGCATTCCATATCTATTTTTAAATGTTTTAAGTATTTTCACTAGGTGTTGAAATAGATCTACTGAGTTCTTGGAGAATTCTAGCCTTGCGCCTGATCAACACATTACTAGAGTCTGCAAGAATGAGGATAAACTTGCTAAAACATTGATTTATAAAAGTATTTTGATAAAGTATTATATAAAGGATATTTTGGTCATTTTTTCTTTTGCCTTTTCTTTTCTAAATACTTTTAAAATGTTTAAAATAATGTTTATTTATGTATAACATGGTTTAATAGATAAATATGAGTATTGTAAATATTATGAGAAGTTATTAATTAAATAGTTTTATTTAAAGTTAATGATTATTGATTTATAAGTAATCTTTAAAAAGTATTCTAAGATCTAAAACTTATAACTTTTTTAAAATTTTCAATAAATCCTTTTAAATATAAGTAATGATGTAAATAATTATTTTCAAATAGTTTACATATATTTATAAAGATGTTATTTTAGATTTTTAAAAATGGTATTTATAAATGAAGCAAGGAATTTTACGGATGAACTTTTGTAAAGTATTAAAGATGATTGATTTGCAAATGAAGTTTTCAAATGAATATTTCAAGTAAAATTTATGTAAATTTCTTTGAATGTATAATTTAAAGATATTATATCAATGGACTATATAAATAAGAAAATAAATGATTTGGGAAATTTATTTTAGTAATATGCTTGAAAAATAAATTGAAATTGCTTAGTATGTTTTGAAATATTTACTTGATTTCGAAGTATTAATACTTGTATGTGATATGTTTGTTTGACAGGAAGCGAAATTTTACAAATATTGATTGCAAAATAGAACTATAAATAAAATGAATTTAATTGGAAATTTGAGAACTTAATTCTGGGTTGAAATTTGTTTTCAAGGGATTTTTGGAATATAATACTTAGTATTATTTGGAAGTATTTTGGATAAATTTTCTCAAATTTGATTTGAAAGAAATGTTTTAAAAGAATTTTTAAAAGGAAATAAGTTATGCACTCTCCTCTTCTGTCGTAGGAAAATAATTTGGTGATGAGTGCATGCATCATCGACGTTCGTTTTCGAGTTTCAAAGTGGAAAGACCGCTGTATTGGTTTTACTTCACATTAGTTTTGGTAAACAAATCCTGATTTTGTATTTTTAAATATGATTTGATATAAAATCTATGAGTACATGCGTGTGTGTGTGTATCTATACTATTTCAAATGATTTGAAATGAAACCGGCATTTAGTTCTTAAGTTTCTAGAAATTAGAGACTTCAATTACTGTACTGAAATGAAATATCAACTATTTTAATAATTTGGAACTTTAAACTGAGAAATGAGAAATAAGAAATTAGATGCTAATTGATTACTGAAATATATAATAAATTAGAATTTGTAACTTGTAAATCGAAAGATGTGTAATCATTGAACATTTTGTTAACTAAAATGAATAAGATTAACTTTAGTAACATTCAATTTTATTATAAAAAGACATATATATAACTTACCAAATGTTTAAAAATAGTAATGTTAAATAGGGAATGTAATAGAAAATTCTACAAGTAAAACTTAAGTAATAAAAGGGTTCAGATGGAACTATTTCTATAAATAAGAATTTTTAAGTACAAGAAATGTTATAAGCATAAGTTAATATTGTGAAATGTTTGTAGTTAAATTAAATAGTAAAAAGTAAATGCTATTTAGGTAAATGAGTATAATTCAAGAAAATGACTAAAAAGGATTCAGTGATGAAGATTAATATTAAATGGATATCAAACATTATAAGTAAATAATAAATGTGAAGTAAACTGCAATAAAATGTTTGTAATACTTAAATAATGAATTCATTGATCATTTTAAATATTGAATGGAAAATAATTTATGTAAGTAATTGAACGTGAATTCAATTGCAAGAAAACTTATATATCATTTTAAACTCGATTCATTGATGAATTCAGATATTGAATGTTAAATAATTTATGCAAGTACATGAAAAAAAGACATTGTATGAATGAATGAAAATGAATAAAAGGTAAATAATGATGTGAAAGGAAATTGATAAGATTAAATTTAAACGATATTTGAAATTATTTGTTGTTTTGGCTTATGGAATGGGTGGAAAAGATACTTCTAATTGTTTAAGGTTGTATGGAAAATCTACTAAGTAATCATGTAAGGCTGTTGAGCGTAAGGTGCACTTGGTAGCTTATTTATCACCTTAGATGATTAAAAGTTTCTGAACTAAACAAACCATTAGTCTTGTTTGCTATGGAGGTATGATGGATTACTTTGGTTGCATCCGATGGTTGTACTAATTTGGTTTGCATGTGACTATGGTTAAGTTGTGTTGTTTTATTTGTTATTAATTGAAACAACTTAAATATTACTCTTTTTACATAATTATTAACTTCTTTGGATTATATAAGTGAAGTACAGGTTTATGGAAGCAATGGCTGCTGCTTTTGGTTTCGTAAATAAAGCGTTGTTTGCCCAATAAATAGATACATTTTTGGATTAAGGTTTACAGCGTTATTATATTATTTTTCCATGGTTTGGGATATTTTATTTTTGAAACATGATATATGTATTGTAATTATTGATATTACTATTTTTTCGAACCTCTCGTAAATAGGAGACACTGCCAAAAAATTCATGAATTTAAGACTTAGAAATTTTTTGTGAAGGTGAAAATATTTTCGAACTTTAGTAAACTTGAATATGAAGATTTAAATGTTATTAATTAGTATATTTTATTTAAAATACTTAATTATGTAAAGTGATTGTCTATAAATTGAATACTTTGAATAAAATATATAAATTCTTTAATTCTTTCTTTCCCTTTTCGAGAATGAAAAGTTTTGAGTGGGGAAGAGTGTAGCGACCCGTATTTTTCCATAATTAAAAACTATTAAATTTAATAAGATTTCAACATATTAATATTTTAAGAAATTAAAATTTATGATTTATTAATAAGGAAATAATTCGAGTATGATCTAATGATGTTGTTTGAATGCTAATAATAACTAATTAATGTAATTTCTATCAATTGAAATAAAATTGTAAGTTAATTTGGTTATAATTGTTAATCATGAAATAAATTAAATGATGTATTTAATGGTGAAATTGTATGTAGTTGACTGAAATAGGTTAATATAGAATATAAAATCATTTTTGATAAGCAATTTATAACCCTTGGTTGTAACTAATAAGATAATGGATATAAATCATTATTATAAATGATTGTTTAAGCATCTTCTCATTAATTTATCCGTTTGAATATTAATGGGTAATTAATAGAACTAAATCAATTAAATGTTAGATTTAATGTTATAATTATATGTTGTTAATTGAAAATAGGTTTATTATGAATTAGGAAATCAATTTATCGGTACATAAGTTTATTGGGTATTGTTCATAAGCATAGACTTGGAATAATAATTGCTTTAATTATCATTTTTTTATTTTATCCGTTCAAATTAATTAAAAATCAATAAAATTAAATATAATTAAAATATTGCAAGTAATATGTTAAAGGATGATAACTATAGAATATTGATGTAATAAAATGTAAACCAATGTTAAATATATTCAAAAGATAATAGTTGATTCAATAATACGAGTGAATGCAAAATAAATAGATTTATTGGGATTTAAATTATAATTAATGTATTTATTGCAATTGTAGTTGAACTCTAAAAGTTGTACAAAACTTAATATTGAATTGACATGGAAATTTGTTTAAAGGATTATAAGTTTACTGGTAATCAAAAATGATAAAATTTGTTTGTTATAAAATGAATTTAAAAGGTGACTAACTTAATTTAATAACAATTTATTTAATTAATGTGAAAATAGTCATTTTGGCCACTGTCTCGGATTTCGACAAAACCAGTGATCTGTAATAGTGACTTATTATAGGATTTCAAGTTTTGTAGCGATCGAACTTGTCGTTTGATCGTACGGACTTGAAACGCGTAGAAATCAATTTAATGAATTCAATTTGAAAAAAGCTAATTTTAAAAGCTAACTTCTTCATACAATGGAATTATGACTTGAAGCTTGCTCCATTGAGTTTAAAAATATCGAAAACATCTATTTTGATATATGGAATGATCTACTTTTGTTCCGAAAACAGAATGGGCTTTTCGGGTCGTTATTGTCGTTTCGAACCAACTCAATATGTTCGTTCTTTCTTATCGGGCCTTATTTATATAAATAGACTTTGTTTCTCAAACCCTAGCAGCCATTAAGTTATTCTTTACGTACAAATCTGTCTGCCTATTCCTATCTCCTTCTTCATGAAGAAGCAAAATTCCAATTACAAAACCCTATTTCAATTTCAAATTCAAATCGAAAAACAAACTCTTCAAAACCATATCGAATTATATATATTTGCAAAGCTCTCGACGAGCGTAATTCACTGCACTAATTCATTTTTCAATTGGATGCTTCCTTTGACCAACAATCGAGGATGAACTTCGATAGTCGAAATTAGGCTTTCGCGATCCAATAGTGGATTTTCATCCGATCGATGATTGGGAGGTGGCGTTGGGAAGATGGAGGAGAGCAGGTCGTAGTGGTGATGTTCATTTATCGAGTTGGGGGTCAGAAATCGTCGGAATTGGGTGATGTAGACGGTGACAGGTGAGTTCGCTTGAGGCATCTTGAAGGGTTGTGCGACCCTAGGGTGAAGTGGCTCGTGGTTGGTGAGCCTCTAGCATCATCGGATCTTGGTGCGGCGGAACATTTATTCGACGATTTGAGCTTTGAGGCGGCGGTTGTAACCTGTAGTCACATGCATGAGGAACGGTGAGGCGTTTGGGTTTACATGTGTTTGTGGAACGTGATGACGTGGTATGATTTCTTATTTTTATTTATTTTAAATTTGAATTTGAATTTCAATTGTATGTTCTAACTTACATATAATTTTAATACGAGCTCGGATTCACACACAGTTTTCTCCGTTGCGATCGCATCAAAATTCTAGACATTTTGGAAATGGTTTGGCTACATTCTAAGACTGTTAAATTTTTGGACAATTTTGGATTTTAAATTGACGACCATTCAAATGTGAGTGTTCTAACCAACTCACGAATACTAAATTATCTTGTGTTAGTTAAATCAAATTTATGATGTGATTCAAAATTTATTTATTGCTGTTTTGGATTTTAAATTGTCATTTACGTTAAATTTGAATTTATATTGGATTGAATTGCCATTAAATTAATATTAAATATAAAGTACTAGTCAAAAACCTGGTAACGATGACCGATTAATTGTTGTGATTAATTGGCTGATTTGGACGTTGAATTTGTGATTAATGTTATTGGTTGATATTTTGGATGATTGGATGTTTATTTATATCTATATGTCTGTTATCCCTAAATGATACAAACCCGAACGATCTTATAGATTAGAGAAAATATTTATGGGTTGAAATGATAAACCCGAGCGGTTTTCATTGATTTGGAAATGTTGATTTTGATACTGGTTGAAGTGATATATATATATATATATATATATATATACACACACACACACACAATTTCTTAAATTTGAATTATTTATTGAGTTGAATTATTTGAAAGGTTCTGTTAATTTAAACTTCGAATTTATTCTAATTAAAATGATTAAGATTGGTATTTTGAATTATTTGAAATCTTTTAAATAATTACATCCACGTTGTACACTTGATAGGAGATGGAAATCCCGTAACATCTCTAAAGCCTTCTCTATTTTACTATTTTGATTTGGTTTACATAAGATCTTTTAGTTTTGACTCAAGTGTTTTTGTTTTTCATTATGCTCGGGTCAATTTGAGCTTTTAAGTATATTGAAGACTATTTTTTGGAGGAAGACAAAGATTCAATATATTATTACTATTTATTATAATTATTCCACTGCATCCTGTGTTCCACGCGTTATTTGTTTATTTTTGATGTATGTGTAAGTCTGATTTGAATTGTAATAAGTGTAAACAAATGTTATTTGTAAACAATTTCATGAACTGTTTATTTAATATTATATTTTTTCATTATGCTGCGAGGTTCTGTGTTTTTTTTTTCTTATTCACCCCAACAATAATCCTCCCTTTTGAATGGTTTGAGTTAGACATGTGTGGTTTATTGTCGATTTAAAACGCCCAAAAAGGTGGGCCGTTACACACAGATAACACAGTAGACCAATCAGTATTAGCATGCCAAACTGAAGTACTTTTCTATTATGTAAGCAAATCAAAGGATTATTGCGTTGTGAAATAAACCGGAATATTTTACTATTTGGAGGATCTTCCTCAATTTTAGATCGTGGAAGCACATTAAATAAATATTTAAAGTGACATGTCAATTGTTTGGTTGTTTTATGCACTCGCAAACAATAGCTTCCACACCTAGAATGACGCATAACCCAAGTAACTGGATTTGCATAGTGATCGTCATTTGTACCCAAATTTGCATTAGGTGGAATAACTTGTGCACATGGATGCTCTTGTTTCCATGAAGGTCCACCCATACTTGGGTTTATTGTACAAACAAGACAATAAAAATATTCAATAATTGTAGAATTTTCATATGAATTTTCTATAACAGAGGATAAATTTGGTGCATCATGTAACCATAGGAAACCATGAATATGTCCACTTTAATGATTTTTCCATTCAAAACGATACCAATAGTTCTTAACAGAAATTATGGCGTTTAAAAATCTTTTACAAAAGTTTTAACCCTTGCTTGGAAAACCCATGTAGCAACAAGTGGATTTTCATTTAGTAACTGTGCCGTTCTTTTTCTTTGTTCACTATAATTTAATTTTTTATATCCATTTTTTGATCAAGAAGTTGATAAAGTTCTAGCCATTGCAAATCTGCTGTACTTAATGTGAAAAATATAGTTGGAGCATCCTTTTGTTTAACCATAGCCGTAAGCTCTAGTAATCTTGCAGACCAGTTAGAATGACTTCTACGAATGCCTTTTGCATAGTAAGAAATGCATTGGGACAATTGCTTATCTCCCGATTTTAACATTTCATGGACACATTTAGAGATAAATTCCCATCATCTTGGTTTTTTTGTACGTAAATATTATCAATATCTAACGAACGCTACCTGGTAATTGAATTATAAGCAAATATCGAAATCGAGAATTTTTTTGCAAATCTTTGATCATGAAATTTCATTAAATATTGAAAATATTCTAGGGGTCTAATTTTTCTTGATCATGCTTGTCTTAAATCAACATTTCTTGATGGAAATAATGTTGGAAATGCCATCGAGATATATCCAAGAGTATTAAACTCATCAATAACAACAGATGAAATAGGCATCTGAACAACTATTTCATTTTTTTTCTTTGTTTTACAAAAAGGATAATAGATAGGCTTGGTCGTTCAATTGTATTGAAGCCGTGGTTGCATCTGATATCTCAAATTCACCAATGTCAGTTATTTCGCTTTTGAATTCTAGAGGTCCTAGAAAATCGTCATTGTAAATTTGAGTTTGCGAATTATCTTGAATATGAGGAAGATCTAAAGGTACACTGTCCTCTGGTAACTCATAGAGAGATATTTCATCAATGTGCACATTGGAATAAAATATATTATGAGATTTAAGCCAAAGTAGTGCTCGTCTTACATGTTAACATCTTACTCAAAACTCTTAACTTTCATTCATTCCACTTCTGTTGACAACTAATACTGCCAATAAATCATGTGGTCTACAAGGGAGAGGACGTGCTATTGCATCGATATCCTGAGGGAAATTAATAATATTTCCACTATATTTATATTGTTGTCCTTTAAAACGGTAAACTGACATAACTGGATGAATGTGTGCAATGAGGATTCGCTCCAAGTTAGTAAGGTGGGATAATTCAGGTGGAACAGTGTCGAGTTCCATTAGATTTTGAGAACTAAACTTGTAGGGAAGGTCATGTTGCGGTTTATCAGTACGACAATCAGAGCATGAACTTGACATAACAATTAAATTCGGAATAAATTGAGAAAAAGTCCGACAACTTATCCAATGAATCTTTTGGCATGAGCTTATATATCTATGAGCATTTGTAATTTTTGGAACTGAAGGTATTAACATTGGAGTATAAATGGATGAGGTGTTGATATTTGAGGATATCACATGAGCTGCTTTTTCTTTATGTCTTGCTACATCAACCTCTTTTCTATGTTGTTTTTGTTGATCAGTTTCTCTCAAACATCTAGCTCGTTGATTGGATAACCAATTTTCATTGTATTTAGCCATCATTTTGTCATATTTATGAAATATTGGTGAGTCTCTATTATAAAATAAGTATATTCAGTTAACAAATAACTCAAACAAAGTAGGAGTAATAACCTATTATTTGCAAATTATAAGTAAATGTAGCATTATATACCTTTGTAAGGTGCATGATAAGTCTAAAGGACAAAGTACATTAAATGTATCTTTTAAAACATCGTGCGGAGTTGAACTTTAAAGGATGAATAAAACAAAATTCTTGGATGCATCAAAAGGAATGAAATCTCCATACAAAGCATAAGAGAATGACAATGGATGTCTATAAGCATAGGTTCACGTAGTACATCATGTGGCATCTACACAAGTATACGATAATTGAAAATTTAAGTAAAAGGGTAATATGAGACATAAACTATCAAAGTATCGTTAAATATTTACACTATAGTATTATGTTTGTTTACTGTAAAAATTAAACATTAAAACGAAAAGACATGTATTTTGGAAAAAAATATAGTATGGAAGTTCAATTATGCCATTGACTCGCTTTGCATATTATCAACATAACCTGCTATTGATTGCTCATTATTAAGCAAAGGTGGTGCATTCAGATCAATACAATGCATATCAACTGTACATGTGAAGACAAATAATATTAATTCTAATAAATTTAAAAATATCACAACAACTTAGAATAAAAGTGATAACAATTACTGTTTAATGATATAGTATACAGTTGCACGTAACTGTTGAAATCTATGAAAAGTAGCTACGCCTCTTCCCCTACGTTCAAAAATGCATCCGATATTAGTACAGTTATAGTTACTAAAACTAAGGCTACAAAATAAATATGCAAAATAATTATTATTTTTACAAAAGAATAATAATGATATCTTAGAATCTAAGCTCCTTTTAGTTTATTGTTTTATTTTTGGGTCCCAATCAAAAAAAATGCAATGGCGTATTTATTTTTGGGGAATATTCAATGTTACAAAATGAAGTAAACATACAAAATAGAAAACAAATTTATTTTATTTTTCGTGTTTTGAAAAATAACAAAAACATGTAAAACAGTCCATCCCCTTTGCCATCCATCCATCATCGTAATGGCTAAGATTTTTAATTTTTCTTTTTCTCTCTGCTCTTATTTTGTAATGCATGTTGAAAATCTAAAATTCAAAACTCAAAATGAAACCAAACGGACCATTAACCTTTGCTACAGTTTGCGGATCGATGCGATAATAAGAACAAAGCTTATGCTAAACTGTTTCAAATATCAACAAAATCAAGCTCAAAAAATGAGGTATACTTTTGCATTTCTTAATTAACTCTTAATACACTTGCTTTGGAGATTACCCATCATAAGATCGAAGATGATCAAGATATCAAATGATCATTGATGTGCATTGTTGCCATGACTATGTTTGTTTTATAGGGAAAGCAGTGATGTTGCATATCTGTTGGATCTTGGGAATTATTTTTGTGGTGATGAGGGTTAGGCATATTCTTATATTCTCATAAAATCAGGTTATCACATGTTTGTGCATGTGAGAACATCTGGAGCGTGCTACATAAACAGTCCATTGTCCAAGTTGGATTTGAAATTGAATCAAGATGGCACTTGTCTTGTTATTAAGTAACAGATGGGCTTTTCACTATGCTGTTATAGGTTCCTTGTACCTAAGGACAGACGAAAATTAGATGTATATGTCCACAAACAAGATATCAACTTACATGTAATGCTGCTTTATGAAATGTAATGCTATCATGTTTGAGGAAATGATTTCATTCCTAATGCACAAAACCATGCTTATGTTATATGTTTTATCCATAAACAGTCATACTGAATGCATGTCATTCTGCATATGCACTCACATATAAACATAGTAATCCAAATTTAAATATTGCATTTGATATTATGAAAGTAATTCTATATTCTTTGATTCATGAAAATGGACTATAGTGAAATCATGTTCCTATACCAATGAAGTAACAAGAAATCATTCTTAATCCATGTTGCCTTTTTGATATATGAAAGTAATGCATATATCACTTTATAATCAATCTATTTGGAATTTTTAAAGCTTCTTCCATGTTACTAGATACTAAATAATTGTGAATGATGATACTATAAGTAAACTCGTCATGAATAGATCCCCAAAACAACACAAGTTTTCGAACAATATATGTATCATTAGTTATGTAGTTTATTTAAATCATATTACATCCTATGAAATTTATGTTGTAATTCTTAATAAAATAGAGAAATTATTTCCTAATTTTCAATTATAAGTTTAAAAGTTAAATTAAGAAAGTTGGTACCCGTAAGATCATATGAAGAAGGAAGCAACATAATTGTGCCAAATCTAAATAGTCATCCCTGCATGGTACCAAATCAAGTATGAAAATTGAATTTTAGATCAAGGGAGGCTCGAGAGGAGGAATGTGGTCGAACAAGCTCTGACTAAGGGGTAAAAGTCGAAGTGGATGCTGGATTAAGGTTTTATTTGGTTAATATCAGGACTATCTAACAAGGTCGCTTAGTTGATTAGGTTTAAGGAGAAATGAAGAGGAGTAATAATCGCAGATACGAAGAGTGTGTCTAAGCGGATGGGTGTCAAAGAAAATGTAAAAAGTGGGAGAGTGTTTTTGCGAGAAGATGGAACAGAGAAAACGGATGGGAAATTGTCAACTGGAGAGTATTAGGATAGTTGATTTGTTTTGCAAGGGTAGAGGAGATTACGTGCTCCAGTTGAATCGTGATTATGATAAAAGGAGAAAATGAAGGGGAGGAGGAGCATATGGGAAACAAAGAAACAAAAGCAGTGTTATTTGGGCTTCAAGTATTTTATTTTGGCGAGTGACAGTAAGCAAACTTCCCTAACGGTCGGTTTGATTAAATCACAAAAATGAACTGCAATTTATTTCGATTATAGTGATGCATAAAATCAAGGAAAACGTTAACAATTGCCTAGGACATAAATATCTTTCTTAACATGTAACCTTAGAGCACACATTATCAAATCTTAGAATCAAAACATGTTATTTTGAAAACTCCTTGTGTTCCTATCATCTAAAAGATCTAGAATTCCTAAGGCTTGAAATTTTATTTTCTATCGGTTTTGACTGGATTTGAACGATTCTGTACTTAATGCGTTTTTATAACCCTTGTTTGTACACCAACTATTGTTGGTTATAACACCGGTTAAAACCGGTGTAATATAATTTTGGTAGTAATTCTCAACCCATCAAATTAAAATGTTTTGGGGGGTTATAACTTTTTTCAGTTATACCCCCACTCAATATTACTAATTTTTACAAAACTAGATAATAAATATTGTTTGCAACCAAACTAGCCACAAACATCCAAGAATAAGCTTGTGTAGAGAAGTAAATGAATACAACTAAGTTTAAACAGAGGAACATGGAAAAATATTAAGCAAATCAAAGCAAAAACAAGAACAACAAGAAGTATAGTGGTTCGGCATCGATTGCCTATGTCCACTTTGAATGTTCTCTTTATTGATTCACTATAATCTTGATTACAGTAGCAAATATCAAGAAGTAAGAGAATACTGAAGAAATTTGATTACAATAAAAACTATGTAACCAGCAGCATATAGATCTTCGAAATGACCCCTTAGGCCTGTATTTATAGGTGAAGGCGACCACTAATCCCTCTGCAATTTCGGCTACAGGACCTCCTCATCCATATGGGCCCACCATAGGGGGAGCTAGGCCCAAATCTCAATGGAGAGGGATCGGTACCGATCCCTCCATTGGTTGATTTTAAGGCAGTGATCCCTATGGTAGCTTCTCCATGCTTAGATGTGATGGCTCTCCAAATTTCAGGTTGATTGGGTATATGGAGCTCGTGCTTTTGAATGATTTTGGATTTAGATCCTCTTTGAAAGCATTCCTACCGAACCCTTCCATATAGCTCCAAACTTCATATGCCAACCCCTATTACACACTTATCCCTTGTGTTACATAATGCCAACCCTTATGGTTCCATAGTGCATTGTCGATCCCTCCTACTCTATAAGACTATGCTGATCCCTCTTGTTCTAGGATATTATGCCGATCCATCTGAAGACCTGTCATGCCGAACTCTATTATAACTTAGTATCGAACATCCACCACCTGGGCAGGCGTCAGCTGATCCCTCTTACTCCATTACACTCTATCGATCCCTCTAACAACTATCTATGCCGAGCCAAGTACCATCAACTATACCGATCCCTCCATTACTTCAACCATGCTTATCTACTTGCATAACCAAACATACCATTCCCTAGTATTCTACCCTGACATGTCGATCCCTTGTCTATTTAAGGTAATTTCTATATTTATAACATGTTGCGTCACCTATCTATAAACTCCGTTCAATCCGGGCTTCATATAACTGTTCGAGCTCTACTTCTAGGTCCTATAGTTGTTGCTTCATAGCCATTCTTCTTGACAACAGACGAATCTGTCTTGTGCAATCAGTCTAATATTGTCGGGTCAAGACATCGGGAAACACTTACCGTCCAAAGTATGTATTGTGAGTAACATTATGTGCTTTGAATCGAGAAAAGCTGGAATTGCCGGAAAGAAGTCAATCCAACTTCCCAATTGACTGCTATTCCTTTATCGACTTTCAATAATATAAGTCCGACGTATTATTCTGTTAGCATATACAAATTCGATCATGCGGGACTTATAAGCCTTCTATTATCTGAACCAGTCTCGAGCTTGAAAAATTCAGGTTTGATTGCAATTCCTATTAATTTCAAAAGGTTGAAATTTTAAACTATTTCCATGCATGTTATATACATGTTTATGTTGTTGACTCCCAGACGTGTTCGAACATTAAAGGTCGTTGCCAATTTTTATAATATTCTGTATATTCACGCTTGCAGTCAAGCCTTTATGATAACGATTGTTATTCACTTTTAACTTGTCCATCGTTTCTTCTTTTTTATTTTTCATTATTTTTCTCTTTTTTTTTTCTTTTTTTGTGGAGGGATCGATATTCGACGTGTCGATCCATTGCTAGGGCCACGCGAATAGGGATTGACAAGTTCAATGCCGATCCCTCTTCCTCTTTGACTTGCTCAACCCTCTATGACCGGCTCCTTCTCATATCCTCGCGCATATATAAATAAACTTTCCTTCATCCCTTTCTTTACTTTTTATCACTTACTTAATTATATTTCATTTATCCCTCCGCACAAACCTCTCTACCGAACCCACACTCCCTAAGTCTTCAATCTCAAATCCAAACACAACTTCAACCCATCTTCCAAAGTTTCTCTTCTCCTCCTCTAGTCCAACAAACCTTCGAATACTCACCTTTAATTCAATTTGATATTCCATGTTTCCATATAGGTACCGATTTATCATAACTTCTTCACATAGGCATGTCTATAGTTGTTAATGAGTGTCGTGGCAAGTTTGACATCTTTTAGGTAGATGGCTGGATGGGTTACAGTAAGATATGAGGGAGAGAAGAAGAAGGAGGAGCATGAGGAGGAGGAAAAGAAGGGTTCGACTGATGGTTCATAATGGAGAAGGAGTTAGAAAGGAAATGAGGCTGGGTTTGGTAGAGGTAATGTTTTTTGGATGAGGGAAAGTTGAATTCTGGGATTGGAAAGGAGAAATTAGGATAAGGATCGGTATTTCTTAATTGTGGAGAGGGGTCAGTAGGAGAATTTAAAGAAAAGGATCAGTATTGGGTATGCTTAGGAAAAGGGTCTGTATAGGTTAGGGATCGCTTTGGCTTACTCTATAGGGATCGATAGAAAGTAGTGTAGATGAGGGATCGGTGTTGTTTGTTTTGGTGTAGTGATCGGTAGGAAACGGATCGGCATTTGAGTGAAGGGATCGGTATTCACACCAAAAACCAATCCAATCTAAGTCATTTGAACACTTAACATTGTATTGCCTTGCCTTAATATAAGATGACAATGGACAATGTGACTTGCATACTTGGACCGTCGAACTTAAGATTAAACAATCAAACTTCCAGATTTATCAATGTGGACTAAGTAATAAACTTGCTAATGAACTTAGATAACAATTTTCATAATCCAACATGCCAATAGTCAATCCCAGAGCTTTCGTTGCCGATCAACCTTCTTATCAATTGAGACGGTCGGTGATGACCATCTCTCTGGACAAAACTCCAAGTTTCGTCATTTTATCCTTTCTTTTTTGATTTCAAATTATTTATGTCTGTTTCACACTGCACTGCATTGCACTGCACTGCACTAGTTCACACTTGACATGGGGGGAACATGTTATTATTTCTAACCTCGATTGTCTAAGCTGATATAGATTCACATGAAGCTTCAATCAACATGTCTTCCACTTCGACAACGAGATACATCGATTTTGAAGTGAAGTCAAGTTCTACCACTATATCCGAAAGACCTTCTCCAAGCCATCATGCAGAATAGCCAGAAGCTTCTAATCTACAAATCAATCTCTTCTTCGATATTCCTGTCCTTACGACGGAAACCATCAGCCCTGCTCCTGATGCCATTTAGGGTGTCGTTCTCCTTGATAACCCTATTAATTCACAAGCTTTCCGAATCGGAGAAGCCGCTCTTCGTCGGTTGTGCTCAATCCACGGGTTTCGTTTGAGGATGTTTTAGTTTCTACGGGCAAGATAAACCTCACTTGCCACTAGTCGGATATACAACGTGCAACAAATTCATGTGCTGGGCTGGATGCATTCCACCTTTTAACTCCTTCATCTGGAGATGTTGAGATATCTTGGGATCACCCCTACACAGCTGAATCCCAACAGCTACGCTTTCATTCACAAGACTTTCCTACTATTCATGAATGTTCTGTTCCATCCGCTCACTCCCGAAGACATCATATTTATCTATCATTTCAAAAGGCGATAGGGAAGCCCTTCTTATGTCTTCCTCGAACCTTCACCGAATTGTCAAGTCTTGATGGGCGCCTGAAAACAAGCTTTCATTATTTAAATATGAATGGTTCTGCGTGTGACGTTCCCCCTGGATTCGTAAGAAGATGGTTAGAAGGACGTAAGTGTTACTTCCATTTTTCTCTCAATTTCACTGACTCAAGTCATAATTTCTCTTTAGAAATTTCAAGCATCCAAATTTCTTTCAGGTGTTCGTCCATGTCCTAAAGGCACAGAGTTCTCTAGAGTCATCACCGCCATCCACGCTATCCCCGTTGAGGACCAGGATATTAAAATCCTTGTAACCGATGGACTACTATCGTTATTCAAGCTGTTGGAAGACGACCGTATAATCAAAATTCTCGAAAGCAAGGCAATTCCAAAGATTGTTGTTGAATGAAGAGAGGAAAAAATTAACCCTGTCATGCCCCCCGCTAAGGGGACCTGGGAAGATACTGAAGAGAGGGAGATTAATGAATCCCAAGTTGATAAACCGAGAGATGATGATGCAGGCCTTGGAAAAGCATCGATAGTTTGTCCATCGCAAGTTGGGCAACAACAAACACCTCCAAAGAGAATAAAGAATTTGGTACACCGGCTACATAGAAGAAAGACTACATCAGACCCGGAGTTCATTATTACTCCTTTCAAAGAGGAATCGTCTTCTCAGCATTTGAAAAGCTCGATAAAAGGACTCTCCAACCTTCAAATTCCAGATGACATTATGTCCTATGCCTTTCCAAATATAAATATCGAAGGACTTAACTCCCCTACAAGGAGCAGTGAAGGCATCCAACCTTCTAATGAAGGGGAGAGCATAACCATGAGTAAAGCTACCATTACCGGTCCATTGGGGTAACACCAGAACACCCACAATCATTTGCACTCCAATACACACATGCTATTGGTTTCTCGTACAACAACTTCTAATGTGCTCTTATTTGGCCTTTATAGGTACAGTGTCTTAATCACGAGCCTTAGATTGCCTTCACAGCTCTTCTTCTTATCATCGACCAAGCCAGGATTCTAAGTCCACTCGACGTAGAGGTAAGGACGAAGGGCAAAACAAAGATTATCATTTAAGGGAGTCTTATTGCTCTTCCAAGCGAAAGTCTCAATCTCATACGTCTCATCAAGGAAAACATTCTAATCCTCTGGTTCAGAGTGGAGGAAAATCTTCTTATCGTAGCCCTTACGTCACAGCGCCTCATAATTAACATTCTGCCTCTTCAAGTTTAAGGCAGTCCGGCGAGCACTGATCTGGAAAGCCCCATTCGCCACTTCAGATCCACTCCCGTTGGCTACTGCTCCTGGCCCTTCTACAGCAGAAAAGTTGGTTAAACTTAAAGCCACTTTCCCGAAGATTTTCTTCCACGATCTCAAATTCCTTCCTTCTATTTATGTTATTCCTGGTCATGCCATGGAAAACTCCTTAGCATGTGTGAATGATGTATTCGTTTAGCATGAATCATTCATTCATTTGGTAGAGAAAATTTCCGAAGTTTTCATAGAGGTCAACACGAAATAGATCATCTCAAATGGGAGGCTATTCATGACAAAGATATAATCAAGCATCAGGATGTTAGGTTGCGTGAATTCAAAATCCAACTTGCCGAGTCTAAAAAGAATGCCAAGGAGACGGCAGAAAGGGTGAGCCGTCTGGAACTTCACACAAAAAAGAACTCGACACTGGATTGCAATGCAGTGGAACACTTGCCTTCAAAAGGACTCCTTGCAAAATAAGAAAGACACTTTAGCTCACCGCGTTGAGGAGGTCGAAGAATTGTTGAAAAAGGAGAGGAAGGAGAAGATTGAGGCATAGAAGGAATCGTAGAAATACCATGAAGAAGTTGTTGGGGAAAGGAGTTTGAAAACAAAACTTGACGAACAGTTTTCCAAAATTGAAGCTCTGAAAGAAGAAGCACGAGAAGAGGGCAGAAAAGAGATGCTTGAACAAGCCAACTCCAAGTTGGAGGCCGCCATTGAGTCTAGTAGGAACGAAATTAAGGACTTACTCGATCTGTTGATTATTGAATATAATGCGAAGGTCTTTCTTCACCATGACTTGAGTTTTCATAGTGAGGGTAATCTTGAATCGCTTGCCGAAGCCTGGGAATATATCGTTAAGATATAGAAAGAAGAGCTGGGAGAAGCCAAATTCGACGAAGAAGAACCAGTGAGAGAAGTTCTTCAAGGAAACGAGCCGTCGGATCTGGCCACCGCTAAACTTCAATTTTTCAAGGCTCCCACACCTACTAATGATGGAGAGGATATTGTGGAGTCTTCCAGAATTGATCCTAAGGGTTCCTCTCCAACCTAAGTAGCTGGGCCGTCAACCGCTCATGACATGGAGCCGATTCTCGGTTATGATCCGGATAAGCCTTGCTTTGGGCCACAAATTCTATCTCTCATCCTTGAAGGAGGCACTCCGGCGACTAGGAAAGTCAACCAGATGGTGGTATTATACTAAACTTATCCGTATTTGAAAATTTGTTGTTCTTCACGCGCAATGGATTTTAGCTAATATACGTGTTTTAACAAATTTTGCAGGTCATCCAGGCCTTGATCAGACTCCCAAGAACGGTGTTTCCACGGAGCAACAAGAGAAGATAGCCAACGACCTGGCCACTGTTGATATTCTGGCGCCCAATTCCCAAATCATCAGTGATCTTAACGAAGACAAACCTGAAGACCCGCTCCCCACTAATGACTAGGATGATGTAATGATCAATGGCGCTTTGGAGCATACCGCTAAAACCAGTATGAAGGAGAGGATCGAGGAGGAGGAAAAGTTGAAGCGAAAAGTTAAAGGTAATCCCGCTGAGGTAGAAGTCGATGATCTTGATCTTGTGCCATTGTAAGTTATTCCATCGGGCGGTTCAATTCCTGGTGAAATCCCTCCTTCTTCCACAAGCACTCCGACTAAGGGCGATAAAGGATCTTGAAAGAGCAATTTGATTGGTTCCACTCCTGAAAAATCCAAAAGGGAGAGAAAGTTGAAGAAGTAGTCATTACTTCATATCATTGTAAATAGATTGCATAATCATTTCTTTCCCTAGTCGTAGTTGTACAGGTATGAATCCTGATTTTTTAAATAACTTGTATTAGAATTTTGGAACTTGTGAATAAATTTTTTTTTGCTTTTGATTAAACATTGTGTGATTTTGATAGTTGAGCAATTACTTTCCTTTCAGTATGCTAATAATTCATTGGTTGCAAATTCTGTTAACAATTCAATATCTTCATCTCAAGGTCTCTTTTCAGTCGTTTCCTTAAGTCGTAAAGAACACTGAGCTGGAGCGAAGAGCTATTGTATTCAGCATTTAGTAGCCGCTATTCCTCCTATCAATTTTAGGTTAGAGTTTGTGGAATAGAGAATGGTCGAAATAAATTCATCTATTTATTTACATTTATACTCTAGTCTGCACTCTGGGGACTTAGAGTTATTTTGCAAGCAGTTAATTCATGCCCAATTTATGTTCATATTCCAGTCCACACTTTGGAGACTTAGAATTATTTTGCGAGTGGTTGATTCATACCCGTTTTGTGTTTATACCCCAGTCCACGCTCTAGGGAGTTAGATTCATCTCGTGCGCAGTCGGTTCACATCCAATTTATGTTTATAGCCCAATCCACACTCTGAGGACTTAGATTAAGCACAATGCGGTCGGTTCATGCCAAATCATGTTTATACTCTAATTCGCGCTCTGGAGACTTAGAGTTGTCTCGTGGGCAGTCAGTTCATGCTCAAATCATGTTTACACTCTAGTCCGCGCTCTAGGGACTTAGAGCTATCTCGTGGGGGGTCAGTTCATTCCCGAGTCACATTTATACTCCAGTCCGCACTATCGGGACTTAGAGTTGTCTCATGGGCGATCAATCACACTTGTTCGATGTTTATACTCCACTCCACTCTTTGGAGACCAGAATTAGTCGATGGGTGGTCAGTCACATCTGTTTGATGTTTATACTCCAATCTATGCTCTGGGGACAAGAGTTAGTCGATGGGTGGTCAATCACACCCGATTTGATGTCCATAATTCTTTTGGTCACCTCTATTTCGTTTCAGTCCCACATTCTGAGAAGGAAATTTTCCAATCTCCAGATTGCCGGCGATATTTGTTCCTTATTGCATGTCACATCCTTTAAATCATTTACGGGAACTGTTAATCGAGCAAATTAATGGAGCTCGTCTTGTTTGATCCCATCGGGGATAAGTATGATTGATCGATTTCAAACTTTGGAAACCTGTTCACACATATTGATATCAATCAATTTTGTTATGTACTTAGCATATAATGCGATAAGAATCATATATGCAAAGGGAGTTTGAGAGTTTATTCACCAAATGGAAATGAACAACTTAATCTGTCTTATTACATATTCGAAAAGTCAAATGCTAAAGCAAATACTGAAAGTAAATAGAACTGAAATGTAAAGGAAATATTCTAAATGAAATAGCATCGTAAATGCTTGCTATTCCACGCTCTTGTAAGTGTAATGCCATCGACAGTCGCTAGCTTGAAAGTTCCTTCTCCAAGCCTCTATTCAATGACATACGGTCCCTTCCATGTCAGATTCATGTGTGATAGGGTTGGAAAAAACCTATTTCATGATGATATCGCTAACTTCGAAAGTTCTCGATCACACTTTAGTGTTGTAATATCGGGAGACTCGATGTTGGTATGCAGCTGCTCTCAAATCGGCTTCTTCATGCTTCTTATCTATAAAGTCCGAAGATTCCAAAAGATGGTCTTTTCGTTTTGGGGTCGTAGTAAGTCACTCGTGAGAAGAGACTTTGAGTTTTACCAAAATAATGGCTTCGGATCCGTAAGTAAGAGCGAATGGAGTATGGCCAATCGCAGATTTATGAGTGGTTCTGTATGCCTAAATTGCCGTAAGAAGTTCATCCACCCACTTGCCTCTAGACTTTTCCAGACACTTCTTTAAAATGGACTTAATAATTTTATTCCCAGCTTCAACTTGTCCATTCGCCTAAGGGTGAGTGACTGCTGCAAACCTCTTTTCAATACGATATCTCGGACAAAATTCTTTAAATTCAGCACTGTCGAACTGAGACTCATTATCTATTATAATAGTCCATGGAAGAATAAAGCGACATATGATGTTCCTAACAACAAAATTGATTGCTTTCTTGGTTATGATGGTAGCTAACAGTTCGCCTTGACCTATTTGATGATGTAATCAACCATGACAATAGCGTACTTCACACCACCTTTAGAGATTGGTAAAGAGACGATGATATCAATACCCCACATAGCGAATGGTCATGGGCTAACCATCTGCGTAATTTCTATTGGCGGAGATCTTGGGACTTTCGAATATATCTGGCATTTGTCATATTTCCTTACATAGTCGACAGCATCCCAGTTTACGGTTGGCCAATAATATTCATAACAAAGTATATTCTTTGCCAAAGTATGCCCCCAGTATGACGCCGCATTCTCTCTCATGAACTTCTTTCAGAACATGCTTTACCTCGTCATGAGTGATAAACCGGAGTAGGGGAACTGAAAAACCTTTCTATACATAGTTCCTTGTTGCATAATATACCGCGAAGCTTTACGAAGGACTTGTCCTTTTCATTTCTCCTTTCGGGCAAGATTCCATGCAATAAGTCATCTATTAATGGAGTCATCCATGATTCACTTTTGGATTTTTTTTTCCGGTACTTGATCGACTTCCATCATATTTATACTTGGGGTATGTAATATCTCGACCAAAACCAAGCCCATTTGTTTTGCATCGATACTAGTGAACTTTGCCAATGAATTAGCCTCTCTGTTTTCCTCGCATGGGATATGTGAAATGTCATAGTATTCAAGTCTTTCCAGCAACTCCTGAACTTGGGTAAGATACGGGGCAAGTCATTGTCCCTTAACCTGATAGTTTCCTCTAACTTGATACACCACAAGCTGCGAATCACAAAAGATTTCAAGAGATTTCACTCCATGTTCTCTAGCAAGTTTAAGTCCAGCAATCAATGCTTCATACTTGGCATCGTTGTTTATGGCAGGAAAATCAAGCTTCAATGCATAGAAAATCGACCAGTTTTCAGGGGTCATAAGTATAATGCCAGCTCCGGAACAGTGATCGTTAGATGCTCCATCAATGTACAATTTCTATCTTACAGTTGGGATTTCACTACCTTCTGGAAGATCGTCTTGCATGGTAAATTCAGCTATAAAGTCTGCCAACGCTTGACCTTGGATAGCTCTTCGAGGAAGATGTGTAATGTCAAACTGGATGAGCTTGATGTTCGATCTAAGCAACTAAAAAATGTCTCAGACTGCTATAGGACCTGTCATGGCTGGTCGGTGTAAATGTTGATCGGATGTGCCTGGAAGTACGGACGAAGTTTCCATGATGCAATTAGCAAGTAGTACGCCAATTTATCTATCTTCGAATAATTCTTTTCTGCACCTATTAATCGCTTACTGATGTAATACACTGGCCTTTGAATCCTGATTCTCCTCACGAGTCAAGGTGGCACTTATAGCAAGCATCGACACAGCCAAATAAATGTACAACTCCTCGTGATTTACCAACTTTAACAAGACATGAGGTCTCTCCAAATGATTCACCACAGCTCGAAATGTGTCTTCGCAATCCTACGTCCATTCAACATTTCTCCTTGCCTTCCTAATCAAATCAAAAAAAGAAATGCATGTGTTAGTTACTCTAGAGATAAGTTGACTTAAGGCAGCAACCTTCCCATTGAGAATTTGCACTTGCTTAATGGTTCTTGGTGCATGAATATCTTGAATAGCCTAAATCTTCTCTGGATTAGCTTCAATTCCTCGAACATTGATAATAAAGCATAAGAACTTTCCTGATGCAACACCAAATGAACATTTCAAAGGATCCATTTTCATTTAGTACTAACGGTGGATGTCGAACATCTCTACCAAATCTCAAATGTGGTCATTTGATCATCGTGAGTTCACAAGCATATCATCCACATAAACTTCCATTATTCTCCCAATCTAATCTTTAAACATCCGGTTAACCAAGCGTTGATAGTTTGCTCCAGCATTCTTCAATCCAGATGGCATCACCACGTAATAGTACAACTCAACATTTTTAAAAAAGATGGTATGTACCTGAGATGCATCAGGATTTGGTTATACCCCGAGCGCGAATCCATAAAAGACAACAGTTCATGTCCCGCAGTCAAATCAACTTGCTGATCAATCCTTGTAAGGGGAAAACTATCCTTAGGACACGCCATATTCAAATCTGAATGGTCGATGCATGTTCTCCATTTCCTATTTTCCTTCTTCATCGGTACGTGATTAGATATCCATTCAGGATAGAGGTCATCGTGGATAAACCCATTGACTTTCAGTTTATCCACCTTCTCTTTAAGAGCGATGGATCTCTCCGGATCCATGCCTCGTCTTTTTTGTTTCACCAGAACGTACTTCAGACAAATGTTTAATGCATGGCTCGAATGGAAGGCGATATCCCATACATGTCAGAATGAGTCCAAACAAATACATCTAGATTCGCTTGGAGAAAATCGGCAAATTCTCTCATCATTAAAGGGATAAGCTACGATCCAATCTTCAAGACCCGCGATGGGTCATCGTGGCCGATTGTTATATCAATCGTGAACTTAGGGGAGTAGCCTTGGCCTCTTTGGGCTCCTCTTCATCATCCCTTGGATTTATATCTCCATAGAACCGACTATGGCACCCAAGCTAAGGCTCAGGCACCATTTGTTAATTTTCAGTAACTTGGATACAGACAGATTTTTCCACACCCTTTTCTTCTCCTTTCGTTGAGCTTTCCTCAACTCAGCAACATAACAGGCACGTCCAGTCGCCTAATCACCATGAATAAATCCTACGCCGTTATTAGTTTGAAACTTTAATGTTAAACACCATGGGGCAAGAGCTGTCCGTAATTCAGCCAGGGCTGGTCGACCCAGAAAAGCATTGTACGGTGAGTCAACATCCAAAACAATGAACAGTAGGATCCGCACTCTTCTACATTCACCTTCCCTTAATTCAATAGGCAACTCCACATAGCCAACATCCTCAGTCGCAACACCGTTGAAACCATGTGTACGAGCTTTAGATTGTTTCAAGTCTTTAGCCTCCATTTTCATCTGGTCATACACCTTCTTGAAAATAATGTTTATTGAACTTCCACAATCATTTAGAATCCTTCTAACCAAAGTAGGGCCAATCATGGTAGAAATGACCATTGGGTCAATTGTAGGTGCCTCTACTTTATCTGTATCCGTACTTCTAAACACCTTATCATCAATCATCGTGCATTGCTGCTTGGCCAGATCTTCGTCCTTCATGTTTGAACAATACTCAAAGTCTACATGCCTTATTGCACTAGCACAAAGCTCCATTTCTTTCCAACTCCTGTTCATAGGGTGCAATCTCCAACTATTGTGTTTATCACTAGTCTCCCACTGATCTGTGTAGGCTCCTTAGCCCTACACAAAGATTGTCCTCCATTAGGGTCAGATGTCTCATGTCCGACATCCTCTGGAGTTCTCACAAACTACTGCAATTTCTTTTTCTGAATCAACTTTACGATAGCGTCCTGGAGATGCCTGCACTCATCCATATTGTGCCTGTAACACTCTTAAAACTGGCAGTACTTCCCAGTCTGTTTCTGTGTCTCTGTCGACTTCTTCGGATGCGGCTTCTTGTATTGAAAAATATTACAAGTGTAGAGAGATAAATATTCTCCAGAGATTGGTTTAGAGGTGTGTAGTTGTCATACATGGGAATCCTAAGTCTTGGTCTCCCAGGCTCCCTCTTTCGGTCTAGATTCCTATCCTCATTTCTCTTTTGTTGATTCGTCTTATTCTGAGCATTAACTTGGACTTTCCCGGAACTATCATCGGACTGCTTTATTGCAATGTTACTTTGTACTGCTTCTCCTTTTGGTCCCATGGCATTGTTTTTCCTAGAGGACCTGGCCTCCTTCTTCCTCAGAAATTGAGCTGCCTTCGAGTGGAAGCGCTCCAAAATAGCCTACGGTTTTCCAGCTAGCCAATCACCAAACTTAGATTTCAATTCAATCCCTCTTATCACTGCCGTAAGTATAGCATGATCATTTGGGTTACCAACTTCTATAGCGGCGATATGAAATCTTTCCAGATAGTCCTTCAATGATTCTCCCGAAGCCTGGATTATGCTGGAAAGTGACATCATGTCTTTAGGACGAGTAGTGTGGATCTAGAATTGCTCCACAAACTTAGTTGCCAGTTCATCGAACCTTGAATCGATCGTGGGGGAAGTCTTATAAACCACATCGTCGTTATTCCAGAGAGGGTTATATGAAAACATCTACATTTGTTCGCATCATTGGCTCTTGCTGAATCCATCAACCATTCATATCTCATAATGTGCTGCCTAGGGTTGGTCTTTCCCTTATAGGCAGGAATTGACGACATGTTGAACCTTTTTGGATATTTCGCACGCAAAACATTGTCAATAAATAGGGCGTGGCTCCTCTAAATTTCCCAATCATCATTTTTCAAACCTTGATTCCCTCTCACCAACTGTCTGACCATCACCAATAAGTTCGGTGTTTGGATAGGTGGTGCCAAGTGGTGGTCGCGCTCCCTTTCACATGAATGGTCTGGTCGATGCCTATGGGACGTTTCATGCCCTCTTGGTCCACCATCCTCTTCATTTTCATCTTGAGCATTCATCTCGTCGTTACGGTCCTAGCTCAACAAAAAGGCAAGTCCTTCGGTTCCAGGTTCGAGTGATGGTTCACCAGTCAGAGATCGACGAAAAGCATTCTAGTGCGGTACTTGATCAGTATTTAAACAAGCTTCAACATCCAAGCTTCCAGAAATAGCTCTAGCTCGATTTTCCAAGTGCAACTGGGAATCCCTCGTTTGGCGAAGGGATCAGTATCGAACCCTGGGGATGGATCGACACCGATTCATCTGGGCAGACCATATTGGTCTGCAAAGCGATGCTCTGATGTTTTTTCTTGTTCCCCTTCGACCCGGCGATGCCTACGCCCGTGGTATTCATCTGATGACGTGGAACTCTCTGGGTCGAGTAAGAAGTGGGATCCCTTCTAGCGCTCTGACACTGTTGCTGAGCAATCTGGTTCGTTAGTTGTCATTAGTCTGAATTTGCTCATTCATCTGTCTACAGCTTTCCATCAACTCCCTTATCAGGTTATTAAATTCAGCTTTAGTTATATAATTAGCAGGGTTCTAGACTTCGGTAGGCTTCACGTTCAAATTTGCATGTTGGTTGCTTGGTGCTCCTTGTTGAATGCTAGCAGTTTCATTCACATCCACATTCTAAGAAGTTGATCTGGTATGTCTCACGATTATGGATTTCCTTGCTTAGATTCTTGTAAATCTGAGTAGTATCTATAGGATTTTGAAGATGTCTATGGATCTCCTTCGGGGGATTTTCTCAATCCAGTAGTAGTAAAAGGGGATCCTAACGTGTTGAGAATCAGTCTCTCAGTGAAAGCACCAAAATGTCTGCAACCAAATTGGCCACAAACACCCAATAATAAGTTTGTGTGGAGAAGTAAATAAAGAAAACTAAATTTAAACAGAGGAATATGACAAAATAGTGAGTAAATCAAAATAAAAAACAAGAACAACATGATTTATAGTGGTTCGGCTTCGATTTCCTATGTCCACTTTGAATATTCTTTTTATTAATTCACTGTAACCTTGATTACAGTAGCAAACAACAAGAAGTAAGAGAATAATGAAGAAAGTTGATTGAAATAAAAGAGCTATGTAACCAGCAGCATAAAGATCTTTAGAATGAGCCCGTAGGCCAGTATTTATAGGTGAAGATGACCAACAATCTCTCTGAACTTCGGTTACAGGACCTCCTTATCCATATGGGCCTACCATAGGGGGCGCTAGGCCTAAATCTCAATGGAGAGGGATCAGTAGGGATCCCTCCATTGGTTGATTTTGGGGGGCGATGCCTATGGTAGCTTCTTCATGCTTAGATATGAGCTCTCCAAATTTCATGTTGATTAGGTATATGGAGCTCGTGCTTTTGAATGATTTTGGATTCAGATCCTCTTTGAAAGCCTTCCCGTCGAACCCTTCCATATAGCTCCAGACTTTAGATGCCGACCCTTATTACACGCTTATCCCTTGTGTTACGTAACGCCGACCCCTATGGCTCCATAGTGCATTGTCAATCCCTCCTACTCTATAAGACTATGTCGATCCCTCATGTTTCAAAAAATTATGTCGATCCATCTGAAGTCCTGTCATGTTGATCCCTATTATAACTTAACATACCAATCCCTCTAACAACGGTCTATGCCGAGCCAAGGACCATCAACTATTCCAATCCCTCCATTACTTCAACCATGCTTATCCACTCGAATAATCAAACATACAGATCCCAAGTATTCTACCCTGATATGCCGATCCCTTTTCTATGTAGGTAATTTCCATATTTCTAACATGCTGCATCGCCTATCTATCAATTCAGTTCAATCCTAGCTTCATACAATTGTTCGAGCTCTATTTCGGGTCCTATAGCCATTGCTTCATGGCCATCTTTCTTAACAACAGACAAATCTGTCTTGGGCAATCAGTCCAATATAGCTGAGTCCGGACATCGGGCAACAAATATAAAAAATATATAATGTTAATTTAATAGAAAACACTCAAAACCGATGTATGTTAAACTTTCAAGCACGTATTAAAACAACACTTCATGTAAATCAATCAAAACTTTTATGATCATTGATGGTCAAAATCGACGCTCTCAAAACCTTTCATAACTTGTACCACAAAACTCTCAAACAGAGCCTAAGGCTCATTTCAGAGGACTTGAATTAGGTTTCCATAAAAGTAAGTCCTTTGAGAAAATTTTTAATTATTCCCCATTGGCATTAAATGTATCATTCTCTACATCATAAATCTCCCATTTGTCTAAAAAAACATTTCAATAAACCCAAATGAACTTTAAATTATGAAATTTGTTATGTACTTGTGTTTGATTATGGAAATTGCTAAAGGAAGAATTAATTTGGACAAGGAGAATGTAAAGGGGTATTTTCTTTAACTAAAATGTTTTGTGAAGAGGGGAACTAAGCAATAGATTCTTCTCTTGTAAAACCAAACTAAAACTAAAAATTTGACTTTTTATAATCAACTTTCTCAATCATTATTTTCCATGCCTAAACTTTTTGTCTCTTTTTCCATTAACCCTAAAACCTTAATTTCTTAATTAGACAATATTTTTCATATTTGAAGAAAATGAACGCAATGCATTTTAATCTCCATCTCAATATCTGTATTCCCGATCTCAATCTAAATCCTTAGCAAAACAAGATGGTATGAATATTGATTTTTCTTCTTCTTATATTCAATATTCAAATGAAGCCTTTGGAAGATATTTAGGATCTCATGTCTTGATCAAATTTGAAAGTAAGGTATGTAATTTTTTATCTAATTGAATTTTTTTGTCCAAACAAACTAATATAAATATATGTTTTTACACTGAAATGATACTAATGAAAAATAATGGTTCCAAATTAATTAAAGGGTAATATTGGAATATTTTGGAAAATAGAATTGTATAAGTTAAAAGTTTCCCATAATAAATTTTGACTTTTGTAAAAATTCGCCCTTAACTTTTTATCTTCTTAACCATATTGTTTCTCCCATTAACAATTCCCTTGATTATAACTTGTTGCCCATAGCGTGTCAAAAGTAACGATATAATATTATACATATTTTGAAGATGATGTGATTTTTGGATAAGGTGCACTAAAAAATTAGGTAAAAATGGTAAAATTCAAAAAAGGTTCATTTTATTCTTTATGCATTGAATCTTCTAACTTATTATTATGAATAGTATGCTTAACACTGAATCATATTTGATGTTTGATGCTTGAATATGATTTGAGTTTTAAGATACGTTATTATTAAGATGAATAACATTTGTTCGGATATGGTATTTATAAAAATTATTTCATATTAATTTTACTTAAAGTGTTGAATTGTATATATATATAATTTGTTTTGATTTGAATATGAAATTTTCAAATGAAAATTAAGTTCTTAATTTACGTTGTCATAAGAAATATAGTTAAATAATGCCGAGAATTTTAATACGAACCTAATTGTGCAATTTGGGCATAAATGAAGCTTATATCTAAAAGTTACAATGACTACAGATGAAAGTAATTAATAAAATGTAAGGGTCTAAATTATAATTTGCATATACATCTTTCCCTCTTCTTAAGGCCTCTGGACAAAAGTTCAGTCAACTACTACCATCGTCTCAGGCCACCACTCGTGTAATCGCCACCATCGATGAACTCATCTCGTCGACACTAGCCACCCCATGTCATCAGGTTGATACCCGATGCTTGCATTTGAAATCATAGATTATGATATGTCGTTGCATGTCGTGTCGCCTACCATGCCTGAACCTGACATCAACTCTATCACGACCACTCTAATGGTCGGTGATGGGATTGGTTTGCTCGTAACATGTGCAGTTGGTGATGTGCATATAGATGCATAGTGTATGCATAAGAATTTTTTATTTTATTATGAAATTAAATTTCTTAAACAAATTTATGTTTAAAATTAGTTGAATAAAATCAAATTTAATCTATTTTTCAAAAAAAGAACTAATTTAATGTTTTTTCGTCGATAATCCTGTCGGTCGATAACGCCTTGAACCATCTACTTTGTCGTTGAGAGAACCGTTCTCTTACTCGACGGTGTAGTTGCAAAGTTCACCATTAAGATATATTTCGTTTTGGAGAGCGAATAAACTTTTATGCATTAGAACGAGATAATTAGGTATATTTATTACATCAATATGCCATGTAAATTTTTTACCTAGATCCACTATTCCAGAAATGACCCATTTTAAGTGAGATCGTATCTCATTTAAATAATTAAATACATTTAATTAGTTCATACTCATACGTTTTTTCGGCCCGCCTTACATTAAAACCATTTCAAAAGTCCCAACTACCAAAATGTTATATATATATATATATATATATTATTTGTTACGTTTAGATTATTATACTGGCATAAAAAAAATGTAACAATTAAACGTTTTATAATTATTTTTAGACAATCTAATAATAAAAAAATATTAAATTAATTGATATAACGATTATATTGATTCCTCGACAATAATAATTTATAACTTTTATAAATTATTTTTGATCGAAAGATGAGAGTTAAGTTTGTGTGACTTCCAATCCCAAGTGAACCCCGTAATATTTAAATAATTTGAATATTAAAATCTGCATGGACTTTGCTAAAGCACAGTAGTGGACATGAGTTCAAATGCTTATGGATCATCTAGAAAATCTAATTTCTTATCTTTTAAAGTGATACTTTTAAGCAACAATGCATTTGCACAATTTCTCTTCTTACTCATTGTGTCACTTAGACATTTTGAGCTCAATCAATTTTCAAAATTCTAATAATACAAATATTTAATTACGAAGTCCAACATTAAAGTTTATGGTTCAATCCGATAAAATTTATCCATTAACCAGTTTGCTTTAGCCAAAGACCATAAGTTCCCATTGACTATTAATTATGGTGATATTCTATTTGAAGGAGATGCATTCTCTTTTGAACAGTATATCACTTCAAGTGGTTCAACTTTACCCAACTATGACCTTAACGCTATCATTGTTATCGTATGATTGACCATAATTAATGTCTAGTTTAGTCATTTATGATCCATGGTATCCTTAGGATAAAAGAATACTACACATCTTCACATGAGATCTTCTATATGACTTCTAATCTATAGAAGACTCTTAGTAAGTCGTTCTGTAATAGTTCCAAACAACTATACATACATAACCCCTTGGTGCTCCCAATTACGATGAGTAACTCATTGTCCATCACATGGAGAGCTTTACATATACAAGTCCCAATGAATATGTCAACATCCTATTTTCAACACATTTTGACTAGAAACATTTAAGTATCAGTATTTAATTTATATGATTCAATACCCATAGTTACCAAGACATTCGCACATACAATCAATTAAATACTTTTTCCATGAATTTTCTACTTGAGACTATGTTTAATGTATTTCAAACAATATTTATATCCCAATATAACAAAATGTACAATAGAAATAAATCAAAAGACTACTATATTTTGACCAAGATTCTATACAAGAGTTAAATTGTATAACAAATTACATTATGCCTCCAAGGCACACTCTTAACTCTATCAACGATATAGAACATAATGGGAAAAGGCGGTTATTGAAAAGGAGTTATGTGATGGAATTAACATTACAGCAAATGCCTTCACATTTATCACACATCACACATTCTTGCAAAAATAGTACCCTAGTATTATAGGTGTCATGAGGTGAAAGGGACATGCACAACTTAATTCTCCTCTGGAGCTTATCGGTCCGCTAGGTTCTCCTAGAGTATATTAAAAAAATTCCTTCACATTGTAATTAAATGAATATGACATTACTAGGTAATCAGGTGCATCAAACAATGGGGTAAAAGGAGAAAATTTTAAAAAATAATCCTTTTTTACTATGCACCAGATCTTTCAATGTGTTATTATGAATAGTTTTCCATTTACATTAAATGATATTTATTTTTATTAGTATATTGGATTCAAATTTTGAATTTAATTGTAAGGTAAATTAAAATTAGATTTGTTATACTGGAATGCTATTTGAATAATTAATTTAACTAAATAAATTATATTTAATTTATAATAGTTTCCTGAACATCGCATGTTCGCTGTCTAATAATGAGGACTCATAAATACATATTACCGTAGATTCTATTAGTAATATGGGAGTGTGTTGTTAATGTAGGAACCGTGCTAGTCAAAGGCGGAGGAAATATGTAGATTTCAAAAAAAATTCTATTTTGTATCTATTGAACATATGAAGTATAAACAAATATTAGATCCAATCTAATAATGTTTTTAAAATAAAATCATATTTTGTTTAATTTTGTTAAAATGAATTTTAAATTTAATTTAACTTTGCATGTAATATAATGTATCAAGCACGTTGATGTGTTTAAATAGCAGATGAGCATCTAAGCAGTACATATATATGTAAAGACATGTAAAATTGTAGAGAAAGAAACATTTTGCTTCTTTCTCTTGACACAAATCTGTAATATATTATTAAAACTGAGCTCCTTTATAAGCTCTCTCATCTCTTTGTTTCTTTTCCACTTCTCATTCCTTTGTTTTTATGTAAAAAATAGATTCTTATCTATATTACATCTGTCTATTATATAAAAAAAGAATATTTGACTCTTTATATTCTCATTACTCATTCACCCCCACTTAAAATACTTTTCTCTCGTCGATTCATGGTAAAAAAAATTTCATTTATGTCCATAAGTTAAATGTACTCATTTAAAACCAAATATATTTACATTGTAAGATAATCATTTCTCTAATACGCATTATAGCTAGGTTTAAGTTTCACACCTACACGACTTCCTGTATTCATTATTCTTAAATAATCCAAATAACGTTCTCTTCCTCTCCTCGATGCATTTAATGTAAGAAATAACATATTATTTCCTTTCTTATTCCACATCTTCACTTTCTTCTTCCTCCTCTAACAATTGTTTCTTCCACATCTCCAGTTTCGTATATAAAAGTTTTAGTTTTTTCTTTCATCTTTGTATTCTCCTTAGTTATTTTTGAATATATTCATGTTTTGCAATGATTATTTTTCAATCTGGTACATTTAGATTCCAGATTTCTATGGAAAAGCTATTTGAAAGTCGGCAATAACCTTGGCTTAGTGCATCGATGAACCTAAATTATATTTTAGATCTTTATTTTTTTTACTTATTTTTCTATTAGTTCGAGTTCATATTTGTAGCTTTTGTATTAAATTTCTGACTTCAATCTCTGATTCAAATTTTGTGTCCAAATTCTATTTTCCTCTTATGTTTTTTTGAGTAGAGTTCTTGTGGTTTTCTTGATTTATTTTGTTGGAGTTTATTGGATTTATGCATAAGCATTTTAGAATTTTTAGTTATATAAAAAATATGTTATTGGTAAAGTTGAACTATTTTTAGTCTTCGTGTATTGTATATAAATTCATTTTCAATTTATTTTTGTCTATGTTGAAGACTATAAATTTTTTGTTATTCACCTACCGACCCGACTCCCTGTATTCGTTATTCTAAAATAATCCAAGTGACATTCTCTTCCTCTTCTCCATGCATTAGATGTAAGAAAAAACATATTATTTTCTTTTCTATTTCACTTCTTCATTTTCTTCTTCTTCCTCTAACAATTGTTTCTTCCACATCTTCGATTTCTTATATAAAAAATTTATTTCTTTTCTTCACCTTTGTACTCTCCTTAATTATTTTTGAATCTATTCATATATTGCAAAGATTTTTTTCAACTTGGTGCATTTGGAGTTCAGATTTTTATGGAAAAATTATCCGAAAGCCTGCAATAACCTTGGCTCAATGCACCAATAAACTCAAATTAATAGTTAGATCTTTACTTTATCACATATTTTTCTTTTAGTTTGAGTTTAGATTTGTTGTTTTTGTTATGAGTTTCTGGCTTCGGTCTCTAAATCAAATTTTATGTCCAAATTCTATTTCCTCTTATTTTTTTGAGTGGAATACTTATGAACTTGATTTTATTTATTTATTTTGCTAGAATTTATTCGATATATGTATAAGCATCTTAGAATTTTCAGTTATTCTAAAAAAAATGTTACAGGTAAAGTTGAACTAATTTTTACTCATCATTTTTGTACAAAAATGCATTCTCAATTTATTTCTGTTTTTGTAAAAAAACTCTTAAGTTCTATGTAATTAATTAGAGGTAAAGTTTGTTTTTTTTTCATTTTTTAAAAACAAATATATAAGAAAAATCAAGTCAAGGACCTCTGCCTCAAGTGGCTAGAGTTACAGTGCTTTAGACTAAGGTTCTATAGGTTATGAGTTCGACCCCTCGAGACATCAAAATGAGTAATATACTTGGATACAAACCACTCTTTTTCTCAAAAAAATAATTGAGTAGGAAAATTTATCTCTAAATTAATGGAATATGCAAATATTAATTTGTAATGAAATAGTGAAGGGAAAAAAAATATAAATGCACAAGAAACATTTTTGTTCCATCTTCCGTATGCAAGTTTAAAATAATGTAAGAAGTTTAATTTTAAATACGTATATTTCAAAGTTAACCTTTTCTAGTTCTTTTTGTTGTTTTAGTCACCTCAACTTATATATTTTTAAATTTGGGTACAATTATTTTTAACCAATCCATATTTTTATATATTTGTCTATTCTATTGTTTGATATACTATGAAATATTCATAAAAAAACTCACATTCATGGTTTCCACCGAATCCTTAGTAATATTACAAAATAATGAGGTAACTATCAATGATTTTTTATGAAATATTTTTTATGTTACAATGTTCCAAAATTTTGTGCATATGGAAATGTTCATAAATAACTATGCATTGGGGATATAATTATTTATAATGATTATAAGCAAACTATTTTTGAATAGGTAGGATAATATGGAATGCTATTACCACATAATTGTTAAAATGAATTATTTTCTTTTGATTTTGATCCATTTGAATTCAAAGTAACCGAAGAAGTAATTAAATTTAATTCTATTTTAATTATAATTCAATTAATGAGAAAATAGCTATATACTAATTATCGCTAATACTAATCAATTATAGAATTAAACATCAATTAGTTAATTTATTCTAATTATTTTCGAAGTAATTCCTTAAAATTAATATTTTTATGTATATCCATAAGTAGTTTCTTTTAAGTTGCATATTTAGGTGATAGTACATGGTTGTATTAAAGTCTAAATTAGTATATAACACACTACAAGTCAACATATGTCCAGTGGTTCGGATCACGTGCTACGCAAGATTTTAATATGTGACAACATGGGCTAAAGCCAAAGGGCCTAACCATTGGGATAACGGTGTTGGAAATTGTATGGTAATACATTATTTTTCTTTGAATTATGTTAATTTGGAACTATTTCAGTTATAATATCTACATTTATATTTGAAGTAAAGGCAAAAATTATATGGTTATTCCAAAATTAGGTTGCACAAAGTTTATGTTGTGGGAATTCTAACTCGGCATCACTCAAATCAAAACCCCAAACACATCAGAAAAAGGAGATCGTGATAAGAAGTGCAGAAACAACCAATCAATATCTCAATCGAAATCTCAATCTAAATCAAAACCAATCACAATCACCAAAACAAGTAATACAAAATTAAAGCAATAACGATAAAATAAATCACATGCTGATTTATAGTGGTTCCACTAACGTCTTATTAATGTACATGCACTTTGAGAGAGTCTTTAAAAATACCAATGAGATGAGTACAAGAGATTGATTGCAATGATCAAATTCTAATAGTGATTTGTGGAGAAGAGAATCGAAGAAAATTAGGTTTAGCTAAACCTTAATTAGTGGAGGATAAAACTGTTTATTAAACCATTAATCTCCTTTTTGTCATCTTGTTTTTGAATCCTGAAAATAGCTTATATGGAAGAGTAGAAAACCTAGGCAAAATTCTAGAATTTCCCGTCCGAGTATCACAAATCAATACACTAAGCCCAGGCTTAATATAGGCAGAAAATTGTCACAGACGTCTGTCACTTTATGTCAGACGTCTGTCATGCGTTTCAGGAAAACATTTCCTGAAACCATAGACGTCCGTCACAAAGTGACAGACGTCTGTCCTAAGTCTCGGGTTTCAAAACCCTAAAGAAGCAGTTGTCTGTCACTCCACGATAGATGTCTATGCTGCTGCTTCAAGCAGCACTTCCCTTCTTTTTGCCATAACTTCTACCTCCGAGCCCTGATTTGCGAACCATCTTCTTCGTCACCAGGCTATTTTCAATCACTTTAATTTCTCTATATAGTGTTGCTAAAATTCAATGCTTCACCTCGACACTATTTCCATCTTCAACTCCAATGGTACCATACCATCAGCAACAACCGATAACACCAACTATCACCATTTCTACCTTCAATCAAACATGAATGATTTATCATTGAGCTCCGGTAAAGCAACCGCCCATTGCACTCCATCAACGAGCTCAGGTAAATCCCCGACCGCTAATGAAGTGTTGAAAGCACCCAAATCCAAAACTGTCTCAACAAAAGACAAAATCACTATGGATTGTAAACTAGTACTCACCAAGAAGATAGAACCACAATCTCTCACTAAAACTCTTTACCATATATAACTAAGTTCCTCCCTGCCTCGTGCCATCTCGTGCCACCCCGTGACATCTAGTACTTCAACAAGCGAATCAAGTCCGAGCAATGCTTGAACTTTCCAATCAGCAATATCTTTGTGAACATATGTGCAGCGTTATCTTTATGTGCACCTTCCAAAGATATACTTGCTTATCTCCATCCATGTCTACTAGAAATGAATCTTTCACTTCAATATGCTTAGTCTGTGAGCTAAAAGCAAAATTCTCTACCAAGTGAATAGCACATTGGCTATCACATCAAATATTGATGTTATCATACTTGAATCCCAAGTCACACAACAATCACCTCAAATAAAGGCCTCATTTGCCACCTCCACTGCGGCTATCAACTCCGCCTCTGTAGTGGGTAAAGCAACTACGGTCTACAATCTCGATCTCCAACTTATGGTCGTACCACCAAGTGTGAAGACATATCCGAAAGTTGATTTTCTTCGATTACTAGCACCAGCGTAGTCTGAATCACAATAACCAACCAACTTGCAATTTATCCCTTTACCACTACAAAAGACAAGTACATGAGATGACATACCTTTAAGATATCTTAATATAAGCTTCACAGCTTCCCAATGTGATTTCCCTAAATTTGACATATACCGACTAACCATCCCGAAGGCATTTGCAATATCAGGCCTTGTATGCAGCATAGCATACATTAAACTTCCAACCGCATTAGCATATGGAACCATTGCCATATAAGCCTTGTCTTTCTCCAAGACAAGTGATCCCTTATTCGAAAGCTTCATATGCAAAGATAAAGGTGTATTTGATGCCTTTGCATTATCCATGCTAAAATGACAAAGCACTTTCTCTATATACTCCTTTTGATTCAATTTGAACTCAAAATGCTTTCGATCCCTTTCTATTTCTGTGCCCAATATCCTCCTTGCTTCTCCAAGATCATTCATTTCGAACTCCGATTTCAAACTCAGTTTTAACTTGTTGATTTCATTTTTATCCTTAGAAGCAATGATATGTCATCCACATACAAGAGTAAATACACCCAATAATCATTTTCCAACTTCTCGAAATATAGACAAGCATCCTTGACGCTTCTATCAAAACCATTTTCAAGCATAAAATGATCAAATCTCATGTAACATTGTCTAGGTGATTGCTTTAAACCATATAGTGATTTCTTTAACTTGCAAACCAAATTAGACTTACCATTTACAACAAAACCTTCTGCTTCCTCCATGTAGATGTCTTCATCCAAATCACCATGCAAGAAGGCAGTTTTCACATCAAGTTGCCCCATCTCCAAGTCATGAATAACAACTATAGAAAGTAATATCTGGTTAGAAGTATGATGCACAACCGGTGCGAATATCTCATCATACTCCTTTCCATTCTTTGTGCAAACCACTTAGCCACTAACCTAGCTTTGTATCTCCCATCATCCTTCACCTTGTATATCCATTTGCACCCAATAGCACAGTTTCCTTTAGGAAGAGGAACCAAACCCCAAGTTTAATCCTTCAACAATGATTGCATCTCTTCCTCCATGCCACTTCGAGCTATCACTCAACTCCATGACGTCATCAAGTTCCATCGGCTCATCTTAGACTACATGAAGAGCATAGCCCAAATTATCACAAAAGCTAAGATAGTTCCAATCACCACATCTATCGGGTGGCCTTATAGCATGTCGACCCACCTGACTCGCAATTCCATTATCCAAACTACTTTCGGCTCCACCTTGAACCGAATCCTCTCCAAAATCATGTACATCACCAACACTACTAGAGGCACCCTATAGACTCTATGATGTAACATCAACCACTTCCTCCTCGCAAGCATCATTAACTACTTTACTCTCTCTTCTCCTTGGAAAAAAAGCGGGAATAACTTCCTTCTCCTTTGATTCACCATGAACCAAATCCAGAACGTTCAATAAGCTCTCATTCTCCTTAAACAAGCCGACTCATCAAAAGTAACATGATAAGAATTCATAACCTTCTCTGTTTCGGATTCCATATTCGATAGCCTTTTATACCATCGTATAATTAAGCACAATCCCCTTGAAAGCTCTAGGCTCAAGCTTATCATTTCCCGGATCATGCACATATACCAGACGACTAAATACATGAAGTGAAACGACCCGCAAATCCATACCCCTAAAGTCAACGCTATTTTCCAACATATCAACTCAAGGTGAATAGAAATATGAACTGTTAGGGTTAAAGAAGAAGGAGGTAGAAGAAGAAAATAGAAAACAACATCAGAATCTGACCATCGCAGCGGAATAAAATATAATAGATAATAAATGATCTTCACACAAAAACAAATCTGTTTATATATTACATCATCAGAGTATACATAACACACAGCTGGACAGTAATCATAACCCGTCCTTACAAAACTGAATGCACAGCTAATCAACACAACGGAATATTTCATACAAGTATGGAAGTACGTATCACCATCCAGCCCGTCTCCTGAGCTCCACTGCATCCTTCCCTGTATTCTATAATACTCGGTCTGACCCGAGCATTATAGTTAAATAACACCCGAGTTAGTCTGGAATACCAGCGTGAGAAAAACACACTCAATTGGATTATTAAAGTTTCAAAATCCTTTGAAATCAAAAGCATCTCGTAAGACCACGTCACAAATAAACATGTCGGGTTTTTACCATACGATAGCCAAAACATTTCTTATCAAAAACCACTGATATTATAATAGGGTCTACATACAAATACTTATTCAAATAGTCCAAATTGTTACATCTACTAAATTCCATCATACTAGCCATAAAGTGGGTTATACAATCAAAACCGTAAAAGGCACGTAGGGGGAATGGATTTCCAACTAATGACTAGATACTAGGGTACCACCTATTACAGTACGTGGCCTAGATCACAGTACCGAGGATCCCTCCCGATCTCCCGCAACACAAGATCGAGACTACCCCTTACTAGATAATCTCGAGTAAGATCACTCCATGGTTGGGATCAGCAACCGCCCACTAAGCCGAATAAAAAGGAAAATCTAGACAGGGATGATCTTACCCTAATGGGTGCTACCTACTTAGCCTTGCTGCATATCCCCTGATTTTCAGTCTTTCCCGGTTGATGAGGCTCGAGGCTAAGCGTTACCATTTTATAACATATCACTTAGAATGCTCATCGTCCCCCCGACGATTTTCTGAAAGCATTCATCCATACAAGTCCGTTTCGGGTTCGAACGGAACTGAAGGCACTACACCTACTACATCCATTTTGGAATCACCTCAGGAATAGTAGAGACTAGCCCTTGCACTTCACTACTCCACCTTCGCATCCAAACTCTGGTTTTCCACACGAAAATGATCAAACCGGATCGAAGTGGTTTTCAGAAAATAAATCCCGATCTCGATCTCTTCGAAACGATCAGTGCATTGGCCAAATATTGATAGTTGGTTATTTAACTATCAATTAACATTCACAAACAACCATCAAATAATTTCACCAAATTATTTATTAATCTCAAAATATCTTCGCAACATATATTTCCACTTTTCAATCCTTTGAAAACAGCTTTAAATCACACTCTTCTCATGGAATGAATTCCCAAATATTTATTTCCACTGAAAACACCTAGTACAATACTTTAGATTTATAAAATAAATCAAAACACTTTATTTAAAAACTTTATTATAAATTATAGTTTAAAACATTTAAAATAAAAACTACCTTAATACTTTAAAAAAAATATACTTTAAGACTATTTAAAATAAAGCTACTTTATAAAACTAAATTTTTCTCTTTTAGAAAAATAGTACCAATCCACCTTTAAGTAATTACTACTAATATGCATTAGAAAAATACTTACTTTAAAATTTAAACATTTAAAAATAATAAATTTTCTAAAACATGCTTTTAAAACAACTTTAATACTTTTAACTTATACTTGAAAATTTGCTTCGAAAACGTACTTGGCTATCCAGGGAAATACACTTCTCTTTCACATCCTTTAAAAATAAATCACTATTTATTTTTAAACAAATTTACCCATTCCTTTAATAAATTCCCACCTTGAATTTGTTCTTTCAAATATCCACTGATATATTCTTTTACTTTTATAAACCCAGTTTATAAGTTTCATAGTCTCAATTCCCTTTTAAAATCCCAGTTTCAAACACTTAAATCAATTTCCAAATTGATTTCCAATTTACTTCACCTTGAAATAAATTTCCTTACTTACTCCATTTATTTCAAAATCCATTAACCTCAGATTTTATCTCTTTATTATGATTTAAAAATCCCTTTTAGCTGAGAATACCAATTTCAGATTTCCCAAATTCCTTTCTTATCCCTTTTAAATAAATTTAAACCTTGAATTTTAAAATAAATTATTTATTCCTTTAAATAATAATGCTTGAGTTTAAAAAAATCACTTATTCCCATTTATTCAAAAATCTCTTTTCTCCATACTTGGAATTTTATTCATTAGAATTTTAAACCCAACTTTTATTCCTTTCCCAATACATTCTTTAATTTATCCAAATTTCTATAATTATTTACTTAAAACTCTCTCTTTTATTTTATTTTAAAATCAAAATCTATACATTTTTGATAACTCGGTATATCTGAATATATCCAATCAAACCATAGCATTCAACATTCCAATTATCAATATAATTCATCATAGAATATCAAATAATCATAACACAGAATATTAAACAATCTATAAATTTTAAGGAATATAGTTAGATCCCTCCAACTTGTTTCCCTACATCGACAGATGTTAGCACAATACCAATTCCACTTCGAGGTGGAATATCGCGGTATATGGGTTTATATAATATCATCCGCTATTATGCAGCGCACAGGGTCTAATCCTCTATATAATGCGGGAAATCAATCACTCCAATATATACTATATACTACTATATATAATATAGCACATCAAATCAATTCAATCATTCAACTAATTATTTAAATTTAACCATTTAAATTTAAATAGCAATCCAGAAGAGTGAGATTAACTCACCTTTGCACCTAAAATTTGCAAATCCACTTCATTCCCGATTTGATTCCGCGATTATTGACCTTGTATAAATATTTATATAATTTATTAATATTTGAATTGATCGAACAATTAATTACTACTTACTTATTTAATTTAAACTAATGATTTATTTTAAACAAATAATTAAATTTTGAACTAACTTTCCTTTTAAAGATCTTTAGTAACTATAATTAATTAACTAAATTAAATAAATAAACCACCTTTATAAATTATCTTAAAATAACCTAGTACATTAAAAATATAGATATGTATATTTATATTTTCTTTCTTTGAAACTACCTATATATATATGCTTGTAAAAATTTCTTATATAGGTTAATTTTTTTTTTTACTTTACAACACATATAAAAATCGTATATTTAAAAAACTCTCCTATATAAAATCTCTGTTTACCTACATATAATTAAATTAAGATAAGCATGCAGATATATATTTTCCTTTATGGTAAATACCATTTTCCTTTTTTAAAACTCATTGTAAATAACTATTCCTGCATATACATATTTATAAAAAGCAGAAATTGTTCTCATACGATTCTAATATATATTCTTTCTGATTCCTCTATCTGTATTTCAAACCATAGCCAAAATTAACCAAAATATAAATTTGAAATCAACATGCGAAAATATAGGTGAGGGATAACTCACCATATCACTGACGACCACCACGAAGCCACTCCACCGTGCTGTCTCCACCTGCCGCAAATCCACTGCCAAGCCTCGCCTAAACAACTTCACACAATCGAAACACGAGCGTACTCAAGACACCTCGGCTAATTGAAGCAGCCGACCCATATTGAGCGCTACCCAAATCGAACCATGTCGAGCCATTGAATCGTCAACACCCAAAATTTCCCCCACTTGGACTTGCGGCTGAGCTCCAAGCAGCTTAAACGAGCTCGTGATATGCCCTCGCCTTCATCCTTTGCGTCGCCACTGAAGGAGCATCTGCGAAGATTTGACAGAGAAATTGGAGGACTGGGTTTCGATTCATTTTGTTAGAATGATTTTTAGGAAGAGGGATATTTCAATTCTCCAATTCCACTCGATTTGTCATATTTTCTTTTCTTTCAGAGTTCTAGCTTTGTTTCACTGACGAAAGGAGGAAGGCTCGTGCTCTTTTAAATTAAAAAAGTGTCCAGCGTGAAAGATGGACGAGGTGTGAAAGATTAGGTGTTTGAATGGATAAGCTACAGTAACTCTAGGGTGATAGGAATGAAGTTTTGATATTGACAGAAAGTAGGCTGCTGTTGAAATAGTTTGACCAGTCCAACAATATATATTTATAAATTTCAAATTTAAATCGTCTCGATTTACGTAGCTTAAAATCACGACCTCCTACCGAGGTCTGCGCTAGGCGTTTAGAATATTATACCCATATTTCGAGCGCACTGGAAAAGGTTTCAAGTCCTAATTCGATCGTATGGAGAAGATAGCTTTTGGACCAGTTATTATATTAATTTCGATTTAATTTTTAGCGCGTTCACTTATCGTACGACCAAACGATCACTCCAAACACTGCGAAAATTGAAATCCAATAATAATGCAATATTACGGATCCAATGGAACTGGTTTCGCCAAAATCCGAGACTGTGCCTCGGAAGGCTATTTAAATATCAATTTAAATGATAAAATTTCAAAACTTAACAAAGCACTTCCAAATTCAATTTTAACACTTTTACTATCTTCAGTATTATCAATATAAATTTTACAAGCCTTCAAATTATTTTTAATATACTTAAAACTGAAGATTCAATAATTTACCCAATTTCAGTTTATTAAATCCAATTACTTAATTGCTAATAATAATAATATTTGAAATTCAAGTTAAACTACCTTTCTAATATATAAAATCAATTAAATATTTCATTTTCAAATATCTAGAAATTTCGAGTCGTAACATTCCTCCCCCCTTAAAAGAATTTCGTCCCCGAAATTGCTTTTTAGGAGGAATGGTCCAATACCCGTTTACTTTTCCTGCAAACCAACAATTCAACATCCTACCAACTATCTTTTTATAAAAGACCCATTATCATTCTTACTAACTTCCCAAACTCTCCCATAGTTTTCAAACAATACTATTTGCTCAATCATTCAAATTTCAGTTTAAAACCAAATTTTGAATTATCAAAATTTTCTCAAGAATTTTCTAACTCCTTAAATTTCTGAAAAATTTCGCCAGCGTCTCCTTTGCGTGGCTAGCTCGGAACAACTACAGAATGCCTCTACGGGCTCCCAAATTCCAAAAGAAAACAAAAGGCCAAGTGGCTAGATCAAAAACCCAATCAAATTTCATACAGAAATTTAAACACATACCTTTTGTCGAGCAATTCAAATTTATCTTTTGAAATCAAAACCAATTTTCCTTTTCCTTTATAATACCTGTATATCTTACTTAGCAATAATATCCAATCACAACATTCAAAATCATTTTATTGACTCCCTTACCAAATTTCATTCAAGCCCGTATGATGTACATATATCATCCGTGCGCATTATCAAATTCGATCACTCGCTCGATCACATGATTTCACATCCGAACTAGTATCATCCATCCGACTTCGTAGGGCGGACTTAGATATGGTTTCTTGATCAAAAACCGTCATCCTCCTTGCATAGCTGCAAACTATGATAGAGAATTTCAGAACAAATCCAAAATCCATACTCAGGGTTCGCCGTCGAAAATCGAGTGAAAGATCCTAACTCGGATCGATATAACTATATCAAAATTCTATGCTCTAATCTGAATCAAATTGCTATGCGAATAAAATAATATACGTACATCCTACGTATTTATATCCATTGATTATAACTACATCAATTCTCTTTTATTCACATTATTTGATTTCTATCTACTTATCCACAATTATTCCATTTCACCCATTTAGTTAATCTCCTTTCCAAAATTACCTAGTATATTTCCAAAATCAACCTTACTTAAGAATTTCTCCATTCAGTTTTTAAGCATTATATACCCTTTATTATTTTTAGTCTACTTAGAACTAATTCCTCATCTTTACTTTAGTTACACAATTTAAATTGGATTTCTATGTTCAGTTTCAATTCTATTTGGTTACCAATTTAAATTTAATTCCAACATTAAATTTGACTTCCATTTAGTTACAAATTAAATTAATTTGTTCATTTACAAATTTATTCCCAACTTTATAAATTTTATTTCGATGTCCATTTACTTAGTCTAGTCTACTTAGACCTTTCCTCAATTGACTTTTATTTAAAGTTAACTCTGCTACATTTCAATTTTATTTCTATTCAGTTGGATTTTATTTACAAGTCAAACCATCACTATTTCAATCCAACTTCATTACTAACTCACAATTCAACCTTCATTTAACCAATTCAAAATTCCATTAACATACTCACTTAACCAATTTATTCAAATTAGTTTGTTTCCCACTTTTAATTCAATATTTGATTTTTACCTTCCAAAAATCACTTCACTTAATTTTCTCGAGTTCAATCTATTTAATTATTCAAGTTTTGGATTTTTATTCATTTCCAAAATACAAAACAATTTTATTTTGGCTTACGTACTCCACTTCTAAGTTTTGTAAGCGACAACTTATTCATATCCATACTTTCATCCATTTACAATCAATCTCGTTGACATTTTACTTTTTAACTCGGGATTATACATTTTATTTAGCCAAGTATATATTTTTATTCAATGGGTTGTAACGACCCGGAATTTTGGGCAATAAGAATTTAATAATCTGTATAAATAATTTAATTTGTTTGATAATTTTCTTTATAATTTTAATTTTAAATTGGTAAATTTAATCTTTTAAAGGTTAATGAGTTTTAATCTAGCAAAATTTGATAAGAATTGTTTTTCAAAGCTAATGAAATTTTTATTCTCTTTATAATATATACATTTGATATATATTGTGAATAGGAGATCTTTTGTTTTAAAGATGAATTTTCAAATTATAATATATATGTATTTATATGTTATAGTTTGAGTTGTTTTGAAATTTAATCTTAATCAATTGATAATTTAGATATGAATGAATATTGTAATTTAAAGCTTTGTTTTAATTTATATTTTCAAAAGTTAATTTAAAGATTTATTCAATTATTTTAAAAATATAAAGATTAATTTATTTGTTTTCAAAATATAAGATAGTTGTTTATTTAAATTATGGTAGTTTATAAAGGAATTAATCAATGTTTTATTTTTATTTTTGTTTTCTTTAAAATGTTTAAATTTAAAATGGCTATGAATGTATAAAATAAATGTTTTAGACTTTTAAATGCATACATAAGTATTTATGTATTTAGTAAATTAAAATATTTATACTTGTATATGTATCAAAATTCAAAGTTTATTAACATAAAAACATCTCATAAATACAAAATTATCATTTACATAAATATAAATATAATTAATTTTGTAATAAGGTTTTAAGTACAATTATGCAAAGATTAACACATGTAAAGCTATTAAACAAATTAAGTGACAAATGTAAATTCTCTAGACAAGTGGCAATTTATTTACATTAATTTTTAATAAACATTTTTAGAAGAAAAATTAGTTTTCTCTAACACTTTCATTCTTGTTTCCACTCCTCAACTAAAATTAATGGCTACTTCAAAATCTTAAAATAAAATCCAAACCTGAAAATGAAAACTGCAATTATCAAATCTGCAATTTCAATCTGCTTTTCAAATGGAAGTCTGAACCTGAAATTCAAACTAAAGTTGCAAATTTAAAACTGCAAGTTTCAACATTTTAAAACAACAAACTGAAGCATGCATTCAACCTCAACAGCAAGTTTAAATCAAATTAAGCATGCAGTAGGATTTTCAACTAAAATCAAAGCAAATGCATTTTCTGGATAAAGTTCAAGCCTGCTCTGTTTACTGCAAAGCCAATAAGGTGAGTAAACTTTCTTTAAAAACAGTTTGACTTGGTTTTAACTATCATGCATGTGATGATCTGAGATCTTTGATTGATATTGCTTGAAACCCATTCAGATTTTTGTTAAATTAGTATAGAAGTGTGAACTCTGCATTCTGTTAAAACCAGTTTTCATTCCAAAGTTTCAAAAACCTCCAGTAATCTTTTTATTTGATCTTGATGATTTAATAAAGTTGTATGATAAAGTTGGATGAGAATTATAAAATGATTGCTGTAGATCTTAAAATTTAATTTCAATATTTAAATTAGAAATTTACAGTGAAACTTAAAATTGGGATAAAATTTATTATCTTAAATTCAAAATTCAACTACATGCATGAGATCCTGGTGTAAAATCATGAATTTAGGAACGAAGTTTGTAATTTATAGTTTGGTAATTCATTTGAAATTTGGGTTTGAATGTTTTGGAGATTTCTATGAATTGCAGATGACATACTTAATAATTTAAGTTGATAATTGGATCGAAGCTAGTATGAATGCTATAGATTGAGAGAAAAATACTATGGAAATTTTCTAATGAATGAATTGATTGAATTGGAGCAATCTAGGGTTTAGTTCCTGTGTTTTGAAACCGACGTTAATTTGGGTTTCTCGGCATTGGTTTGTGACCGGAGACGTGCGCTTATGGGGGTTAGTGAAGGGCGTGACGTAGCGACTATGTGGTGAGGATGGCTAGGGATGAACGGCGTTGGATGGTCATTGGCAAGGTGGTTTATGGTTCGCTATTTCTGCAGTTTTTCATGCGAACCTTCGAATTTTGATTCGCGTTTGTTTTATATGATCTGGGTTCGAATATGGGCTCTCGAACGTAAGCGTGACCGTTGCCGATAGTCGCGAGGGATGATGTTGGCCGGAGGTGCGGTGCAAGGTGCACCGTGCACGATTTGTACACTGGGAAGTTCTTGTTTGGGGAAGACGAGTTTGACTCGGTGGGAGCTCGCGTGTGTTACGGGGGTAACTCGAAGATTTTGGAGTGGATGGTTTCTCGAGGGAAGAACGGGGGAAACGCAGGTCGAACTCGAGTTTTAGGTAGGGCTTTGGGTTTTACTGTAAAGGGAGATAGGTTTAAAAAGATTAAACTTGTGATTTATTTTATATAAATGAAATCAAGCATTTAATCATAACCAAGTTTTATAAAGAAATGAATTGCAAAGTTAGAACTTGTTATTTGAAAGGGAAGTAAATCAAACTTTTTAAAGTGATAATTGAATTTATGTTCAAGATGTATGATTTTAAAATAATTATCTTAATTAAGTTTTAAATTCAAATTTAAAAGAGAATTTGAATTTAATTATTAAATCAAGTTTTAAGTCAAAGTTGAAGCAATGTTTTAATAACAAATTTTCAATTTATATTGGAAATAAATTAGTTTAAACTTGTTAATTTAAAGTGTTATTTAAATTTTTAAATTGACTACTTAATGCTTTATTTCAATAAAAGTAAATGTTATAATCTTATAAACCAAATAAAACAATTTGTTTTCAAGTTATTAAAATTGGTTTACTCAAATGGTTAATTTGTGAACATAAATATGGTTAAATTAGTATTGTTATGAACTTAAGAATACTTAATTAAATGAGTTGTAATTAAGTAAAGAAATTAATTAAGATAAGTGTTTTCTTAATTAATTAAGGATTTGAGATTATAATTAGTTAATTAATTAATTGTTTAATTAATTTTTAAATAATTAGTTAATTATTTATTTAATTTTAAAATATCACTTAATTAAGAATTAATTAAGTGTAATTACTTAATAAAGTAATTAATGGTTAGTTATTGAATGTAATTAAGGATTGGTAATTACTTATGAAGTAATTAGTAGTAATTACTCACAAGAGTAATTAATTAAAGTGATTAATGAATGATCACTTAATGTTATCAATTAAGGAATTGATTAGTGTAATTGTTTAAAAGTTAATTAATTATGAAGTAATTAATTAGTTAAAGGATTAAGAATTACTTAATAATGGGATTAATTAATTGTTAAGTAATTAATTAATTAAGAGTAATTAAGATTTATTAATGAAGTAATTAGAAGATAATTGTTATGTAAGTAATTAAGAATTAATTACTTAATTTATTTTGGTTAATTAATTTATGTAATTAATTAATGAATGTGATTAATTAAAATTAAATTACTAAGGTAATTAATTAAAATATAATTAATTAATAAAGTAATTAATTAAGGATTAATTGATAATTAAACTGGATAATAATTACTTAATGAAGTAATTAAAGATTAATTAATTGGATAAATTAATCAAGGATTAGTATAATTGATTTAGAAGTTAATTAATTAAGTTAAGTAATTACTAGTTGTTAATTACTGATTAATAAGATGATTAATTAAAGGTTAATTATTTAATTAATTAAAGGATTAATTAATAAGGATTAAATAATTAATTAATTAATTAATCAAGGTAATTAATAAAAGTAATTAATTTAAATGTGATTAATTAATTATAATTAATTAAGGTTTAATGTAATTAATTATAGTTAATTAATTAATAAAGGATCATTAATTATTGTAATTAATGATAGTAATTAAAAGTTAATTACTGAATATGGTTTAGGATAATTACTTGAATGTAATTAAAGATAATTAATCAGAGAAGATTAATTAAAGAAGATAATTAAGAAATGATTAATTGAATTTGATTTGTAATAAATCAATGAAGTATGATTAAGGTAATCCAAATGTTTAAAGGATAGTAATTAATTTAATTATAGGTTAATTAAATTGATTTAAGAGTTAATCAATTCTGCTTTGGATATTGATTGATATTGGATGATTGGTTGATATTGGATGTCGATTAATATTGAGTGATTGAATGATATTGGATGATTTGGATATCTATGTTGTGATATGCTGCTTTATGAGATGAATGCTGTTATGAATTATCTAGTATGATAATATGATTCATTTATCTGTTTATATATCATCCTGTATATAAGTTTAAAACTGTTTAAAATCCCTTAAGTACAACTTGGACATTAAAATGGCGTTTGGTTTCGGTGAGACCGGGATCGGGTTTCCATATTTGGAATTCCGAAAACCACATCGATTCCAATTAAACGTTAGGTCGTTAATCCAAGTGGAGCGAGTGAAGACTCGAGGTGTAAGGGCTATACGTCAGTATAACTCTGTGGGTGATTCCGTAATGAGTTTGACGGAATAGTGCTTATAGATTCGAGATGGTGAATCAGAGTGCAAGGGCTATGGTCGTTGACTCTGAGGGTGATTCCAATAATGAGTGCAACGAGATAGTGCCTTCGGTTTCGTTCGAACCCGGAACGAACTTGTATGGATCGAATGCTTTCAACACATCGTCAGGCGGGCGATGAGCATTCTAAGTGATATGTTCTATTAAGGTAATCGCAGCCTCAAGCCTCATCAACCGGGAATGGCTAAAACAGGGGAGGTGCGCCAAGGCTTCGTGGGTAGCCCCCACTTTGAGAGTGAGATTCATCCCTGTCTAGAGTCCCTTATTATTCGGCTGTGTGGGTGGTTGGTCGCGCCAACCACGGGGTGGTTTCATTTGGAACTATTCAGTAAGGAATGGGTCCGGCCTTGTGTAGCAGGGGATGAAGGGAGTAATCCTCGGTACGTTGATCTAGGCCACGTACTGTGACGGGCGGTACCCCAGTAGCCCTGCCATTGATGGAAACCCATTTTCCCTACGAGACCCTACGGTTTTGATTGTATTACCCACTTTTGTGGCTTGTAGCTGGAATTTAATCATGTAACAATTTCGGCTATTTCATATTTATTTTGAAAACCCTAGACACTATTATAATATCACTGGATTTCCTATCAAATGTTTTGGTTAGCGTAAGGTAAAAACTTTTCCATGTTTATGTGTGGGAAGTCTTACGTGATACCTTTTCTTTCAAAGGTTTTTTTTAAAAGTTAAGCAACTTTAAACCGTTTACTCACACCAGACCCCTGTCTGACCCGAGTGTTTATTTTCTGTTTTATTAAACTCTTGGGTACTCATATTATATATGAGTAGTCAAGTGATTCAGGTTAGCTTGACGAATTCTGGAGGAGTTATGGAGCAGGAGGCTTCCACGTGTAGATATTATGTTTCCGCTGTGTATGTTGTATCTGTGTCTTGTATACTTGAGTTGTATGAATTAGACAGATGTATATAACTGTCTAATATGTGTTGTATAAGATGTGTAACTCTGATGTACTCTGATACTATGTAATATTCTATGTGATATATTATATTTATTCGTTCCGCTGTGAGTTATCTGTTGTTGTTGTGTTCTTCTTTCTCTTTCTTTTCTTCTTCTATCCCTTTCTTTCTTCATCGGCAACACGATTTCCTGGAGATAGGAAGTCGGGTCGTCGCACTTGGTATCAGAGCAGTAGGTTGAGTGAATACCTAGGCTCTGAAGAGTGTCTTTCTTTAGGGAGCGTTAGGTTGAGTGAATGCCTAAGCTCTGGAGTGTGTCTTTCTTGAGAGAGCGTACTTGTAATTTTTATATATAACTATATTTATATATCTATATCTACCTGATCTGTTGGGTTATCTGTTCGGATTTGCCAACGTAAGTTTTAGAGGTAGATGGAGTAGTAGTGGTGTGTGTGTAACACGACTACCACTAATGGATGAGGTCCATATGTTTAGGTTGGAAGTGTCTGTTGAGACTGTAGACCTAATACCGTCTCGAGTAAGTTTTGTAGTTTGGAGTAAGGATTTCTCTGAATTCCGAAGGAAATCTTTTTAAAGATTCGGAGTTTATCTTTGAAGTGAAGTTTGGATCTCTTGGAAGTGTAGAAGTGAGTGATGATATCTTGGTAACTGCATGATGAGATGCAGTATCCATGGATATTTTTCTGAAGATGTTTTCTCTCGAGGCAGTTTTAGAAGTAGTTGAGGAGCAGTCTTTACCTACCATAGGGAAGACTCATCTGTGTAGAAGTTGTCTGGATCTTTAGCAAAGAGGTTGGCTGTTCTAATTGGTAAAGAGATGCCAGTTTCTTTGGAATCTGAATTAGGTAGAATCGCAAAAAGTGACTTGCGATTAATTTGGGAATTTTTCTTGGATTATCTTTGTTTGAGACGGAAGATTCTCATATGGAAGTAGGAGCTACTAATGTAATCAGAAGTTTGTCTGCATCTGGAATTGAGTTCCATTTTGTTTGGTTCCAGAAGCGATTTGGGTAGTTAGCTTGGTAGTAGGATGGTTCTTGGAGAAGTAAAGAGTTGGTGTAGCAGCTCGGAAAATTTTTGGAATTTGGATTGGTCAGATCCAGTTTTGAATTGGATTCTGGTATAAGGTTGTGTGACTGAGTCGAATGTGTCACTCAGATTTTTTATGGATTTGATGAACAAAGTTTTCCGGATATATTGGATAAGTTCGTACTTGTGTTCATCAATAGTATTCTCATTTATTTCAGAATCAGAGTTGTGCAGCGGAAGTGAGGTAGCAGCTGTGTAAGGAAGGAAGTAAGTTCAGTTTGCTATTGTTTGAGGAATAGAGCTTATGTTCTGGATTTCGACGGGTTTTGGAAAGCTTTTCTGTTGGATAGGATCCAGAAGCTGGTTTGTTTTGGTCTAGTTGTTTCTGGAAGTATCAGCATTGGTTGAGCTGATCATGAGGAGAATTGGCAGCCCAGGATTGTCTGTTGGGATATACAGATATGAGATAAGGAGTTTGGAATTCGAAGTTGGAGACTTCGTTGTTGTTGAGTTTTCTCTGGTTAAGAAAGCAGTGTTTGGATAAGATTGAATTGTCAGTTTGGATAGCTGGAATTCATTGTATTTCACGTATCTCTGAGGGAATACGTGTATGATTCACTATTGGTTATTGAATCTGTAGTTCAGTTGGATTTTGATGTTGAGCTGGATTTGAGAGTAATCTGATATTCTGTTCAGATTGATGGATCTAGAGATGAGAGGAGCTCTGGATGTAGGTGGTGTAGTTAGTTTAGATTTTGTAGAGCGAGTCTCCCGGTGATTTATACTTGGGAAACTCGAGATAGTATTAGAGATTTATTCTGATTTATGTCAGGATAATTAGCTATGTTTGTTTGTTTGATTGGTTGCTATGGTTGTTAGCTACTGGTCGTTAGAAATGCTTTGCTAATTGAAATTAAATTCTGTACTGGGTTATTAAATTACCTTTGTTTTAAATTTCGGGGACGAAATTCTTTTAAGGGGGGAGGATTGTAACGACCCGGAATTTTGGGCAATAAGAATTTAATAATCTGTGTAAATAATTTAATTTGTTTGATAATTTTCTTTATAATTTTAATTTTAAATTGGTAAATTTAATCTTTTAAAGGTTAATGAGTTTTAATCTAGCAAAATTTGATAAGAATTGTTTTTCAAAGCTAATGAAATTTTTATTCTCTTTATAATATATACATTTGATATATATTGTGAATAGGAGATCTTTTGTTTTAAAGATGAATTTTCAAATTATAATATATATGTATTTATATGTTATAGTTTGAGTTGTTTTGAAATTTAATCTTAATCAATTGATAATTTAGATATGAATGAATATTGTAATTTAAAGCTTTGTTTTAATTTATATTTTCAAAAGTTAATTTAAAGATTTATTCAATTATTTTAAAAATATAAAGATTAATTTATTTGTTTTCAAAATATAAGATAGTTGTTTATTTAAATTATGGTAGTTTATAAAGGAATTAATCAATGTTTTATTTTTATTTTTGTTTTCTTTAAAATGTTTAAATTTAAAATGGCTATGAATGTATAAAATAAATGTTTTAGACTTTTAAATGCATACATAAGTATTTATGTATTTAGTAAATTAAAATATTTATACTTGTATATGTATCAAAATTCAAAGTTTATTAACATAAAAACATCTCATAAATACAAAATTCTCATTTACATAAATATAAATATAATTAATTTTGTAATAAGGTTTTAAGTACAATTATGCAAAGATTAACACATGTAAAGCTATTAAACAAATTAAGTGACAAATGTAAATTCTCTAGACAAGTGGCAATTTATTTACATTAATTTTTAATAAACATTTTTAGAAGAAAAATTAGTTTTCTCTAACACTTTCATTCTTGTTTCCACTCCTCAACTAAAATTAATGGCTACTTCAAAATCTTAAAATAAAATCCAAACCTGAAAATGAAAACTGCAATTATCAAATCTGCAATTTCAATCTGCTTTTCAAATGGAAGTCTGAACCTGAAATTCAAACTAAAGTTGCAAATTTAAAACTGCAAGTTTCAACATTTTAAAACAACAAACTGAAGCATGCATTCAACCTCAACAGCAAGTTTAAATCAAATTAAGCATGCAGTAGGATTTTCAACTAAAATCAAAGCAAATGCATTTTCTGGATAAAGTTCAAGCCTGCTCTGTTTACTGCAAAGCCAATAAGGTGAGTAAACTTTCTTTAAAAACAGTTTGACTTGGTTTTAACTATCATGCATGTGATGATCTGAGATCTTTGATTGATATTGCTTGAAACCCATTCAGATTTTTGTTAAATTAGTATAGAAGTGTGAACTCTGCATTCTGTTAAAACCAGTTTTCATTCCAAAGTTTCAAAAACCTCCAGTAATCTTTTTATTTGATCTTGATGATTTAATAAAGTTGTATGATAAAGTTGGATGAGAATTATAAAATGATTGCTGTAGATTTTAAAATTTAATTTCAATATTTAAATTAGAAATTTACAGTGAAACTTAAAATTGGGATAAAATTTATTATCTTAAATTCAAAATTCAACTACATGCATGAGATCCTGGTGTAAAATCATGAATTTAGGAACGAAGTTTGTAATTTATAGTTTGGTAATTCATTTGAAATTTGGGTTTGAATGTTTTGGAGATTTCTATGAATTGCAGATGACATACTTAATAATTTAAGTTGATAATTGGATCGAAGCTAGTATGAATGCTATAGATTGAGAGAAAAATACTATGGAATTTTTCTAATGAATGAATTGATTGAATTGGAGCAATCTAGGGTTTAGTTCCTGTGTTTTGAAACCGACGTTAATTTGGGTTTCTCGGCATTGGTTTGTGACCGGAGACGTGCGCTTATGGGGGTTAGTGAAGGGCGTGACGTAGCGACTATGTGGTGAGGATGGCTAGGGATAAACGGCGTTGGATGGTCGTTGGCAAGGTGGTTTGTGGTTCGCTATTTCTGCAATTTTTCATGCGAACCTTCGAATTTTGATTCGCGTTTGTTTTATATGATCTGGGTTCGAATATGGGCTCTCGAACGTAAGCGTGACCGTTGCCGATAGTCGCGAGGGATGATGTTGGCCGGAGGTGCGGTGCAAGGTGCACCGTGCACGATTTGTACACTGGGAAGTTCTTGTTTGGGGAAGACGAGTTTGACTCGGTGGGAGCTCGCGTGTGTTACGGGGGTAACTCGAAGATTTTGGAGTGGATGGTTTCTCGAGGGAAGAACGGGGGAAACGCAGGTCGAACTCGAGTTTTAGGTAGGGCTTTGGGTTTTACTGTAAAGGGAGATAGGTTTAAAAAGATTAAACTTGTGATTTATTTTATATAAATGAAATCAAGCATTTAATCATAACCAAGTTTTATAAAGAAATGAATTGCAAAGTTAGAACTTGTTATTTGAAAGGGAAGTAAATCAAACTTTTTAAAGTGATAATTGAATTTATGTTCAAGATGTATGATTTTAAAATAATTATCTTAATTAAGTTTTAAATTCAAATTTAAAAGAGAATTTGAATTTAATTATTAAATCAAGTTTTAAGTCAAAGTTGAAGCAATGTTTTAATAACAAATTTTCAATTTATATTGGAAATAAATTAGTTTAAACTTGTTAATTTAAAGTGTTATTTAAATTTTTAAATTGACTACTTAATGCTTTATTTCAATAAAAGTAAATGTTATAATCTTATAAACCAAATAAAACAATTTGTTTTCAAGTTATTAAAATTGGTTTACTCAAATGGTTAATTTGTGAACATAAATATGGTTAAATTAGTATTGTTATGAACTTAAGAATACTTAATTAAATGAGTTGTAATTAAGTAAAGAAATTAATTAAGATAAGTGTTTTCTTAATTAATTAAGGATTTGAGATTATAATTAGTTAATTAATTAATTGTTTAATTAATTTTTAAATAATTAGTTAATTATTTATTTAATTTTAAAATATCACTTAATTAAGAATTAATTAAGTGTAATTACTTAATAAAGTAATTAATGGTTAGTTATTGAATGTAATTAAGGATTGGTAATTACTTATGAAGTAATTAGTAGTAATTACTCACAAGAGTAATTAATTAAAGTGATTAATGAATGATCACTTAATGTTATCAATTAAGGAATTGATTAGTGTAATTGTTTAAAAGTTAATTAATTATGAAGTAATTAATTAGTTAAAGGATTAAGAATTACTTAATAATGGGATTAATTAATTGTTAAGTAATTAATTAATTAAGAGTAATTAAGATTTATTAATGAAGTAATTAGAAGATAATTGTTATGTAAGTAATTAAGAATTAATTACTTAATTTATTTTGGTTAATTAATTTATGTAATTAATTAATGAATGTGATTAATTAAAATTAAATTACTAAGGTAATTAATTAAAATATAATTAATTAATAAAGTAATTAATTAAGGATTAATTGATAATTAAACTGGATAATAATTACTTAATGAAGTAATTAAAGATTAATTAATTGGATAAATTAATCAAGGATTAGTATAATTGATTTAGAAGTTAATTAATTAAGTTAAGTAATTACTAGTTGTTAATTACTGATTAATAAGATGATTAATTAAAGGTTAATTATTTAATTAATTAAAGGATTAATTAATAAGGATTAAATAATTAATTAATTAATTAATCAAGGTAATTAATAAAAGTAATTAATTTAAATGTGATTAATTAATTATAATTAATTAAGGTTTAATGTAATTAATTATAGTTAATTAATTAATAAAGGATCATTAATTATTGTAATTAATGATAGTAATTAAAAGTTAATTACTGAATATGGTTTAGGATAATTACTTGAATGTAATTAAAGATAATTAATCAGAGAAGATTAATTAAAGAAGATAATTAAGAAATGATTAATTGAATTTGATTTGTAATAAATCAATGAAGTATGATTAAGGTAATCCAAATGTTTAAAGGATAGTAATTAATTTAATTATAGGTTAATTAAATTGATTTAAGAGTTAATCAATTCTGCTTTGGATATTGATTGATATTGGATGATTGGTTGATATTGGATGTCGATTAATATTGAGTGATTGAATGATATTGGATGATTTGGATATCTATGTTGTGATATGCTGCTTTATGAGATGAATGCTGTTATGAATTATCTAGTATGATAATATGATTCATTTATCTGTTTATATATCATCCTGTATATAAGTTTAAAACTGTTTAAAATCCCTTAAGTACAACTTGGACATTAAAATGGCGTTTGGTTTCGGTGAGACCGGGATCGGGTTTCCATATTTGGAATTCCGAAAACCACATCGATTCCAATTAAACGTTAGGTCGTTAATCCAAGTGGAGCGAGTGAAGACTCGAGGTGTAAGGGCTATACGTCAGTATAACTCTGTGGGTGATTCCGTAATGAGTTTGACGGAATAGTGCTTATAGATTCGAGATGGTGAATCAGAGTGCAAGGGCTATGGTCGTTGACTCTGAGGGTGATTCCAATAATGAGTGCAACGAGATAGTGCCTTCGGTTTCGTTCGAACCCGGAACGAACTTGTATGGATCGAATGCTTTCAACACATCGTCAGGCGGGCGATGAGCATTCTAAGTGATATGTTCTATTAAGGTAATCGCGGCCTCAAGCCTCATCAACCGGGAATGGCTAAAACAGGGGAGGTGCGCCAAGGCTTCGTGGGTAGCCCCCACTTTGAGAGTGAGATTCATCCCTGTCTAGAGTCCCTTATTATTCGGCTGTGTGGGTGGTTGGTCGCGCCAACCACGGGGTGGTTTCATTTGGAACTATTCAGTAAGGAATGGGTCCGGCCTTGTGTAGCAGGGGATGAAGGGAGTAATCCTCGGTACGTTGATCTAGGCCACGTACTGTGACGGGCGGTACCCCAGTAGCCCTGCCATTGATGGAAACCCATTTTCCCTACGAGACCCTACGGTTTTGATTGTATTACCCACTTTTGTGGCTTGTAGCTGGAATTTAATCATGTAACAATTTCGGCTATTTCATATTTATTTTGAAAACCCTAGACACTATTATAATATCACTGGATTTCCTATCAAATGTTTTGGTTAGCGTAAGGTAAAAACTTTTCCATGTTTATGTGTGGGAAGTCTTACGTGATACCTTTTCTTTCAAAGGTTTTTTTTAAAAGTTAAGCAACTTTAAACCGTTTACTCACACCAGACCCCTGTCTGACCCGAGTGTTTATTTTCTGTTTTATTAAACTCTTGGGTACTCATATTATATATGAGTAGTCAAGTGATTCAGGTTAGCTTGACGAATTCTGGAGGAGTTATGGAGCAGGAGGCTTCCACGTGTAGATATTATGTTTCCGCTGTGTATGTTGTATCTGTGTCTTGTATACTTGAGTTGTATGAATTAGACAGATGTATATAACTGTCTAATATGTGTTGTATAAGATGTGTAACTCTGATGTACTCTGATACTATGTAATATTCTATGTGATATATTATATTTATTCGTTCCGCTGTGAGTTATCTGTTGTTGTTGTGTTCTTCTTTCTCTTTCTTTTCTTCTTCTATCCCTTTCTTTCTTCATCGGCAACACGATTTCCTGGAGATAGGAAGTCGGGTCGTCGCATGGGTTTTCATTTCTTTTATGAGCCATCGCAATCTATTTATTCTAATCCCATCTTATTTAACTTAACTCCAGTTAAATCTAACCTCATACTATTCTTTTGACTTCACCCCATTCATTCAAATTTTATTAAGTAAGAACTTAATTTCATTTTAATGTATCCACCACATGATACAATTTCATTCCAATTATATTTCAACTTTAATTCGAATCTCATCACAATATTATTAAACTTAGCTTAAGTTCATGTAAGCCGACTTACTCTTCTAACTTATTAACTTTTTACAAGTTAATTCCATTCCAGGAAATTTTCAAACTTTATAAATTTCCAAACCTATTTATAATCCATAACATTTTTAGTTAAACCTCTAGAGCTTAAGCCATTACTTAGACACTCAAAACATTTAAACCAATTCCAGAGTCTCCAATAATCACTTAAGTATTTCAAAAATCATTTGAAATCAATTATATCCAAAATTATTTGGTAAATTCAATTACCTCTTTGAATTTCAAAACCAAACCTAGTTTTTGCAAACATCTCTTATTTAAAATATTCAAGCAGCAATTCCCCCTTTGGAAACTTGAAAACGAACATCGATGATGCTGCAGTCATCACCGAAGATATTTTCTAGCGACCAAAAGAGTTCAATGCTTTTATCTCTTCCAAAACATTTCAAATGTTTTTAAATTACAAATCTCACCAGATTTCATACCCAATTCAAAAATATTTCCGAAATATTATCACCATTATTTTTCCAAAACCTTTGAAAACCATTTTCAAAGCCGAAGGAATTTAACTTTTCCCAAAACTCCAAATTCCAAATTCTTTCAATTCATATTCAAATATTACCCTGAAATGTTATTATAAATTATAAATTACACTTATAATTCCCACTTACAATTTAATTACACAATATGAATTTACTTTATTAGCTTTAGTTATGATTTTCAATTTCTTATTCAATTTTTACAAAATAATGATACCAATTTAATATTATCATTCCCTAACAACCAAGCAACCATATATAACTATAATAATTTACGGAATTTTTTTTCATATACAAAAATAATTTGGGTAAAATTATTTCATTTACCCTATTTTAAAACAATACTGTGTCGGTTTATCTTGTTCACGAGTTTAGAAATCCCTATCGATGACACGACGTCTCACACATCGACCAAAATCCATAAATACTCAACCGATAAGTCAACACAATATAAAAACACCAACAAATACGCGCTCATATCTATTAATACACTCAAACTCATTTCTAGAGTACTACGAACTCTATTTACAATGAGTAATCCCCACCAGAGCCAAGGTTATCGCCATCCTAAGCTCTGATACCAAGTGAAATGACCCGCAAACCCGTACCCCTTAAGTCAACGCTATTTTCCAACATATCAACTCAAGGTGAACGTAAGTACAAACAGTTAGGGTTAAAGAAGAAGGAGGTAGAAGAAGAAAATAGAAAACAACATCAGAATCTAACCATCGCAGCGGAATAAAATATAATAGATAATAAATGAACTTTACACAAAAACAAATCTATTTATATATTACATCATCAGAGTATACATAACACACAACTAGACAGTAATCATAACCTGTCCTTACAAAACAGAATGCACAGCTAATCAACACAGCGGAATATTTCATACAAGTATGGAAGTACGTATCGCCATCCAGCCCGTCTTCAGAGCTCCACCGCATCCTTCCCTGTATTCTATAATACTCGGTCTGACCCGAGAATTATATTTAAGTAACACCTGAGTCAGTCTGGAATACCAGCGTGAGAAAAACACACTCAATTGGATTATTAAAGTTTCAAAATACTTTGAAATCAAAAGCATCTCGTAAGACCACGTCACAAATAAACATGTCGGCCTTTTACCTTATGATAGCCAAAACATTTCTTATCAAAATCCTCAGATATTATAATAGGGTCTACATACAAATACTTATTCAAATAGCCCAAATTGTTACATTTATTAAATTCCAGCATACTAGCCACAAAATGGGTTATACAATCAAAACCGTAAAAGGCACGTAGGGAGAATGGATTTCCAACTAATGACTAGGCACTGGGGTACCACCTATCACAGTTCGCGGCCTAGATCGCCATATCGAGGATCCCTCCCGATCCCCTGCAACACAAGATCGGGACTATCCCTTACTGGATAATCTCGAGTAAGATCACTCTACGGTTGGGATTAGCAACCGCCTACTAAGCCGAATAAAAAGGGAAATCTAGACAGGGATGACCTTACCCTAATGGGTGCTACCTACTTAGCCTTGCTGCATATCTCCTGATTTTCAGTCTTTCCCGGTTGATGAGACTCGAGGCTAAGCGTTACCTTTTTAGAACATATCACTTAGAATGCTCATCGTCCCCCCGACGATGTTTTGAAAGCATTCATCCATACAAGTCTGTTTCGGGTTCGAACGGAACCGAAGGCACTACTCCTGCTACATCCATTTTGGAATCACCTCAGGAATAGTAGCGACTAGCCCTTGCACTTCACTGCTCCACCTTCGCATCCAAACTTTGGTTTTCCACACGAAAACGATCAAACCGAATCGAAGTGGTTTTCAGGAAATAAATCCCGATCTCGGTCTCTTCGAAACGATCAGCGCATTGGCCAAATATTGATAGTCGGTTATTTAGCTATCAATTAACATTCACAAATAACCATCAAACATAAATAATTTCATCAAATTATTTATTAATATCAAAATATCTTCACAACATATATTTCCACTTTTCAATCCTTTGAAAACAGTTTTAAATCACACTCTTCTCATGGAATGAATTCCCAAATATTTATTTCCACTGAAAACACCAAGTACAATAATTTAGATTTATAAAATAAATTAAAACACTTTATTATAAATTATAGTTTAAAACATTTAAAATAAAAACTACCTTAATACTTTAAAAAATATATACTTTAAGACTATTTAAAATAAATCTACTTTATAAAACTAAATTTTTCTCTTTTAGAAAAATAGTACCAATCCACCTTTAAGTAATTACTTCTAAGATGTATTTGAAAAATAATTACTTTAAAATTTAAACATTTAAAAATAATAAATTTTCTAAAACATGCTTTTAAAATAACTTTAATACTTTTAACTTATACTTGAAAATTTGCTTCGAAAACGTACTTGGTTATCCAGGGAAATACACTTCTCTTTCACATCCTTTAAAAATAAATCACTATTTATTTTTAAACAAATTTACCCATTCCTTTAATAAATACCCACCTTGAATTTGTTCTTCCAAATATCCACTGATATATTCCTTTACTTTTATAAATCCAGTTTATAAGTTTCATAGTCTCAATTCCCTTTTAAAATGCCGGTTTCAAACACTTAAATTTATTTCCAAGTTGATTTCCAATTTACTTCACTTTGAAATAAATTTCCTTACTTACTCCATTTATTTCAAAATTCATTAACCTCAGATTTTATCTCTTTATTATGATTTAAAAATCCCTTTTAGCTGAGAATACCAATTTCAGATTTCCCAAATTCCTTTCTTATCCCTTTTAAATAAATTTAAACCTTGAATTTTAAAATAAATTCTTTATTCCTTTAAATAAAAATGCATGAGTTTAAAAAAAATTATTTATTCCCATTTATTCAAAAATCTCATTTCTCCATACTTGGAATTTTATTCATTAGAATTTTAAACCCAACGTTTACTCCTCCCCCAATACATTCTTTAATTTATCCAAATTTCTATAATTATTTACTTAAAATTCCCTTTTTATTTTCTTTTAAAATCAAAATCTATACATTTTTGATAACTCAGAATATCCAAATATATCCAATCAAACCATAGCATCCAACATTCCAATTATCAATATAATTCATCACATAATATCAAATAATCTTAACACAGATTATTAAACAATCTATAAATTTTGAGGAATCCAGTTGGATCCCTCCAACCATTTTCCCTGCATCGACAGATGTTAGCACAATACCAATTCCACTTCGAGGTGGAATATCGTGGTATGTGGGTTTACATAATATCATCCGCTATTATGCGGCGTATAGGGTCTAATCCGCTATATAATGCAGGAAATCTATCACTCCAATATATACTATATACTACTATATATAATATAGCGCATCAAATCAATTCAATCATTCAACCAATTATTTAAATTTAACCATTTAAATTTAAATAGCAATCCAGAAGAGTGAGATTAACGCACCTTTTCCCCTTAAATTTGCAAATCCACTTCATTCTCGATTTGATTCCACGATTATTGACCTTGTATAAATATTTATACAATTTATTAATATTTGAATTGATCGAACAATTAGTTACTACTTACTTATTTAATAAAAACTAATGATTTATTTTAAACAAATAATTAAATTTTGTGCTAACTTTCCTTTTAAAGATCTTTAGTAACTATAATTAATTAAGCAAATTAAACAAGTAAATCACCTTAATAAATTATCTTAAAATAACCTAGTACGTTAAAAATATAGATATGTATATTTTCTTTCTTTGAAACTACATATATATACTTGTAAAAATTTCTTATATTGGTTAAAAATCTAATTTTTTTTACTTTACAACACCTATTAAATTCCTATATTTAAAAATCTCTCCTATATAAAATCTATGTTTACATATATATATATATATATATATATATATAAATTAAGATAGGCATGCAGATATATATTTTCCTTTACTGTAAATACCAATTTCCTTTTTTAAACCTCACTGTAAATAACTATTCCTGCATATACATATTTATAAAAAGCAGAAATCGTTCTGATACTATTCTAATATATATTCTTTCTGATTCCTCTATCTGTAGTTCAAACCATAGCCAGAATTAACCAAAATATAAATTTGAAATCAACACGCAAAAATATACATGAGGGATAACTCACCACATCATTGACGACCACCACAAAGCCACTCCACCGTGTTGTCTCCACCGATCGTAAATCCACTGTCGAGCCTCGCCTAAACAACTTCACACAATCGAAACGCGAGCATACTCAAGACACCTCGGCTAATCGATGCAGCCGACCCATACCGAAAACTACCCAAATCGAACAATGTCGAGCCATTGAATCGTCAACACCCAAAATTTCCCCCACCTGGACATGCGGCTGAGCTCCAAGCAGCTCGAACGAGCTCGTGACATGCCCTCGCCTTCATCCTTTGCATCGCTACTGAAGGAGCATCTGTGAAGATTTGATAGAGAAATTGGAGGACTGGGTTTCGATTCATTTTGTTTGAATGATTTTTAGGAAGAGGGAAATTTCGATTCTCCTATTCCACTCGATCTGCCATATTTTATTTTCTTTCAGAGTTCTAGTTTTGTTTCACTGACGAAAGGAGGAAGGCTCGTACTCTTTTAAATTAAAAGAAGTGGCCAGCATGAAAGATGGATGAGGTGTGAAAGCTTGCATGTTTGAATGGATAAGCTGCAGTAACGCTGGAGTGATAGGAATAAAGTTTTGATATTGACAGAAAGTAGGCTGCTGTTGAAATAGTTTGACCAGTCCAACAATAAATTTATAAATTTTAAATTTAAATCGCCTCGATTTACGTAGCTTAAAATCCCGACCTCCTACCAAGGTGTGCCGCTAGGCGTTTATAATATTATACCCCTATTTCGAACGCACTGGAAAAGGTTTCAAGTCCTAATTCGATTGTATGAAGAAGACAGCTTTTTGGACCCATTTATTATATTAATTTCGATTTAATTTTCAACGTGTTCACTTATCGTACGGCCAAACGATCACTCCAAACACTGCGGAAATTGAAATCCAATAATAATACATTATTATAGATCTAATGGAACTGGTTTCGTCGAAATCCGAGACTGTGCCTCAGAAGGCTATTTAAATATCAATTTAAACGATAAAATTTCAAAACTTAACAAAGCACTTCCAAATTCAATTTTAACACTTTTACTATCTTCAGTATTATCAATATAAATTTTACAAGCCTTCAAATTATTTTTAACAGGCTTAAAACTGAAGATTCTATAATTTACCCAATTTCAATTTATTAAATCAAATAACTTAATTGCTAAATAATAATAATAATTGAAATTCAAGTTAAACTACCTTTCCTATTTAAAATCAATTAAATATTTCATTTTCAAATATCCATAAATTTTGGGTCGTCACATGAAGATAACTCAAGTCGATGCTCTTTCCCTTTCTCTCTTCCTTTAGAATTTTGTTACCAACAGCAGAGCATAGAATTCGATTAATAATATGAACCATGGTTGACAAAGCTTCAGTCCAAAATCCGTTATACAAACCGATGTCAATCTCAAGCATCGAGGTTTCTTAAGTAGAGTACGATTCATCCTTTCCGCAACACAATTTGATTGTGGATCTCTTCATGCAGTAAAATTCCTCTAAATGCCATGATGCTTGAAAACTCCAAGAATTCTTTGGAAACATACTCTCTTCCATTGTTGGACTTTAGAAACTTTAAAGACTTGCCACTTTCATTCTTAACAAAAGCTTTCCATGCTTTGAACTTTGCAAACGCCTCCGACTTGGCCTTCATTTCATACACCCATACCTTTTGAAAAAAAATCAATAAAGGAAATATAATACTTTGCTCCTCCGAAAGAAGCTACCGATATCGGACCCCAAACATTCGTGTGAACATACTCAAGAACCCTTCTCGAATCATGTTTTCCTTCACGGAATGAAACTTTAGTTTGCTTTCCAGTGACACATTCCTCCCAAAAATCTAGTTTGCTGAAGCTCTCTCCATCGATCATCTCCCTCTTTCGAAGAATATCCAAACATGACCTAACATCAAATGCGACAACTTAGTCACATCCAAGCCACGAGAACTATCATCCCCCAGATAAGTTTCACCTTCTATAGTCACTCCTTGAAGCAAATAAACACCATGAGTTCGAGCACCCTTCATCACCGTAAACGCACCCTACGAAGCCCGCATGCTATCACTCTAAATAGTGATGTTATGACCTAAAGAATCCAGTTGTCCCAAAGAGATAAGAGACTTCCAAAGTCCCGGAACATAGCGCACATTAGTGAGAGTATGACCACTTTGTCAAACATCCGAATTTGCACGGAACCGATGCCTTTCGACTTACAAATAATACCATTACCTAAAACCAATTGAGTTTTCTTCTTTGTCGATATAAGAAAATAACAATTCCTATTTAGCGTCATATGATAAGATGCCCTCATATCATGTACCCATTCGCTACTGAAACATCCGATGTTACCGCCATCAGCACGTCTACGTCTCCCTCACCAAGACCACTCTCCACTGCTACAGATGAAGATGCCACTTCCTTCTTTTCCTTCTCCTTGTTCGGACACTCATTCTTTCAATGACTAGGCTTCTTACAAATATAGCACTTGCTCTTTCTTTCCTCCGACCTTCCTCCCCAACCGGGTTTCTTGATTTATAACGCCCACAGTTCTCCTTCTTCGCATATCTTTTCTTCTCCATAAATAAACCATGGCTACTACTAGTACCACTACTTCCATCATCCAATTTCTTCATTTGATCCCACTTCTCACTAAGAAGCCCATTTTTGACATCGTCAAGAGTTAAAATTTTCCAGTTATAGATCAGACTATTTGACAAACCCATACAACGGTTCGCAATGAACACAACAATATCATAACTTTTTGTTCTTCCTCAATCTTCAAATCTACCGCCTTCATCTTCATTAGCAACTCATCAAAGATATTTTAAGTGCACCTTTAGCGAAGCACCTTCCTTCGTCTTATAGGTAAAGAACGTTCCCAACAAGATCAAACGATTAGTTGGTGACTTCTTCATATACAACTCCTCCAACCACTACAACAAAACAGTCTTTTTACAACGGGCAATGCCCGTTGTAATATGGTTTTCGCAACGGGCATGTGCCCGTTGTAATAGGCTTCGTTATGATAGATCCACCACATTTTACAATGAGCAAAGCACGTTACAGTATACCTTTTTACAACGGGTTATGACCGTTGTAATAGACTATAATACAACGACCATAACCTGTTGCAATAGACTAACCATACTAGTTGCATAGCCTGTTTGACAACATGCATTGACCGTTGTAAGAAGCTCATATAACAACTTACATTTCCCGTTGCAAAATAAATGCAAATTTAAAAAGAAAATTACAGTAGCATCCATGCAATACATCCATACTAATACTAAATATTGTCGCAAAATAATTAAAATCACATACGAAAATACTAAAATCTAGAGTCATAGAATTCTAACACTCCAAAAAGTTAGATAAGTTTACATGCCAAATACATAAAGCATTAACACTCTAAGCCATACATCCCCAAATTGCTTGCAATTCACATACTTCACAACACAACATTAAACTAACTCAAAACTCATACTTTCATCCACAACATCATACAAACTGAACACCACCATCAGCGCTTCCAGTCATTTCAACAAGTACCAAGACCATCCACAGCAACCTCCTCTCCTCCTTGTTCCATTTCCACCAACATCCACCCTCTGCCATTCACACTCATACCACATCAACACCATCTGCCTTTATCTCCGTTCATCACTTTTCTTCCAAGCCATCAACAACCAACCACCATCTTCTATATACCCTCTTGGACGTTCACCCACCTGCAAACTCCAACCTCTACCATACTCCAACAATCATCAAACCAGTCAAATCACCTTCTCTTTATTCCCAATATACTTCAATAATCACTTACAACTTCCTTTATATCCTTACTTCCATTCATTTACAACACTACGGCTGGCAGATCCTCTACTTCACATACCATCATCACTGCCTCAGCAACACCCAAATCACCCTCTACCTCCTTAACCTATTCAAGCATACCAATAACAAAATTTTATTCATTTTCATTTGCTTTTACATTTACAACTTTCTTTCTTTCTGTTTTTCTCTCATAAAAAAAGGAAAAAACACTACACTATGCATTGTTCTTCATCATTAGTGTCACCATTCACTTCCCGTTTCAACAGTCCATATTCCTATCATTTTCTGCACATAACCATATCCGTGCTTCTGTCAACCACATACAGACCCACCCAATTTTCACCCGACATCAAACATAGCAACTCCGTCCCTCATTTCCACAACTTCATCCCTGATTCACTTCCTTTTTCATTCACTGTCACCATATGGCCACACCACTATCATCTGGTTATACTATCCTGATTCCAATTACCTTATACATCAGCATCATCTCCCAGCCTCCACATCAACTCATCACTAGTGCCATACACTACTCCTCTACAAAAACAGACCAACTACAACCTCCTGCCAAAGCCACACAACCGTTACTCCAGTCAAAACTACAACATGACTACCCTCATCAGCTTCTTCACATCCTCTTACCTGACCACCCACTCATCCATCCATTGCATATTACCAAAACAGTGCACATGGTACCCGTCCACCACTAACATACAACATCACATTGAACACCATATCACCTCCTCCTGCCCATAGTTTAACTGCACGCCTTCTCCACCAAATCACAAACACACCATCATCCACCCAAATCACCATCATCTGCTGCACCATATCAACTTCACTTCTACACAATTCAACAATTACCCAAACCACTTCACCAAACTCCAACATCAATATCATAACTAAACCACAGTTTGTCAACCAAGACCATAACCAGAACACACCGAAAGCCCCGCTTCACCGCCTTCACATCACCATCACCTTCCAGCAAACCCAGACAACCACCATCAGCATAACATTATGTTTTATTTGCCATCACAAAACTCCCACATTGTCATCAACTACAATTTTCCACTGGCATCTGCATTCTGCCTCACCCCACTTCCCTTCTGAACACCTTGGATAAGAAAAGTACAAGAAAAGAATAATATGTTTGGGAAAAAGTATAAGAAAAGAATATAAAATTGGCAAGGCAAAAAGTATAAGAAAAGAATAGCAGGATAAGGAACAAATTCATTGATGTGAACAAGAAAATCCAAAGATGAAGTCACAATAGTAAATAAAAATAGTTTAAAGCATATAGTGACATTAACATACTGGTGAGAAAGACATTTAAATCAAGAAATCAATATCAATACCTCATGTTCTATATTAGCAAAAGAATACATCATCTATGTCCAAACAACAACAACAATAATACTACTATGGACGTATTGGCAATAAATTTTCTTTTTGTCACTTAAAAGTAATTTTGATTTGCAACTTTAAAGTGCTTTTAAGTAACAATAAAGTGTTTGGATAAATAAGTAGAAATTTTGATAAAATTTAGTGGTAAAAGTTGAAATAGCAAGCTTTTCTTAAGTTACAGTAACATTTTAGTTGCTGTCAAACAATTCAAGTGACGAAGTAACCAAGACCGACAGTGGAAGTAACATATAAAACTACTTTTCATACTTAAAAGCCTTTGTCGGACATCATTTAAAGTTAACTGCCAAATCAAGTCCAACAAATTCATATATTTGAGTATAAGAGAACATGTTAATTAAGTAATGCTGACCTGATCATAAAACAATGATTGCTCTGAAGGCATGATCCATCTCCTGCATTAACCTTTGAATTTCTCAACCCTGTAAACATAGTTGAAACGTACTCAAACAAATTTCTTGTCATCGGGTAATAAAATTGCTAGAAAGCTTTTACATTCAGATCCACCATGGAAGTAGAAGATGCATTACTACGTGGCTCTTTCATAACTGAAACATTAGCACACTCTCCCTTGACATTTGAATCTCCTACTTTTCTATTTGCTACTTGCTTCTTAATATAGGTCAGTTTCTCGAGACGACTCCAGTCAGAAACTGCAAGATCTGATGTCTTATCTTCTGTTTTTTCTCCTTCGTCGACACTATCTGGGATGGTTGAAATTGGTTTGAACACCTCATCTAGTTTAGTCAACTTTCTACTAGGCCAAGGCTTATAGTAGTGGCCTAGGCCTTTCAAAGGAGAAATCGTTTGTTTATCTGGAACATTTTGGTAGAGAATTGGACTTTTCTTTTTTGTAGGCTTTAAGTTCATTGCTTTGGTTGTTTCGTATTTCAGTATCTCTGAATGTAGTCCTATTGACATGGTTACTAATATACATTCAAACTGGATTCTGCAACTATAGATAGAAGAAGCCAAAAGCTCAAATGCTTATGAACCAGAGAAATATCTGTAATCATTTTGCACTCCGCTTAGACATTTGATTAAAACGTAAAATCTGTATTTCACAATCTTAAAGATGGACAAGAATAAGTAATTTAAAACGCGCTCAATTTCAGATTCAACTTCACATTCTATGTATTTTTGTTTTCTATATACAAATAATCTAGTGGCATTTAGTTTAGAGACATCCAATTCGGGGGAACATGCGATAATGAAGGCTAGATGCGCTTAATAGATAGGGTTACCCTCATTTATTGGCATTCTTACATTCATACGATATTGAATTCCATGGAGCATTCCTTTTCATGTATAAATATGTTTCAGATGAAAATACAATTTTTCTAAATTCGCGCCCCATTTTTTCAACATTAACATATTACTGAAAAATTATCATTTCATCATATCTGAGTAAACCCACAAAACTTAAAATAGACTAACCATTCGCAGTAAATCGCAAATCTAAACCACTAGCATAACACGTTATAAATTACCAAAATTAACACCAAATGCAATTTATTGATGCGCCAACATTTCTTTACACTTGTCATAGAAACAATAAATTTGTTTCTGAAAAAATAAAGAAACCCAAAAAACCAAAATAGGAAAAGAAGAAACTGCAAAGGCGTAGTAAAAAAAGAAACATACCCAGGTGCTTTTCTTTTAGAGAAAGTGCGCAATGCAAATTGACGACTAAAACCTTTCTTCCTCCTGGCCGAGTGATGGAAGAAGAAGAATATAATGTCACGAGATGTAAAAAAACCCTAGTTTGAGCAAAGAGGACGATGGCCATTTTTCACAAGCAAGATGCAGCCAAAGAAATAAAAGAAAAGGGGCGGTTTTTATCATTTGATGTTGGGCCGGCTAAAATTTTATTACAACGGACATGCATTACAACGGGCATGTGACCGTTGTAAAGTTGGCATCTATTACAACGGGCCTGAATGGACCGTTGTAATAGCCTTCTATTACAACGGGCAACCAATGCCCGCTGTAAAATGGGAGCTGTATATGGTATCTTTTACAACGGGCGCAAATGGACCGTTGTAATAGCCTTCTATTACAACGGGCAACTAATGCCCGTTGTAAAAAGGACGTTGTAATAGGGTATTTTTGTTGTAGTGAACTTATCTCAAATACCCTTAGCCGTAGTGTCGCCACTAATTTCAGAGATAACATTCCCCCCATAGCAAGTTGAAGTGTAGTGAATGCCCACTCTTTCATTTTCTCACTTCAACATTCGAGATGTCCGTTGGCAACAAATATGTGTCAAACACTATTCGATGCACTCGATTCCACATAAGAACCGCTTTCATCTTCCATTGCCACTTTTTAAAATTATTATCGCCATTCCAATTGTCTATAACCAATTTTGATCCCAAAGCCACATATGACCCACGTACATACTGTGGTACACCACTTGGATTAACCATCGAGGGGCTACATGAAGTGTTATCTAATTCTGGTATTTCTATAGCTACCTACCAACACTAAAAGCTCTGATACCAAATGTTGTGGAAATTCTAACTTGAGACTACTAAATCATAACCCCAAAGCACATTGGATAAACGAAATTGTGGTAAGAAGTGCAGAAGTAACCAATCAATATCTCAATCCAATTCAAAACCAATCACAATTACCAAAATAAGAAATAGCGGTAAAATAAATCACACACCAATTTATAGTGGTTCCGCTAACGTCTTCTTAGTATACATCCACTTTAAGAGAGTGCCTTTATTAATACCAATGAGAAGAGTACAAGAGATTGATTACAATGGTCAAAATTCTAACAGAATTGATTTGTGGAGAAGAGAATTGAAGAAAATTATGTTTAGATAAACCCTAATTAATGGAGGATAAAATCCTTTATTAAACCCTTAATCTCCCTTTTGTCATCTTGTTTTTGAATTCTGAAAATAGCTTATATATGAGAGTAGAAAACCTAGGCAAAATTCCAGAATTGCCCCCGAATATCGCAAATCATCACACCAAGCCCAGGCTGAATATAAGAAGAAAATCATCACAGACATCTGTCACTTTATGACAGACGTCTGTCATATGTTTCGGAAAAACATTTCCTAAAACCGTAGGTGTCTTTCCTAAAGTGACATGCGTCAATCCTAAGTCTCGAGTTTCAAAACCCTGAAGCAATAGACATTTTTCACTCCACGACAGGCGTATGTGCTGCTGCTCCAAGTAGCGCTTCCCTTCTTTTCGCAATAACTTCTACATCCAAGCTCCGATTTGCGAGCTGTCTTCTCCATCACCAAGCTACTTCCAACCACTTCAATATCTCCATATCGTGTCACCAAAATTCTGTTGAGTCAAGATTTTTATAGAGTTTTGATTTCTGACAAAGGAATAAGCCGTGATCGACAAAAAGAAGTTATTCATTAAAGAAACACAAAGAGCTCCATATATTAGAGGTTGATTATTTGGTATGTTAGTAATTTATGTTAAAAATCTATCCTCAAATAATCATATAACTTCAATCTTTCAATATATATACATATGCACATTAACTGTGCAAATTGGACTAAACCGGTCGACCGGTTGAAAATAAGGTGGTCGACCGTTTTTGCCCAGAATGCACAGATAACATGCACACATGCACATAACGTGTATATATTTGAATTCCTGTCTACCGGTCCATTTTTGACCTGTCGACCGTTTTTAAACAGAAAGCAACTTTTCCAAAAGACACTTCTCTTCTCCAAAGGTTGCATCTCCTATCTTTCATCAATGATCATAACTCTTAATGGCAACTGTTCACAAAGAGTTACAACTATTTTTCTCTATATATACTCATCTAAATCATTGATTCAAACACAAGTTTTTACACGATCATATATGCTCTCTAATCTAATCTCTAACACTCCTGCATTCTAAAAATTAATTTAGCTTATTGAATCATTGAAATTATTTCATATCTTTTGATTCAATAAGTAAATACCTTCTTTAATCTTTACAAAACATCATTCATATTCTTTGAGGATAAGATTATAGGAAGGGTGTACTGCTAGTGACAAATCCGTGTTTTCAAGAACACAAGTTGTCAACAACAATTGTATTTGTTTTTGTTGAAGTCCTCGTGTTGTAAGAGGCAAGTGTTGAAGTCCTCGGTGTTGTAAGAGGCAAGTGTTGAAGTCCTCAGTGTATTAGAGGCGTGAAATCCCGTTCGGCTGTTCGGGTATTGTAAACCTGTTCCTCCGGGTGAAGCGAGGTAGTTAATAGTGAAAATCCAGATAGGAGTCTGGGACTGGACGTAGGACGGTGCTCCGAACCAGTATAAAAATCTCTGGTGTGATTTTTCTATTTTTATTTTCGCTTTGCTACTATCATCTATTTTCCGCATTTATATTATAGTCCATATTACACGATCCGTGTGTACTATATTAGTACGTGCATTAGTATACACACCGCACTTTCATTTGGTATCAGAGCGAGGTTATCATATGACCGTAACACAGTTATTTGATATATTCTTGTAATATGGCAAATAACGCAAGTACTAGCACTCAAAACACCACTTACACGGAAGGTCAATCGACACAAAGACCTCCATTTTTCAATGGTCTTAACTATAGTTATTGGGCAACACGTATGTCATTTTTTATGCAATCAAGTAGCTATGATGCTTGGAATGCTACTCAAAGAGAAATAGTGAATCCAACAACTGATTATTCAGAATGGACTGCTGCTGAGAAAATGGCAGCAGCCGTAAATGCAAGAGCAATAAATATGTTGTTCTGTGCATTAGCCCAAAATGAATATAACCGTGTTAGCATCTGCACTACTGCATATCAAATTTGGCAAACGCTAAAAATCACTCATGAAGGTACTAACAAGGTTAAACAAGCCAAAATAGCAATGCTGAAAAGTCAATTTCAAAATTTCAAAATGAAACCAAATGAGACAATCAATGAAATGTATTCACGGTTTCAAACTATTCACCATGCACTTATTGGCTTAGGACAAAAATATTCTGATTTTGATGTTGTTTCAGCAGTCCTACATTCTCTGACTAGTGAATGGGAAGGAAAAGTATTGGCAATTGAAGAAGCTAATGACCTTTCCGTCATGAAGCCAGATGAATTGATAGGAAATTTAATGTCATATGAAGCAAATGTGCAGGCTAGAAAAGAACAGAAAGAAGAAAAGAAAAATGTAGCATTTCATGTTGAGAAAGATGAAAATGAATCAGATTCTGAAGATGAAGATTTGGCGTTCATTGCTAAAGGTTTCAAAAAATTCCTAAAATATCGAAAAGCCAGTCGCTACAATAAAAGGAAACCTGGATCAAATAAACCATCTTCATCTGCTATAGAATGTTTCAACTGCCATAAAAAGGGACACATGCAGAAGGATTGTCCAGAACAAAAGAAAAAGTCAGAAAATGACAAATTCAAATATAAGAAGGACAAATCAAAGAAACGAGCCTTCTCAGTAACATGGGATGATTCAGAGTCATCTTCATCAGAAAGTGAAAGTGATTCGGAGAATGAACAAGCTAATGTTTGCTTTATGGCAACAGAAGATGAGGTACAAATTCCTACATTTGATGAATTACTTGATATTAATGCTGAATTGATAGTCAAATATAAAGACTTAAAACGTCAATTAAAAGTAGTCAAAGCAGATTTAAGTAGAGCAGAGTTTGAACGAGATATGTTAAAAGATGAGAAGAAAATATTAGAAGAAGAACTTGAAAATATTCAAGAATCATCATCTAATGTTGACTCTCAAATATCTCTTTTGAGTCAAGAAATAGAAGCTCAAAAAGAGAAAAATAATGCTCTCACTACTGAAAATCATGAACTTAAAGCAAAAGTCAAAATTCTAGACCTAGAAAAAGCTAGTTTACAAACAAAGTTTGATGACATTACTCAAAATGTTTCTAACTTTAACAAAGGTCGAGAAAATTTGACTAAAATCATTGAAAGTTCACAATCTATTTCAGATAAACAAGGTTTGGGATATAACAAACATGAAACTAAGAAACATCTTAGAAATAAAAGGAAGAAGAAAGTACAAAAAACTGAAGCTAAGAAAAATCTTAGTTTATTATATTTCAAACCAAAACCAGTTGTGAAATTTCAAAAGAAAGATGTCAAGACTATCAAAATATGGGTTCCTAAAACAAATAACAATTTGATTAGGAACAAATACATTCAGCAATTCATGAATACTGTGCATCTTAATAATAATTATATATATAAAGGGGATACCGGACCCATATGGGTTTGGACTCCTAAGACCTAACTCTTAGGACCCTATAAAAAGTGGGTACCATGAACTTAATTCTATTTTTTGCAGGACCTACTAAAGAAAAGAGGAAAATGGATATTCTGGTTGATATACTCCTATATTATTCCATTATCTATTATTCCTTTTTGTCGATGACAAAGGGGGAGAAAGTGCTAACAATTATTTGCAGGAATATATATATATATAGACAAAATATCAGGGGGAGATCACATATTCAGGGGGAGATTCAGAACTTCAGATATATGTTGTCATCAATCAAAAAGGGGGAGAATGTTGAGTCAAGATTTTTGTCATCAATCAAAAAGGGGGAGAATGTTGAGTCAAGATTTTTATAGAGTTTTGATTTCTGACAAAGGAATAAGCCGTGATCGACAAAAAGAAGTTATTCATTAAAGAAACACAAAGAGCTCCATATATTAGAGGTTGATTATTTGGTATGTTAGTAATTTATGTTAAAAATCTATCCTCAAATAATCATATAACTTCAATCTTTCAATATATATACATATGCACATTAACTGTGCAAATTGGACTAAACCGGTCGACCGGTTGAATATAAGGTGGTCGACCGTTTTTGCCCAGAATGCACAGATAACATGCACACATGCACATAACGTATATATATTTGAATTCCTGTCTACCGGTCCATTTTTGACCTGTCGACCGTTTTTAAACAGAAAGCAACTTTTCCAAAAGACACTTCTCTTCTCCAAAGGTTGCATCTCCTATCTTTCATCAATGATCATAACTCTTAATGGCAACTGTTCACAAAGAGTTACAACTATTTTTCTCTATATATACTTATCTAAATCATTGATTCAAACACAAGTTTTTACACGATCATATATGCTCTCTAATCTAATCTCTAACACTCCTGCATTCTAAAAATTAATTTAGCTTATTGAATCATTGAAATTATTTCATATCTTTTGATTCAATAAGTAAATACCTTCTTTAATCTTTACAAAACATCATTCATATTCTTTGAGGATAAGATTATAGGAAGGGTGTACTACTAGTGACAAATCCGTGTTTTCAAGAACACAAGTTGTCAACAACAATTGTATTTGTTTTTGTTGAAGTCCTCGTGTTGTAAGAGGCAAGTGTTGAAGTCCTCGGTGTTGTAATAGGCAAGTGTTGAAGTCCTCAGTGTATTAGAGGCGTGAAATCCCGTTCGGCTGTTCGGGTATTGTAAACCTGTTCCTCCGGGTGAAGCGAGGTAGTTAATAGTGAAAATCCAGATAGGAGTCTGGGACTGGACGTAGGACGGTGCTCCGAACCAGTATAAAAATCTCTGGTGTGATTTTTCTATTTTTATTTTCGCTTTGCTACTATCATCTATTTTCCGCATTTATATTATAGTCCATATTACACGATCCGTGTGTACTATATTAGTACGTGCATTAGTATACACACCGCACTTTCAAATTCAATAGTTTATGTTCTACGTATATTTCCCATGTTATATTATGCTATATGTGTTAAAAAGAACATGACAATTTATGCTATGGTAATATTTTCTATAAAGAATTATTGTTAAAGATTATGAATTTGGTTTTTTTCACTTATTCAGTAGAAATTTATTGTGTTTATTAACATATAGATACCAAAAAAACTTAAATTGTTTTATGTAATTAAATTATAGGTAAAACTGGTCCTTTTTCATTCTCAAACATAAATAATAAAAAAGGTGGAACCCAGTGCACGAGGCTCAAGCACGATAGTGGGCTCTGAGGAGGTCGATAATGTACGCAGCCTTTCCCTCGCATTGCAAAGAGGCTGTTTTTGGACTCGAACCTGGATGACCAAATCACCATGAGGGTGGAATTTTCAACATGAATATACGAGAAAAATCAATTTGAGAGAAATTTTTTATATATAAAGTAAAAATATGTATAAAAATTAATTTTTCATAAAATAGTCAAGGGAAAAAACGTATATGCACAAAAACCATTTCTGTTCTACCTTTACTTGGCAACTTTTAAATTTAATGAAAAGTTTTGTTTCAAATACGTATACTGCAAACTCAAAATTTTGAATTCAATTTGTAATCTTAGTCACTTAAACTTTTATTGTGCGAATTTTGGTATTATCCTTCTTAACCATTCCAACTTTACAAAATTTTCTACTATGTTATTTAATATACTATGAGATATTCATAGAAACTCACATTCGTGGTTTCCACCAAATTCTTAATGATATTAGGACACATTGAGATAATTATTAGTGATTTTTTATGAAATATTTTTTATGTTACAATAATTTTAATGTAGATTGAAATGTTTATTGATAACTATACATTAGAGATGAAGTTATTTGAGTGATTATAATTTTTTTAAATAGGTATATTAAAATCGAATATTATTACTTTGCAATTATTAAAATGAATGAGTTGCTTTTAATTTTTATTTTTTTAAATGCAAAGTAATTGAAAAATCAATTAAAATTAATTCTATTTTAATTACAATTCAAATAATGAGGAAAATAATTACATAATTATTCTCTTTAATGCCAATCAATTATTGAATTAAAATACAATAAATTAATTCCTTCTAATTATTTCCACAAGTAATGCCTTCAATTAATATTTTTTTGTATATCACCCGTAAATAGTTTTTTTTGGAAATTGAGCACTTAGGTAGTAGTAATTTCTATACATTAGAAATAAAGTTATTTATAATGATTATAATCCAACTATTTTTGAACAGGTTGGATAATATCAAATACTATTACTATATATGATATTTTATGATTAATAATTTTATGTCTAGTGGTTCAAATTATGTACCATGCATGATTTGAACATGTGGCCACATGGACCAAAGAAAGAGTGCCTATCCACTAGGATAGTGGTGTAGGATATTTTATGATGATATGTTATTTCATTCTGAATAATGTTAATTTTGTCCTGTTTTAGTTATAATGTATGCATGTATATTTGAAGTAAAGGCAAAATTATTTGGTTGTTTCAAAAATTTGATTTCACAAGGTTATGTTATACCTATATTTCTTAGGTTATGTTATGCGGTATGTATTTTAAAAACATGACATTTTAAGCCATGATAATATTTTTATAATTTGATTAGTCTTAAGTAATGTCAAAATTGTGATCAACTCTTTATTTTACATGTTTCTCCTTGCAACATTCTTATTCCTATCTATAACAATCATGCATAGTTAATATTTTACTTCCATGTTTTCTTAATTCTACGTAGTTCCACATTCTCCAAATTTATCTTAATTAAATCATGTTGTGTTGTTCCTATTCATACTATTTGCATATTTTCTAACAAACTAGAATTGTGTTCAACCTGTTGAAATCACCAAAGATGGGAGATACATAGTTCACAATTTTATTTTATTTTGGAAGCTAATATTCCAAAAAATGATTTATTAACTTTAATGGTACAACAGATGTAAAAGTTAGTAGGTCAAGTGGTGAAACTATTAATTCTCATTTATGCTTTCAATTTCACAAAATGACGTTAGATTTGGATTTTCTATATTCTTTTAGTTTTAACCTAAATGCTTAGCTTTAAAAATAGATTATTTTTTAAAAATTCACTAAATTATATGTGTTATATTGGATAATTAGAAATGTTAATAACATGTTATTTATTTAGTTTGATTGTTAATATTTTAAATGAATATGTTTATATATTCCGTTCTTTAGTATTCGGTTATTAAATTATGATTAAATGAATATGCCCATTAATGATAATAAATTCATTAATTTAGCATCGGAGAGAATTGATTTAATAATTGATATGTATTTACTTCTTAAATTAATAAATTGAATCAGAGAAAAAAGAAACGAGTTAGAATAAAATAATAATTCTCTATTTAGTTTATATTAGAATGTATAAAATAATAAATGTATTTATAATAGTTACTTCAACTTTTTTCTGCATGTATCAATAAATATATATTCATTTATTTGTATACAAAATTTTATATTTATTTGTAATAATAAATATATCCATTTATATATTTATTTCTATATGAATTTTTTCTACATGATCCATCCATCTATAAAATGAAATGAGTTTTATGTAACTCATTTCTTTATTTTATTATATTGGTGCAATTTGAGTTTATTACAACATCTATAAAATTAAATTGTATACTTGCTTCAAAAATGAAAATGCCAACTAGTGAAAGCATAAATTTTATATGCTTTCTTTTTAAGTATAATGTTGCTATCGGTTTTCTCATTTTTTTAATTTTATGAAAACTCCTGCTTTCAACTCTAGTCAATTCTTAAACATGGAAAAGTACACTTAGGTTTTTTAATAAAAAATATAAATAATTATTAGAGAATCTATGTAATTTGGCTAATTTAAAACTTTACATTTTTTTCGACACGGTTAATTATTGATATTATATGATATATACTTTCATATTTTTTCACCTTTAATTTTCAACTAATTAAATGTAAATGAATTTCAAAATTAATGGAAATTAATTCATTAAGGAGAGTTGATTCGAAAATTAACATATAATCAATTCTCTAACTAGTTTGGAATCAAATGTATCATAATTTGTATTGTAAATTATTCTAAATTAGTTTAAATTAGTAAATATTATATAATAATTTAATTCTACTCTTAACTCCACACAAAACTAAATATGAGTTCAATCTTATGGGGTACCTATTCACATATTTATACATTAGGATAATCTAGGGCTGTGATATTTTTTGAACGCTATAATGATAAACATTTTCATTAACGTCTGCAAAAATAAAAAGTTTTTGTGCTATAGATGCTTCTTTCTCAAAATAAGAGAATGTCAAAATGATGATACATCGTATTTTAAAACTACTTTTGAACTATCAAAAACAAGCTTAGTTTTAAATTTTAATTTTTATAAATTTATTAGATAATATGCATAATTTACCTAACATGCTTATTTTTTTAGTTTAGTTGGTAGTTGATATTACAACAGGCTAATACTTTTTATAGTTTTAAAAGAAATATTATATTTACATTCTTTTAATGATTGAAAGGCAACAATATATATTGAATATATTAAGGAACATGATTATACAATTTACCAGACATGAGTAACAATCCGATTGTGTTATAAATTATATATTATGTTGATAATTTGATGTGCAAATGAATAATATTAAAAGCATTAGTACTGATATTAGATTAACACTTAGAAAGAGTTCATGTCAATTTCTAATTGAATCTTCAATGTAAACTTATGGTCAATGTTTACAACCACGAACAAGAAAAAAGATAAGTCGAAAGTGATAAATTATTAAACAAAATATTCAAATTAAATGAAAAATATCTTTGAATGTAGAGTTAAGTATTAAATGACATTGGTTTTTTGAAGGAGGAAAGATATAATAAGTGTTTCTATTCAATAAATTATTGTAAAGACTTTCGAGGAAACTTGTAAAGTTATTAATGCCATAATAAAAATACAAGTTTTATTTATGATTTTTCTGGAAAAATGAATGATTTATCTCTATATAAAAATGATAGTTTCTTTGGATTTTACTTCACAATAAAACAAGCTGCCTTTGTTAATTTATTTCATTTTATAAAATTATTATTTTATCATGCTACACTCTTACTTTAATTTCAATGATTTTTGCTTCTAAGCATATATAGGTCCACTTTATAAAGTAGTTTATTCTCTATTGTAATATAAGCGTCTATAATAACTTATTCTAATAATAATGACTTACATTGAATAGTTTGTTTCATTGATTGTGTTTTCTTACACTTTCGATTTAACTGCCGTCTTTAATGAAATATTATGTGTTGTTTTTATGTCATATTACATTATATAAGTTAAGAAAATGTTTTTTTCCTAGCTATTGGGGTTTTCTCTCTCTAGTTTAGTTAATATTATCTATGTAAAAAAGTAGAAAAATATAACTACGTACTATCACATAAGTATCCAATTTTAAAAAAAGTATAGTAATGCAAATTTTGGAATTTCATACTTTTTTTAAACCAAATTTGGAACATTATTTCACTTAGAGAACATTTTCCACACTATAAGTTTAGAATGCTATTATTGTAGCAAGTAGTGTACATATTTAAATTCATATATTAAACATATGATAAACCTATATTGAAGTTATGTTGTTTAAACTTGAAAATTAATAGTCGATCTTAGTAATATGATGTTTACCAAGTTTAGAATAAAAATAACTTAATGTTAACAATTGCTTCAAAAAATTTCCTCCAAAATTATTAGCTATACTTTTTACATTCGAGATTATCTAAGTAGATTTATCAACAAAAATTTGTTAATAATGTTTAACAAAAAGCTACAAAAAATTTATAATTCAAAAGCATACGCTTTCACCTTCATGCAACAACAAATCCAAAAATACACTGTTAAATAAATTATGTGGTGAACCCCATGTACATAGCACTGATTTGCACTAGTAATTAATTAAGGAAGATGATGTTATAAATGTAGAGAAAGAAACCTTTCATTTCTCTCTCTATATAATTGATTAACAAATTAAGTAACATTTACTGCTGAATTCACACATGCCTACATTGTCCAAGTTTCTGACTAATAAAATATATATGTATATGCAAAATTTCTTACACTTATACAAAAGATATTAAAAAATATTTTACTAATAGAAAAAGTTAACTTGTATAAATTATAAGACAATCAATAAATTAAAGCGGACATTTATGAAGAATAAAAGGAGAGGGAGTTTCCTCCTTCCTTAACTCATTCATTCAAAGCCATTTCAAACTAGCAAATAAATTATTAACATATATGCATATAAAATTTATTTTGATCATTCTCAAATTTTAAAATATATAACTAACAAATATGAATCAAGTCTCAACTTAGGAAGGATTTTAGAGTTAAACTTGTGATTTTATACATCAGTATAATTTCAAAACTTAGCAAACTAAAAGACAACGTTAAATTAGGAATGATTTATATGTTTATGAAATTTTACACAAAAGTCCACATGAGGTTTTATTAATCATCTTTAAAACAAAAGTATATAATAATAATAAAAATTACATTCAAACAACAGTCAATAAAAAAATTATTTTTAATAGATAACATATGTAATTTATTTGAGTTAAAACAAAATAAAATCATATTATTAAATTTAAAATTAGATTTCAATCAAAATAGTTTTTTTGTTAAATAAATAGTTTCTAAAACAAGAACAAAAGGGACAACTTAGACACATATAATTTGATGGTAAAATTCTAGATCTAAACTATATGACTATCATGAATGACTAATTAAATAAAATGTGATAGTCCATAGCTCTAATATTAAGAAGACGAACATGTAATCAAAAGGGGATAACTCAAAGTAGATCTAAATAAAATTAATATTATCAACATAAGTTTTTAAAGAAGATGTAATAAAAGGGAATTTAGTTTAAGCTAAACTTATATTCAGATGTAATATACAAAAGACCTAAACCATATGAATAAGATAGATATAAGAATAAATAAAATTAGAATTCTATCTTAAGATGTAGCTAAAAATGAACGCACTTCGAATGATGATACCTCTTCGGATCTTCAAGTTCCATATCTAATCCTTATAAGAGAAGGATTTACCACTTGTGTTTCATTTTTTTATGTTTTCATTTGATTTGGAGTTGAAAATTTTTGGAAATTTTATTTTGTTTATGCCATGCAAAGTTAGGAGAAGAGAATAAAAAATGAACGACAAAGAATGAATTGCTGTGGGAAGTTAATCAGTTGATTTGTTTTAATTGAAAAAATGAAACAATTCTAATTCTTTAATTAAAACTTCCTTAATTAATTTTCTTTATTATTTCTCTCTCTACTGATCCCTCTTTATATGGTATGACTAAACTTACATGCCATCGAATGATACACAATTTCCATAAATCGCTTCTTGCAGTTACCTTTTATTTGAATCCGTTTAAAACTACATCAATATTGTATATCGATGTGCGCAAATAACTTTTACAAATGCATTCAAATAATTACAAACAACTCCCAAACATCGGCTAAATTAAATAATAGTTAATATTGATTAAATATTAGTTAATTTACAACATCTTATAAATGAATTAAAACGTGGTTTTTTGTAGGTTGTACGAATCAAAGGTTTTAATTTAGTGAGTGATTAATATTGAACAGTTTAAATATTAACTTTCTAACATCACCATAACTAGTGGTGTGATTTTTTTGCTATATTTACTGCTATCTTTTGATGATATCCAATTTTACTTATTATGAGCGGTATCAGGCGGTAACCATTATTTACACCAATTCTCTTTATCGAAACTGTAGCAAGATTTATGGAATTTGGTTTTGGTCAAAACTCCAACATCATCCATATTTATTTTTGTAATTCCAAGCAAAAAATCCTTGACTTAATAAGAACAATTATTATTAACTGTACCTCTTTAGCTAGAAACTTTGATTTTGAGTTGACTACAATTTACCATGGTATTAATCCTATGGTGATCACTCTACACCACCAGCACCCAATAATACCTGAATAGTGCACCGAAATAGTGTCCAGTCGATGTAGGACAATAATCAAGATTATAGCATAAATCAGTTATAAAACATACCATATAGCTCATAACGCATTGAATAAAATATAATAATAAACATCTTTGATATAAAACAGCCGAGACGGTAATAACTGAAGGAATCGTAAAAATCAGAGTACTTAGATCCATACAGTATACAACATAAGTGATAGAGTTTATACAACTGATAATAAACTCAAAATAGATAACTGTCGCAAAATAGATAACAATACTAGTATGCCCCATAGTACTACACAACAGAGTGATAAGCAATAACATCTCAATATAGTAATATGAGAGTATAAACTCCTACTCGTCTCCAGTCCAGCTCCTTGTGCTTACCAGACCCAACATCCCAAATCAACTCATTTAATAGTACCAGAATAGTAGGAAGCAAAGCATAGAATCATAAGTCAGACAACAGTATTGTGTGAATGGTAGAAAATCTCAAATACTATAAAGTCAATACACTAGGAATGGAAAATCATACTTATGGAAAATCATACTTGACATGTACCTACATCCATAAAGTTAGCATATATACAAGATATACGCTACTCTACATCATAATCACCATGGATGTACTATATAACAAAGTACTAAGGGGTGTCTAAGTATCTACATCAATAACATCTACATCAATAACATCTACATCAATAACATCTACATCATGTGACATCCCCAAGGTGATAAGAAATCAAGCAAACATAACATCCATCATCCATTCTCACATTCACTCACTCATTGCATTTGACATTTGATAACTAACCTAAGCCAACATGCTTGAGGACATGATTACCCATCATGCTAGTCAATATCCTAGTTTCACGGTACCTTAATCCATGCCACTTAGTAGGCCGGTAACTAAACTAACCATCACGTTAGCTGGGGTAACAAACCTTCCATCTGAAACAAGGAGCGCTCCAAGAACCATCATGCCCCAAGTGTATAACCCGCTCTACGAGTACTCTGGAAACCCTCCAGTATCGACAATCCCTTTGCACACGTCATCCATAGTAGAACTCGTCCCGGAACTATCCCTACAACTTCCATCCAAAGTCTTCGCGGTTGAAACTATTTTTGATTGCCATCATTAGCCACAGAATGACATTATTTGTATTCTAGTCTTCCTCTAATAGTTCTTTCAATCCAGCTCGTAATCACCTAATCTGCATCTCAAAGTACAGCTATCCATCGTCAAAGACATCACTTCCCTTCATGGAATCATCATCGAATCATGCATCGTCTCATTGAAAACCATCGGCGAACCTTATGGTTCACCCTACCGTTAGCCCGAAGTAGAAGCACTCAGGGTTTGAAGTAGGTATAAATGTGAAGGCTTGAAGCATCGGCTTTTGGAACTCGAATAAAGTAGACGTTTGACCTGAATCTACCTCACAATCTCCACCACCAATCCATAGTCACTGAACCATAGAGCACGATCCATCACAACAAGGCCATGCTACATTCCCTAGCCATAACTTTACCAAACCATCATTACCGACCGATACTCCATGGATCGATACCAATCCATCCCTTAATGAAATTTATCCTTTTCTTCACTGACCCAACATTTAGAACGAACCAAGTAACCCCATGGATAGACACCGATCCTTGGGTACTACCAAACCCACACTTGTTATTTTCTCTCACCTTCCTATGTGACCCATCAATGATTGATAGCGACCCAAGGATTCCATTTTATACCTGGAAGCGATCCATCCCAAGACACAAGCATGCCCCGTAGCAATCTTCCACCGATCCATAGTATCCAAATCACCACCAATCCATCTTCAATTGGCCATAACTCAAGCAAACGAACTCCAAACGACTTTAAACTTGAAATGTAGCTTTTGGGGTCCTTCCCGACCTACCCTATGGATCACACATCTTTTGGACAAATTGACTTTTATGTATTGTCACTAATATATAGCTTATTCCTATAACTAAAAATTGACATTCGATCAGCTTTCTCAACCATTCAACAAACATACATTCAAGCATACGTTACATATAGTATATCCTAACAAGAGTATATTAATAAACATCAAAGTGAAGCCTAAATCTGAAGAAGGTGATCCATTAGAACACGAGTATCATAAATATTTTCCCAATCGTTTGAAATTAACATATGTGATTAAAGAGAATTTAAAACATATTTTAAAGTTTAGAAGTCATTTTAAAACATCATTTTAAGGGTATAATGACTAAGTAGTAAGTGAGAGTTCCTAACCACTCGCTTAAAATCCAAGTAATCCAAAGCAACTCAAGGTTGCACGACTCTAAGAATCAATGACAGCTCTAAGTAATCTGCAATAGAAAATTTCCAATCTCAAATGCTAATCTCGATAACGCTCATAATGACAAGTTTTGGCTAATTAAAATAAAGTTTAGAATGGCCTTTAGCCAAGAAGTGGTTGATGGAGGTTTGCTTCTATTTTTGGGAAGTGTGAAATAGCGGAGAGAAGTCCCATCAGCTCCGTCATCATGCTAATCCTAAAATGGGTTTCAAGCCTAACCGTTTACTCACTAATTATCAATCAAGCCTTTCAAAATCAAGTGAACTTCAAAGAACCATAACTCCTTATGGAAAGTCCATTTTTTTGTTATGACCACTCTATATAAAGAAAAACTATTATCCTAATCTAATGGATGTAGTTTTAGACCCTCGTTCGACACCTATCAAAAGTTATAGGTCATACAAGATTTTTAGGATCAAAATCGTCCGATAAATATTCTAAGGATGGAAAATGCCTCTAATAGTCATTCCCAAAAGTTATAGAAACATACAACTCTAAATAAAATAATATTCACATTCTAAGATCCTCCGATACGCAGAATACGGGTCGTTACATTCTCCTCCACTTTAGGAATTTCGCCCAAGAAATTCCAAACATAATCAATAAGGTTATCCCATGTGCCTAACAACCATATATATTCATAAGAAATCATCACACATCAAACATGCATATACAACAACAAATGAAAATGGAAACGTCCAAGCCTATCCTAGCATGTTGGATACTACAATATGGTATACTTTATGATGTCATAAGTGAAAGTAAAGTCATAAGTAGAAAGTATTACTAAGTAAAGAGCTCTGGATAAGTTATCCTCATGCTCTCCTCAGTCTCCCAAGTGTGCCTTTTCCTTCACTCCACTGAATGTAACAACATAGAATTTTATTGCTTTGATTTGTAAATATTTAAATTATTTTAAATATTCAATTAATGGTTTTAATAATTTGATAACTCTCTTGTAATTTATAAATAACGATAGAAAATTCATTTTTGAATTCTGATAAGATAAATAGGTAGTTCGATGAAAAACTGAAAATATGATCAAAACTCGCTTTTCAAATTTTTAGCTTTATATCGAACAATAAGTTATAGAAAGTTGTAATATCCTTACATACACTTTAAACAACATTTAAAAGTTTGAACATATTATTCTGAATATAAGAATATAAAACGAAAATAAATTTATTAATAATTAATAAATATAAAAATATATTTTAAATTTAAAAATGAAAAGATAGATTTGAAATAAAAAGATTCCTTAAGTGATAAAATTAGCAAAAGTACAAGAATCACTCTAATATCCAACATACTTTACAAACGACATTTTGGTAGCTTGAGAAATGATGGCAAGGTAAGAAAATGGAGCAAGCGCATTTTGGTCTCTAGTTTTTGCATTTATGAAAATAAACATTTGCCTCATTTCTCATGTTATCTTTTATTTTCATTTTTGTCTTCTTAACTTCATTTTTTATCTTCATGCTCTTAAACTTTTTAATTTTGAAAAAATATCGTCTTTTAAACTCAAAAATCCTTACTTCACTCTAAGGTTGAAACTTAAAGCTTTTCAATCATGTGGAAGGTGAGATTTCCATTCTTTGTTTACTATTTTTTTTATGAAATAAATATTGTGAAAGTTTACTTATAGCTTGGATGTAATTTTTAAAATAACTCTCACATTAAAGCAATTGTTTTAAAAATCATAATTTTGTTGATTTTAGTTTGAAATAAGAAATATACTTATTAGAAAACATATACAAGGATCTATGTATATAGATACAAGAACTAACACATCGTTCATTTTCTATTACTGTTCTATGAAAATATGAAATAGACTTTCTCATCTCAGATTCAAACTTCAAAATCTCTTAAATTATTGTAAATTAGCTAAAATTATCAACTATGAAGTTGTTCTTCGTAGTGTCCAGTTTTTGTTTAAAATTAGTCGGGTTGCATTCCGTCAAGTAGGGTGGCTGTAGTGTGTCGATAATAGTAAATGGTCGAAATGTGTCAGTTTTTCATCGAGCACGAATTGACGAACGAAGTATATGGTCACGTTCGTTCTGGAAATCATGATTTTTGAGGCTAGTGGTAGGATTTTAGGTGGTGCGGTTGTGTCCTTATGGTTAGATGCTCGAATTTCAATGATCCATTTAATGTGATCTAGAAGGTGAAGGAAGGAGCTGTGAAGCTAGGAGGAGGCTTGATTGATGGCAGAGGTTTGGGGGGAGTCGGTGGTAGCCAAACGAGCTAAGTTTAGGGTTAAGGGAAGTTTTGATTTTGGGTTCAGTAAACGTGGTGGTGCTAGCTAATGGTGGCATCGAGTTTACTAGGGATGGTTGAGGTGGAAAGGTAGGGTGTTGGCTTTTGAAAGATGCTGGTGGAGTGGGTCCAGGTGGAGCATGGTGGAGGTGAATGGATTATGGCTAAGGCGGGTTTTGATGTTGTAACGCATCTGATTGGTGGTTCAACAATCGATTTTTGGTTGAGGCCACCAGAAGGGACGGTGATGGGTTAGGTTGGTCATCGTGGCAATTGGAGTTCGTGGATGGGGTTGGGGAGGCGATTGACGGTCGGGAGGCGTTGTGCATGTGCACGGTCGTGCACGAGGTTGGTCCAGGCAGTTCGATTTGGTTTTGGCTAAATCAGTTTAATTTTTAGGAGGGATGAAGAGAAGAGGCTTTGTATTGGGTTTGGGAAATGGGCTGGGTTTGGGCATAGAACCGGTTGAAGTGTTTACTGATTAAAAAAATTAATTTTAAAAACAAGCAAACTTTGAAAATGACTAACTTCCTCATTTTATATTACTTTAACCCAAGATTTCGACTTGTGATTAGTATTAACTAACAGAACACTTCTGGATAATTATTTGATAGATTTGACGAAGCGCGGAATAATTATAAAATTTTAGTGTTGAATTTAATTACAATTACGTAGTTAAATAATTATAATTCAGCACTGACATTCCGTTAATAGAATAAAACGCCGTTTGACTATATTTAAATTTAATAGATTATTATGGATATTTATTTAGCAGAATAAATCTTTGTTTTGCTATTTTATTTATTATATGTCACTGACTTAGATAAAGTGATGTGTTATCTGTTAATTGATAATTATGGATTTTATTTACATAGTTTCTTATGTAAATACCAGTGGTATGACTGAAAATGTTGAAATGAAATAAGCGATAGCTTTTTAAGTGTCATTGTGAAATGCTCTTCCCAAATTTGAAATGAGAATGGATTTAAATTTACATTAACTTTATAATATTTTGAAGTAAAGTGTTTTGATATTTAAATAATTAAGTAAATTTAGTATTTGAATAATGATAATTTAAAGTCAATTAATTATTGAGAAATGATATTTTAAAATTAAATAATTATTTTTAAAATGATATTTTTAGGATAATTATCATTTTTAAAATGTTAGTTAATTAATTATTTATTAATAGTGTTTTAAAATTAATTAATCATTTTACTAAATTGTTTAAGTTAATTAATTATTTATTAGTAGATTTTTTAAAGGTTGTTCAATTATTTACTAATGGGGTTTTAAGATTATAAATTACCTATTAGGGAGGTTTTAAGGTAATAAATTTATTAAATAAAGTGTTTAAAAGTAATAAATTATTTTATAAAAATTTATAAATTAGATAGAGATCTTGGAATTTTGGAAAAATAGTTTTAGGCTTATAAAAATTCGATTTTATATGAATTGAATCACTAATGAAAAATCAAGTTTATGAAAGTAATAATTAATCCTTCTTAATTATAGCTGTATGGAAGCTTTTTTCCATACTTAACACCGAAGGATAATAATATGGGTATACAGTAAATAATGTTTTGAATAACATTGTTTTCGATCCATTTAATATGATTTTGAAATAAGAAACCTTTTTAAAAGCTTTGTGAATATTCTTACACCATTGTATAAGTATATAGTGAAGTCTTCCTACTCTAGAAAGTAAATTCTTCGAGAATATACTTATACTTGTGAGATAAGTATATGAATATTTTTGTAAATAATTAAAGTGATCTAATTAATGAAGATAAATTAAAGAGGCTTAGTGGATCCCATATGGAATTAAATCTATGTTTGATTTCTTGTTTATTCGATGGTTAAATAACCGACTATCAAATATTAGCCAATTTTTAACTATGGAAATATCTAAGGGATACACAAGAATTAAATGGTACGGTTTCCTTTGATGCTACTACTGTACGTATAAACTCATGTGATCTTCTAGGATAAACGGTAAGGAAATCTGTCCACTTAAATGGTTAGAAGGTGATCTCTGCTCTTATGTATTATCTATATATTTTCGAAAGAACCAGAGTTGAGTTTATCCGGACTGTCGAATGTTGGTTCAAGGAGACCAGGAGCGAGTAAGTACGAATTATTTAAAAACCACTTTGAACCAACCCAAATATTCGAATTGAAGACATCTTGAAGATGGTTGAATTGAAGATGGATCTCTTTGAAGTGCAAGTGCTAATTGCTACTAGTCCCAAGGGTGATTCCAAAAAGGTTGTAGTAGAAGTAGTGCATTCGTTTGTTTATATCCTGAGCAACTTGCATGGATGAATGCCGTCATTGCTTGTCGCCTGGAGAACAGTGTTAGCATTCCAAGTGGGATTGCTATATGAAAGGTAAAACATAACCTCCACAACCGAAAATGGCTAAAATAAGGGATATGTAGCAAGGCTATGAGCATCGCACTCATTAGGGTACTATCATCACCTTTCCAGATCAATATTTATGGACTTGATATGCACATGTGAGCTTACGAGAGAAGGTTGCAAAGCAATCGGGATGATGAAATATTTGGTACTATCTAGTAAGGGGTAAGTCGGTGTTCTGTTGACAGGGGATCCATGTGAGGCCCTAGCTACAATTTATCCAGAGGTGTATTATGGCAGACGATACCCCGATCTATTCTCCAATAAGTGTCGTTTGGATTTAGTTGTATCCAACAATGTTGGAACATGAGATGCAAGAATTCTAGTTATATTCATAATTTATTTTAAACCATAGTCATTATTATAATATCACTGGATTTCCTATAAAATATTTTGGCTATCATAAGAGAAAAACATGTCCATGTTTTTGTGTGGCATGGTTTTACCAGATAGATTTATTTTGAAAAGCTTTTATAAGATATAACAACTCATTTGATTTGAGTTCTCATGCTGGTTTACCAAACTAAATCGGGTGTTATTTTCTTGTAATACTCGGGTCAGACCTCCAAAATCAGCTTTGGATGCTTTGGAGCTTCAGGAGATGAGATGGATGCCTCTAAGGACGTATTTCCATACTTTTATTTCCGCTATGTTTTCTTGTTTGTATTTATCAGCAATTGTAAGGACATACTGTTATAATTGTCTAGGCTAATGATAGGTTAGACACTGATGTGGTTTTTTAATATTAAAGTTTTATTTTGTAAATATAATTTGGATATTATATGTTACTCATCATGATGTGAGATTTGCTTTTTTCTTTTCTTTTCTTTTCTTTCATCGCGATAATCTGTCTTTTTGGCACTTGAATCTTCGGCACATGAATACCATGGATACATTTATGTCGACTCTTAAGGGTCGAAAAAGCCGGGTCATTACATTAAACCTTCATTAACTTCACGTCTTCCTCCTAAGCTACTTCGTGTTACATCTAGGCCTACAAGTTCTTGAAACCTTTGGCTCAATCTCGATATAATCTAATTGTTCTAGTGCGATAGTTATGCCTGAGTCGTGCATAAACTTCTATAAGTAAGAAACGTGGAACATGTTGTGCACACCCGCCATTGTTTCAGATAAGTCGACTTTATAAGTAAGGCTCCTAATCCTATTTGGTATCGAAAAAGGACTTACGAATCTCTATGCCAACTTCCCTTTACTATCGAATTACATTCTTTAGTGGAGAGATCTTGACAAATACCATATCGCTAATAGAGAACTCTGGATCTCTCCATCTCTTGTCAACGTAGCTCTTCTGTCTATCTTGAATAGCTTTCATTCATTGCAGAATGATTTCGATCTTCTTCAAAGTTCCTCTAACAATATTTGGCTCAAGTATAAGTCTTTCGCTGGCTTCCCACCAATATGAAGGAGTGTTACACGTTCGACCATATAATGCCTCGAATGGTACCATACCGATGCTGGATTAACAACAATTGTTGTATATGAATTCAGCGAGATGTATGTGATCATCCCATGAGCTTCCAAAGTCAAGTATATAAGCCCACAAGAGATCCTCTAATATACGATTCACTTTCTCGGTTTGGCCGTCATTAAGGGTGATAAACCATGTTGAAGTGCAACTCTGTGCCTAACGGCTCCAACAAGCTCTTCCAAAACCCACTATTGAACAACGGGTCTAGGCCACTCACAATGCTTTTCGACACCCCATGGAATCGTACTATCCACTTCACATATTATTCAGGTAGTTTAGCTATTGTTCTATTTGATTTAATGGGTATAAATCTGGAGCTCTTAGTCAATTGATCAACTATAACCCAAATGTTGTCATGCCCTACTCAAGTCCTCGGTAGTTCGTCAATGAAATCCATTGAAAATTGTTCCTATTTCCACCGGGGAACTTCTCATGATTGCATCAAACCACTTGGCTTCTTGTACTTTGCCTTAACTAACTGGCAGCTCATACGCAGTTTGAAATGAATGCTCCAACGTCTTCCTTCATCACTTTCCAATAATAGGTTTGCTTCATATCTTTGCCATGTTTAAAGCTATGGAATGTGGATTTGCTTGTACCTTTTATAGTTTGCATGCTTATATAAACACACGACCAAGACGTCTTCTTCTTTTTGCAATTATTAGTAAACAAGTTAGCTCAAATTGATCGCGCTTGGTTTCGCTGAGAAACGATCGAGATATCTTCAGTTTACAACAAGGAGCATATATTGGTCATAAACTTCAAAAATGTAATTCTCTTGAATCGATTGACGACGTATGCGTCCTTAAGATCGTAAGGTGACATAGTACTTTTGGTCTATGTTTGGCAACACTCCGTGATGATAATTGATGATGGTTGGCACCTAGGGTTTTGATTTGTCAAAGATAGAGTCGTCGAGGAAGGAAATGGAGCATGCCATGGGGTTCAAGGTGGAGAGATACACTTTGCTGTTAATTTTGGTGAAGTTTGGATTCGAAAAGTGTCGCACTTTTTTTGGACCTGAACGTGATTTGGGTTTTGGCCATGATGGGTTGTGAGGAGAGGGGTTGTGCATGCAGGCTTTGAAGGGGTCCATCGTGATGAGGAGGTGATGGGTGATGTGTTGGTAGCTTCGAGTGGTCGAACCAGGGGAGGGTAATGGTGTCGTGCGCATGTACATTGGTTCCAGGAAGTGAAAATTCAATTTAAAAGGAGATTAGGAGAGAAGAAGTTAGGCACACATGCTTCGGGTCTTAATTATTTGAGCCTTAGGCTTGAGTTTTCCATATAAAAAAAGAAGAAGAAGAAGAAAAAGGAAAAAAAGGGTTTGACTTTGAAAATGTGAATGAGAGCTGTGATTCATGCAATGGCATTTCGAGAAGATGAAGCAATTGATGCGGGATGGGATGGTCAGGTTCGTTTTAGGCTGAGCTGGGTTTCTTTGGGGTGAGAAAAAAATGTTTTTAATATGTTTATATTATATAAATAAATTTATGTGTTTTAAAATGTGATAAGTCATCCATATGGAATCCGACTGGCATACAGATTTTTGCATTGGATTTACATAGTCGAGTACAACGTTGTAGTATAACTTATTCATAACTTTGGACAAGTATAAATTTACGACATATGCAAACAGACAGGATTTAAATTATGTTATTTTAATTAACGTTGTTTAAATTTATATACCTTAATTATTTATGTTTGTTTGGCCAAATAAAGCACTATTGAGTTAAATTGGATTGACTATGGTAATTGGGCATTTGTTTAGCGAGATAAAACACCATTTCGCTAATTAAATGAATTCGACAACTTTTAGCAAAATAAGTTACCATTCTGCTATTATTAACTGGATAGTTTAAATTTGGACATTTATTTAGCCAAAATAAATTTCGTTCTGCTATTACATTAGTATAGACACTTTTGTGCCTTCCAGTTGATTGACATTGGTTAAGTGCTATATTAACAATTGCTTGTTAAAAATGGATTTAATTTACATATTGATATTATGCAAATATCTGAATTATAACTTGGATAGTTAATGGAATAAATGGTGACTTGATCAAGTACCATTAGAGTTGCTAAGCTTCTTTCTAAATTTGAAAGCTAATTTGTGAATCAAAGTTATTTTAAGATAATAATTATGTATTAATAAGATCTAATAGATATTTATTAATAATTTTTTTAGAAAGGTTATTAATAATTATTTAAATCATGATTTAAATTTAATCATTTTATCAATATGACTCTTTTAAAATTATTAATAATATTTAATTGTTATTTTAAAGTTATTTAATCATTTATTAAATGTTTTGAATTATATTATTTATTTATTATTAATTAAAGTTATTTTAAGAGTATTTTTATTTATAAATGTTCTAATTTTATTATTATTAGTGAACTTATTCAATAATATTGATTTTAGTTAATTAATTATATCTAAAGGGTTGATTAATTATCATGTTAATATTATTCAAAGGCTAATTAATTGTTACGATTGCATTATTTTCAGGTTAATAAATTGTTATATTAATAATGTTGAAATTAATTAATAATCATACTAGTAATATTTGATATTAATTAATTGTTTATTTATTTTATTAATATTGTTTGAGTTAAATTATTAGTGTAATAATAAAGTTTAAATTTGGTTTAATATATTAATAATGGTATTCTAAAGTTATTATTTGAATGAGGTTTAAAGAAATTAAACGAGGAATGTAAATGTAACTTGGTTGTTTAAAGGTGTTTTAAGATAATCGATTGTTATCAAAGAACTTTATTGGTTAAAGTTATTTGGAAGTTTGTTCAAAACAAGGGAAGTTTATTAAACGATTTTTTTATAAATTCTTAAAGAGACCTTGAATTGAGGAAAAGTATAAATGATTCTTCAAGTTGTATAATTATTTTAGATAGGTTTAATAAATTAACTTGGAGCTTATTAAAGTGAATTTTAAATTTATTTTTGATGTTATATGTTATTTGAATTATGAAGTGAGTTTTTTTAAAGGGAAATTTGAAAATGGATAGTGGGTTGGTTTTGTGGGAAGTAATGTTTTATATGGAATTTATTTGCGCTTTTAATGTGGAATTGGGAAAGAAGAAAACTTTTGTTAATTTTTGTAATTATACTTATACTAATAAATAATTATTCATGTTCATAAGTATAAAAGGGAGATCAGGAGTTTGGATTAGTGTTTCAAAAAGACCTTTGGATCAAGTTTTATAAGGTGTTCAATGAATGAAAGATTAACTTTTAGAGGCTTAGTGATTTCCATGGGAAATGTAATCTTTGTTGTTGTTATTTGATAGTTAAATAACCGGCTATCAAACTTGGATCCAAATGTAACTTTGGAAATATCTACGAGAAACGCAAGTTATATGGCACAGTCATCTCCAATGATGTTATATAGTGCACATAAATCTCGTTTCGTTATTCTAAGATAAATGATAAGGAAATTTGTCCAATAACGGTTAGGAGGCGATCTCTGCTCTTATCTTTGACTGTTTATTTCCTAAGGAACCATGGTTGAGTTTACCGTAAATTATCGAATGTTGTTTTGAGGAGACCGAAATCGGGTATGTTATCCGAAAACCACTTCGATCCAACTCAAGCGTTTCGAAGTGAAGATATCTTGAAGATGAAGCTCTCAAGCGTTTCGTTCAGTCCCAGAACGAACTTGCATGGATGATTTTTGGCATTTCATTGTTCACCTGGAGGGAAGTGTTAACAATCAAAGTGGGAAGTGCTATATAAAAGGTAAAACGTAGCCTTAGGCCTCATCAAATGAGAATGGCTAAAATAGAGGAGAAGCAGCAGACTAAGTGGATCACTCCCAAGAAGGGAATGATCGTACCTATCTAGAGTCGATATTATCTCTCATTTGTATGCTTGGGGCCCATTAATGGAGGGGTGATCATATTCGGTACTACTAGTCAAGCGATAGACCGGTCCTATGTTGGAAGAGGTTCCTGGCGAGGTCCTCGGTGTTATTTATCTAGAGATGCACCCTGATGGGCGGTACACCAGTAGCTCAGTCATTGTATGGAATCCATTCTCCAATATGAGCCTTTACGATTTTAGTTATATACATATTATGATAGAATTTAATTAATGTAACAATTTTGACTATGATTAATAACTATTTGTATCTGTGAGGACCCGCAAATCCGTACTCATTGAATATACACTAATCTCCATAGATTAACTCAAGATGAACAGAGATATGAATTCTCATTGTTTTAGAAAAAGAAAAAGGTAGAAGAAGAGAGAAAAGGTAGAAAATAGAGAGAAAAGAAAATAGAACAAAACAGAAAGAAAACAGCAGAACAATATCAGAATCTTACAATCGCAGCGGAACAACATATAATAAATAAATGAATAATCTTTAAACAAAGAACTATATCAGTTATTACATTACATCACATTTCATTTCATTACATCAGAGTGTACAACAACAAACAGCATCAAACAGCGGAAAAAGAAATACTATATACTAATAATACGCCATGCCATCCAGCTTGCCTCCAGCAACTCCTGAATATCCAGAATATCCTGATAAACCTTAACTCTTGACTGCCCGTGTGGAAATTGGTGGGCACCCAGAGTTTAGGAAGGAAAACAATAAACTCCAAGTCAGTCATGTGACTGGTGTGAGAACTCAAAACAGTTTATTTATCTTTAAAATTAAAATAGAGGAATATTTTTAAAGTCAATTCGCAATGCTCTTAAAAATGAGACTACCATAAGGCCTTCCGCACACACACACATGCAAACTCAGAATCGGAGGAGATTTCTCCTTATGATAGTCAAAGATGCTTGATACGCATTAAAAAGAACATTTGTTATTATTACTAGTGCATAGTGTAGGAAAAATTCATTTCGAAAATAAAGATATAAATCTTAGCCAACATACGACCATTATCGTATGCCTACTATAGCTACTATGTTCAATAGCAGGTTACCGCCACATTCCATAGCAGGTTATACAACTAAAACCGTACAAGGATCGTATTGTTTCTTTGGATTTCCAACGAATGGTCAGGCCAAGGAACTTCCCATTGCCACATGAGAACGCCTCTGGAAGGACGTCCCCGAGAACCAAACCGGATCTCTGCCAACACAAGGCCGGGTTACCCCTAACTGGGTAACAACTGACACGAGTATGCCATCCCCCGGTCCTTTGGGACCTTTAACCGAGCGCTCGTCATCAACATCACACAATCATAAATAAAGTGTTTCAACATGAGTAAGTATCTGGGCTCCACACCATGATACCACCCTTTTCCAGAAGGAAATGCACATACCCTAAAGGGAGCTACCCCTCATAACCTTGCTGCATCTTTCCTGTTTTGACCATTTCCGGGATGTGAGGTCCGACGAAGTCTCGTCCACAAAGCCACGCTTTATACAAAAGCTGTGCTTTGGGTCAACAAATGATCATAGAAATGATCACAAAGATAAATGATCAAACAAATGATCTTATCACAAATGATCAAACAATGATCATTTCACAGCAACACTCAGCATGTCACATTACCAAATTGGGAATATATCGCTGATAACCTTCAACTATATAACCTCTGAGCTCGTACGTCTCAGAGAAGGGTGTTAAGCTAAGAGAATAAATTCTCCGCCACTAACAGAAATATATTTGAAAGAAATCAGCTTTATATCTCAAATTCTAATGTCAGACATAACAATCCATACAAGTCTGTTCTGGGTTCGAACAGAACCGAAGGCGCTTCCAAAGAAGTCCTTGCAATCCGGGTATTCAAAATCCCTATCGAATTTCCCATCACTTAGGGAGTCTCTATACCGGCGTGACTCGGTGCAGAAACAATCGATAGGTCATCCTATCGCTTTTGCAAATACCCGGTCTTCATCACCGGTCTTCGAATGCTATCCATAACGTCAAATCACATATTCGGAATGGGTTATACGACACAAAGGTCCTTTCCCGGCTAAAACGAATAGTGAGCGAAAATATTTAAAACATATGGATATGGGATTTCAATTAAGTCGCAACTTAATAATTCAAAACTTTCTTTCAAATGGTTTAACTAATTACCATTTTAAATCTTTTAAACAAAAGATTTATTTCACAAAATTCCATTTACGGATTTCAAAACAATTTCTATTTCATTTGGATTAACTCGTTTAAAATCTTTAAATTAAAGATTTATCTTATAGCTTTCAAACCGTTCCCAAATGTTCACTTTCAAAATTCATTTCCAAATATTCATCAATAACTTGGTAAACTATTTCAGTTTAAACTTGAAATCTCTTTTATAAAATTTGAAATTCGTTTCTCCTATGAAAGCTTTTTATCATTTAGAAACAACAGTCTTATTTCGCAAAACCCGATTTCATTTATACAAGTTACAATCTTTGGGTTAATTCAAATTCCCAAAAGAACAGTACTTTAAAAATGGTTTGACTCATATATAACCAGTATAATATCGTTAATCCCTAGTTTCAAATCATAGAATTCAATTTGAATATTGAATTCAAATTTAAATTAAAGTATTTAAATTCCAACACTTAATCCAGTTATTCAAAATAAATTTCCATCTTTGAAATTCCATTTCAAAAGCTTTTCACTTCAAACCCAATCCATTTTCAAAACATTTGAATTTAAAAATTCAAATACAAAACTATTTTCAAAAATCTGTGACTTAATCGATTTCCTCGTGAAATCCATCATTGTGTGTGTATAAGTGTGGTCCAGGGGTTTCATACAGTAGTGCAACATCATTCAATCATCACCGATCAGAATACAGAAATATAATTGATAAGCGATATGAATTATAACGCTCATCTTCCATTCACAGATCACATATACATAAAGGTCACCGATAATAAATTTCAGGTCATAACACAAATCAGGATATATCACAAATCATCACATATCAGGGATATTAACAATTCAACATCCAATAAAATCCAAACATCCATAAGTAGGATCAATTTAATCATCTGATAAATTTAAACCAGATTAAATTTCTATGAATAATTCTTTTCACATTTATTATCAAATAAATTTCAAGTAAATGATCCTCATTAACTATTCATAATTATTTAATTACTATTCTTAAGTAATTAAACTCAATTTAATTATTGTTAATTATCATTTAATTACCCTTTAAAATCATATATTTAATCACTGATTATTTGATTAATTAAGTTCTAAACTGTAACTTAATAAATCTTAATTACTTGATTAAATAACCTTAATCATTTGTTTAAAAGACAACTCTTTATTAAATTAATGAATCTTATTTACAAATTAATTTACCTTAATTAATTTTAACTCAAATCTTAATTTCTTGATTAAATAAATTAATCAATTATTCACTTGAACTAATTTAATGAGGGCATATCATTTTATCTTTACTAATTCAAATTTGAAACATTTTCTAACTGATGTTTTAATTATCATCACAAAGCAAATTTAAACAATTTAAATATTAAAACTTCTTTGATTTCAGAACTAGGATTCAAATTATCTTTAATTCAGTTTTAAATTTAGATTTAAACTTTTAGTTTCAACTTGCTTAAATTTTTCATTTAAAATTACAAATCCATTTCCATTTCAAATCTCTTTAATATATTTTGAATTGCTTTTAAGTTATTAAAACAATTTAAATTTAAAACTTATTTATGTTCAATCTAAACTCTACATTCAACTTGAATTTATATTAACATTTCAATTTGAACTCAGCTTTAAAAATCTTGGTTTAAAATTTAAATTTGGTTTTAAAATTTTAAATTTAAACTGGGACAAACTCTGGCCCGAGTTTACCCTGTCCCTGCTTCGAGTAAATGACTCAAATTCCTCGAGTTCGACGCGTGAATCCCCTCTGCTCTTTTCAGGCAAACACACACGCAAGCACCAGAGTGCTCGTGCATGTGCACTTCGCCGCTGGCGATCTTCCGGCCCCGTCACGTTGTTGAACACGTCGACAATCTTCCACGCAACTCATCACGATCATCAGATCGTGTTCAAAATCTCGAAATCAAATTCGAGGCCATCATTCCAAAACCTGGAACACTCGCCACCCTTAACTCCCCAACCTGTCATCACCAATTTCTCGATGCTCCGACCACCGTAGGCCATCAAACACCGGCCGTAGCATCGTCTACGACCCATCCACCATCCCTCGAATCTGCGTCGAACTCGATGCACTTCAGACGTCGAACGAGACGAAATTCTCGACCTCACAAAAAACTAGGTTTAGGAGTAAAAACCCCACGCCGCCGACGCCACGATCAACTGTTGACCACCCCACCATTTTTCCTCAACTCCCCGTAGGCCCCTCTATCGCCAGCCCAAGCCTCATCCATCACAAGTCATTGGGTCGCCAGAGAATGCCAAATTTTCGAAATTCGAACAAACCCATACTGCTCCTTAAACCCCCATCTAAAAATTTTGATTCTTGTTTTAAAAATCCAATTTTAGTTTAAGAGTTCAAGTTATAAACCCGAATTTGTAAATTTAGAAATTTGTAATTTGACACTGTTTTACTCAGTATCTTGGTTTCCAGAAATATTTACAAGTTATTTTGGCTGGAATACATTTCTAATCTTGAGTATTTGCTATAACAAACTATTTTGGTTTTAACATTAAACTCAAAATGAAAGTAGATTTAAAAAGAAATGATTTTAAACAGAAACATACATAGCACTAACCTGTACACAATACGTCCAGTTCCTATCATATTCAAAAGAATCATATACATGTAGGAGCATACTTATTCACAGACATATCTATGCAATAGATTCAAGTCTTAAAAAAAAATGTTACTCACCTTGATAAGTTTTGGAAATAAACAGAGCTTGCTCTTTTTCTTTTTTTCTTTTTTGTTGATACAGCTTGATGATGTTGAATATTTTACTTAAGTTTTAAATGAAGCTCCCTCACCACAGACCTGAACTTGCATGCTTGATCTAGATGATTTGGATTTTAAATCATTGCATTTGATTATTTTTTTTGTTTAAGTTTTAAACAATGCTTGCTTCAGTTCTCTTAGCTTTGAATAAATGAGACTGAGATGGTATAAGTCTTGATATATCTAAGAAAAGGAATGCACAGGGATATCACTTTGTTTGTACAATAGGCATGGGTGAATATGCTTGCTTGTACTTGTTTATACATATAAATGTGTTTGTTTACTTCAGCCTGCATCTTTTTAGCTCGGCTGAAATCTTTCTTTGTTTATGTTTTATTTTGTACTTGTATTTTCATTTGTTTTGTGAAACAAGATCTCGGCTAAGATGATAGCAGTATGGCAGAGGTTTTATTATATTTTTATCTTATACTTTGTTTATGTGTACAAAGATATTTTATTTTTATGCTTTGCTTTATGTTTTGTTTACTTGTTTCCTCAGCCTGCATGTTTACTTTTAGCATTTTGTTTATTTACTTACTTTTCATATTTGTTTTATGCTTTGTATTCCTTTTTTTTGTTGCTTTGTTTTAAATTATGTATGTAGTTAGTTTGTGGATATTTTGCTTTGTTTATGTTCATGCAGTATTGTACTTTGCTTTAGTTTTGTTTTACTTTGCTTATTTATTTGTTTGAATACTTTTATTTGCATTGCCTAGCTTGTATTTGTATTTGTTTGTATTTTTTTCTTTTGTTTAGTTTACTTTGTATTGCAAATAATTTTCTATTTTAATTATGTTTGTATGCATACATTTGTTTGTAATTTATTTTATTTTAAATTCACAAATCATAGCTTTCTTTAAAAATATACAAATATATAAATAAATCTGAAATAACCATTTCTATTTAAAAAAATCCATTTGTAAAAATATTATACTATTAATATTGTTTAAATACAGCTCATTATTTAATTAAAACAATTTATAAAAGAAACTATCTTTATTTTAATAAATAACAGATTTTTATTTGAATTTGGAAAAACTCGAATCAATTTATCATTTAATTTCACAATTTTTTAAATCAAAAATGAATTTAATTATCAATTTTAAATTGATTAAAATTCGGGATCGTTACAGACTTCCCCCCTTAAAAGAATTTCGTCCTCGAAATTCGCAGGCACGAAAACAACACAGAGATATACTCAATCTCTACAATTTCTCAAATACAAGATATGGATTCCAAATTCAAGTCGAAATATCTCAAAATATATACCAATTTGTCCCTCTTCGGACTTCGACCAACCCAAGAAATTACAACAGAATTTCAAAATTTGATTTTAAACGAAATCGCTTTATCGATACAAATCAATTTATCCTTCATATTCTATTAATCAATTTTAACTCAATTTAAAATGCTAATTCATTTAAAATTTCCAATTTATTCAAATTTCAAATTCATTAATGTTTAAATCAAAAACTGAAAAGAAATCAATGAAGATACGAAATAAAAATTTCCTACAACGATTCATAAGGCCATCATCATACCGAAACTTCTTTCTGGAGCTGTCACGAAACAATCAAAAGAATTTAGAAACGAATCAAAGAAATTGATAAGAAAGTCGTTTCCATTGTTGTTACAAAGTATGAGACTACCATAAGGCCTCCCGCATACACACACATGCAAACGCAGAATCGGAGGAGATTTCTCCTTATGATAGTCAAAGATGCTTGATACGCATTAAAAAGAACTTTTGTTATTATTACTAGTGCATAGTGTAGGAAAAATTCATTTCGAAAATAAAGATATAAATCTTAGCCAACATACGACCATTATCGTATGCCTACTATAGCTACTATGTTCAATAGCAGGTTACCGCCACATTCCATAGCAGGTTACCCCTAACTGGGTAACAACTGACACGAGTATGCCATCCCCCGGTCCTTTGGGACCTTTAACCGAGCGCTCGTCATCAACATCACACAATCATAAATAAAGTGTTTCAACATGAGTAAGTATCTGGGCTCCACACCATGATACCACCCTTTTCCAGAAGGAAATGCACATACCCTAAAGGGAGCTACCCCTCATAACCTTGCTGCATCTTTCCTGTTTTGACCATTTCTGGGATGTGAGGTCCGACGAAGTCTCGTCCACAAAGCCACGCTTTATACAAAAGCTGTGCTTTGGGTCAACAAATGATCATAGAAATGATCACAAAGATAAACGATCAAACAAATGATCTTATCACAAATGATCAAACAATGATCATTTCACAGCAACACTCAGCATGTCACATTACCAAATTGGGAATATATCACTGATAACCTTCAACTATATAACCTCTGAGCTCGTACGTCTCAGAGAAGGGTGTTAAGCTAAGAGAATAAATTCTCCGCCACCAACAGAAATATATTTGAAAGAAATCAGCTTTATATCTCAAATTGTAATGTCGGACATAACAATCCATACAAGTCTGTTCTGGGTTCGAACAGAACCGAAGGCGCTTCCAAAGAAGTCCTTGCAATCCGGGTATTCACAATCCCTATCGAATTTCCCATCACTTAGGGAGTCTCTATACCGGCGCGACTTGGTGCAGAAACAATCGATAGGTCATCCTATCGCTTTTGCAAATACCCGGTCTTCATCACCGGTCTTCGAATGCTATCCATAATGTCAAATCACATATTCAGAATGGGTTATACGACACAAAGGTCCTTTACCAGCTAAACCGAATAGTGAGCGAAAATATTTAAAACATATGGATATGGGATTTCAATTAAGTCGCAACTTAATAATTCAAAACTTTCTTTCAAATGGTTTAACTAATTACCATTTTAAATCTTTTAAACAAAAGATTTATTTCACAAAATTCCATTTACGGATTTCAAAACAATTTCTATTTCATTTGGATTAACTCGTTTAAAATCTTTAAATTAAAGATTTATCTTATAGCTTTCAAACCGTTCCCAAATGTTCACTTTCAAAATTCATTTCCAAATATTCATCAATAACTTGGTAAACTATTTCAGTTTAAACTTGAAATCTCTTTTATAAAATTTGAAATTCGTTTCTCCTATGAAAGCTTTTTATCATTTAGAAACAACAGTCTTATTTCGAAACACCCGATTTCATTTATACAAGTTACAATCTTTGGGTTAATTCAAATTCCCAAAAGAACAGTACTTTAAAAATGGTTTGACTCATATATAACCAGTATAATATCTTTAATCCCTAGTTTCAAATCATAGAATTCAATTTGAATATTGAATTCAAATTTAAATTAAAGTATTTAAATTCCAACACTTAATCCAGTTATTCAAAATAAATTTCCATCTTTGAAATTCCATTTCAAAAGCTTTTCACTTCAAACCCAATCCATTTTCAAAACATTTGAATTTAAAAATTCAAATACAAAACTATTTTCAAAAATCTGTGACTTAATCGATTTCCTCGTGAAATCCATCATTGTGTGTGTATAAGTGTGGTCCAGGGGTTTCATACAGTAGTGCAACATCATTCAATCATCACCGATCAGAATACAGAAATATAATTGATAAGCGATATGAACTATAACGCTCATCTTCCATTCACAGATCACAGATATATAAAGGTCACCGATAATAAATTTCAGGTCATAACACAAATCAGGATATATCACAAATCATCACATATCAGGGATATTAACAATTCAACATCCAATAAAATCCAAACATCCATAAGTAGGTTCAATTTAATCATCTGATAAATTTAAATCCGATTAAATTTCTATGAATAATTCTTTTCACGTTTATTATCAAATAAATTTCAAGTAAATGATCCTCATTAACTATTCATAATTATTTAATTACTATTCTTAAGTAATTAAACTCAATTTAATTATTGTTAATTATCATTTAATTACCCTTTAAAATCATATATTTAATCACTGATTATTTGATTAATTAAGTTCTAAACTGTAACTTAATAAATCTTAATTACTTGATTAAATAACCTTAATCATTTGTTTAAAAGACAACTCTTTATTAAATTAATGAATCTTATTTACAAATTAAATTACCTTAATTAATTTTAACTCAAATCTTAATTTCTTGATTAAATAAATTAATCAATTATTCACTTGAACTAATTTAATGAGTGCATATCATTTTATCTTCACTAATTCAAATTTGAAACATTTTCTAACTAATGTTTTAATTATCATCACAAAGCAAATTTAAACAATTTAAATATTAAAACTTCTTTGATTTCAGAACTAGGATTCAAATTATCTTTAATTCAGTTTTAAATTTAGATTTAAACTTTTAGTTTCAACTTGCTTAAAATTTTCATTTAAAATTTCAAATCCATTTCCATTTCAAATCTCTTTAATATATTTTGAATTGCTTTTAAGTTATTAAAACAATTTAAATTTAAAACTTATTTATGTTCAATCTAAACTCTACATTCAACTTGAATTTATATTAACATTTCAATTTGAACTCAGCTTTAAAAATCTTGGTTTAAAATTTAAATTTGGTTTTAAAATTTTCAATTTAAACTGGGACAAACTCTGACCCGAGTTTACCCTGTCCCTGCTTCGAGTAAATGACTCGAATTCCTCGAGTTCGACGCATGAATCCCCTCTGCTCTTTTCAGGCAAACACACACGCAAGAACCAGAGTGCTCGTGCACGTGCACTTCGCCGCTGGCGATCTTCCGGCCCTGTCACGTTGTCGAGCACGTCGACAATCTTCCACGGAACTCATCACGATCATCAGATCGTGTTCAAAATCTCGAAATCAAATTCGAGGCCATCATTCCAAAACCTGGAACACTCGCCACCCTTAACTCCCCAACCTGTCATCACCAATTTCTCGATGCTTCGACCACCGTAGGCCATCAAACTCCGGCCGTAGCATCGTCTACGACCTATCCACCATCCCTCGAATCTGCGTCGAACTCGATGCACTTCAGACGTCGAACGAGACAAAATTCTCGACCTCACAAAAAACTAGGTTTAGGAGTAGAAACCCCACGCCGCCGACGCCACGATCAACTGTTGACCACCCCACCATTTTTCCTCAACTCCCCGTAGGCCCCTCTATCGCCAGCCCAAGCTTCATCCATCACGAGTCAGTGGGTCGCCAGAGAATGCCAAATTTTGAAATTCGAACAAACCCATACTGCTCCTTAAACCCCCATCTAAAAATTTTGATCCTTGTTTTAAAAATCCAATTTTAGTTTAAGAGTTCAAGTTATAAACCCGAATTTGTAAATTTAGAAATTTGTAATTTGACACATTTAAAGTTTTACTCAGTATCTTGGTTTCTAGAAATATTTACAAGTTATTTTGGCTGGAATACATTTCTAATCTTGAGTATTTGCTATAACAAACTATTTTGGTTTTAACATTAAACTCAAAAAGAAAGTAGATTTAAAAAGAAATGATTTTAAACAGAAACATACATAGCACTAACCTGTACACAATACTTCCAGTTCCTATCATATTCAAAAGAATCATATACATGTAGGAACATACTTATTCACAGACATATCTATGCAATAGATTCAAGTCTTAAAAAAAAATATGTTACTCACCTTGATAAGTTTTGGAAATAAACAGAGCTTGCTCTTTTTCTTTTTTTCTTTTTTGTTGATACAGCTTGATGATGTTGAATATTTTACTTAAGTTTTAAATGAAGCTCCCTCACCACAGACCTGAACTTGCATGCTTGATCTAGATGATTTGGATTTTAAATCATTGCATTTGATTATTTTTTGTTTAAGTTTTAAACAATGCTTGCTTCAGTTCTCTTAGCTTTGAATAAATGAGACTGAGATGGTATAAGTCTTGATATATCTAAGAAAAGGAATGCACAGGGATATCACTTTGTTTGTACAATAGGCATGGGTGAATATGCTTGCTTGTACTTGTTTATACATATAAATGTGTTTGTTTACTTCAGCCTACATCTTTTTAGCTCGGCTGAAATCTTTCTTTGTTTATGTTTTATTTTGTACTTGTATTTTCATTTGTTTTGTGAAACAAGGTCTCGGCTAAGATGATAGCAGTATGGCAGAGGTTTTATTATATTTTTATCTTATACTTTGTTTATGTGTACAAAGATATTTTATTTTTATGCTTTGCTTTATGTTTTGTTTACTTGTTTCCTCAGCCTGCATGTTTACTTTTAGCATTTTGTTTATTTACTTACTTTTCATATTTGTTTTATGCTTTGTATTCTTTTTTTTTGTTGCTTTGTTTTAAATTATGTATGTAGTTAGTTTGTGGATATTTTGCTTTGTTTATGTTCATGCAGTATTGTACTTTGCTTTAGTTTTGTTTTACTTTGCTTATTTATTTGTTTGAATACTTTTATTTGCATTGCCTAGCTTGTATTTGTATTTGTTTGTATTTTTTTTCTTTTGTTTAGTTTACTTTGTATTGCAAATAATTTCTATTTTAATTATGTTTGTATGCATACATTTGTTTGTAATTTATTTTATTTTAAATTCACAAATCATAGCTTTCTTTAAAAATATACATATATATAAATAAATCTGAAATAACCATTTCTATTTAAAAAAAATCCATTTGTAAAAATATTATACTATTAATATTGTTTAAATACAACTCATTATTTAATTAAAACAATTTATAAAAGAAACTATCTTTATTTTAATAAATAACAGATTTTTATTTGAATTTGGAAAAACTCGAATCAATTTATCATTTAATTTCACAATTTTTTAAATCAAAAATGAATTTAATTACCAATTTAAAATTGATTAAAATTCGGGATCGTTACAGTATCTTAGACTCTATTATAATAATCAGAGAATTTCATATGAAATATTTTGGTTACCGTAAGGTAAAAACCTGCCTATGTTTATATATGGCATGGTCTTACGAGATACTTTTGACTTTCGAAGGTTTTCTATAACTTTAAAATCCAGTTCAGTGTGTTTCTCAAGATGGTTTCCAGACTGACTTGGGTGTTATTTTATTATAATGCTCGGCTTAGACCAAGCATATTTACATATTGCTTTGGATGCATTGGAGCTCAGGAGATGAGTTGGAGGACTTCAAGTTGTATTCATGTATAAGTTTATTTACATTGTTGTTGAAATTATCGGCAATTGTGAGGACATGTTGTTATAACCGTCCAGGCATATGATTGATTATTTGCATACTCTGATTTGATGTATAACGGCTATTCTTTTGAAAAGATCATTGATACTATATTATATATTGTTCCGCTGCGATTGTGAGATTCTATGTTGTTTTAGTTTCTTTTCCTCTTCTTCTTCTCCTCTCTTCTCTTTTCTTCTTTCATTCCCATAACTACCCATCTTTCGGTTCAATTTGGGTTGGACATGTGTGGTTTATTGTCAGCTTGAATTATGTGGATTGGCAGGTCGTTACACACTATATTACCTCGTCTTTTCAATAAACTAATAGTTTTGCACATAACATCTCTAGCTTGGGAAATACCAACAACTAAAGAGTATGCAAGCAATATATTAGTATATAAAAGGTGGAGGAACACTTTATATTAAAGATTTATAATCTTTAATACATTATATTGAGTGATAACGACATATAGAATAGTGTATTTTTTTAAAATACCCTCATGATTCAAGTATCGGACACATCAAAAATCACGGTATGCATACATTCACGTATATTTTATTCCTTAAGTATATTTGGGTTTTTTTATGTTACATCTTTGGTTATACATTCATATGATATTAGTTTAATTAGCATATAACTTTTGAATTTATTAGCTTATATAATAATTTTATGTACACTATTATATTAATTAAATCTTATTTAATTAGTTTTAATTAATTAAATCTTTAACTAATTTTATATTATTATTCTAATATAACTTTTGTAAAGGCCATGTATACTATAACCTTCATATTATATACTATAACTTATAGTAATACATATACATCATATACATACATACATACTTAGACACACACACACACACACACACAGATATATATATATGTAGGTATGTATGTATGTTTCTTTAATTTAATTAATTAACCTTTAATTTATTTATTTAATTAATCGCTTTAAATTAAATTACATGAATTTCAAAGGTCATTTCATATATATATATATATATATATGTATATGTATATTTATACTATCTAAAACATTTTAAGATAATATAACATATATCGAAATTTTAAATTTTCAAGCACTTTGAAAATTTTATTACCTTTCAAACATTTGAAAATTTAAGCTATATTATAAATATATAATAAACATATTTCATTTTAAATTTAACTTTTAAATTTACAATCTTTACTTTAATTTTCAAAGAAATTTTGAAAATTATCCCAAGAACCAATTTAAATTGAGCCTTTCCAATTAGGGGCAACCTTTGGGCTCACTTCACCTTTCAGGCCAGGCCGCTAACCAGATAGGACAGGGTACTTAATTATCCAATTTCAATCCTAAACATTACCTTTTTAGATGTCATACTAAGTGGCGAGCTTTATTATTTAGCCCTAACATGACTAATTTAGACCGCATAGACTATTAGGCTGTGATACCACTGTTGCTCAGACCCAAATTCCTTAGGGGTACAAAACTAGATACCTTACAAGCGAGTTTTACATGCAGCCATTCAAATAGCATAACCATTAAAGCACATGTGGGGGTAAGAGGCAATGGTTTATCACAGATTATAATGCGAGAACCCCTTGTCATGTTAGTTCCAAGGATCGAACTTGAGACATCCAATGTACCAGGTGAGCACCTTAACCAACCTCGCTCTTATACCATTGTAGGAACTGTGCCAGTTGAAAGTAGGGGAAATAGGTAGATTTCAATAAAATTCCTGTTTTCAATCTATTGGGCCCATGAAGTTTAAACAAATATTATATCCAATTTGTTACACCCATATTTCTCAAACTATGTTAAAAATGGGCTAAGCAATATATGAGGCTTGGAGAACTTCTCTCATGGTAAAGGAAGGAAAAATAGAGAAAATATTGGAGCAATCTTACTGATACTCCATAAGAAGTCAGGAATTGCAACAAGTCGTGGGAGACTGGGCTCAGCTATTTAATCGAAGCTTATTACTGCCGCCAAGGCTGACTATAAAGTATGACAGCCAGTCTGCAGTCGTGACACTTGACCCAACTAAAAGAACTATAGTCAAAAAGAATTATGTCACAAAGAATAAAAAAAATGCCCTTATAAGACAAACCATAGAGATTTCAGATCTATGCCCGTCCTTTAGTTTCAATACTACACTATGTCACTAAACCCAAAATCTAACAAAAGCTACAAGGAGCAGGAAATAATCCACAGCTGTGAGACAAAGGACCAAAGTAAGGCGTAGATACTATGTAGCGATGATTAGAAGCTACTTTGGAGATGTCAAAGTACAACACATCCCAATCAAAACGCTGCACACAAGCCACTGTACATGGGCAATCGAACCGTGCTATCAAAATCCTCAAAACTTATGCTTTATTAACGCCTTCAAGAGTGGATCTGCACCGCACATGCTGAGGGCTACCTAAGAAGTACCATATGAAGTCAAAAAACATTACAAAGGGCTGCACACATAGATGGTAAAAACAACGCACCGACATAGATCCACCCTCGTAGGTTGACAATAAAGATATAAATCTCCTTTGTCAATAACAGATGCATATCAACATCAGGGCAACTCATTTCATAGTCAGCTCAGATCACATTCGTATGTGTATAAAGCTAACACCCCAAGTTAAGGCAAGGAAGTACAACTCTATTTATCCTCAACACAACATCAATCAAGCGAGTATCAATTAAATAAACAGCAAAGAAATAAGCATCCTGCAACAGCAAATCACACATCCTGAAGCCCAAAGTGGCTTAGGATGACCTCACCTATGTATTAGCACCCCAAATATGAAGAGTAACTGTCAATATCCCCCTAAGGCAATATACAAACCCTTTGCTTCTTCAAATTAGAAATATACGACCCACTCCAATTTCAGGAGATTCCCACCTTAATCAGAAACTACACACCAAAGACCATAATTTAACTGCCCAAATCATGGCTTCCCACCAAAGATACATCGATAACTCGGGCATATCAAACTAACAATATAGATATATGACAAGCGGCGAGATCCAAAGGCAAAAATTGAAGCAACGGATAAAGGGTAAATGTGATAATTTGCATACGTCTTCTATACTGTAAATAGAGGAGGCTGGAAGAAGGGAAAGGCGGATTTTTTTTCCTGGAATCTTCTTCTTCTTTGTAAAAATCTCGAATGTTGTATTATTCCTGTAACTCTTATGAAAAATTTATACCAAGAAGAAATATATAAGAAATAATTTGATCCATGGATGTAGGATTCATAGTAATCCAAACCATGTAAAAAAATCTGTTTTTTTTCACTTTCATGAACTATTATTTGTTTATATTGCATTGGATTGTAACTCATTAAACGAATAGGAATCAAATTTGGCATTTTAAAAATAGTTGGAATGCAACTATTTAATTATTTAAGCATTCATTAACATAATCACTACCCAAATGCAAGCTTAATACAACTAAAGTTTGTTGATTTAAATTTGCAGAAATATGTTAGCAATTACTTTCATAATCAATTGAGGTGTCGCAAGATGAAAAAAGTTTCCAACATTTTTGACGCAAGAAGAAGAGCCTAAACCTCGAATTCTAGTTTCCTATTTCTGGCAAGTCTATCGACTCTCCCAACAACCCTTTGCTTGAAAACGATCAATCATAGCTTCTAAAGCCTCCACCGAGAGTGCCATAGGTCCCATCCTAACTGTGGTTAAGATGCCCTCTAATCAGCCAAACTAACGGATGAAGAGGACAAAGAAAACAATGACTCGAGGTACTTCTCTTTGACCAACAATACCTCCACCTTCCACAGCCCATCCCCATCACTCACTAAGCATGCTAACTATGCAGCATGTGAGTGATAACGACACTCTCAAAAATGAGAATGATGAGGCTGGCCTAAGTGTCAAAACCAAGTCATCCATTATCACTACTACTTAATAGAAAGACTGAATAGTCAGTGTTGTGGGGAATCAAATTGAATGGCTACTACTAGCTAATACTCTCTTCCATTATCAACCAATAAGTAAAAGTTAGGCAAAATCATATAGTTATTTGTTGATTTGGACAGTGACTCTGATGGTGGCACGAAACCAAGAGCCAGAATCTAAGAATCCACAATAACATGCTAAAATGATTTGAAAAAAACCCCTACTACGATCATGTTGATAAGGACATTTATTCCCTTTGCTCAAAAACTGGGAGATTCAACCGTGGAACCCTTCAATGTAGGTCCTTGTCCGGGCCAAGCAGTAAGCTAAAGTGTTTGAGATGCACACCGATTTGAAAGACCTGCTACCATCCCCTACTGGAACCAAACCCAGCTATCAACGCTGGGATTTTTGAAGCTTCTCTCCCTAACCAGAGGAAATACCTATATTGGATAGATAGCCGAGATCAGAGGCATGATGGGTTTAAATTTGGTGAAGGAACTAAAGTTGAAGCATCAACTATAACTGCAAAAGACAAGTGTTCAATACTGCACTGGAAATATCAGACCTCACTCTGAGCAAACTGCACAACTTATATGATAAGCATTGAAATTATTATGAAAAGTAGTAATTCAACTACTGGTAGTAGGGTATTAGACTGCTTGAACTAGTATAAAAATATCTCTTTATTAGTCTCTTTGACATGGAACTGGACATGGGGATACGAAACGGCCCGAACCAATATAAAAAACTTTCTATGTTAATTTTATTAGACTAGTCATGCTGAAATAGGGATATTGGACGGTTCGAACCAGCTATCAAAACTGAACTGCATAAAATGTAGCTCAACTTTCTAAGCCAAACTGGTTGTAAGGATATTAGACGACCTAAACCAGTACAAAAATCCCTCTATGTTAGTTCTACTGCATAGCATACTGGACATATGGTTACTAGACAGTTGGTATTAGTATAAAAAACCTTGCATATGATTTGAAAAGGTTGTAAACACGCAACTTAACGTCATAGTCAAATATCAATTTGCTCCCAACTAGCGAGGCAGACCTTGCCAAGCGCTACGAACGTTAAAATGCCTCTGAACAAGGGGCATGTCACACCCCACATGTAGCATAACACGCATGTCAAAAGCTTAGTTCAACATTCATGAACTGCATGAGAAGTAAACTCAAAAAATGGCAAGGAAAAATGATGCATTACATGCATTGTAGCTCACAGATCATGTGTTATTCCAGAAATTAAAGCTAGTCAGGTAAACATTAAAAGCTAAGATTTACCCAAGTTTTCTTAGTTCTATTTTTCAAAAACTTTATGTGTGATTCAACATACCTACGCATACTTCAAAAGTAAAAATAGATAACAACAATCATAACACAAGTTAAATAAGAATTCGCAAAGCTATGCCTCATAACAAAACAAAAATAATACCAAGAGTCTAACTCGGACTTAGAGGACGAGCTAGCTAAAATCATTCTATTGCGCAATGATTTATAGGAATGTGATGTCGAACGTGGAGAAGAACCACCCGTTATTTAAAGAATGGAAGGTGGATCATTCAACTCGGTAATAACAACTAATGAATGAACGTGGGCAGTAAGGCCATAGGCAGTATTGCCATAAACTGTACGTAGGTCGTAATTGGTGCCAACCCAAGCATTATCATTGTTTGCGCCAAAATTGGTCACAAACACCCAAGAATAGATTTAGTAGAGAAGTAAGTGAAGAAGATTAAATTAAACCGAGGAAAGGATTAAGCTAAAAACAAATCAAAAGCAGTAATCTGAAACATAGAGAATTATAGTGGTTTGGCGTTGTATGTCTATGTCCACTTTGAAGTTTTTGCCTTTATTAATCACTTATGAATCTGATTACAATGGAGAAATAAAGGTAGCACTTGATTACAATGAAGTTTCCTCTAATCAACAACCTCCAAAGATCCTCAAAATGAATCAAAAGGCCTGTATTTATAGGGAGATATGATGAGATATTTCGCTAAGATTTCGACAGAAGGTTCTCTAGGTCCATAAAGGCCCACCGTAACGATCGGTGGCCTTAACTTGACAATCGATAACGATTCACCAAATGTTCACCGATTGTTTTTACTGCATCCAATTCAAGTGCGATCATTTCTGGTGGGTCCCACGTGCCTCTTGACATTGCTCTCAAAATATGGAATCATTCTGAGTTGTAAATTGGGAGATATAGATCGATCATTGTCGAATTTGGATTGTGCACTGAATTACACCAATCATTTTGTTGAATCGACAAAAACGATCGGCCAGTAATGATCGGCCATCTTTAAATACCCACTTTGTGTCCTACGATCGTTTTTGTAGGCTCCGCTCTTTATTTTATTGATGCTCTGAAAGTTTCTAGTGAATTGATCTTGAGGATTTTGAGATATAAGTCGATCTTTTTAATCGATCTACGTTGTTTTATGGATCGTTCTAGATCGGTCCATATAAATTCTCCGTTTGTTCCTAACTCGAGCATCAACTCTGATTGACTTGAAATTTGTAATGTGACCTCATCGAGCCTTCCTTATCATGTCATACTCATTACTCCTTGATTTGGTGCTTAGCCTTTTTTTAGCGTTTTCCATCTGAATCCATTCAACTAACTTCCATAGTTTCAACGATAATCAATTTTCTATCTATCCACTTTGGCCAAATGCATGATGTCCCGGCCCAACCAAAAGGCGGGATAACATTTGCTCCTTAAAACATGCCTTACAGTAGGAAGGCTTGTTTTTAATTGCTATAAATCTAAAATCTGAAGCCCATAATAAGTTGGTAGTTGTATTATCCAATCCAAAATCCAATCCATTGCCAATCAAATTCCTTGACCTCTCCGATCATTAGCGAAATCGATGGTTGTTTTGAATCGATGTCTAATTCTGAATCCATTTCAATTTCATTAACCAAATCTATGATCTCTTCGGATCGCTTTATCCAAATCTGTATCCATCCAAAGCTAAATTCGTTTCTATTTGAAGCCGATATCCGAATCCATGACCTCTCTGGGTCGTTAGCCAAATTTGGGACCGCTCCATGTCCGTATCCAAAACATTAGCCATTTGAAATCTTGAAAGTCAGTAAGCCCATCTGCGTTCTCTCTAAATCAATATCCGAGTTCATGGTCTCTCCTGACCCTTGCTGAGCATAATCCATACTCGACGATCTGAGTAGTCCAACCCTATCGCTCTCCGGCAAAGTGACCTACTCGTTTCCAAGTACAATCCATACCTAATGACCTATTGGGTTTTGTTCTCCGGCCTCAACTCTTTAGTCAAGGATTTAATCCATGGGGTATCCTTCTCCGACCTCGATCCCTAGTCAATGGTTTAATCCAAGGGGTATCCTTCTCCGGCCTCGACCCCCAATTGAGGACTTAATCAGTGTATGAATCCAACATGTCGCCCTCAGGCAAAGTGACTTGCGACTTGTGGTTAGAGCCCCGTCTCTTCGGTCAGGGCCAAAACCACGACCTTTGTTATTTATTACATTAATCTAGATTTAAGCATTCCAAAGTCCATTTGGAAAATTATGAAATAAGAGTCCGTAAAACCAAAAAACTAATAAACCAAAATATCAACAAAAAAAACCAAAGTTCGAAGTAAACAAGAAAAACTAACACAAATTCATGCACTATGGTTCATTATCGTCTTAGAGCGTGCCTAAGGACCGTCCTCGATCCCGTACATGTGTAATTGACTTAGTTGTATTACCATGGATTTTATTGCTTATTCCATGCCATCCCAATCAACTGATGACAAGTTGACGATGATGCCTTGATCCAGTGATATTTTCATTTGAGGTGGACAGTGGATGCTCATGTTCCACCGCCGTAGCCCATGTCCTTATGTATTGTTGCAACTAACCACTCCTCACATGTTCCTCAACTATATCATTTAAATTCCTACAACCATTTGCACTATGCCCATCTAGCTCGTGAAATAGAAAATGCTTTCCTGATGGTCGCTCGTGTTCGGTGGGTTTACTCCTTGTCGGCCTTCGATACTGAAGGCATCCTCGAGTATCCAAATCGATCCTTTCCAGAGATCCGGTCGAATCCACATAAGAAGAGAATTTTCGTTCTCTCCATTGCCTCTTTGACACATTAATTCCATCGTTCATTTTCCGTTTTCCTTTATATTCTTGTTTACATCCCCTGATGATCTCCCACTTTGCACAACAATCACCTCTAGTTTTTTTGCTCATGCGTCTTATTACCACAGGTTCCTGTTCGCTTCATGACCAAAATCCCCGAGATCCATGGGTAGATCCCGCACCAGCGAATCATCGAACTTTATGCCATCAGCAATTCCAGATACAACTACCATCAAAACCATGGATGGATCTGGATGATCCACTAATTCCTTCATGGCATTAAACCATGTTAGAAAACTCCTCAGGGACTCCGGTCATATGTTTATGTGTTTCCAAACTCATCACATTTTTGGGTCTTGAGATGTGAATCCTAAACTACTTCATAAACCTTTCGATCAATTCCGTCAATGGCAAATAGAGCCGCATTCCAACTGTCTAAACCATAGTGCAACTATATCCATTAAATGCAAGGGGAAGCACCATGGCATGACTTCCTCTGATGCCCCCCAGTACTTCCATGTGTGTCATGTATCTCGTCAGATTAACTGCGGGATCTGTTTTTCCATCATATGTCTTAAGCGTTGGTAGTTAGAACTCTGGCGGGTTCCTAGCTTGCCTGATATTATGAGCGAAGGGACTTCTATTTACATCTTCCAGATCCCAATTTACCAATCCTCCTTCCATAGCCTGTCTAATCATTTCCACCAACCTATTGTTGTCGTCTAGTGGTAGTCTTCGATCATTGTCTCCAACCTGCCCCCCAAATCCATGGGGGAATCCAGAAATCTACCCTTCTAGACGAGCATCCCCATTTCGGTCAACGGCAACTGCACAGCAATGCTCGATATCCTGCCTAGGATCGATCTAGCATGATCCGAAGGCATGCCCCCAAGTATGGATCGATCGACACCGATCGTTCTGGAATGATTGACCCCGATCGTTCTTGGTTAGCCAGGGGTCGCTCCCGGCTATTCCGCTGCATCCTGTTAACTTTGTTTCCTTGGTCCTGATTCCAGATTTCCTCAACTCCAATTGCTCCAACTTCATGATCCATATTTCCAGCGTTTCCTACTATGCCATTTCCTTGGTTTTGCGCTCCAGCATGTCTAATATATAGGAGTAGGTTCTATATCATCTCCTCCTATCTCTTTAGCATTCTTTCCTACATAACATCCATCATCGTTTCTATCTCGGCTCTAGTAATGAAGATTGAGGTTTGATTAGCTCCCAAGGAAACCTCTTGACTCCCTTATTCATGGCTCCTACCCGCTCTTTGTCTTATTGTTGATGGTTTCACCATTACTCTAATTTCATGTTCTCTAGTTGATTCCAAATCTGAACTTCCAATTCGCATGGGCTAGGTTTCTCAGTGAAAGCAGCAAAATGTTTGTGCCAAAATTGGTCACAAACACCAAGAATAAATTTAGTAGAGAAGTAAGTGAAGAAGATTAAATTAAACCAAGGAAATGATTAAGCTAAATCAAAAGCTATAATAAAAAACAAAAAGAATTATAGTGGTTCTGCATTGTATACCTACGTCCACTTTAAAGTTTTTTCCTTTATTAATCACTTATGAATCTGATTACAATGAAGAAATAAAGGTAGAACTTGATTACAATGAAGTTTCCTCTAATTAGCAGCCTCCAAAGATCCTCAAAATGAACCAAGATTCCTGTATTTATAGGGAGAGATGATGATATATTTCGCTAAGATTTCGACAGAAGGCTCTCTAGGTCTATATAGGCCCATCATAATAATCGGCAGCCTTAACCTGAAAATCAATAATGATCGACCAAATGTTCATCTATCATTTTTCTTGCATCCAATTCAAATGCGATCATTTATGGGGGTCCTACATGCCTCTTAACATTGCTCCTAATATATGGAATCATTCTAAATTCTAGATTGACAGATATGGATCGATCATTTTCAAACTTGGATTGTGCACTGAACTACATCGATCGTTTTGATGGATCGACAAAAACGATCAGCCAACAATGATCGACCATCTTCATATCCCCACAAAATATGTCCTCCGATCATTTTTGTTGGTTCCACTCTTCATTTTATTGATGCTTTAAAAGTTTCAAGTGAATTGGTCTTGCGGATTTTGAGATATAAACGATCTTCGTCGATTTACGGTATTTTATGGATCGTTCTAGATCGATCCACATAAGTTCTTCACTTGTCCATAATTCGAGCACGCAAACTCTGATTGAATTGAAATTTGAATTATGGCCTCATTGGGCCTTCCTTGTCACTTCATACCGATTACACCTTGATTGGTAACTTAGCCATATTTTTAGGGTTGTCCATCCGAATCCATTCAACTATCGTCCATAGTTTCAATTGTAATTGATTTCAAGCCATCCACTTTAGCTAAATCCATGATATTCTTGCCTAACCAAAAGGTGGGATAACAAGCATAATCTTGCGGATCATACTCGTAGTTGGTGCAATTATATAAAAAAGATAGGTCAAGTCCAAAAGCCTTTGAAAACATCGATTGCACACCTCCTACCAATTTCCGCAGTTACCTTTTTGATATTCTCATCATGAAGTCACTCTAGTAAGGAAGCCCTATTCATACCACCTTGGAAGATAACAATGGAGTTCGAGCGAGCTTTACATTCTAAGTCAAATACCTTATTCTCAAAGGCATTCATATGCCTCATTACCACCCTTCTAGTTCTTTCAACCTCACCCAAAAGGTGTTCCCTTGTTTTCTCAGCATTCCTAGAGAAAGGGCCAAAGAGCTCCTCCACAGTAGAAATAAGGAGTGAAATGCAAGTACTCGATGTACCTAATTCTTTCTTATGTTGATCTTTTAACTCATCAAGCTTGGCCTCATAATAATTTTACAAATCATTTTCCACTTAAAACCATCATTTATGTTAACCCCAAGAAGGGGATGGGAGCAGCACTTGGTCTAGAAGAGGTGCCTACAGCCAAGGTGACAAAGGGAGTATCTTTTGCGCTAATTAGCTTAGCAATCTTCCCATCCTATTCTTCAATTTTTTGTCATATGGCCTTGATTTCATCCTATAGCACGATCCCATACGCATTTTAGACATCTTTTAATAAACCTTACAATTCTGTAGCTTTGGCCAGGGCAAAATCCAACTTCTCCATAAGAATGGCAACTTCTAAAGCTTGATCGAAAGAAGCTAGCTAAATGCCAAACAAGTCTGTACAAATCAAAGTCAAAGAAAAGTATAGATAAGTGAAGTAAATACATGAAAATTCACAAACTTCACAAAGAAATGATTAATTCACCTAACATAAGTACAACTCTAAAGATAGTATCAAATGTCATGAATTTACAAAATCATTCCCTATCCTAGGGTCTTACAATTAAACACAATAATAAGAAACCTAAGAAATGTTGGGTAAAGGGGGGCTGAAATAACGGAAAAAGTCGTTCGAGGATTGTAGAAAGCCTCATCCCAATGGTCCATAGGTTTTCTGGCGGACATCTCAAAACCAACTATATTACATAAAAACCTTGGTCCAACATAGGATAGAAGAACTCTAAAACGTCCACTGTAAGAAAACCTCCCTCTCTTATTTTTAATTTTCTCTTTCTTAAATTTTTCTAATTAGGAGGCAATCTTAACTTGAGCGTCGTGCAGAAAATTCACAAGCTCATGAATCTTTAGTGCAACCTTCTCCTTCGTTTTCTCTAAGGTATCAATTAGGTCAGTCTTAGTCTACTTGTCTTGCCTTGAGAAACCACTAAAAATCCTATGGGTGTCGGTTCTCTATCCCTTATCCTACAAATGGGAAGTCCCCTTCAGCTCCATTGCCCTCGTCCGACCAATCATTGGAGAAGAGCTAGAACCCGCAAGAAGAGCAGAAACCATGTCTAAATGAGATACCATAACCGCCTTCCCGCATTCAAAAACTCATTTTTCTCCAATCAGGCAACAATCTCTACAGACATATCTTCAATGATTTTCTTCAGCTCTGCAATCTCATACTCATAAATAATACCATAAAGCTTTTTACCATCTTTCATAGACTCCTACATTCCCTCCAACTTTGATGTAGCATCCCCAATCCATAAACGCAACTAAGTGTTATATTCATGTTGGCATGTGAACGCATCTGTAGCTTCTTTCAGCTCTTGATGAACACACCCCAACTTCTTTTTGCACCTCCGCTATCATATTTCTAACGACCATCACTCATCAAAATAAAATATAGTATATCAAAATGTGGTATTTTAAACAGGAAATTATTCTTTTTTAATTGATTAGCAAAAAAAATTATCCAAAAAGTACCCACTCTCATTTAAAAGTCCTCACGGTTATGCATGGGTGAAGTACTTGGAATATTTGATTATGTGCTTTCATGCTCATTTAAAAGTCCATATGGTTATGTATGTACGGAACACATATCAAAATTGATTGTTAAATAGACGAGTTGATTCTAATCCTATTTAAAGATCCTTAGGGTTATACGTGGTTAGAAGATACTTGAAATTCATTTTTTTAAATTTGGGAATACTACTAATCTCATTTAAAAGTCCTAACGGTTATGCATGGTTAGTAAGTATTCAAATTCCTATCATAAATATACCACAAGTTGACACGACTATATGGTTTTCTATACCAACATCACCCCTATCACTCTAAAGTGGAATATGCGCCTAATAGAGTATTTATATTTTTTGTTTGATTTTTTATTGAAATTTAATATTTATACTCAACTAGGTATTAATGTTGTATTAATGTCTATCACTTTACCTCTATTTTTATTGCACTATCACTCTTTTGCCGATAACAAACGGGGAGAGAGAAGTTAAGATTTTAGCAATAAGTTAAGTCATATTTTTATTTGCATATTTCCATCTAGGTTCATTTGTATATTTTTTTATTTATTTTCATGCATAGTGAAGGGGGAGCATTATTGAAGGAGGAGCATTCAAATAGGGGGAGCTCATTGAATTCATCACGACCAAATACATTTAATAGTGTCAAAATCTTAATACATGTTTGTTATCATCAAAAGGGGAAGATTGTAGAATAAAATAGCCTATAATTTTTGTTTGATGATAATAAACATATAGATATATTCATTTAAATGTATTTGCTATTGTACTATTTTATCTTGTCACATAATTAAATAAATATTTATTAACTCAGAATTCATATTCAAACTAATATTTTACTCAAACAAATATTCTATTACAAATTCAAATAGTACAAATTTGAGCTCTCACTGCATTTATACATTTTCAATTACAATAAAATTTCAATTACAACACATCTTTAATTTACAACTTTCACTACATATTCACTCTTACTCGAATTTTGTCTTCAACTCTGTTCTAGTTTGTATCCAACATCTATATTATCTGCAAAATAAACACCGACGTAGTAAAATTGAAAAAGAAATATTTTTGCAGTGTATAATGAAATGTGTGTTTGAAAATATTATTTACATCAGTTATTTGGGTTGTTCATAATCCATCATACACGAATAACTTGTGACATGCACAGTGTATCACTATACATGCCATAAGGCGGTGCACACCGATACGCACTTGCTTGTTAAAATCACATGGACATGTGAGCACAAGGTCAAACCCAACCAAATGGTAGATTCAACTCAGGTGCAACCAAATGTACACATGCAACCAAATCAGACCCTAAGTACAAAGAAAAAACAACTAAAGTGTGCCAAGACCAAACTGCACATGAAACCAAACTCAAGTAAACACATTAGTAATCCAGATTGAACATCAAGCCAGTGCAAGAAGACTCAAATGATGCCAAACTGGAAATGCACATGAAAGAGAATTAAGTAACTAGACAGGTATGCAACCAGCATGAGGGCAGTGGAGTATGCAAACAAGTGTACACAAGACTTTAAACTGCAACAACACAGTTGAAAACACTTGAATGCAAATGAACTCAACATGACAGCAAATTAGGTTAAATAGATGCAAAACAATCGCAGTGCAGACCAGGGCAGTGAAAAAATAGTAACACACAGGAGCCTCAACCGTTCAAACCCAATTGCAATAGAGACCGGAAACTCCAAAATGAAATGAGATGCAATGCAGACCAGACCATGCCAACAAGACCAATGAGTTCAATTCGAAGCACTACAAGGCCTACACACTTGAACCAGACACAATGCAACAAAGGAGACAACTAGGGCAGTGCACATGAAACCATAGACATATTCATGTTCAATGGAATGGCACAAAGGCATAGACCACATGGCAATGGAAAGCTACAGACATAAAGTAAAAGACTCAACCAAACTGGACATGAGACTCGGTGAAACCAGACTTCAAAATGTACACACATGAAGACCAGTGCACAAATGCATGAACAAAGACAACATGAATGTAGACTACAAGTCTAACAAGGCAACTCAACACAAAATGAACCCAAACCACCAGTGAAATAAAAGCTCCAGACAGAATGAACACATAACAAAAACAACAACAAGGCAAACCAGGTGAAAGGCAATGATAGGCGCCTTTCAACTAGATCACATGATGACATAAGCTCAAAGACACAAGGGTAACAAGACCAAAATGACTCTAACCAAAACAGTGACCATTTCCACATATGCAAATAGTTCAAAGAATCACATAAACATAAATGCAAAGCATGACATCAATTTCAACAATGAAATGTCAGTAAGCAGCGGTGTTTAAAGGAAGAAAATCAAATATGTCAGCAGCAATTCGAAAATTGCAGTGAAGTCAATCAACATGAAGAACAAGTAGCATTGGTCAAGAAATAAAGAAATCAAGCCGTGGAAAATTATCAGATGCAAGATGAAAGTACACGAATCCAACAAGTCAGGAGTTGAACAAGTCGAAATCAAGTTTTATCTCAAGTTAGAAAATTCAAAATGCCAAAGTTGGAGGAGCAAAAGACGAAACCGACTCAAAGAAATACAAACAACGTCAAGTAATGAACATGTCAATTTCAGCACATCATTCGATCAAAAATCAATGGCAGAGCAAATCAATTGAAGAATTCAAATAGAAAATATACGAACGATAATTTAGGGATTTAATCCCTATAAAACCCCATTACATCATCAGCAAAGGAAGCATTTGAGTTTGACCCCAAACAAATCATCAGAGCTAAAATTGAGCACAATCAAAATCAAAAAGGGCAAATAATCACATACCAATTTCTATTCAGTCGAACTCGACAATTGAAGCACCCTAGGCGAATGAAGCAACAATCGATTGACAAAGAAATACAAAGCAAATGCATAGTTCAATCGAAACAAAAGTTCAAGCGGTGGCTTCAACATAGAAAAACCCTAGTTTTTGGAAGAGGAACGATCGGCCATAAGATTACATGAGAAACACAAAAAGAGGAAGACTTCTTTTATTAATTGTTTGGGCCGACGTTTATTTGACATTTGGCTTTATTTATGTAACAATAGGGTTTTATGATTGTTTTTATTTTTATTTTAGTTTTCTTTTAAAATTGTGTAACTTTCTAGTCGTATGACTAGGTTACAAACAACGGTGGTGTAGTTCGAGAATTTGCAACCCGGTGGCTGAGTTGTGGTAGGGTTTTGAGCGTAGAGTTAGGTTAGTCAATAGTGGGTGTCACAAGTTTAGTGTGTAAGCGTCCGACCACTTAATTTCTAGTAGAAACCTTGGTGGTAGCACGTAGTCAAGTTTTTCCGAAGCTGGATAAATTTGTGTGTAATTTCATCTGCATTACTTTCAACCTTTATGTTTATTTCCACATTCATTTTTAATTATTTTCAGTATCACCCTATTAACCCCCACTCTAGGGTGAAAACGATCCTATAAAAACTGTACAAATGTGTTAAGGTGGATCGATGTAAATCCTTAATACTATTTTGATATTATTTTATTGATAGACATTATCTATCGTAGCGTACACTATTGTATGTAAATAGTTTGATGGATCCTTAGGAGATGGGAAAAACCTGTAGCATCTCTTAAGTTACTCTGCTTTCATTTATCGATTTATTGACTTACATGAGGATATTAGTTCTGAGTTGAGTATTGTGTTTTTTCATTATACTCGGATTAGCCTGAGTATTTCCAGTTGGAGAGCTTGTTATGGAGATGAAGACATTGCTGAAGAAGTTCACAGGTGCTAAGGGCATTGTTGGATCATAGTAATGGCTTAAGAATGCCGAAAGGACTTTCGTTGGATTTGGCATCACTTACGCTCAGAAGCGTCAGTTAGCAGCTTGGCAGCTTCAGGAAGCCGCTCTTGATCTAGTGGGATTCTTTAACAACCCATACCCCAGAGGAAGATATTTCTCGGGCCCAATTTAGGTAAGATCTGTCTAAATAAGAATTTTATTTTCTTATGCTTATCTCATGGAATTTTAGTTTAGCCTTGTATTCTCCAAATTTATGGGGAAGCTTTCATTACCCATTGGATGTCAGAAGCCGTGAGGACGGATTTGTATAATAATTTTATGGAGCTAGCAAGGCGAGATGACTATAGCAGAGTATCAAAAGGAAACTCAATGATTTATCGAAGTTTGGCCCTCACCTGATTGAGATCCCCTTTAAGAAGAAAGAGAAATTCATTGTCGGCATGCATAGGGAGTATAGAGAGCAGCTGGCTGGTCATATCCATAGGCCATTTTCTTTTATCATTGATTTGGCAATCCGTTTTGAGAATTTGAAGCTGAAAAGGATTTCAAAACTTTCATATGCCCTAGCCTAGTTTAGCTCTAGTAGTCTTGGCAAGAGAAAATCAAATTTTAGTAGCCAAAAGAAGAAGTGGCAAAGCCGTCAAGGAGTTGGATTCCTCAGAAGAAGACTAAGGACTTGTCGTACATCACTTGCTTCAAATGTGATAAAAAAGGACATTATGCCAGAGATTGTCCACTAGCATGCTTAGCAGCCATTCCTCTAGTCCAGATGACTAGACGTGACTTATGCCATATCTGCTTACAGCTGGGCTATTTCAAGAAGGACGTCCCCACCTCGAAGAAGGGCCAACCATCTGACATCTTTGCGGTCACCTCTTCTACACACCCCCACCCTTCGGTTTAGGAGACCAATCCCATACTGCAAGGTATGCTTTCTTTTCATGGTACACCTGTTTGTGTTTTATTCGACTCTAGATCATCTCATAGTTTTATATCTGTTGATTTATGTGGGAAATTTGATCACTATTTGAAACCCGAACCTGCTTATAAATCTTTGTGTGTCTCTGATCCCATTGGTGGCCCTGCAAATTTAGGAATGATTTGTAAAGGCGTTTGTCTTTTTAAAAACGAACACCTTTTCATCGGAGACTTTTATGTTTTGGGCTTTAATGGATTTAATTTATTATTTGGCATGGATTGGCTATCCAAGTTCAAAGCTGTTATTATTAGTAGTGATCGGACCATTGTCATGGTTGCCGATAAAGGTTCACAGCTGGTTATCCAATGCAAAATACCTTGTGATCTTGTTAAGAGTTTTTTTTCTCCCTTGATTCACATTCTAGTGGCCTAGACACTATTCCAATGGTTCGGCTTTTTCATGATGCCTTTGGTGAGGTTACTTGTTTACCACCTCATCGAGAAATCGAATTTCGAATTGATCTTATTCCTAAAGTCAGACCTGTCGTACATCCACCTCGAAGGATGTTTCCTAAGGAAAGAGTAGAGTTGAAAACACAAGTTGATGATTTATTAGCTAGAGGCTTGATTAGGAGAAGTTTTTCTGAATAGGGTGCAGCCGTAGTTTTTGTCACTAAGTCTAAAAATTCATTGAGAATGTGTATGGACTACAGAGAATTGAATAAGCTCACACACAAGAACCGATATCCTATGCCTCATATTAATGATATGTTCGATCAGCTTTATAGAGCATAGGTGTTTTCTTAGCTTGACCTCGCTTCAGGTTTCCATCAGTTGAAGATTTCCGAGGATAGCATTCATAAGACAGCTTTCTATACCGAAGTTGGATTTTATGAGTGGCTCATTATGCCTTTCGGGTTAATGAATGACCCGACATACTTTGTAGATCTAATGAACAGAGTATTCAGAGATGTTCTTATAAAATTCGTGCTTGTTTTTATCGATGATATTCTGGTTTTCTCTAAAATCGAAGAAGAGCATGAGCAACATTTGAAGTTCGTGCTTTAAACTTTGAGAAGCCATTGGTTGAAGGAAATTTTTTCCAAATGCCATTTCTGACAGGAGGGAGTTCGATTTCTTGGCCTTGTGGTTTCGAAAAATGGAGCTTCGGTGGATCCTGCTAAGATCGTCGTAGTAAATGTAGTTTCCCATCCTTACTTTCGATTTGATTATCGAAATTCCTAATTTTTTATTCGTGCCTTATATCTAATTCTAGGATCGGAAAATTCCTAAGACAATCACGGATGCTAGGAGTTTCTTTGGCCTGGCTAGTTACTATAGGAGGTTCATTGAGCATTTCTCTTGTATTACTTCTTCTTTTACAACTTTAACTCGAAAGAACATCAGGTTCAATTGGGTTGAAAAGTGTCAGAAAGTGTTTGATGAACTGAAACGGAAGTTGACCTCAGCTCCTATTATTATTGTTCCAAATGATAATGAAGGCTTATAGCTTATACTGATGCTTGTAAAAGTGGGCTTGATGCTATTTTAATGCAGCGTGGAAAAATTATTGTGTATGCTAATAGACAGTTGCGACCTCATAAGGTTAAGTACGCAACACGTGATTTGGAGGTGTTGGCTGTAGTTTTCGCTTTGAAGTTGTGGCAGCATCATCTCTTGGGTACTAAATTCGAGCTTTTTACCGATCATAAATCATTGAAATATATTTCCTCTCAAAAGGATTTGGATCTGAGGCAAGCAAGATGGCTTGAGTTCTTGGCTGCATATTAACTTAACATCAACCATACCCTGGGAAAAGCAAATGTGGTAGTTGATGCCTTGAGTAGGAACAAGGCTATGCTTTGTCAGCTTGTTGTTTCATCTTCTCTTATTAAGCAAAGTGAAGACCGAAGTTTAAGGGCCATTTGAGAGGAAGTTTTAAAGAGAGAGGAAGACTCAAGGAGATGGTATGATGCAATAGAGGATGAGGATGGTATCCTGAGAATAAATGGTAGGGTTTGTGTTCCAAAATATAGATGGATCAAGGGAGGAAATACTTAGAGGGAATCACAAATCCAAATTTTCTATTCATCGGCGAGTGAAAAAGATGTTTCAGAATATGAAGAGACTTTATTGCTGGGAAGGAATGAAGAGGGACATATCGATGTATGTGAGTACATGTAGTACTTGTCAGTAGATTAAGGCCAATCGTCAGGCAGGTTTGTTACAGCCACTTGAGATTTTGAAAAGGAAGTGGGATCAGATTTCTATGGATTTTGTGGATGGTCTACCAAGGACGAAAAGGGGTAATGAGAGCATTTGGGTGATTATTAATCGTTTAACGAAGACAACTCATTTTATTCTGGTGAAATCAACTCGAACCGCCTCGAGTTTGGCTGAGATCTATTTGAAGGAGATTTTTCGACTCCACGAAATTCCTTCTAGTATCATTTGTGATCGTGACCCTATTTTCCCGATTAACTTTAGATTGCCCTTCACGATTCATTGGGTACACAATTGAATCTAAATACGGCCTGTTACCCACAGACGAATGGCCAAATCGAATGCATCAATCAAATTTTGGACCTTCTTTGTGCTTGTATTATGGATTCGATGGTTCATGGGAAGACCATCTTCATCTTGTCGAATTCATCTATAATAATAGCTATTAAGTAGAACTTTGTTAAATAAATTTGAATTAAATATATACATAAATAAACCTTTCCATAATTCGAATCTTTAATTCAGGCTAGTATCGATATGGCACCCTTCAAAGCTCTTTACGGGCGTCCATGTAAATCTATGTCTTGTTGGATTGAAACTAGTGAAAGACTTGTTCTTAGGCCTGAGATTAATTTGGAGGCTTCTGAGAAGGTTGAGGGGATTAAGTGAAAGATGAAAACTACGCAAGATGGGCATAAGAAATATGCTAATAGAAGACGAAAGGGGTTGGAATTCGCAGTTGGAGATCTTGCGTATCTCAAGATTTCTCCATTGAGAAATGTAATTCAGACTGGGAAGAATGGAAAGTTGGCCCCAAGGCTTATTGGTCCTCTCCTCATATCCGAAAGGATTGGTACTCTAGCTTATGGAGTTGAGTTGCTTGAAAAACTAGCTGGTGTTCACGTCTCCAACCTCCATAAGTATATACACGAACCGTCAGTCCACGCAGCTTGAGGAATTGGAGATTCAACTCGATCTTACTGTTGAAAGGAAGCCCATTTGTATACTGGATCGGAGTATGAGGAAATTGAGGAGTAAATCAGTCAATCTCGTCAAAGTTCAATGGAGTGATGATGATCGAGATTGCACTTGGGAGATCGAGGAGAGTATCCATGCTTCCAATCCTGAATTATTTGATTTGGGTATACTCTCTAATCTTAACCTATCTTTTGATTCTTGTTATATGATTTTGTTCCAGCTTTTCGATGATGAAAAGTTTTGAGTGGGGGCGAATGTAATGATTTCGAAATTTACAGTTCTGTTGGAAGTGTTCGATTAAATTAATTTTTATTTAAGTTGAGAAATCAAAATTTGAATTTAAGTTTACATTGCATATGATTAGTTAAAATGAAATACAAGGAGAATTAAATTATAAAACGAAAATTTTGAACGATTTGAATTTAACTAAAATCAGTCGTTAATAAAACAGTAAAATTTTGGTTTCAAAAAATTAAATATTTTTACATGGAAATATTGTACAAAAATTATAATAAAAATGTCACATTCGTTTTGTTGAATTCCGATCTCGCTAGCTTCGCTTAAATCGATTGGTACGATTGATTTACGATAGCAACAACCGATATTGCATAAATATCAAATTTTACCCAAGCATTAAACAACCAGTTTTCAATGTGCTAACACGTTCGTATCGACACACTGAGCACAACAGTGTTCCGTTTCATGTGTTCGGACGATCGGTTGTTCAGTGCAGTGTTTTGGTCTGAGTTAACGGGAGAAAGGGAGGGGGCTATTATATATAACGGTTGGTTTGCTACGAAATTTTTATCAGTTTCTAAGGAATGGCTGTTGAAATTGATAAATGTATATACATATATTAAATGTGTGTAATGTTTAAAGATAACATGGTTGAAAAAAAACTTTGAATTGGTGTAATTTTGAAATGCTAAACACTGCCAGAAGAAATGCTCAAAGCGAAGGTAATATCTCCACGTGACCACACGTCCTCCTTCACGTTTATCATTTTTCTGTTTATATTTCATATGCAAACAAAGGAAGAATTATAACCAAACACCAGAGAGTTGAAAAACCCATTCCTCCAACCACCGTACCCTTCCATCGAGCTCCTTCCTTCACCACCCTGCCTCTTCCTTACCGCCATCGCCCGCCTATTAGTGCACCACCGCGCCCGCTTCTCCTCTCTCCTCCAACAGCCACCAACACCACCTCCGTATAATAAAAAAATAACCTTCCAAGCCACGCCCCTTCATTCCATCGCCTACTACCACCGCCTGTCCTCCCCTTCATCGCCAACCTTAAGCCACTGCTACCGAGACCACCCATTCCGTGCCTCATCCTCCTCTCCTCTCTAACCGCTGCCACCTCCACTATATATATATATATATATATATATATATATATATATAAACAAATGTTGCTGCCGACCTGCCATCTGCCGCATACACCTCCCTGACGTCACCACACCTGCTTGGTACTTCTCGACTGACCAGCTTTCTTCTTCCATTTCTCTCCTGTGCTTGGCCGTGAATATATTTATATATAGTTATATTTTTATAAAAGATAAAAAGAGTGTTTTACATAAAAAAAGAGTAAGAGCTGCTGTCCATATTGGAAATAAGACGTGTTCGACTTGAAGATCCATAGTTGATTCAGATTGTGTCACGCGCCGTAGGCCTTTCGTGATCGTATCGGGTTATCTTCATTTAGGTGAGTGCTATACATTCGCACTTAACTAATATCTTGATGTAAGTTAATAAAATATGAAATTATCATTGTCATATGTTTTTGATTGAATTATATTGATGTATATATATATATAGTTGTTAGATGAATTATTGAATGATTTGTGCACATGTTGACACGATATACATGTCCTATGTATGTACACAAGTGTAGAAAATTTAATTTGGACATGTCGCATTTCACCCTGTTATTGATATTCACTATTATGATTTGTTGAAATTTCCCCATCGATATTTGGATATGACTGTATGTTGATATTATGATTTTAGAAAGGGTTAAAATGATATATACCCATATTTAAAATTTCATTATTCCACTTGGCCTAGGTAGAAAATTAAATTTAAAACACTGTTTGGTCAGATTAAATATTTTTATAAACGAAGATCGTTTGGAAATTTATATATATAAATGATGTGAATTTTGAAATTATGTTTTGAATTGGTATTTATTATTTAAATAAAATTTAGGTGAAAGAAGTGATTTTATTAGTAGGTGGTAATTTAAAGATAAATGTTTGAAATGTTTAATTTAAAAAAATTTGATTTTTGCATTTAATTCTGTAAAAAATTGATTTAAATTAAGGTTGTAAATTTTTGAAATTGAAGTTAAGAATTTAAGTTAAATTTTGAGTTAGATTTAAACTTAAATCAGTAACTTATTTTCCTATATTGAAATTTGTGTAAACTAAATCTACTTGGTGTTAAATTTATATATTAACCAAAAAGGGAGTATTAATTTGTTTAATAAATTTGGTATTTATTAGAAAATTATTTGGTAAAATTATAATGGAGATATAAATTGTTTAATAAAATTTTAGGATTTATTGGAAAATTGGTTGGTTAAATTTTAATGGAATTTACATTTCAACTTAAATTAGTTTTGATTTAAGTGATCCAATTTATGGGTTTAAATTGACTTTAAAATTTAAGGTTTCAAAGGAAATTGAGTTTTGAAATCGGAATGTTTTATAATGGAATTTGGGAACGGGAAATTAGATTTGAGGAACTTGGAAAATAAAAAAAATCCCGTTCATTATTAATATGAATCTTTTTAAAACCATAATTGACCTAATGGTGTGTAAAACATACGTTGGGTTCTCAAAGAGACCGGGGCCAGATATTGACATACTCTCTGTCAATCCTGGACCACTTTGATAAGCGTGTATGCGGTGGGTGATATCCAAACTGTAGTGGTTGAATTGACGATGTTTACTGGAGTGAAGTAAGAGAACAATGATGGATAGCTTTGACATTCGTGTCATAATTAAAATGACTAAAACAGGAGCCTATGTCTAGCCAATGAGGCACTACGCCATAGATTGCATACTGCAACACCAAAGAATGATGCAGGATGTGCCAAAAAATATTGCTGTATACTAAAAAAAGGAAAAGGCAATACTTTCTCGGTGATGCATTTTGCCGCGTTGCCCTAGAGTCAAAGGCAACACCCTAGGGCAACATCGATTCTGTTGTTGCCACAGGTACCAAATTTACTAAAAAGTGGGCCCCACAATCTGAGCCACAATATGTGAAGCCATATTGTGGGGCCCACTAATTCTGTGGCCCACCTTTACGGAACCCTGTTGTGGGGCACATATTCATTAATCTATGGTAACACTTTTACCATCCAATGGCAACACTTTGCCAGTTTATTACCACATTTAACATCACATACTACAACATTAAATCATATCTATGGCAATACCTTTTGCAATTTAAATTGGAAATGTACTGCAACATTATATCATATCTATGGAAACATTATACTGCAACATTATATCATATCTAATGGCAACATTACACTACAACAAAGAACTTTTCATTTCAGAATAACCAGCAACACAAGTTCTACTTAGTCAAGTACAAAATAACAAACATACTTAAAAACATAGCCAGTGTATACATAATTACAGCCAGCACATACTAAATTCTACTTATTAACAGTACATTCATATTTGCGAGCCTCCATTGCCATCAGTGCCATCAGCACCTCCAGTGCCTCCATTGCCATCACTGCAGACGGTCGCACAGTAAATTTTGTCCCTTATGTCCTTCTAAAAGGGAGGTAACACTCAGACTAGAAAAGGGCATGAAACTACATCCTGTGCTTAAATGAATACAGTGTAAAACGAAAGGCGATTTTGTATTTTTACAATAGATATCTGTGTAGCTTAACAACCACCTTAAAGGAAAAGACATAAATTGTGATTAAAATTAATGAAGATTTCCTTTCACTTTCGGTTATAATAGTGGAGGGTAAAGTATTCAATAAAATTATCATACACATTCATTTAGAGAAAAGTTAGCGGTAGTAATGCCTCAAGAGCACCTTTTTCTTGACCGACAATAGCATTAGTTCCTTTGCTATCCCTATGAGATGCTAAGTTGGACAAGCATTGAGAAGCCTGTGAAAAATTGATCTAAAAAGTTATTTTTATAGATGTACATTTCGTTCTAGTGAGACTAGCTTGTTGACATTTAAGCAATTTCATATCCTAGAGTTAAAATGTGATGCAGGCTGTTACAAATCTTCCAGTGATACTTTTGGAGAAACAAGGGAGTGATGTATAATGCATTTACTTACTCAAACTGTTGGCTTCATATTGTTTATTTGGTGTCCCAATTCTAGTACTCAATTGAATAAAGTATTTATACCTGCATTACGAAAAGTAGATAATAAATATAAATAGCATACAATAGCAGCACGAACATTATAATTTTAATGAACTTTGCAATAAAAAACGCATAACAACACCTGCATTACAAGCAGAAAGCAAGAAAAACAACTGACATAAGAGCTTAAACTTTCAATAAGCTCAACTACACGGTGGATTAAAAATACAATTGTGTGAAAATCACGTTCCATATTTCATCAAGATAATTAAGAGTCTACGTTGACATATAATGAACCTCACATACGTCAAAATTACTTCACGTAGTTTTCATTTCACTGTATTTTTCAGCAAAAAATCACCATGATTTGAAATCAAATAGGGAATATGGAATTACTAAAGCTGGTGTATAATAATAAGTTTGCCAAAAGCTGCAACAACTCACATTTGAGTTGGAGAGAATTGTAGTTCATAATTCTAGGCATAATTATGTTGAAAATGGTACCTCAAAGCTAGCAAAACAACAAAAGCTATTCCATTGGATGGAGATGGCAGTGGTTTTTGACGTGCTTTCATCATTCTGCTTAACTATAATCTCAATTCCTCCACATCCCAGTTTGACACTGGTCATCCTAACATTTGCTTCCACCAGCTGCTACTCATCACCATCCATATAACTACAAAACAAAAAATAATATAGATTAAGCCAACAAAAAAGCAAATGCTGAAGAAATAATTGTTACCCCCCAAAACCATCACCACCAAAAAAATGAATGGAAGATATCGAAAGGGTCATGACCACCACTATCTCTACCCATTTCCTTCCTTGAGAGCATACTCATCACAGTTGGTCGCATTTTTCTCGTTTTCAGGTTCATACGGAACCACGTTAATGGGTAGCAACATTCTGGAAATAACATTCAACTTGATTTATTCAAAATATATCCCAAAAGATAAACTCCCAACATGGCATTAATGGGAAGTAGAAGCATGCAAGTAAAGATAACATTGCCTGGAACAGTGAAAAATTCGTAAAAATTCTTACTACTCAGTTTTAAACTTGACGACAAACTAAGCATGCGGAAATCAATTGTTGCTGCTGCATACTATAAACAAGGCAGTATCATGATTGAAAGCATATTTACAATAGCAAACATGTGACAGTTCTAAATCAATTCATATTTTTAGAACTGTTACGCCATGTCCTTTCAGTATAAAAATCACATAAACAAACGAATACTTTTTACACATACCATACCAAAACAGTGGACTGTGTGATTTTGCATATTTACTAGCTTTTCTTACCTCTGCTTTTTAACCATCTGCTCTGCTGTTTTTAGTTAACTTTTATCAACAGCATAAAGTAAAAGCTTGTACCAATAAAATCTTAATACGCTACAGCAACAATAATTTGAGTAACCAAAAGTTCGTACAAACTTACATTTGATAGTCTTAATGAACAAATTAGGACTTCCCTCTACCATCCATACTTTAGAAGATATGCTCCTTCATACATAGTAGTTGTTGCCTGCAATATAGAAGAAGCCTTTATTCATGAAAGGTTTAGAGAGCCTTTTATCATCAAATTTTAATTAGTGTCTAAAAATAAAGATGCATTGATGTTAATTAAATTCATTTACAAAATAGAAATTAATTCATTTACAACATAAATCCACCACCTGAAACAAATCGCTGCATCTCCGTTCCCAGAAACCACTGTCCTCCATCACAACGTTCGACCACCCACTTCTCCTCCAATCAAAAGACCTATACAACTAGGCAATTCCATCTCCTCAGGCACAATCTCCAACCAAACTTGGAATCGCAAAACCAATTCGCTAATCCACAACACAAATTCGCCTCGAATCAAACTCACGAAGAGCTCTCGAATTCCAGAATCCGCAATACGAATCAGTAACACCAAACCCGTGAATTCCAGAAACGAATTTGAATTGAGAAATGGTTTTGTGAAATTTGGTTTGAAAAAAAAATCGATTTGGATTGCAATTGTATCTTCTGAAAATTTGATTGAGGAAGTGTGTTTGGTAAATTTTGACAAGAGAATTTTCAATTGCATTCATTTTATTTTGCTTGAGCCGCGGCGGAGTACGTATTTTGTTAAGGGTTTGGAAAACCCTTCAATATTTTGTTAACTTTTGCCGCTTTGTTTTTGCTTCCCGCGTTAAAAATTATTTCAGCCCGCTTTTTTTCAGCCCGCACTCATTTTTTATAATATTTTTGTAAGTCTATAGCTACTGCAACATAGCGTTGATATTTATGCTAACATGCTGAAGCTAATGTTATAATAGACAAAAATCAACATAGCTATCGTTACATTGTAGCTAGAAAAATCTTGTATTTTCGTTGCAATAGTCCATCTATGGCGTAGTGAGGTTAGCTACCTCTAGCAGTGTTGATCTTTCGTATTTTACTATCGTGATTTGAACTCGATGGGTGTACCTTTCTATATGGATTGATAGTCGTATTCGGCCACAGATGGGTTACAACCTGCTAGAAAAGGTAAATAGGTAGAATCCTATTTTGCGCATTGCGTCACGTGCCTTGTCATATTTATCCCTATATGAGCCCATTACGATTTTGGTTTGAAACCGTAAAAATGTGTTAAGCTGAATCAAAGTAAAGCCTTAACGCTAGTTTGATATTTAATTTACTGATAGACACTATCTATTGTCGCATACACTATTACATTGTAAATAGTTTGACTGATCCTTAGGAGATGGGAAAAACCCGTAACATCTCTTAACTTACTTCATTGATTTATTAACTTACATGAGGATATTAGTTCTGACTCGAGTATTGAGTTTTTCCATTATGCTTGGGTCACCAGGAGTACTTCCAGTTGGAGGGCTAGTTGTGGAGACGAAGGCATTGCTGAAGACTCTGTTCTATTTCTGTTATTTCATCAGTTTAGTTCATTATGTCAGTTAGACTCATTTCATTTCTAGTTATTTCTTTCCAGGTATTTAGTGTGAGAATAATGTAACTTATTCAGAGTTTTCATGACTTAATTATGTACTTATTTATTTTCCGCTGCGAGATTCTGAGTTGTATTTATCTCTGTATCTGTGTTCTACGATTGATTCTATTTTACCCTAAATAATTATTTATCATTTAAGCAAATGTCCTTGTTTAAATGGTGGGATGTTACAAAAAACAAATAATGTTAATGAATAAGTACCTAAGTACACTATATTTATTTATATTTTAACACATTTTACTGAAGTACACTAAACAAATAAAAAAAATAATTACAACAAAAACCTACAATTTTCTTTACCGGTTCTTCATGAATTCCTTGAATCGATCCTGTTGATGAATTGAAAAAAAACAATTTCCCAGCAATATTATCATAAACCAACAATGTATAATGACAAGAATTCAAAAGTAGGAAAAATAAACTAAGAATTTCAATTGAATTATCAATTTGATCAATGACATCTTCAAAATATTTCTTCTTATAACCCATGTCATTATGTAGAATACCATACTGCAAAAAAAGAATAATGATACATAAATAAATGTGTATATATATAAGACATTAATATCATCACTTATAATAAAGAAAAAAACAAAAAATATACTCAAATATACTGCAAAAAATAACTTTTTTAAAATAAACTCACAGTAGAATCTATATATTGATTGCCATCAAGCAATTCCGCCACTAATATTCCACCAATCAAAACTTCAATGTCATCACTGTGCCAAACAGTTTCCCTATAAATAATATAAAGATTAATATAAATAATTTTATAATTAAAATGCACCTAATATTGTATTTTTTAGATCAATAAAAATGAACTTACATGCAACAAGCCAAATACAAATAAGTTTGAACAACTTTCCTCGTATCTTCAGGCAAACATTGAACTTAAACATTCTTTACAAATGACTCCATCGACTTTTTATTTCTCCGTGATAACTATTCAACAATACTTCGGTCATAATTTTCAATAGTTTCAACAACTTTATCAGCAACCACTTTCTTCTTTTTGCAATTCTCTTCTTCTCAATTTTCTCATTTTTATCAACATATTCATAATCAGGATTAATTTTCCTTTTTCTATTTTCCAATTTTACTTTCTTAACAAGAGATTCTCTAATAGTTATTTTGCTTTTCTAGTTCTCCTTCAATTCATTTTTCTCCTTTTTACCACAATTTTGATCATTTCCAACATTAGAAACTACATTCTGAATTTCACAAGTAGAATCTGCAAGAATATCAGACAAACCAAGACTATAAGTTAGAGGTGTCATAATATTATATTTCACGGTTTCCAATTCTTTTTTCAGCAAATCTTTTTCATCAACAAGAAATTTGATTCTATTTTTCTCTTTGCAGCTTCTTCTTCTGTCCATTTTCTTTTTAAGATCAATGATTTGTAACTACAATTCCTTTATCAATTCTTTGATTTTTTTTCATTTTCAGTTGTTTCCTTTCTTTTTCCATTTTCAACTTTTTAATTTCTTCATCAAGAGTTTCTTTTACTTTCAAAAGCTTCCATATCAAACTCCGTACTCAATCCTTTATTTTGCTCAAATTGAGAATCTTTTTTGTCAAATCTTCATTTATTTTCCTCAAGTTTTCTATTTCGCTTTCCAAAACATCTTTCTCCATCCCAAATATTACCCTCTCTTGTGTAAAATCATCATTTTGAAAAGCAATTTTCTACAAATTAAAAAAAACATATTAATATATGTTATTTCAATTGCTATTTTTTTTTTAAAAAAAAATACTATCTAAACCTTTTCAAATTCATCATTCCTCTTGTTAATATTTAAAATCTCACTCTTTAGAAAATCTCTTACTTTGAAAATTTCTTCATAAGAACAAGAGACCTATAAAAATTGAAACTAAAATATTAGACTAAAAATTATAAAATACGATTAAAACAAAAAAAATATTGCTGCTACGGTTAAATGCATAAAAGTTAAATGTAATGATCAAAAAATATTTGTAAGCATGACTGCATAACCTAAGTGCAGTAAAATAATTACACTAAAAAGTGCAACTTTTAATTGCATTTTAGTTATGAGTTAAATATTACACCATTTCAATGAATTTTTTGACTACATTTCCCTAGTGCAGTTAAATATTGCATCATATAGATTGATATTTTAACTGCAAATCTTATATGAACTAAATCTTTAAATGCATGAAACATATTTATTTTTCAAAATATGTGAACATAAATACAAAAACACAACTGCACAACCACATAATTATCACAACTGCATAACTATAACAACAGGAACATTTGCATAAACTAATAATAAACATAAATATATAACAACATTCACTATTACAAACCTGAACTATGTAACCAAAATGAAATCAAATATTAACAATAAATCGGTTATAACAAACACAATTGCATATCAAAATGAAATTTTTAACCGCGAACAACTTATGCAGTTAAATTTAATTATTTGTATCTCTACTTAATATTTAACAAATTATATCAAGACAACAAAATGCAAAATTGTCATTTGTTTAAATCTACTACACTTGTCAAATTTAATTATCTAATAATGCAATGAATACCTTTTCAACTTCTTCTCTTTTTCAGTTCCTTGAATGACTTGATTTTCTTCAGAAACACTATTTGTTTGCAAATTATCCACACTTGTATCTACATCTTCATTTGATAATCTTTCTCCTAAAGATATAAGCTACAAAAAATACCAAAAAAACCATAATTTCTAAAATGCAGATATGCATATAAATTAAAAAACATAAGCATATAAACAAAATACAAATTTGAATTCAAATAAACTTAAAAACATACACAAATAATTGTATATCTATCATTTAATACATATAAGAATAATTTTAATAAAACATTATATATAAAAAGAACATATTAAGAACTTCATTCGTACCTTCTAAATTTTCCCTACAACAATTTAGCACAAAATGCATTATGAATATCGACCAAATCCCCCTTTTCAGCCAAAGGACGACCTTCACAATAATCTAGCTTAGCTTTAACTATATCAAATTTATTGCAAAACCATTACTGAAGAAAAAAATAGAAACAAAATTTACTAATGTAGAACAAAACTTTAAAACAAAACTAAAAAAATTAACAATAAAGCAATTGAACAAGCCTGCATTTTTCTTCGATCATTTTTATATTTGTTCAGCTGCTCAATGAGTTTAAGATGAATAGCTTGAGCGCAGAACTGATTGTTAAATCTTTCAAAGTCCATTATAAGAGGAACAAGTTTATTATGAACACAATTTGTGCTATTGGCAAGAAAAATGTGCCAAACATATACATAACTATAAGCCTGAAAAAATCTAATGCATCGTCAATAGTAGTCTTTTTTATATTTATAATACTTATTAGAGCCTGATAAATGAGCTTCCCAATGAAACCCTTCTTTGATATGTTATGTTTTTGCATAAAAGCCATAGTAGCAATAGAAAATTTCTCATCTCTAATTTTCTAATTTTCTCTTTCAGCAATAGAAAATGTGAATTAATATAAAAATACGAAAAATATATTTATAAACAACCAAACCTTCATTGTTCAAACCAAAAATATATTATATGTCACCTTGTAGCAATAATACTTTTCGAACTTTAAAATCAAACAAACCATCATCTTCATAATAATGAATAATTTGATCAATATCATCACTAAATTTTCTATCACCACAATCATATTGATTTCAAAAACACCTTCTACAAAATTCCAAAAACAAGATTTTTTTAACAACATCTAATAACTAGTCATTTTTACTTCCACTTTTTTTTTAAATGATTGAAAACATCTAGAATAGGCTTCAAACTATATCTATAAGCTTGTTTTTTTAAAACTTCCTTTTTTAATTTCTTCAGTTCCTTCAACAGAATCTCGATGTGTATCTTCTTTAGAATGTATGCCATGTTCAGAATCTTCAACAATAGATCTCTGAATAATTTCTTGGATGCTTCCTATAAAATATAGCAGTAAACCAATCAATACCCCTCATAACTTTAATACAACACTCAAAACTAATATACTTATAATAGTTACTATAATAACGCAGTTAAATATTAATGGCAATGCACATTAAAATATTTGTCACACATAAATTTGTCTTTAAATTATATCCCACACAACAACGAATCATTGCATTTTTAAAATTTCGCTTATCAAATTTTAATTCATTTTTTCTATAATCATTAATGGAATCACATAACTATGATTGTATAAACTAACATTAAACATAAGTGTATAACAGTAACTTCGTAAACTATTACAGACTATAACTGTGTAACCATAACACACTCAAACACGAACAACAATAATCATGACTGCATAACCAAAATGCAGTTAAATAATTGCATTAATAAGTGTAATTTTGAACTGCATTTCAATTATGCAGTCAACATACTCCTCTACTAGAAAAAAATTAACATTTCACTTATGCGGTTTAATATTGCACCATGTAGATTGATGTTAAATTGCACCATTTGAATCAATTTTTTAAATTTATCCCATTTATGTAGTTAAATATTGCACCATTTAGATTGATTTTTTTAATTGCATATGAAATATATATTAAATATTTAAATACATATGGCATATTCAGATTTCAAAGTCAAGAAACACAAATACAAAAGCACAACTGCACAACAACATAATTAACACAATCACATAACTATAACTGCGTAAACTAATGATAAACATAATTGTGTAACAATAACTACATAAACTATTACAAACAATAAATGCCTAAAGCACAATGCAGTCAACATGAAAAACAATAATCATGACTGCATAACCAAAATGCAGTTAAATAATTTCACCAATATGTGCAATTATTAATTGCATTTCAGCTATGTAGTCAAAATATTGCACTATTAGAATAAATTTTTAACTTGTTTCATTTATGCAGTCAAATATTGCACCATATTCATTCACGTTTTAACTACATACGTGATATGAAGATTATGCAGATAAATATTGCACCATATAGATCAACAGTTTAACAGTGTATGTGACATGCACCATATAATTTTATAATAAAAACTATCATCATAAATGTATAACGATAAAACTGATAAACATAAACAAATAAACGAATTTAACTGACTACATAACCTAAATGAACAAAAAATTTATAAAAAAAACTTAAAATAACTGCGTAATCATATCCCTATTTAACCAAAAAACAACTGTATGACTAAAATCGATCATACTACATAAAATAATAACAACATCGACAAAAAAATATGCATAGAATAAACGAAACACAGAACAAACATAACTTCTTAGAATCGTAAAGTTTTCCATGCAGGGTACAAAACAAAGAAACTTCTTCTGTTTTTTATCACATTTTTTAATCTTACATTTCGAAACACTATGCTGAGAACTTTCAATTTCACCTATAGCTTCAGCACCCTTATTCTTCATCACCTTTATTTCGAATTTAATTTTCATTTCAATACTTGAAATTAGAAATCACTGATTAACGAGATTAAGTGGAAATTCCTAGGGTTTAAAAAGGGTTTTACGTTTAAAAGAAAACAAGCTGAAAAAAGACTATTTGTATTATATAAATGAGAAAGTAGGGCAAATAAGTAAATTAACGTCACGTAGACTAAGTTTACAAAAACAAAAACAGTTGTATCTAAAATAACTGCAGACATTTCTGATATTATTCTAAAAACTTGCGTAGTTGTCTGCTTTCATTCTTGTAACTAATATACACAATAGCTTATAAAAATAGCATATAAGTCAGAAAATAACATATATTATTGCTAAATTATTAATATAAACTTCATAATAATACATCAGACTAGCAGAAACAAACAACATACAATCATTTTAGAAAACATGCATATATAAGAGCAATAATACTGAATAATCGTAAAATATCCTGCATTTATAATACTAAAATTTGGTGTTAATTATTACATTAAAAAATAAAACAAAATTTCAAAATCTATTTCGAAGGACAAGTCCTTTTATTGTGACCCAACTTCTTGCATAAACTATATCCAATTGTCTTTGTAATTTCACCGACAGATTTAATTCTATTAGAAGCGGATGGATGACCAGACATTCTTCTACCTTTAGGTGGTTCTATATCAACATCTTCAGGCAAGACATTTTCCTTCATTAAGTTTATAATTGGATTGGTTGGATGAGAATAAGCTGATCGAAAATACACCACTATGTAATGATCTTCAACGTAATCATACATATTCAGTTTTTTACAACTCAAGATACATTTAGCGGCATGAGTACAAGGAAAGCCATAGACTTGCCACATATTACAAGAGCAAACCTGTTTATATAAGTCAACAACTTGACGAACTGGTGAATGAACTTCAAATATTTGTTCACCAGATTTAATAACAAACCGTCTAGATCCCTCCAAATGAAGATTTCATAGCCCAGACTCATTCATTGGACATAAAATACTATTCCAACTATCAGCAAGTTCTCGACATTCACACATAAGTTTCATTAACTTGACTCTAATTTCATCCAAACAAGTATTGATTGGCAAATGCCTTTCTTGCGTAATCCATTTGTTAAAACTCTGAGAGCAATTAGATGACATTTCACCATAATGGCATTGAGGAAAAAATACATTAGCAAACTTTTTGAAAGGAATTCCATTCAAAAAAATTGTAGCAGTATGACCACCAACATCCTTAAATATTCTCAATGCTATTTTGAAATCATCCAAATTAGAAGCATAAGCAACGCGTGCAAATAGATCTATCATATATCTCTTCTTACATTTGGAAAATTCAGACTTTAAAGCAACTTTCAAATTATTGGTCAATTGATAGAAACAAGAACCATGAGCTGAATTGGAAACACTTCTAGAACAGCAGCAAGAAGACCATGATGACGGTCAGAGATGAAAACAAAATTTCTAAGATCATCTTTCAAACCAATTTTAAGTTGTTCACAATACCAAATCTAATTATTTTCATCTTCTCCAGAAACAATTGCAATAGCTATAAAGAAGAAACCCGATAAAATAATAAACAAAATAAATAATTAAGTAAAAACACAAATTATTAGTCAGAGTAAAAAAGAAATAATTGCCAACAAGTATAAAATAATATAAAACAATTTATAATATAGGTTTATTTACAATCAATACAAATTTGCATGTATTTACTTAAAATAATTACATCCAAACTACAAATATTGCATCATCTAAGTGCATTATTTTACTGCATTATATTTATGCAGTTAAATATTGCACCTTTTAAACGTATTTTCTAACTACATATGGTATATGCAGTCAAGTACGTCATAAATTTTTAAACAACATGACACATTTGCATTTTGAAAATCAGCAGCTCTCTATCAACATTTCATAAGAATCAAAAAAAATTCTACTTGCATGAATGAAATGCAAATAAAAATTACACGATCTAAGAGCATTATTTAACTGAACATGTGATATGCAGTTAAAAATTACATAAATGATATGCTCTATTTATTAACTGCATATCAAATATGCAGTTTAAAAATGCACTTACATGATGCAATTTATAACTACATATCAAATATCAAATAATTATAAAGATGTATGCATCTATTCTGAATAATTGCATATATGTATACAATTCTGATATGTAAATATTCTAAATAAAGGCATTTATTTCTACAATTATAATTAGAATCTCTTAAAAAAATTACTGCATAAATGATATTTGCAAAAAAAATCTACAAAACTGAGAATAGTTGCATAAATACTGCAAATATTGTCGATATTTGAAGTAAAGCATATAATTGTAAATAATTACAGTTTTTCCTGCAACTATTCTTAATATTTGCAGAAATGTTTGCAAATATAGAAAATATTTGTATAAATCATTTCAAATATTGTCAACATTCGATGTAAAACATATAGTTGAAGATATAAAAATGTAAGAATTTTTTCAAAAAAGTATTTTATTTCTATGTAAAGATTCTGAATATTTGTAGTTATTGCTGCAATTATTGTTAGAAAATGCAGAAAACTTCGAAAATATAGAGAATTTTTCTAAAGATTGCGCAAATATTATTAAATTGTACAACAAAAAAATGTAAAAATATATGTTGGAAAGAAAGAATTTTTTGAATTAATAAAAACAATAAATTTTAAACTAAATACACACATATCAGCAATAAATTAGAATAACTGCATATAATGTTACACATAAATAATAAACTTAAAGCAAAAAACATACCTTCATTATCATTTTTACCAGTGGCAGCCATTAAACAACCATGATCTCTTCTCTTCACAAAAGTAGCGTCAACAAATATTAATGGCCGACAAAGTTGAAAACCATAAGCACAAGCTTCAAAACCGGCAAAACTCTCTTAAATTGATGAGTACTATAGTTTTTTCCAAAACAATTTTACTACCAGGATTAGTTTCAAGAACAGAATCACAAAAGGACTTCAATGATGTTAAGACATCATATCACTGCCATATATATCCTCTAAAGCCAACTTTTTTCCACTATAAGCAAAATAATACTTCAAAATAATACTATACTTAGTTTGAAAAATTAATAATGTCCTTGGTCTTCATCGATGGATTTGCTTGAATATGATCATAAACCAAAAATTTAATCAATTTACTACCAACAGGAGGATCATTTATATCTGAAATTCCAGCACCACAAGAATGCTCAGGTTAAAATCTCTTTATAACAAAATACCCATGAAGATTAAATTTAAGAGAAGCATGTATCTTAAAGCCACATTAGATCGAGAACAAACAGCATCAACACTTTCCCTGTCATTCTTTATCAAAGTAAGCTTGTACCCATTCTTATTATTATATATCATCAAATGAAACCTAAATTCAGTAGCACCACCTGCAAACTGTTGATCAACACCCATAAAGATAGATCGATTAGAATCATTTCTCAATAACTGCCTAAATTGAATATTAGAATCACCAGCGGTACCAATTGATGAATCACTATAACAACTAACAACATCTGATCTAATACTATCAACATTGTTTGCTGATGAATCAGTGAGAACTAGGTTAATAAAAATAACTAAGTAATCCTAGTCATTATGAGCGGACAATAACAAGATAGATTGAAGATCAGAATTAGTTTAAATATTCCTTCTCATACTATCTCTAATATGATATAAGTCAAATGTCACTAAACCTAAATCAGGCTAACTTTCACAAATAGCTTTTCTAAGCACAACAACGAATTCTCAAAATGAACACGTAAAGAAAAGCTATTGTGTCCGAACTTCAACAGCACTGGAACACCATTCTTCTCAACAATACTGTAAAATAAAATATTAAAAAATCAGTACTAAAGCAAAATAATATAAAATTCCCTTAAAATAAAATAAAAAAATACAATCATGTTATAATATATGTATATTATGAAGTGAATATGCTTGTACATTGTTTTGTTTAGTCCCACATCGTGGGATAAGTTTAGTCCTTACCTCTGAAGCCCTTATATAAAGTAGGCCCTATGTAATGTAAATAGATATCTATTCTTAGAAGTGAATAATATTTCTTTTGTCTCTCTCTCCAATATCTTCTATTATTTTCTTTATTCTATAACACGTTATCAGCACAATCTCTACAAAAAAAAATTATGGATCTACAATTGTGATAATTCATGAAATCATACCTATTCTTTTCCAGATGCAATTATAGATCTCATAACGGTAAGTCATTTTTCTGATGATTTAATCTTCCATATCATTTTTTTAAATCTCATTCCATTCTAGATCTACTTCTTCAGATCTGAATATGTTGTCCTATTTTTTTAAATTTTATTATATCCTATTTTTTTAAATTTTATTATATTAGTCTTATAATTTTAGATCTTATATAGATCTAAACTTTGAGATCTGATTCTTATTTTGTTAGTTATTATATTTCAGATCTAAATTTTTTTCTATTTTTATGATCTTATAATATTGTTGATCTCAATATCATACTTATTTTTATGTTTTTTTAGTTCATTTATTTTAGAATGCAAGTTTGAACTTGACAAAATTTGATATTGTTGATTAAAGCAATTTTTTTGAATTTGATTGTATTTAGTTTGGAGATGGATTTGAGAAATCAAACATGGTTGGTAAATGGGGTTTTCATTTTGAAAACCTTTTGATTTGATTTAGATTTGAATGAAGACTTTGGAAATTATTTTGATATATGATTTATATTTCCAGAAGAAATATTTTATTGTTTCTAAGAGAAACAAATATAAATATAATACGTATCTAGAAGATCGTATTAAGTGAATGGAAACGTTAGTAAAAGCTTACATGATAAGCTTAATATCTTTCAATGTTTCCTTTAAAAAAAAAGGGAAAAGGAAAAAATAATTGAGAACCTGCAGTTTTCATAAATCAGTAAATTACAAATTTCCTCAAAATAAAGAACCAGAAGTTCTAACTAAATTAGTGAACTTTCTCTTCTAGATATATATATATATATATATATATATATATATATGCACTATTTTATTATTGAGTATATTAAACTTAGCTTTGAGATTAAATTTTGCTAACTAAAGTTAGTTAGATTGATTTATTTGTTTGTAAAGAAATCAATTCGTTGTAATAATATTCTATATTTTATGCCACAATAATGGTAAATTGCATTCATTTTTTTTTAATCATAAATGCATTAAATGTTGTCGTCATGGTAATAAATTAAATTACCATATCATCATAAATGCACTGGCTACGGTAAATTAAATGATGTTGTATTTTTATGTTTGGAATAAGAATAGACATATGGTTTATTATATGGTGTATTCATTTTGGCAAGCAATGCTCGATATAATGAAAGAAATAAGTTTGAACAACAACCTGAAGTTGTGCAAAGATTTTCTTTTCCAACCAGAAGTTGTATAACTCAAAGTCCAAGACCTGAAGTCTTGAATTATGAAAAGATTTCTGATAAACTTTACAAGCTCGAATTCTAATAGACTTTTATTTTGTAACAATATGGTACAAAAAAAAGGGGAGAAGTTTACACAAAATTTGAGAACCTGAAGTTCATAACAAATCAATGAACTTGAAGTTCATGAATTAGAAGCCCGAAGCTCTATTGAAATTATGTAAAATGATAAGGTTGTACTTCCTGAAGAAGTTAAAGAAAATTAATAAATAATCATATGATAAAATGATGCTGCATTCAAGAGATTACAAATATCTCCAAATGAGTTATACCTTACTTTATATCTTAACATTTGCACTATATTAACCAAATATCCTGAAGATATTATGTTACATGATATTTCAAACATCATTGGATGCGTATGTGTGTATATTAATCTCTTGAAAAGATGATTTAAAGATTTATATATTTATATTGCAAAATATAACGTCCCAGAAGAGATGTTATAGGAATTTTATCTTTGTTACATTGCAATTCCTTAAAAGGAAACACTATATTCCCTGAAGGAATAACCATATTTTTTTTTGAAGCAACAACAATAGTTTTTCAAAAAAAAAAAGGACATTGTATGCCAATATTACACTCCAGAAGTAGTGGTTTTATCTCTTACATCTTACTTTCATTTGGTGAATCTAATTTTGTTATTGTATTTAAAGTTTGATATGTCATTTCAAAGATAGTTATAACAAAAATCCCCAGCAGAGATATCTTATGCCACTATAAAAGGAGTAATTATGTAATTTATATAAAAGAAATATTGTATATTGATATGGCATTCCAATAATACATATATTTATCTCTTGAAGAGATAAATTCACTCCAGAAGTAGTGATAATAAAATATCCCTAAAAGAGACTAATAAATTAGGAAATGATAACATATCTCTAGAAGAGATTTGCTTATATGTTTGGTAATTTTATTAAACCAAATAAATGCATAGAAATTTGATTATAAAGGATCCTAATTTAGTTTAGATTAGATCCTAAAAGTATGAGAGCTATACATACGGTCCTGAGGAAATCCGTATCTGTAACATTCCAAGTATCCAGAAGATACTATTATTATTTTTGCTCTAATTTTTTTACGGAACTCTCAATAGAGATGTGTAGAAATGTCTATATGCAATTAAAAATTATTCCTTGATAAGTAATCATAATTAGTGTTCAAAAACTGATATTTGAGATATAATTGAGGAACAAAACTAAACAACTTGAAGTTGTGTATATTTTGTTCGAACTAGAAGTTCGATATGGTTTCAAACCAATGTTTTGAACATTATTATGTGGTTTTGACAGGTTTGCATTGACATTGATTTATAAATAGAAATTAATAGTTTGGATCCTTGTAATAGTTTGTTCTAAAAATTACTAATCCAAATGAGAAAGAATATGAAAATTTTACAATATATATGTGATACGTGGACGCACGTATACATCCATATATTTAAATATTTAGCTAACAACCTGAAGTTTGTTATAAGCTCATCTTATAGATTACGCATAGATATTATTTAGTGATTTAAAATTCAATCAACATAAATGTTGAATGACCTGAAGTCATGTATGTATTCAAATGATCTACACAATAAGTAAATTCCTCCAATTGCTTAGATCAATGAATGAGAACAAACTCTAATAATCAATATCAATTGAATGCATCTTATCAACTAATAAAAGAATTATCCTCCTATTATTAATATGTATGATGTATTTGCTAGTAGCAATATCATAATGGATCAAAATGAGAGTCCAAAGATGATTATTATTTAATGTGGCAATGTTTGTCAACATTGAGGGGGAGGATAAAGGGATACAAGTTCATTTTGATCATCAGGGTTAAATATTTATTAAAATATATAGTGATGCAAAATATTATCAATATTATCCCTAGTAGACTTTTTCCAATATAGATTTGAATCCCTGAAGGATCAAAATTTGTAAATCATATCTGAAATATGGTTCAAAAGTCAGTTCAAAATATTTTTGGAGTAAGTAATAAAGATGCCAAATAAAGGAGGTGGGTGTTCTTGAAGAAACACTTAAGGATGCTCTGAAAGAGATCCATGACATGATTCACAAATAACCCTAGAAGTGGGTTAGGTACCTAAAACATAATTAAAGAGATCTCAATAAATCATGTCTAGAACTGACAAGAAATAATCATCGATGATAAATTTGCAAATAATAAAGCGCTTATATTTATAAATAGATTAAGAATCTTGAATTAGGGGAAAACATGACTGACCATCATGAATCCTTTAATAGTAGAGAAATATGGACATGTAGTCCGCAAAGTACCGAAAGTGCTTGAAATGCTTAATATACCCTGAAGGTATTAATGTGGTTTAAAATCATATTAAATAATGAAAGTATACAAATTCCTGAAGAATATAAATAACTTTCATTGTTATAAAGAATGCAAAGAACAAGGAGAGTAAATTTCAACCTGCTTTTAAGTATTGTTGTAATGAAAATCTTGATATAATTCATGATGAGTAGATTACTTCCTATTTTTAAGTATCGTTGTAATGAAACTCTTAATATCCATTGAAGTGACAGTTGCGATATGCAAATACTTATTAAAGTATACAAATTTCTGAAGAATATATATAACTTTTGTAGTTATAAAGAATGAAAAAGACATGAAGTCTAGATTACAAATTTCTTCTAAGTATTGTTGTAATGAAAATCTTGATACATCAAGATGAGTAGATTACTTCCTGCTTTCTAGTAATGTTGTAATGAAATTTTTAATATTCATGAAAGATGTATAATTGCAATGCGCAAAACTAATTTGAGGCACAAAAATGAAAGCACATGAAGTGTTTTTCATAAAAGTAGCATACAAATGCATAAAATGCAAACCATATTTGAAGAAACAATCTTAGAAAATTTGATTGTATCGAAGGAAACTATTAATAAATTGTATTATTAACGAGATACATATTTATGGATCCAGAAGTATCTATAAACAATTTAAGTTATCGAAAGACGAATACGAATTTAGAGGAAACTTTAAATCAGGGGGAGCATCCATAAGTATTTTATAATGCACTTTTTTTCCTTAACTAAGATTTTTCCCACTGGGTTTTTATTAGTAAGGTTTTAATGAGGCATTATCTTGATCCAGAAGTATCAACTCCCTAGTAACATTTGAATTAAGCTATAATGTACCTTTTTTTCCTTATTTAAGATTTTTCCCACTGGGTTTTTCTTATTAAGGTTTTAATGAGGCATTATCCTGATCTAGAAGAATCAAACGTCTTTTCAAGAAATAACATCTCAAATATGTTATTTAAGTTAAATTATATTTTTATCCTTGACCAAGGTTTTTCCCATCGGATTTTCCTTCGTAAGGTTTTTACTGATGTATCAAATTGATCCAGAAGTATCAAACTCTACTCGATGCAGTAAATTATTGAAATATGACATACTATCTTGTACTCTTTTTCCTTCACTAAGATTTTTTCCATAGGGTTTTACTTAGTAAGGTTTTAATGAGGCATTATTTTGATCCAGAAGTATCAAGCTTTATTTAAAGAAATAAGAAAATAAAATATGTACTCTTTTTCCTTCACTAAGATTTTTCCCATTGGGTTTTTCTTAGTAAGGTTTTAATGAGGCATTATTTTGATCCTGAAGTATCAAACTCTTATAAGAAATATCATTTTTAGTATGATATTTATGATTTCACAAGTTGCACTCTTTTCCTCGTTCAAGGTTTTTTCCCACTGGGTTTTTCTAATAGAGGTTTTTTGTAACGACCCGTAATTTTCGTTAATTCAATTTAGTCATTTTAATAGGATTTAAATAATTTAAGATAGAAAGAAATTAAGATCTGTGATTTTTTTGAAGCAAATGACTAAATGAAATGAAACCATGGGAATTTAAGTCTAAGAATTTCCAGTTGGAACAAAATGACGAGAAATTTAAGTGCTGTAAATTGTTATTTATAGGCTAAGAAATTAATATAAGAAAACAAATGGGAAGATTTCATTTATTTCATGGTTTTAATTCGTTTTTCTTTAATAAGTTGTAATTGAATTTAGTAGAAAATAATATGTATTAAACCTACTTATAGAATTCGAAGCTAATTCAAATGAATTTAAGTAGTGAAAAGGCTTTACCTGTATATATATTTAATATGAGAAATAAATGGGAATATTAAATTAATTTAATGCAGTAAAGGAATGAAAACGGAAATTAGAATAAATTAAGGAATTCTGTAACGCAAGTAATAAATCTGTACCTTGAATGAACGTTTCACTTTGATAAATTATTTAAATGAGATGACTTAATAAATAAATAATTAGGTCAATTGGTATGTGGTGAAATTTGATGTTGAAATATTTTGTAGATAAGGGTTTAGGTGGAATGAGTTAATTTATGAAGTAAAGGATAGAAATCATATAAAACGTTAAGCAAGTTGATTAATGTTGTAACGTAAGGTGTAAATGTAAATTCCAGTGGAAACGTATCCTTATTTTAGGTAGAAATTTCAGGTATATTGATAAAGTGGAGTATATACACTTAGTAATAAATTTAGTACAGAAAAAAAAACGAAATGGAAATATTGAATTTATTTAATTCGTATATATATTACCTATTTATATGGCCTATTAAATTTAATCGGATATCAATGGCAATTAATTCCTTAAATTAGTGCAATCAATGTATGATTAATTGATAACGATGAAAAGGTTGATTATATTCAGTGTGAACAACGTAAAATATTATCATAGCATGATACTTGGTTTGAATAGAAGGGTGAAATGGGGAATCAAATTTTATTTAATGATAATAACATTAGTATTGGTTAATAAATAGATTTCAATGCAGTAACCAAATAAATGGAATAAGATGAGTATATATTGCATAGAAATGAAATGTAAATTGTCACATTTGGTAGGAGCTAATTTTTAGAAACATATAAATGTTGAATCAGTAAATATTAAATTCCATTTAATATAAGAATTCAAAGGGGGAAGATTTACATTTGGATTGGAAAATTGATAGTTATTAATTAAAAGTGACAATTGAATAAATTTATACAAACGTGATATAATGTAAATAGATGGGGATCAACTTTTATTTATGTGGTTAAGGGAATTTAATTTCTATAGTATGATAATCGAAATTAATGGAAGTTGGAATAGATAATTTATATGTTAGTTGAAATTTAGCTAGAATATGTAGATATTGAATGTTAGTAAAAAAATTAATGGATATAAAAGTTTAAATTATACATTGAAATTCATACTCGCCATAAAAGGTTAATTGAGACCAAAGAAGTAGTATAGGAATCTAACCTTCTTTATTAAATTGGATTTATTGCAATAGTTAATTTCATAAAATAAAGGTAAAGCTAATTCAAATTTAACTGGACCATTGTTGGTATAACTTTAGAAGAAAGATTTATTTATGATTTGAGTATTTAATTCAACAAGTGGTATTTACGACTAATAAGATAGAATTGAACGTAAATTATTACGTTATTAAATTGAAATGGAATTTGTAAACATTGAGTGAAATCTTAAACTAATGTTAGTATTCGTCGTAATTACAACAATAACTTTGAATAATAGAAAGGAAGTGAATATAATAAATTAATCAAATTTATAGTGTTGAATTCAATTGGATTGGAATTAATAAATAGTTAAGAAAAACAAGGGTCATTAATAATTTGGAATTTAATTATGGTAAAAAGGTTAATTGCAATCCAAAGATGAGTTGGAATGGAAATCAAGTATTAATTTAATTTGATTTAAGATGAGAGTATAAGTATATGATTTAATAATTGGGGTTAGAATAAAATTTATAATATCTAAATAATAAGAAAACGCAGAGGTTAACACTGCGAAATTGATATACTTATAAATTTTAATTCATATCCAAGCTTGCTAAATTATTTGAAATTGATTGGATTATGTAAGTAATGAAATTTGGCCAATATTTAAAGTTGAAAGAAAATTTGGATTTTATGGTTTATTTTAATTTATTTAATAAATATTAAAAATAGCCATTTTTGTCACGGACTCGGATTTCGACGAAACCAGTTTCATCGGATCCGTAACGGTGAATTATAATAATGTTTCAAGTTTCGTAGCGATCGGACTTGTCGTTTGATCGTACGGACTCGAAACGCCTTGAAATTTACGCATTTTTGAAATCAATGTGAAATTTTTGTTTTTTTTGGCATAACTTCTTCATACGATCGAATTTGGTCGCGAAACTTTTTCCATTGCGTTCAGAATATTTTAAAACACCTATTTGGATATATAGTTTTAAAAAAAAATCCGACTCCGGAGGCATAGGGGGCTTTTTGGACCATGGTTTGTCACGCACGTTCGCGTATCCAGTCTAGCTACCCTACCTCTAGCCTATCTATAAATATACAGCTATAAACCCTAGTCTCTATTCTTTTGCTGTAAGTTCATTTCTTCACTCCTTTCTCTTCCCCAAATGTATACATCTCAGATCCAATTCCAGATCCATCCACAGTTCAAAATCAAAAGTCAAAACTCAAAAATTTCAGAAAATTCCAGAAAAAATATATGTTGAAGTATTCGATACGCGTAAAATACTGGTGAAATTCGTTTTTCAATTGGAGCTGTCGTTCATCCAGAATAAATTCAAACAAACCCAAAACCGTTCATCATCGCCGTAACAAAATTTGTCGGATCGGAAAAACATTTCTGGGTTTTGGAGAGAGAACCGAGGGGATCGCATCTATGTAGTTTGTTTTGAGTATCGACGGTTGGATTGGCGGCAAAATTCGATTAGGGTTTGAGTTTTTAAGGTGGCGGCTGCTGTAGCGCGTGTGCGTTCTCTGTTGGGGTCGCGGCCTGTAGCACGCGCAGGTGATTTGAATGTGGTATGAAATGTGTTCTTTTTTAATTTTTTTTATTTTATGATTTCATTCGCAATTTTCGACATAACTTTCTCATACGAAGTCGGATTCGCATGAAATTTTTTTTGTTAGGATCGTAATTTAATTTCGGATCTGATGACGCTTGTTTGGACGAATTCTGAGACGGGCGAATTTTTGGGTTTAAATCGGGTTTGAATTCGATTTAAATTCAAAAAGGTGAGTGTTTTAACCCACTCACAACTACTAGAAGCTTTTATGTTTGTTAAATAAATTTTAGAAATGAATAGAAATTTATTTATGAGCTTTTGGCATGTTATTTCATTCATATCTGTTGAATTGCATTTTTTTTGAATGTAACTGTTAATTTAACTGATTTATTGCGTGTTAATTGGCTGTTAGAAATTATTGTTTGCATATGAACTGCTAGTTAACAGTTATGTCAATTATCACTGAATATAAATTGTTAGATTAATAGTTGATAAAATTTAATTTGAATAAACTGCCAGTTATCACCTGTTATATATGATCATATATATAATTGTTATTGATTGATATTGATCGATGTTGTGATTGGATGATGGATGTGCTGTTGAATGAATGTTTTATTTGGATATCATTAAACTGCAAGTTAGTATGCATTTACATTTCATTCGGGATTGCGGTTTGAAATGATATACAACCGCAGTTTTATTTTTTTTAATTTGCGGATTGAAATGATAAATATCCGTATCACTTGACCATAGGATAGAAAATTATATACAGGCACCGCGGTCTATATATAACTATTTTTAAAATGTGATTTCTATGGTTTGGATGGAATACGGTTTATAAAAATCTTAAATTTTCATACTGAATAAATGTTTCTTCCATATTTATATACATATGAAGTTGAAAAATATAATAAAAAAAAGAAAAGTGTATAAATTCTTTATTAAAAATGGAAGAAAATTTAAAAATGGAGTTTGATAATTTATATCCTATGTTCAAAGATTAAGTTGGAAATTTTAAGGGATGATATTTATCATTGGATTTTTCCCAAAATAATTTGAAATGAATATGCTAGTAAAAATTTGAATTTGGAAATATATATATATTTTACTAGAAATTGAAGTCTTATTAATTATGGATACTATGTGAATATTCAAGGCTAATTAATAGAACATTTGATTTGAAAGAATAAAATCCAACTTTAGTTGAAATATTTATACTCAAAATGGATATACGTATATATATGAATTTATTGAAATGGTTTTGGAACTTGAAGCGATATTAAATTTTGGTTTTACTTTAAATAAAGAAATGTATTGTAAAGCCACGAGAAATATTTCTTTCCAAAGTAACATTTAAGTTAACCCACTCATTTTATATACTGTTGAATATCCAAACCATTTAGTTTTGAAGGTAATGGTTTTAAATTCTATGGATTTCGAAGTATGATATTAAGAGTTAAATTTCCAAATAATTGGTTCAAGGAATTTTAATAATAAAAGGTGACAAAATTTTTGGAAAGGAAAATATGTGGGAAATGATATCATTGATTTGGGGTTTTATAAAAATAATATTAAAATGAATCTTTGTGGGTTTTAAAGAAGACATGATATCGCAATATTATGGTTTTGGAATGGATTTTATTTTGGTTTTAAAAGTACAAACTATTTTTAAATGACCGCGGTGTTATAATAACGATGGGTTGGCAAAGAGACCGGGATCGGATATGGACATACTCTCTGTCGATACCGAAAACCACTTTGACTAACCGTGTACGCGGTGGAGATTCCAGAATGAAGTAGGTGGTGGCGACGTTTCCTGTAAGGTAAATACGTGGACCCAACTCCCGTGAGTTGGCATAAGGTGGCTAAAACAGGAGCGATTCTCAGGCCAATGAGGTCATTCCTCTGATCGGACGCTCCTCTTCGATATTATAATTTGACTTGGATTTGATTCAGTGGCCACTTCTATATTTTGATTTTGGGGAGTTAGTCCGAGGTGGGCGGTAACTGCGGTTACGCGTTTCCACCAGCCTGGATAGCAATTGGTATATCTACCCTGGCATTGCCTAGTTGTGCCGTGTCACCTACCATATCGCGCCTTGTACGAGTTTGGTTTTCTCCCGTAGCCCGTGTGGTATCCTCTAGTGGCTTCCCGATCAGGAGGGGCTATGATATTGGATGGACTACTGGGACTATTACGTGTTAAGGTGGAAAATGTAAAGCCTTAACGCTATTTAAAAGTAAGTTTATTTTATAAATAGACACTATTATAATAGCGCAATATACTACATAGTAAATAGTTTAACGGATCCTTAGGAGATGTAAATCCCGAACATCTCTTGAGTTACTGTACTCATATTTATATTCTGTTTATTTAACTCACATAAGATATTCTAGTCTGACTCGGGTGTTTTTGTCTATTCAAATTCGCTCGGGTCAGTCCGAGCATTTCAGGATAGCAGATTTTAGATTTGGAGGACGAAGACGAAGAATCAGTATTATTTTATATATAGTATTGCACCACACTCATACTGTTCCGCTGCATTGATTGTATTGGTATGTGTAACTCTGATATTTATTGTGTAAAGAATAACAAGTGTTTGTAAACCATTTATGAACTGTATATTTATTATTATATTTATCCTTCCGCTGTGAGATTCTGTTTTGTTTTTATTTCTTCTCTGTTTTTCTTATTTACCCCATAACAATCTGCCCTTGCGTATGCTTTGAATTGGCACGTGTGTCGGTTTAAAGTGTGCGAAAAGGCAGGATGTTACAGTTGGTATCAGAGCTTTGGTTTAGCGATAAACCTTGGCTTTGTGGGGTTTGACTCTTTGTTAATAGGGTAGAAATATCCTATGGGAGTCGCTGAGTGTATATATATGAGAGAGCGTATTTGTTAGTATTAATGAAAAGATTTTTATACTGTGTTAATCTGTTCCGCTTTGTATTTATAAATTCTGGTTGATGCATGGGACGCTATGTCATCAATAGGGATTTCTAAACACTTAATAGGACAGACCGACATAATATCCGTTTTAATATAGGTGAATGAAATAATTTTGCCTATTATATTTTCTATATATAAAAATAGTTTTATAAAGATATATATATATATTTGGTTGCTATAGATTGGGTGTTAGGAAATAAAATATTTATAATAACTGAAGCTAAGTTGAAATTATGATAAATCAAATTGGAAATTTAGAACTTAAGTCCGGGATTTTTCCAAATATGTTTTCAAAGAATTTATGAAATTTATTGATTTGGTTTATAAGTATTTTCTTATATAAATATTTCGTATAAATTGGAAGAATTGTTTTAAAGAAGATTTTGGAAAAGAATTAAATTCTGTACTTTCCTCTCTGTCGCTGGAAAATAAATTCGGTGATGACGGCCGCATCATCGACTTTCATTTTCGAGTTTCGAAGGGGAAAGGCCACTGTAGTAAATTCTACTGCAGATTTATTTTGAAATTTTCTAAAATTTTTCTTTTATTGTTCTAAATATAATTAGAGATATAAAGGTTGCAAGAAATTAATTATCTATTATTTTGGAATAAATTGAAATTTAACCCGGTATTTAATTCTAAATTTTTCCGTTAATTAATTGTTTAAAATTTGTTAGTGAAATAAAAGTTAAGTAATAAATGAATTGAAACCTCTAATTGAAATAAGAGAATAACTGCAAAGCTATAAAGAGGAATTTGCATACATATGAGACAAAGGGTAATGTGAATAAACATTAAATTTAATTAAAAGAATGAAGATTAAACTTGTATAAGTTCAATTGCAATTTCCTTAACATAAATAACTTACCCAAATATAAAAGTTGAAGTGTTAAATGAGAAACTGGAATTGAATATTTTACAAGTAGGAATTTAGGAAAAATGAAGTATTCAATAAATTACTGTTATAATAAGAATTTATTGGTATAAACTTAAGTGATAATTGAAATTTTACCCAAATTAAAGGTGAGTATTATTAATAGGTGATTTTTAACTTAAGTAAATAAAATGAAATTCTTTAATAAATAAAGATTGATGTGTAGGGTTATAAACTTAAGTATGTCTTAAAATGCTACTAGTAATATAATAAAATGTAGGTAATATAAATAAATGTCTGTAAAACCTAGATAATGAATTAATAAGATCCTTTATTTATAAAAATGGAGGTTTTAAGGTTAATAATTTAAGTGTAAGTAGAGGGTTACTGTAATTAAATATAATAAAACGTAAACATTAAATAAAGGAATGAAATTAAGGGTAAGTTGAAATTGTAATTAATAAAACGAATATATATTTATTGAACCATTAATAAATAAAAAGGAATTGAGAAGAAACTTGTAAATTTTCACTTGCATTCTTAAACATACATAACTTACCATATAATAAAAGTTGCAATGTTAGTAAGAAAATGTAAAGGGAAATCTTACAAGTGAAGCTTGAGGTAATTAAGGTATTCAATAAATTTGCTGTTATAAATGAGAATTAATTGTATAAACTTAAGTTAAATTGGAAATTTTACTATATAAGAAAGGGTAAGTAGTATAAATAGATGATATAAACCTTAGTCAATAAATTGGAATACAATATAATGAATTTTGTAACAAATGGAAAATGAAAATTGTAAGAAACAAAGAAATCCCTCCATAAATGAAAGAAAGAAAATAAAACCACTGAAGCATGAAATAAATGTATAATAAGCTATTGTGGTGTTGATTTGAATTGTTTGGTTGATGTATGGTTGTTGGGTAAGGAATTTTGAAGTTGTGGGATGGAGAAATAATCTATCTTTGTTCCATCTAAGACTGTTGAGTAAAGGATGCACTTGATAGTTATTTTACATTTCGTATAATTTCGGAATTTGAACCTAACAACTAATTGTTTGGTTGATTGAATGATTGTCTGTTGGTGGCATGTGCTGTTTGTTAAAATTTATGGTTGTTGCATTTGATTGGATATAAATGATTGAATCTACCCAAACATTTCACTGTTATATAGATATTTAACTTTTAGATTATATAAGTGAATACAGGGGTTGGAAGCAACTGCTACTGCTTTTGGTTCCAAAATAAAAAGCGTATTGCCCGACAAAGAGGTACGTTTTCGGATTACGATTAAAGCGCTATTTATATATTTTCCCGTGTGGGATATTTTATTTTGGATATATATGTAATATATTTGTATATTTGGATATTATATTTTCTCCAGAGTCACTCCGTACAAAGGAGACTCTGCCAAAAAATTTCGTAAATTTTGGACTTAGAATTTTGTTAAAGATATTTTTCCAACTTTAATAATTCAAATATTAAAAGACATAATGATTATAAAACAAGTGTAATTCATTAAACGAAATTAATTTAGTAAATTATTGTTATAAGTTAATATTTGAAACTAGATATACTGTTTTATTCTTCCTTCTCCTTTCCTTTTCCTTTTCGGGGACGAAAAGTTTTGAGTGGGGGAGAGTGTAACGACCCGTAATTTTCGTTAATTCAATTTAGTCATTTTAATAGGATTTAAATAATTTAAGATAGAAAGAAATTAAGATCTGTGATTTTTTTGAAGCAAATGACTAAATGAAATGAAACCATGGGAATTTAAGTCTAAGAATTTCCAGTTGGAACAAAATGACGAGAAATTTAAGTGCTGTAAATTGTTATTTATAGGCTAAGAAATTAATATAAGAAAACAAATGGGAAGATTTCATTTATTTCATGGTTTTAATTCGTTTTTCTTTAATAAGTTGTAATTGAATTTAGTAGAAAATAATATGTATTAAACCTACTTATAGAATTCGAAGCTAATTCAAATGAATTTAAGTAGTGAAAAGGCTTTACCTGTATATATATTTAATATGAGAAATAAATGGGAATATTAAATTAATTTAATGCAGTAAAGGAATGAAAACGGAAATTAGAATAAATTAAGGAATTCTGTAACGCAAGTAATAAATCTGTACCTTGAATGAACGTTTCACTTTGATAAATTATTTAAATGAGATGACTTAATAAATAAATAATTAGGTCAATTGGTATGTGGTGAAATTTGATGTTGAAATATTTTGTAGATAAGGGTTTAGGTGGAATGAGTTAATTTATGAAGTAAAGGATAGAAATCATATAAAACGTTAAGCAAGTTGATTAATGTTGTAACGTAAGGCGTAAATGTAAATTCCAGTGGAAACGTATCCTTATTTTAGGTAGAAATTTCAGGTATATTGATAAAGTGGAGTATATACACTTAGTAATAAATTTAGTACAGAAAAAAAAACGAAATGGAAATATTGAATTTATTTAATTCGTATATATATTACCTATTTATATGGCCTATTAAATTTAATCGGATATCAATGGCAATTAATTCCTTAAATTAGTGCAATCAATGTATGATTAATTGATAACGATGAAAAGGTTGATTATATTCAGTGTGAACAACGTAAAATATTATCATAGCATGATACTTGGTTTGAATAGAAGGGTGAAATGGGGAATCAAATTTTATTTAATGATAATAACGTTAGTATTGGTTAATAAATAGATTTCAATGCAGTAACCAAATAAATGGAATAAGATGAGTATATATTGCATAGAAATGAAATGTAAATTGTCACATTTGGTAGGAGCTAATTTTTAGAAACATATAAATGTTGAATCAGTAAATATTAAATTCCATTTAATATAAGAATTCAAAGGGGGAAGATTTACATTTGGATTGGAAAATTGATAGTTATTAATTAAAAGTGACAATTGAATAAATTTATACAAACGTGATATAATGTAAATAGATGGGGATCAACTTTTATTTATGTGGTTAAGGGAATTTAATTTCTATAGTATGATAATCGAAATTAATGGAAGTTGGAATAGATAATTTATATGTTAGTTGAAATTTAGCTAGAATATGTAGATATTGAATGTTAGTAAAAAAATTAATGGATATAAAAGTTTAAATTATACATTGAAATTCATACTCGCCATAAAAGGTTAATTGAGACCAAAGAAGTAGTATAGGAATCTAACCTTCTTTATTAAATTGGATTTATTGCAATAGTTAATTTCATAAAATAAAGGTAAAGCTAATTCAAATTTAACTGGACCATTGTTGGTATAACTTTAGAAGAAAGATTTATTTATGATTTGAGTATTTAATTCAACAAGTGGTATTTACGACTAATAAGATAGAATTGAACGTAAATTATTACGTTATTAAATTGAAATGGAATTTGTAAACATTGAGTGAAATCTTAAACTAATGTTAGTATTCGTCGTAATTACAACAATAACTTTGAATAATAGAAAGGAAGTGAATATAATAAATTAATCAAATTTATAGTGTTGAATTCAATTGGATTGGAATTAATAAATAGTTAAGAAAAACAAGGGTCATTAATAATTTGGAATTTAATTATGGTAAAAAGGTTAATTGCAATCCAAAGATGAGTTGGAATGGAAATCAAGTATTAATTTAATTTGATTTAAGATGAGAGTATAAGTATATGATTTAATAATTGGGGTTAGAATAAAATTTATAATATCTAAATAATAAGAAAACGCAGAGGTTAACACTGCGAAATTGATATACTTATAAATTTTAATTCATATCCAAGCTTGCTAAATTATTTGAAATTGATTGGATTATGTAAGTAATGAAATTTGGCCAATATTTAAAGTTGAAAGAAAATTTGGATTTTATGGTTTATTTTAATTTATTTAATAAATATTAAAAATAGCCATTTTTGTCACGGACTCGGATTTCGACGAAACCAGTTTCATCGGATCCGTAACGGTGAATTATAATAATGTTTCAAGTTTCGTAGCGATCGGACTTGTCGTTTGATCGTACGGACTCGAAACGCCTTGAAATTTACGCATTTTTGAAATCAATGTGAAATTTTTGTTTTTTTTGGCATAACTTCTTCATACGATCGAATTTGGTCGCGAAACCTTTTCCATTGCGTTCAGAATATTTTAAAACACCTATTTGGATATATAGTTTTAAAAAAAAATCCGACTCCGGAGGCATAGCGGGCTTTTTGGACCATGGTTTGTCACGCACGTTCGCGTATCCAGTCTAGCTACCCTACCTCTAGCCTATCTATAAATATACAGCTATAAACCCTAGTCTCTATTCTTTTGCTGTAAGTTCATTTCTTCACTCCTTTCTCTTCCCCAAATGTATACATCTCAGATCCAATTCCAGATCCATCCACAGTTCAAAATCAAAAGTCAAAACTCAAAAATTTCAGAAAATTCCAGAAAAAATATATGTTGAAGTATTCGATACGCGTAAAATACTGGTGAAATTCGTTTTTCAATTGGAGCTGTCGTTCATCCAGAATAAATTCAAACAAACCCAAAACCGTTCATCATCGCCGTAACAAAATTTGTCGGATCGGAAAAACATTTCTGGGTTTTGGAGAGAGAACCGAGGGGATCGCATCTATGTAGTTTGTTTTGAGTATCGACGGTTGGATTGGCGGCAAAATTCGATTAGGGTTTGAGTTTTTAAGGTGGCGGCTGCTGTAGCGCGTGTGCGTTCTCTGTTGGGGTCGCGGCCTGTAGCACGCGCAGGTGATTTGAATGTGGTATGAAATGTGTTCTTTTTTAATTTTTTTTATTTTATGATTTCATTCGCAATTTTCGACATAACTTTCTCATACGAAGTCGGATTCGCATGAAATTTTTTTTGTTAGGATCGTAATTTAATTTCGGATCTGATGACGCTTGTTTGGACGAATTCTGAGACGGGCGAATTTTTGGGTTTAAATCGGGTTTGAATTCGATTTAAATTCAAAAAGGTGAGTGTTTTAACCCACTCACAACTACTAGAAGCTTTTATGTTTGTTAAATAAATTTTAGAAATGAATAGAAATTTATTTATGAGCTTTTGGCATGTTATTTCATTCATATCTGTTGAATTGCATTTTTTTTGAATGTAACTGTTAATTTAACTGATTTATTGCGTGTTAATTGGCTGTTAGAAATTATTGTTTGCATATGAACTGCTAGTTAACAGTTATGTCAATTATCACTGAATATAAATTGTTAGATTAATAGTTGATAAAATTTAATTTGAATAAACTGCCAGTTATCACCTGTTATATATGATCATATATATAATTGTTATTGATTGATATTGATCGATGTTGTGATTGGATGATGGATGTGCTGTTGAATGAATGTTTTATTTGGATATCATTAAACTGCAAGTTAGTATGCATTTACATTTCATTCGGGATTGCGGTTTGAAATGATATACAACCGCAGTTTTATTTTTTTTAATTTGCGGATTGAAATGATAAATATCCGTATCACTTGACCATAGGATAGAAAATTATATACAGGCACCGCGGTCTATATATAACTATTTTTAAAATGTGATTTCTATGGTTTGGATGGAATACGGTTTATAAAAATCTTAAATTTTTATACTGAATAAATGTTTCTTCCATATTTATATACATATGAAGTTGAAAAATATAATAAAAAAAAGAAAAGTGTATAAATTCTTTATTAAAAATGGAAGAAAATTTAAAAATGGAGTTTGATAATTTATATCCTATGTTCAAAGATTAAGTTGGAAATTTTAAGGGATGATATTTATCATTGGATTTTTCCCAAAATAATTTGAAATGAATATGCTAGTAAAAATTTGAATTTGGAAATATATATATATTTTACTAGAAATTGAAGTCTTATTAATTATGGATACTATGTGAATATTCAAGGCTAATTAATAGAACATTTGATTTGAAAGAATAAAATCCAACTTTAGTTGAAATATTTATACTCAAAATGGATATACGTATATATATGAATTTATTGAAATGGTTTTGGAACTTGAAGCGATATTAAATTTTGGTTTTACTTTAAATAAAGAAATGTATTGTAAAGCCACGAGAAATATTTCTTTCCAAAGTAACATTTAAGTTAACCCACTCATTTTATATACTGTTGAATATCCAAACCATTTAGTTTTGAAGGTAATGGTTTTAAATTCTATGGATTTCGAAGTATGATATTAAGAGTTAAATTTCCAAATAATTGGTTCAAGGAATTTTAATAATAAAAGGTGACAAAATTTTTGGAAAGGAAAATATGTGGGAAATGATATCATTGATTTGGGGTTTTATAAAAATAATATTAAAATGAATCTTTGTGGGTTTTAAAGAAGACATGATATCGCAATATTATGGTTTTGGAATGGATTTTATTTTGGTTTTAAAAGTACAAACTATTTTTAAATGACCGCGGTGTTATAATAACGATGGGTTGGCAAAGAGACCGGGATCGGATATGGACATACTCTCTGTCGATACCGAAAACCACTTTGACTAACCGTGTACGCGGTGGAGATTCCAGAATGAAGTAGGTGGTGGCGACGTTTCCTGTAAGGTAAATACGTGGACCCAACTCCCGTGAGTTGGCATAAGGTGGCTAAAACAGGAGCGATTCTCAGGCCAATGAGGTCATTCCTCTGATCGGACGCTCCTCTTCGATATTATAATTTGACTTGGATTTGATTCAGTGGCCACTTCTATATTTTGATTTTGGGGAGTTAGTCCGAGGTGGGCGGTAACTGCGGCTACGCGTTTCCACCAGCCTGGATAGCAATTGGTATATCTACCTTGGCATTGCCTAGTTGTGCCGTGTCACCTACCATATCGCGCCTTGTACGAGTTTGGTTTTCTCCCGTAGCCCGTGTGGTATCCTCTAGTGGCTTCCCGATCAGGAGGGGCTATGATATTGGATGGACTACTGGGACTATTACGTGTTAAGGTGGAAAATGTAAAGCCTTAACGCTATTTAAAAGTAAGTTTATTTTATAAATAGACACTATTATAATAGCGCAATATACTACATAGTAAATAGTTTAACGGATCCTTAGGAGATGTAAATCCCGAACATCTCTTGAGTTACTGTACTCATATTTATATTCTGTTTATTTAACTCACATAAGATATTCTAGTCTGACTCGGGTGTTTTTGTCTATTCAAATTCGCTCGGGTCAGTCCGAGCATTTCAGGATAGCAGATTTTAGATTTGGAGGACGAAGACGAAGAATCAGTATTATTTTATATATAGTATTGCACCACACTCATACTGTTCCGCTGCATTGATTGTATTGGTATGTGTAACTCTGATATTTATTGTGTAAAGAATAACAAGTGTTTGTAAACCATTTATGAACTGTATATTTATTATTATATTTATCCTTCCGCTGTGAGATTCTGTTTTGTTTTTATTTCTTCTCTGTTTTTCTTATTTACCCCATAACAATCTGCCCTTGCGTATGCTTTGAATTGGCACGTGTGTCGGTTTAAAGTGTGCGAAAAGGCAGGATGTTACATTTTTAATGAGGCAAATCTATATCGATTGAATCGATAAATGCAAGCAAGATAATAATGAGGGGGAGCAATCATCATACACGTTTCGAAACGGAAATTTCCAAATTATCCGAGCATTCAAGATTTTGAAGACGCATATTCAAGGGGGAGTGTTATAATATATGTATATTATGAAGTGAATATGCTTGTACATTGTTTTGTTTAGTCCCACATCGTGGGATAAGTTTAGTTCTTACCTCTGAAGCCCTTATATAAAGTAGGCCATGTAATGTAAATAGATATCTATTCTTAGAAGTGAATAATATTTCTTTTGTCTCTCTCTCCAATGTCTTCTATTATTTTCTTTATTCTATAACAAATCATATATAATGGGAAACTCAACTACAATTATTCACAATGATTGTAGAGAACTCTTCAATCATTTACAATAATTGCGAACAACACTGCAACTATATGCAAATCAATACAGAACGGTTAAAATCACAATGCTACATATGGAATCAAATCTTCTATAATTAATTATTGTTCATAATTGATGTTCTATTGTTGTTGTTATTTAACTATATTTTAAACATATTAAAAAATGCAGTTATGATTGCATTTCAAACAAACTGTATAAATATATTTTTAACTTCATTATGGTAAAACAGTTATAACTGCATTTCGATAATGCAGTTAAAAATTGCATTAAACAGCTTTATTTTTAAACTGCATATCAAATATGCAGTTGAAAAATGCATTTAAATGATGCAACTTATAAATTTAAAAATAAAATGCAATTAAAGATGCAACTATTCCTGATAATTGAAAAGATGCATGCAACTATTTATAATAATTGCAAAAATGTATGCATTTTTCTGCGTAATTGCATGTATCTATGCAATTATGATAAAAACCTTACGAATTTCTAACTCCATAATTAAAATGCAACAAAAAAATTCACTATTCAAATGCATTTTTTAACTGCATACGTCATATGCAATTAAAAATTACATTTAACAGCTACCTTTTTAAACAGTAAATTATTCTACAAAATTGAACATTTTTAATATTTGTAGATTTATCTACTATTATTAAGAATAATTATAGAAAATACAACAATTATTTTGAATAATTGTTTACTTATGACCTATTTTTCACTTAAAACCATTTATATTCTTCAATGCATGTCTACATTAATTTCAATTCAAAAAACTGTTGCAACTCCAATATATATTATAATATTTTTTACTAAAAATGTAGAACACATTTACAAAATTTTAAGAAGGAAAATCTCAATACTTACGAAATTTTAAGAAATTATGTTTTAGAGGATAACTCATTGTAGTAAAAGTGATGGTCAAAAGTGCATGTGATTGACTCATAAAAAGTAGTTACATCCTTATCTATTTGTAATAAATAAACAAAAATGTCCGTATTCATGTGATCGACTTAGTCTTCAATTCTATATTTTGGCCAGACTTATATCATTTGACCAATTACATCTACAGTTGAGATTTTTTGTATGTTTATATATACTTCTTTCTATTCTTCTTTACTCTATATATTGTTCTTTAATAAAAAGTCATATCTTCGTATTTTCTTTAATGACAATCTACAATTATATTCTATGTTTGCTTATTTGTTTGACAATCCTTTTTACTTTGAATATTGATGGTAAATTTTATGTATTATTCCTTCAGTACTCAAACTAAAATGAATGCAACCTTGATAGCCTTTGTAATTACTAGTTCTCCACAATGTGTTTCTTTGTCTTCGGGTCTACTTGTACGGTTATCAAATGTTAATTCCTTAGATGAAAAACAATCTTTTGGAAAATTCAATGTCTAGAATGAACAGACCATCGAGCAAATTGAAGAAAAGAAGGCTATGATAGACGAGCTAATGGAATAAATTGAGAAGGAAAACGAAGCCCATAGAATAGAATAGCCCACCAACATCGCTCACTTTTTATGCTAACAATACGACGGTTGAGTGACAACGACGCTCTCAAAAATGAGACGGCCAGATTAGCTTGTGAGTCATCGTCGTGTCACATGTGACTAACCTACTACTACTTGATAGACTGACTCAATCTACCTTTATTGGCGGCAACATTGGTGCTTATCCTAGAAAAGAAATGCGCATAGTATCTTTGGATATGAAGTTGCCTGTTGTCAGGAAGAGGGAAAGAAAACAAGTAGTAAAGGCTCGATGATCCAAGAAATCTTGTGCATCCTGGCCAAAGACTAGGAAAATCAATTATCACGCCGTCAGCAACAATCCCCTTCCAAATGAAGCAACAAGAAAAGTTGTTAAGGTGCGTACTGGTTTGAAGAATCCCAAGCAAGCAAGATATTAGGACAATAAGGAAAATCAAGTTCGATAGCCGCATTACGAATACTAGACCTCACTCAAAACAGCTTGTACTACCTACATGATAAGCATTGTAAAAAGGAAATATATGTACTAATGTATTAAAGTGAATGCAGGTATATTAGACAGCACAAACCAGTACAAAAATCGTTTTATTATCTCGCTTTAGTATGATTAAATGATCTCCTCATGCACATCCGGAGTTCGTCGCCAATAGTCACTGACAGATGAATATAGTTAACTGCATATCAAATATGTAGTTAAAAAACCCATAAATTTTTAACTGCATAATTGAAATGCAGTTAAAATTGAACCATTAAAGTGTATTTTATAGCTGCATATATGATATGCAGTTAAAAACTGTAAACAAAACATGAAATCTTTAACTGCAAACAACATATGTAGTTGAGAAATGTACTTAAATGCTACAATTATTTTGAGTAATTACACAAAAAAGGGAATTATTTGGAATAATTGCTTACTTATTAGCAATTATTCACTTAAAACAATTTACATCCTTCAACACGTGTATGCAATAATTTCAATTCAAAAAACTCTTAAAATTCCAACATACGTTATTACATTTCTCAATGAAAAACATTGATAATATTTAAAGCATTTTAACAAAAAACATCAATATTGTCAAAAATTTCTGCAATTTTTAAGAATAATTGCAGCGTTATCTATAAACATTCAAAATCTCTCCATAAAAATAAGCAAATATTTACTTAAAAAATTATTACATTTTCAAATGAAAATATTTGCTGATAGAAGAGCATATATGATACATTTAACCACTTTAATGAACACTCATCAAATATGTAGTTAAAAAACCCATAAATTTTTAACTGCGTAAGTGAAATGCAGTTAAAACTTAACTATTAAAGTGTTTTTTATAACTTCATATATGATATGAAGTAAAAAACTGCAATTAGCAGATGAAATTTTTAACTGCAAAAAGATATGTAGTTAAGAAATGTACTTAAACGCTGTAATTATTTTCAATAATTACAGAAAAAATGGAATTATTTTGAATAATTGCTTACTTATTAGCAGTTATTCAATTAAAACAATTTACATTCTTCAACACATGTATGCAATTATTTCAATTCAAAAAACTCCTGAAACTGCAACGTACTCGCTGAAAACAATGGTAATATTTAAAGACTTTTAACAAAATACATCAAATTGTCAAAAAAAATGTAATTTTTAAGATTAATTGCAGCGTTATCTGTAAACATTCAAAATCACTCCATAAAAATAAGCAAATATTTACTTAAAAAATTATTACATTTTCAAATGAAAATATTACTGATAAAAGAGCATATATGATACGTTTAACCACTTTAATGAACACTCATCAAATATGCAGTTTAAAAACCCATAATTTTTTAACTGCATAGATGAAATATAGTTAAAATTGAACCATTAAAGTGTATTTTATAACTGCATATAAGATATGCGGTTAAAACTGCATTTAACAGATGAAATCTGTAATTGCAAAAAAAATGTAGTTAAAAAATGTACTTAAATGCTGCAAATATTTTGAATAATTATAGAAAAAATTCAATTATTTTAAGTAATTGCTTACTTATTAGCAATTATTCACTTAAAACAATTTACATTCTTCAACACATGTATGTAATTATTTTAATTCAAAAAACTCCTCAAACTCCAGCATACACCCTAAAAACAATGACAATATTTAAAGACTTTTAACAAAAAACATCAAATTGTCAAAAAAATTTGCAATTTTTAAGACAGCATTATCTGCAAACATTCGAAATCTCTCCATAAAAATAAGCAAATATTTACTTAATACATTTTCAAATGAATATACTACTGATAAAAGAGCATATATGATACATTTAACCACTTTAATGAACACTCATCAAATATGCAGTTTAAAGACCCATAATTTTTTAATTGCATAAATGAATGCAGTTAAAATTAAACCGTTAAAGTGTATTTTATAACTGCATATAATAAATGCGGTTAAAAACTGCATTTAACAGACGATATTTGTAGCTACAAAAAAAAGTAGTTAAGAAATGTACTTAAATGCTGCAATTATTTTTAATAATTACAGAAAAATGCAATTATTTTAAGTAATTTCTTTCTTATTAGCAATTATTCACTTAAAACAATTTACATTCTTCAACACATATATGCAATTATTTCAATTCAAAAAACTCTTGAAACTTTAACATACGTTATTACATTTGTCACTTGAAAAAGTTGATAACATTTCAAGGGTTTTAACAAAAAAAATATCAATATTGTCAAAAATTTCTGCAATTTTTAAGAATAATTGTAGCGTTATCTGCAAACATTCAAAATCTCTCTATAAAAATAAGAAAATATTTACTTAAGAAATTCTTACATTTTCAACTGTAAATATTTTGCTGATAAAAGAGCATATATGATACATTTAACCACTTCATTGAACAGTCGTCAAATATGTAGTTAAAAAACCGACAAATTTTTAACTAGATTATTGAAATGTAGTTAAAATTGAACCATTAAAGTGTTTTTTATAACAGGAAAATAGGCGCAAGGAAGAAGTTGTGAAAAAATTTAGTCTCAGGGACAGCAAGTTTTCTTTTTAGTCTGAAGGACATTTGTTAGTGTAAACAGAAAATGATAGTTACAACTATCATTCTGTGATTTACACTAAAAAGTGTCCTTCAACCTAAAAAGCAAACTTCTCGTCCCTAAAACTAAATTTTTCTGCAACTTTTTCTTTGAGCCTAAAATCCCCTATACATTTTTCAACACATGTATGCAATAATTCAAAAAACTCTTGAAACTCCAACATACATTATTACATTTCTCACTGAAAAACACTGATAATATTTAAAGATTTAAAAAAACAATATTGTCAAAAATTTCTGCAATTTTTAAGAATAATTGCAGCGTTATCTGCAAAAATTCAAAATCTCTCCATAAAAATAAGCAAATATTTACTTAAAAAATTCTTACATTTTCAACTGATAATATTTGCTAATAAAGGAGCATATATTATACGTTTAACAAATTCAATGAACACTCATCAAATATCAAGTTAAAAAACTCATAAATTTTTAACTGCATAATTGAAGTGCAGTTAAACTTGAACCATTAAAGTGTATTTTATAACTGCATATATGATATGCAGTTAGAAACTACAAATAACACGTGAAATCTTTAATTGCAAAAAACATATGCAGTTAAGAAATGTACTTAAATGTTGTAATTATTTTGAATAATTACAGAAAAAATGGAATTATTTGAATAATTGCTTACTTATTAGAAATTATTCACTTAAAACAATTTACATTCTTCAAAAAATGTATGCAATTATTTCTATTCAAAAAAACTTGAAACCCCAAAATACATTATTACATTTATCACTGAAAAACATTGATAATATTTGAAGATTTTTAACAAAAAAACATCAATGTTGTCAAAAAATTATGCAACGTTCTAGAATAAATGCAGCGTTATCTGTAAACATTCAAAATCTCTCCATCAAAATAAGCAAATATTCACTTAAAAAATTCTTACATTGTCAACTGAAAATATTTGCTGATAAAAGAGTATGTATGATACATTTAACCACTTTAATGAATACTCATCTAATATGTAGTTAAAAAACCCATGAAGATTTAACCTCATAATTGAAATGCAATTAAAATTGAATCATTGAAGAATTTTTTATGACTACGTATATGTTATGTAGTAAAAAAACTATAAGTAACAGATCAATCTTTACCTAAAAACAAATATGTTGTTAAGAAATGTACGTAAACACTTCAATTATTTGAATGATTAAAGAAAAAATGCAATTATTTTAAATAATTGCTTACTTATTAACAATTATTCACGTAAAATAATTTACATTCTTCAACACATCTATGCAATTATTTCAATTCGAAAAACTCTTGAAAATCCAACATATATTATTACATTTCTGACTGAAAAAAATTGATAATATTAAGGACTTTAATAAAAAAATAACAATATTCTCAAAAAATTCTGCAATTTTTAAGAATAATTGCAGCATTATCTACAACCATTCAAAATCTTTTCGCAAAAATGAGTAAATCTTTACTTAAAAAATTCTTACGTTTTCAACTGAAAATATTTGCTTATAAAAGAGCATATATGATATATTTAACCATTTCAATGAACGCTCATCAAATATGCAGTTAAAAAACCCATAAATTTTTAACTGCATGATTGAAATGCAGTTAAAATTGAACCATTAAAATGTATTTTATAACTGCATATATGATATGCAGTTAAGAACTTTAATATTCTAATAATTCAGAATAAAATTGATTTTAGTTATATTAGTTGTATTTTATTTATAGCTCATTATTGTATGAATTTAACTGCATTTTAAAACTAAAGCCTTGAGGAATGTATAAGACTTAAAATACTTTAATTGCATTTTATGAATCATTGAGTTTTCATATCATTCATGAGTTATAAAAAGAAGATATATCTTTTTCTGTTTGTTATAAAAGGACAAAAACATTCAGTATTCATGTGATTCTTTCAGCTTTTAGTCCAACATCTGGGCTAAAGTTATATTCCTTGACTAGTTATATCTATGTTGAGATTTTTTTTGTCTATATATTCTACCTTTCCTTCTTCGTTGCTCTACATCTTCTTATTTAATGAAAAATCGTATCTTTAGTATTTATTCAATGGCTGTTTACAATTATATTTTGGTTTTTCTTATCTACTTAGCAATCCTTTTTAGTTTGAGTACTGAAGGTGATTTTTACAAATTATTCTATCAGTACTCAAACTAAAATGATTGCCAACTTGATAGTTGCTGGATGTAAGAGATGAAGATGATGAGTTACAACATAAAATTTAACAGTCTTGTCTTTGATTTTAAAGTAGAATAAAATTAAAACGTAATTCAAGAGTTCTTCACAATCCGTTTCTATATCTTCAGATCTACTTGCATGCTTATCAAGTATTAATTTCTTAGATATCAAGAAACCTTTTAGAAGATACGATAAATATATGTTGAAATTGAGGAGTATCTAGAAGAAAAGCTCCTTACAAGAAACAACTCTAGGATATTGCAGGATGGCACTATATTTAAGAAGAATAATCAAGATGGTTGAGATACCATAGAGCAAATTCCGCTACATGCTCTTCAACAGCAATTTGATATGCTTTCGATTCACTGAAACACTCTAGAATCATCACATTTATGCCAGCTATAACAACTGTGACTTTGACTGTGAACCTACTAGTCCCTTATAAACAGAAGACACATACAGAAGGAAAAACTAAAGACACATACAGAAGCAAAAAGATCAAGTGTAGGAAGCTTGTTCCACAATCTCAATCTTTCAAGCACTAGTTAAATGATACATGTTCACACATTGTATGTATTAGTTTCCAAACTCGAGTTCTCAAACTAGAATTGAAATTTGCTGGGCAAGTTTTGTATATAAATCAAAATCATGAAGAATTTGAAATGGTGATAGTGATGAAGTTGAAAAATATAAAGTATAGAAAAACAAAAATTATGGTGAGGAAAAGAATGAAGATATTGAGAAGGACAAAAAATTATTCATAAAAAAGAAAATAGTAAAAAAAGAAAGATCAGGACAATCATACCAATAATGATCACAATCAATAAAGTGTTAAAGACAAAGATGATTAAGATAACTGCATAAAAGTCTGCAACAATTCTAAATAATTACACATAACTCTGCAATTATTTTAAATTAAAATCGTAGTTATGATATGCAGTTAAAAATTGCAATTAACAAATGAAATCTTTAACTGTAAACAACATATGTAGTTAAGAAATGTATTTAAATGCTATAATTATTTTGAATAATTATAGAAAAATAGAATTATTTTTAATAATTGCTTACTTATTAGCAGTTATTCACTTAAAACAATTTACATTTTTCAACACATGTATGCAATTATTTCAATTCAAAAAACTTTTGAAAGTCCAACATACATTATTACATTTTTAACTGAAAAAGATTGATAATATTTAAAGACTTTTAACAAAAAACATAAATATTGTCAAAATTTTCTACAATTTTGAAGAATAATTGAAGCTTAATCCGTAAACATTCAAAATATCTCCATAAAAATAAGTATTTACTTAACAATTTCTTACATTTTTAACTGATAATATTTGCTGATAAAAGAGTATATATGATACATTTAACTTATTCAATGAACACTCATCAAATATGCAGTTAAAAAATCCATAAATTTTTAACTGCGTAATTGAAATGCGGTTAAAATTGAACCATTAAAGTGTAGTTTATAACTGCATATTTGGTATGCAGTTAAAAATTGCAAATAACACATGAAATATTTAACTGCAAACAACATATGTAGTTAAGAAATGTACTTAAATGCTGCAATTATTTTGAATAATCGCTTACTTATTAGTAATTATTCACTTAAAACAATTACATTCTTCAACGCATGTGTGCAATTATTTCAATTCGAAAAACTCTTGAAATCCAACATACATCATTATATTTCTAACTGAAAAACATTGATAATATTTAAAGATTTTAACAAAAAAAACATAAATATTGTCAAAACTTTCTGCAATTTTTAAGAATAATTGCAGCTTAATCTGCAAACATTCAAAACATCTCCATAAAAATAAGCAAATATCTACTTAAAAGATTATTACATTTTCAACTGGTAATATTTGCTGATAAAAGAGCATATATGATACATTTAGCCTATCCAATGAACATTCATCAGATATCCAATTAAAAACCCCATAAACTTTTAACTGCGTAATTGAAATGCAGTTAAAATTGAACCTTGAAGTGTACTTTATAATTGCATATATGGTATGCAGTTAAAAGTTGCAAATAACACATGAAATATTTAACTGCAAACAACATATGTAGTTAAGAAATGTACTTAAATGATGCAAATGTTATGAATAATTACAGAAAAATGGAATAATTTTGAATAATTGCTTACTTATTTGTAATTATTCACTTAAAACAATTTACATCTTCAACGCATGCATGCAATTATTTCAATTCAAAAAACTCTTCAAACTCAAGCATAAATTATTACATTTCTCACTGAAAAACATTGATAATATTTAAAGATTTTTAAAAAGAAAACATCAAAATTGTTAAAAATTTCTGCAATTTTTAAGAATAATTGCAGCATTATCTGCAAACTTTCAAAATCTCTTTATAAAAATAAGCAAATACTTAATTAAACAATTCTTACATTTCTTACTGAAAATATTTGCTGATAAAAGAGCATATATGAAACATTTAAGCACTTCAATGAACACTCATCAAATATGTAGTTAAAAAATCCACAAATTTTTAGTTGCACAATTGAAATGCGGTTAAAATTGAACCATTAAAGAGTATTTATAACTGCATATAAGATATGCAGTTAAAACATGCAATTAACATATGAAATCTTTAACTGCAAATAACATGTGTAGTTAACAAATGTATATAAATGTTGTAATTATTATGATTAATTACAGAAAAATGGAATTATTTTGAATAATCGCTTACTTATTAGCAATTATTCACTTAAAAAAATTTACATTCTTCAACACATGTATGTAATTTTTTCAATTCAAAAAACTCTTGAAACTCCAACATAAATTATTACATTTCTCACTGAAAATAATTTATAATATTTAAAGACTCTAAAAACATCAATATTGTCAAAAATTTCTGCAATTTTTAAGAATAATTCCAGATTTATTTGCAAACATTCAAAATCTCTCCATAGAAATAAGCAAATATTTATTTAGAAAATTCTTACATTTTCAACTGAAAATATTGGCTGATAAAAGAACAGATATGATACATTTAACCACTTCAATGAACACTCATCAAATTTATTGAAACAATTGCATACATATATTGCAGCAATTTAATAGAAGTTTTAAACTACTGTACCTTTTTATGCAATTATATGCAATATTTGCAGATATATCTGTAAATATTGCAAATCAATATTATATTATAATTTTTGTAGTCATATCCGCAAATATTGAAAATAAATGCATAAAATAATGTAAAAGTAATGTTCAATTTTGTGAATAAAAATTTAAAAAATGCTAAGCAAATATTTGCTCATTTATATACAAATATGTTAATTATTTTTAGCTATATGCAAATATATTTAAAGTTGCAGACATATATGCAATTATTATTAATAGTCGCATACACGGTTGCAATTACTATGAGCGACTGCATTTTTAAATGCATTTCACTTATGTAGTTAAAACGTCACAATTCATGCATTTCACTTTTGAACGACTACATAAGGTTCTAAACCTTAATACAAATTCACAATTCATGTATGTTCTAAAATATTATAGTTCAGAATTCATTAGATTTTCAACTGCATATTACAGATGCAGTTAATAAATTAAACACTTTTAATACGCTAATAATTCAAAATAAAATTTATTTTAGTTATATTAATTGTATTTTATTTATAACTCATTATTATAGAATTTTAACTGCATTTTAATACTACGGCCTTGGAATTTTGGGGAACGAATAGGACTTAAAATACTTTAATTGCATTTTACGAATCATTTAGCTTTCATGTCATTCACGAGTTATAAAAAAGATATATCTTTGTTTGTTTGTTATAATAGGACAAAAACATCCAGTATTCATGTGATTCTTTCAGCTTTTAGTCCAATATCTTGACCAAAGTTATATACCTGACCAGTTATATCTATAGTTGAGTCTTTAATGAAAAATCATATCTTCAATATTTATTTAATGGCTATTTACAATTATATTTTGTTTTTTCTTATCTTCTTGGTAATCCTTTTTTGTTTGAGTACTGATGGTGATTTTTACAAATTATTCCATCAGTACTCAAACTAAAATGAGTGCCAACTTGATAATTACTACACTTAAGAGATGAAGACGGGTTAGAAGATAAAAAAATTCAATACTCTTGTTTCTGATTTCAAAGGAAAGACTAAAGTAAAACGTAATCTTTTCGTCCATTCAACACTATGATGGTTGGAGATTTGTTTGTTCTAAAGTATAGTGATGACCAACTTAAAGATTCACACATAAAATCACTATGTCATTTTCAACAAGTACATATTGCATTATCCAGATTGTACATAGCTATTATAAGACCATAACTGAAGTCAAACACGATTCTAAGAATATTGTTGAATCATTCTAAAATAATGTATAATAATAACTTGTTGTATCAGGTTTTACATTGCTATAACTATATGTTAATGTTTTTATATTTTAATAACTGCAGTTGAGCATGATTCTATGTTTGCAATTAAATTATTGTGGCATATGTGAAATGTAGTTAAAAATTGCACAAACTAAATACATAAGTGAAACGCACTTAAAATTTGAACCAACTAAATGCATTTTTTAGCTGCATATGTCATGCAATTAAAAATTGCACCAACTAAATGCATTTATTAGCTACATATCTTATATGAAGTTAAAAATTGCATCAACTATATGCATATTGTAGTTGCATATGTTATATGCAGTTAAAAATTGTATTTAACAACTGTAATTTTTACTGCATTCCATATGTGCAGTTAACAAATACACTGAAATGAAGCAATAAATTCATAAATTAAATACAGTTAAGAATACAATTATTAATAATAATTGCAAATATATACAGATTTACTTCTAATAATTTCACATATCTATGTAATTATTCTAATTTTTAAGAATAATTACAGCGTTATCAGCAAATATTAAAAATATCTCCATAAAAATAATCAAATATTTACTTAAAAAATTCTTATATTTTTAGCTGATTATATTTGCTAACAAAAGAGCATGTATGATACATTTAACAACTTCAATGAACACTCATAAAATATACAGTTAAAAAAAACCCATAAATTTTCAACTGCATAAATGAAATGTAGTTAAAATTGAACCATTAAAGTGTATTTTATAACTACAAATATGATATGCAGTTAAAAACTACAAATAACACATGAAATTTTTAACTGCAAACAACATATGTAGTTAAGAAATGTACTTAAATGCTGCAATTATTTTGAATAATTACAGAAAAATAGAAATATTTTGAATATTTGCTTACTTATTAGCAATTATTCACTTAAAACAATTTATATTCTTCAACGCATATGTACAATTATTTCAATTCAAAAAAATATTGAAACTCCAACTTATATTATTACATTTCTCACTGAAAAACATTGATAATATTTAAAGACTTTTAACAAAATAAAAATCAATATTGTCAAAAATTTCTGTATTTTTTAAGAATAATTGTAGAGTTATTTACAAACATTCAAAATCTCTCCATAAAAAAAGCAAATATTTACTTAAAAAATTCTTACATGTCCAACTGAAAATATTTGCTGATAAAAGAGCATATATGATACATTTAACCAATTCAATGAACACTCATCAAATATGCAGTTTAAAACCGCATAAATTTGTAACTACATAATTGAAATACAGTTAAAATTGAACCGTGTGCATTATCGACATCATTTAAATGGTCATCTAAATCATTTAAATATTGGATAACTAAGACATTTAAATTATGGGTTGAAATGATGTATGCCCATACAATTTCTTGAATTAGAATTATGTATTGCAATTGAATTATTTGAAAGGTTTAAGTTTTAATTTAAACTTTGGATTTATTTTAATTAAAGTAATTAAAATTAGTACTTCAAATTATTTGAAATCTCTTAAATAACTATACTCACATTGTACACCTGATTGGATATGGAAAATCCCATAACATCTCTGAAGCCATTGCACTCATATTTTATTTAAGATTGATTTGAATTATATAGGGATTTTTTTAGTTCTGACTCGAGTGTAGTGTTTTTCATTATGTTTGGGTCAGCCTGAGTTTTTCATTGTTGAAGACATTATTCTGGAGGACGAAGACGGAGTTCAGTATTATATTATTATTTTATTCCACTACATCATGTTGTTCTACTGCCTTATTTTACTATTATTCATGTTATATGTATAACTCTGATATATTGTAAGAGTGTAATCAATTGTTATTTGTAAAACAGCTTCATGAACTGTTTCTTTGATTATTCTATTTTGTCATTGCGCTATGAGATTCTGTGATGCCCCACCTCTATACTCACGCTAGCCAAGAACACTACAAGGTAATACCATCAACTAGCATGAAGAATAAGGCGGTTGAAGAGCGACCATTCGTGTAATTGCTTTGTGCAAGCACCGATATGTCGGAGAGAATAACATGCATTTCTTTTCAAGAGGAAATCCGACATACTGATACAAACTCAAAGCTAATACACAGTGGCTATATGATCTTCGGAAACAAATATAGAAATAAGCATAACATAAATCAGTCATAGATATCCATATCACAAAGGCGAAAACAAATATGAATGTAACACATAGAAGTGTACACCAGACTAGTGGTCAAATAAGATCCACAATATCACAAAAGAATAGGTACAGGTGCTAGGCAAAAGAATAAGTATACATCAAGGAGTCTCTATCTCGAATGTTTAACAACAAAAACTACTAAACTAGAGTAGTTAGTCAAAAGTCGGATAATGTTCCCAGAAGAGGAGTCAAGCAGAAGCACCTGTAACATCTCGGTGTGACCCGAGTATTATTTAATAAGAAAATAATAAACGGATCAGTCTAGCTATAAATAACAGGTAAATGAGATAGAATAAGAGATATGAAAAAAATGCATGATAACAATAATGTCATACTGCGAAAAGTATGCATTAGAAAATCAATCAAAATCATACAATATCTCAAAAATCTCATAACATCAAAAATAATGTCATATTCTTTATTTTATTCACCATACCACAAATATTGGCAAAAATATCAATGCCAATCAAAAAGTTGGTGAATCACAAATTCTAGAAATCATCAACTAGAAATCGAGAAATCACAAGAGGGGGAGGCCTATCACAAAACGGAAGCATGAAAACTCACCAACACGTGTGTCACAAATGAGACGCTATCCCATGGTCGCTAACCATAGAGCCGGTGCAACGATGTAGTAAAATACCAGTACGCCCGAGGAACCTAAAACCCAAATAATTCGGACCAACGACGTAGTACAACGGTACGTCCGATGAACCGAACTCATAAAAGAACGTGGGTCGTTAGCCCACAAAATTGAGTCAAAACTCCAAAGAACCAATAGGTCGTTAGCCTATAAAAGAAATGAGATGAAACTCAACAAAACAAGGTATAGTCCCCTACATGGACAAAGAGACATCGCATATTGCAAGTCTAAATCACAAAATGATCATCGTTGATCAATAAAAAGTGTCAATTACACTAAGCTAGTAAATAAATGAGTTCAGCTTCATGTCTCATAACCATTGGCTTAAGTTAAGTATTTATGAACAAATTGTAGATCTCCACTCGAAAGTTGCCGCAAGAGTTTCAATCGAACAAGTCCAAAAATTACCCGACGAAGTAAATGCAAGCGTTTCATACCACTAGTTTTACTAAGCCGTTTAATTAGATTTCTCAAACGAATGAAGTAAAGGTTTGTATACACTAATAGATTGGAAAACGGTTTTTATAATTGAGCTTTGTATTAAAATAGTGTTGAAATTGTTTTGAGGAAAGGGTTTTGATATTTATTACTAGTATAGAAACCTTTGTATTTCAAAGTGACAAGTCACAGAAATGATTGTAGAAATAATCAATCACTAAAAATTCACATTCGAAGACGTGAATCAAATCCAAAGAATTCGATTCCAAATCCATCGAAATGGATATTCCCAAAAATCCTGAAAAAGAAGTTATCAAAGTCAATAAAGGTGATAACAACAAATTGGATCAACACGAATTGATTAAAATTGGAAATCCAAGCAAAATAGGCAAATTGGGCTGAAGCAAGCAGGTCAGTCAACTGGACCAGGTGGTCAGTCGGCTAACCCAGAGCCTGGAAACTCTCGGGTTTCCTGGTCAGTTGACTGGACTATCAGGTCAGTCGACTGATACGGGGACAGAGAATTTTTGTACCCCCTGGTTCAGTCAACCGAACCTGCTTCATTAGCAGTTTCAGCCTAGCCCCCTTTTGGGGCAATACCCATAACACGGAACGGAAGCGAACGAGCGAGTAATGACAACTAGGGATTTACGCCTAGCGACAACCCAGCCTTGTATGGCTCTCTGAAACACCCCACTAACGTGTTCAAACATCAAAGATTTGATTTTTAAAGATTTGACCTCAAAACACCAAAAATTGGAATATTCATCAAACCAATTCAATCCAAAGCAAATGGACAAGGAATAGATGTTAGGAAGAACTACCTAACTACTATCAAAGACATAGACATAGATGTGAGTTCAAAACTCACCTTTAAACCCAAAAACAATGAAGAGGAAGCTTGAAAGCAAAGGAAGATCAACTACTGTACAACTTCAACTCTAGAAACTCCAATCTAAGTCTAGAAGCAATAATTTTCCAAATTAAGTTATAGGAAATTTCTGAAATTGGAGAGAGATTGAGATGGAGAAGAAGAAGGAGATGCTTATCTAAGCTTCTCTTTGATTTGGAGCTAGAACTTGGATTTCGAAATGAAGCTAGGGCTTAGGAATTCCTAATCTCTTTTCTCTCTCTCTCCCCCCTCCCCAATTTTGCTTAAAGCTTGAAATGTTAGAAAATGAGAATGAATGAAGAGGAGAGGGGCGGAGCTAGGGTCTTATGTTAGGTCATTGGGTTGAAACCCAAACCCAAAGCCCTAAGTGAAAATGTCAAAATTCAAGCTAGCTCCAAACATATCGATGTTTATACTCAAAAACGTCGCAAACGTCATTTTGAACTCAATGGAAGTGGTCTCGAGCCCTAATTCGACTGTGTGCAAAAAGTAGCATTTCGGACTAAAATCCGACTAATGATGCTATATTTAAATAAAATATTTAAATATACAATCGTAAAATATGCGGGTTATCACAGACTCCCCTCCTTAAAGAAATTGCATCCTCGCAATATTTAAGAAGAAAAAAAATAAAAAGTAGCAACCATAAAAGCATATCAACACAAAAGAAATTTGAAATAAGAAGTTCACCTCAAAGAGCACGAGAGAGTAAGTCTGGATGTGTTCGCTCGATGAATTCTCTAGATTCCCAAGAACAATCCTTTGGATTTGAGGACTATTGAACTTTCACAAAAGGGACATCTTTATTTTGAAGGCGTTTTACCTCCGAAGCAATAATACAAATAGGATGTTTCTCATAAGTCAAATTAGACGAAACTTCAATTTCTTCCACAACACCAGGCTCAAGAATAGAATCGGAATCTCGAAGGCATTTCCGTAACTGAGAATGTGAAACGCATAATGAATAGCAGAAAATTGAGCCGGTAATAAAAGGTGATAAGCCACGAAACCAATATGTTCGGTTATGGAAAATGGACCAATATATCGAGGTGCTAACTTTCCTGATCGACTAAAACACACAACACCCTTCATAGGTGAAACACGAATAAACACAAAATCTCCTACAGAAAATTCTAATTTCCTTCTTTGGTTATCGGCATAAGATTTTTGTCTACTTTGAGCTTCTTTTATCCTATGACGAATAAGGTCAATCTTTTCTATGAAATCACGAATAAAGTCTGGATTCAAAACCAGCTTCTCGCCGGCCTCAAGCCAACAAGAAGGAGAACAGCATGGCCTTCCATAGAGTGCCTCGAAAGGTGCCATACCAATACTAAATTGGAAGCTATTATTATAGGAAAACTCAACAAGAGAAATCATGGACACATGCACGAAGGAGACCTTCAAGAGTTTGATTCACATGCTCGGTTTGTCCATCGGACTAAGGAGATAAGCGGTGCTAAAATTAAGCTTCGTTCCCAAAGCTTTTTGAAGACTCTTCCAAAATCCACTAGTAAACAATGGATCACGATCGCTAACGATAGAAGTAGGAACTCCATGCAATTTAACAATTTCTTTAACAAAGAGTTTAGCCAAGAGAGGTACGGTCCGATTGGACCGAACGGGTATAAAATGGGCGGATTTAGTAAGCCTGTCAACTATCACCCATAGGCTATCATGACCTGAACGAGAACGGGGAAGACCGTCAATAAAATCCATGGAAATTCGATCCCATTTCCAAATTGGAATGTCCAAAGGTTGCAATAACCCACCTGGCTTTTGATGCTCGGCTTTAACAAGTTGGCATGCCATGCAACGCTTAATGAAGTTAGCAATATCAGACTTCATTCCATCCCAATAATAAAGTCGCTTCATATCCGCGTACATTTTACTACTACAGGGATAAATGGTAAATTTAGAATGATGAGAATCTTCTAAAATGTCTTTATGAAGATCACTAATATTTGGCACGATAAGCCTACCAAATTTTCGAATACCGCCACGAGCATCAGTATCAAAGTCTTACAATCCTTCAGTATCGATTTTATCCCCACAACTTTGGCTAAGAAGGGCAATTCGTGATCCAGCTTTTGAGCTTCAAGAATGCGGTCTAAAAGAGAAGGAGGTGCCTCAAGGCTACACAAAACAAGAAGTGAACCTAAATCGGATTCACGATCTCGAATCTCACAAGTGGAAAAGTCTCGAGATCATTCCATTCGGATATCATCATGGAAACAACCGCTTGCTGCTTATGACTAAGGGCATCGGCAACATGATTTTCCTTTCTGGAAGTATAAAGAATATCAAGATCATAAGATGCAAGAAATTCGAGCCAACGTTGTTGACGCAAATTAAGTTCCTTTTGAAAAAATAAATATTTGAAAGATTTATGATCGGTATAGAGAACAAATTTCTCTTCCAAAAGATATTAATGCCAAATTTTAAAGGCGAAAACAATAGCCGCGAGCATTAAATCATGAGTGACATATCTTGTCTTGGTTGGCTTCAATTGCCTAGAAGCATAAGCAATAACACATTCCCTTTGCATGAGAACGGCCCCCAAACCAACACGACTAGCATCGGTATAAACAATAAAATCTTGGTTCCCTTCGAGAATCACAAGAATAGGAGCATCAGAAAGGAGTTCTTGTAATCTTTGAAAAGAAACTTCCCATTTTTCGGACCAAATGTACTTAACTCCCTTCTTTGTCAAACTAGTAAGAGGCACGACAATTTTAGAAAAGTCTTTTATATAACGATGGTAAACCCGCCAATCCAAAAAAACTACGGATTTCCGTCACACTCTCCGGTCTCTTCCAATTTTGAATCGCTTCGATCTTTGAAGGATCAACAGAAATTCAGGATTCGGAAATAATATGATCGAGAAATTTTACACAAGATTTCCAAAAGTGGCACTTTGAAAATTTTTCTTTTAATTGATTGCTCCTAAGAGTTTCCAACACAATCCGAAGATGCTTTTCATGCTCCTCCTCAGTTTTAGAATAAACAAGAATATCATCTATAAAGATGAGAATAAATCGATCGAGAAAGTCTTTGAGAACTCGATTCATAAGGTCAACGAAATAAGCTGGAGCATTCATTAAACCAAATGGCATAACAAGCCATTCGTAAGATCCATAACGTGTACGGAATGATGTTAAAGGAATGATATCCTCTGCAATACGAAGTTGATGAAAACCGGTTGCTAAGTCTAACCGTGAAAAGACTCTAGCACCACTAAGTTGATCGAACAGATCATCAATCCGAGGTAAAGGATATTTATTCTTAATCGTAATATCATTAAGCTTGCGGTAGTCAACGTAAAGCCTATCACGAAAATAGCTGAAGCTCCCCGAGGAGAGGAACTAAAACAAATAAGTTGCTTCCCTTCCAATTCGGATAATTGCTTACGCAACTCCTCATTTTCCTAATTAGACATACAATAAGGAGGATGAGTGATAGGTAGAGCTCCAGGGATTAGATTAATTTGGAACTCAATTGCTCGCTTAGGCGGTAATCCTAAAACGGCACAAATATATCGGAAAATTCACGAACAACGCGAATGAGAGAAACGATATCTTCCTCATCATCATTATCTTCATCATGAGGGTATAGAGAATACAAGGATGCTGCTAATTTAGAACCTGAATCTTTAAGAACAATAGAAATCTGCTTAACTGATTGAGGATGTCGAAGATGAATAGTCCGCTCAGGACATAGGAGATGGGCTTCATAACGGTTAAGCCAATCCATTCCCAAAATCATTTCGATGCCTAAGTAACGCAGGACATGCAAATCGGCTCGGAAAGAAAAATTACATAAAATAATTTCGACATCTATACAAAGCAAACAGAGTGTTGCGGATCCACCAACGGATTCGCAATTCTCAAAGAAGTAATCAAAGACATAACACTTAAAGAAAAAGTATCAGTAAGTTCTTTTGATATAAATTAATGGGATGCACCCGTATCAAAAAAACTCGAATAGGATGATCATGAAACATAATAATGCCATCAAGGATAGAATGAGGAATACCTTGACCACCAGAAGTGTTACTAGGGGGTTGCACAACATTTAGCTTTCCCTCGCTCTTGCTTTGAAGTTTGGGGCAAGAAGACAAAAGATGACCCAAACTTTTACAATAGCGACAAAATAGAGGTTTCGAACATCTATTAGCGAAATGGTCCTTAAAACCACAATTGTAGCATTGCCCATGACTAGAGGTAGTAGTCTTTGCTATGCGAGCTGTCTGCTTCCCTTTCTTATTAGGATAAGGGCCTTTGAACTTAACAGGCCTCTTCTTATTGTTGTTGAAGTTCGGTTTGACACCCATAACTTCAACACCATCTTCTTTATCGGCCTCTTTGAGTCGAAGAGCGATATCAACAACTTGATCAAAAGAAACCTCCAGTTTTAGAAGTAAAGGCTTTTCGAGAATCTTATTCAAGCCATAGGCGAACCTTTGGTTTTTCACAAAGGGGGTATTTACATACTCGACCCCATATTTAGAGAGGGATTCAAAAGATGCGACATAATCTGCCGTAGAAGATTCATCTTGAACAAGGTCAATAAAACGACTGGCCAGAGTCACTTTTTCAGCTTCTGGTACAAACTTTGATTCAAATCTTTCCCGGAATTGCTCCCAAGTAAGATCCACTTCAATAATTTCAGAAATCAGAAGCTCATACCAATCTAATGCTCTTTCTTGGAGCATACTAGAAGCCACTTGGACATGATGCATATCAATAAGATTCATGCGAGAAAAGATGCGATCGCATGTTCTAAGCCAAGCTTAGACTTCGATAACGCCCTCGGAACCCCTAAACGGCTTTCCACCCAAATTTGTATAATTACTGCACAGGTGTATAAATCCAGATTTTGGGTGAGTAAGCTCTGGAATGGGTCCGACGGCTTAAGCATTCTTTACAAGATCTAGAAGTTGTTGGGCAGACATAAATACTCCATCTAGAGGAGTAGCACTGGATTGACCGGCACAGGGACAGCCTGGTCTAACCATTTCCCTTCTTTTTAAAAAAAGAAAGAAAAAAGAAGAAAAAGCTATTCTCAGAATGAATATCAAACGATCATGATTGATAAAACAAGGGACCATAAAGAAAAGGATAAAACGGGTCCAATGACTCGAATAAATCCTAAGGCACGACTTCTAAGAAGGACTTAGGACAATGATCCTTGCTAAATTATTCTACATTGTTCCGAAGCTTGGCTCTGATACCAAGCTGTGATGCCCCACCTCTATACTCATGCAAGCCAAGAACACTACAAGGTAACGCCGTAAACTAGCACGAAGAATAAGGCGGTTGAGGAGCGACCATTCGTGTAATTACTTTGTGCGAGCACCGATATGTCAGAGAGAATAACGTGCATTTCTTTTCAAGAGAAAATCCGACATACCGATACAAACTCAAAGCTACTACAAAGTGGCTATATGATCTTTGGAAATAAATATAGAAATAAGCATAACACAAATCAGTCACATATATCCATATCACAAAGGCGGAAACAGACATGGATATAACACATAGAAGTGTACATCAAAGTAGTGGTCAAATAAGATCCACAATATCACAAAAGAATAGGTACGAGTGCTAGGCAAAAGAATAAGTATACATCAAGGAGTATCTATCTCGAATGTAAAATAACAAAAACTACTAAACTAGAGTAGTTAGTCAAAAGTCAGATAATGTTCCTAGAAGAGGGTCAAGCAGAAGCACCTGTAACATCTCGGTGTGGCCCGAGTATTATTTAATAAGAAAATAATAAATATATCAGATAAATAAGATAGAATAAGAGATATTAAAAAAACATATGATAACAATAATTCCATACTACGAAAAGTATACATTAGAAAATCAACCAAAATCATACAATATCTCAAAAATCTCATAACATAAAAAAGAATGTTATATTGTTTATTTTATTCACCATACCACAAATATCGGCAAAAATATCAATGCCAATCACAAAGTTGGTGAATCACAAATTCTAGAAATCATCAACTAGAAATCCAGAAATCACAAAGAAGGGGAGGCCTATCACAAAACGGGAGCATGAAAACTCACCAACATGTGTGTCACAAACGTGACGCTATCCCATATTCGCTAACCATAGAGCCGGTGCAATGACGTAGTACAATATCGGTATGCCCGATGAACCTGAAACCCAAATAATTCGAAACGACGATGTAGTACAACGGTACGTCCGATGAACCTGATAAGCCGGAACAACGACGTAGTACAACAGTACGTCCGATGAACCGAACTCCATAAAAGAACGTGGGTCACTAGCCCGCAAAAATGAGTCGAAACTCCAAAAAACCAATAGGTCGTTACCTATAAAAGAAATGAGATGAAACTCAATAAAACGAGGTATAGTCTCCTACGTGGACAAAGAGACATCGCATATCGCAAGTTTAAATCAAAAAATGATCATCATTGATCAATAAAAAGTGTGAATTACACTAAGCTGGTAAATAAATGAGTTCAGCTTCATGTCCCATAACCACTGACTTAACTTAAGTATTTACGAACACATTGTAGATCTCCACTCGAAAGTTGCCACAGGAGTTTCAATCGAATAAGTCCAAAAATTAACCGAAGAAGTAAACGCAAGCGTTTCATACCACTATTTTTACTAAGCCATTTAATTAGATTTCTCAAACGAATGAAGTAAAGGTTTGTATATACTAATAGATTGGAAAACGGTTTTTATAAATGAGCTTTGTATTAAAATAGTGTTGAAATCGTTTTGAGGAAAGGGTTTTGATGTTTACTACTAGTATAGAAACATTTGTATTTCAAAGTGATAAGTCACAGAAATGATTGTAGAAACAATCAATCACCAAAAATTCACATTCGAAGACGTGAATCAAATCCAAAGAAATCGATACCAAATCCATCGAAATGGATATTCCCAAAAATCCTGAAAAAGAAGTTATCAAAGTAAATAAAGGTGATAACAACAAATTGAATCAACATGAATCGATTAAAATTGGAAACCCAAGCAAAATAGGCAAATTGGGCTGAAGCAAGCAGGTCAGTCGACTGGACCAGGTGGTCAGTCGACTGAACCAGGGGGCAGAAAATTCTTTGTCTCCGTATCAGTCGAATGACCTGATGGTCCAATTAACTGACCTGGAAACCCGAGGAGGTCAGTCGACTGAACCTGCTACATCAACAGTTTCAGCCTAGCCCCCTTGTGGGGCGAAACCCATAACTCGGAACGGAAGCAAACGAGCGAGCAATGACGACTAGGGATTTACACCTAGCGACAACCCAGCCTTGTATGGCTCTTCGAAACACCCCACTAACGTGTTCAAACATCAAAGATTTGATTTTTTAAAGATTTGACCTCAAAACACCAAAAATTTGAATATTCATAAAACCAATTCAATCTAAAGAAAATGGACAAGGAATAGATGTTATGAATCACTACCTAACAACTATCAAAGATATAGACATAGATGTAAGTTCAAAAACTCACCTTTAAACCCAAAAACAATGAAGGAGAAGTTTGAAAGCAAAGGAAGATCAATTACTCTTCAACTTTGACTCTAGAAACTCCAATCTAAGTCTAGAAGCAATAATTTTCCAAATTAGGTTATAGGAAATTTCTGAAATTGGAGAGTGATTGAGATGGAGAAGAAGAATGAGATGCTTACATAAGCTTCTCTTTGATTTGCATATGAAGCTAGTGCTTAGGAATTCCTAATCTCTTTTCTCCCCCCCCCCCCACATATTTTTTCTTAAAGCTTGAAGTGTTAGGAAATGAGAATGAATGAAGAGGAGAGGGGGTGGAGCTAGGGTCTTATGTTAGGTCATTGGGCTGAAACCCAAACCCAAAGCCCTAAGTGAAAATGTCAAAATTCAAGCTAACTCTAAACATATCGATGTTTAAACTCAAAAAGGTCGCAAACATCATTTTGAACTCAATGGAAGTGCTCTCGAGTCCTAATTCGACTGTTTGCAAAAAGTAGCATTTCGGACTAAAATCTGACTAACGATGTTATATTTAAATAAAATATTTAAATATACAACCGTAAAATATGCGGATTGTTACAGATTCTGTGCTTTGTTTTTACTTATTTTCTTTTATTTTCTTATTTACTCCGTTAACAATCCTCCCTTTTGAATGGTTCGAGTTGACATGTGTAGTTTGTTGTCGATTTAAACCGTCCAAAAAGGTGGGTCGTTACATGGTCCATCTAGTCCTAAATTCTTTTTTTGGTCGTTCGCTGCTTATTCGGGAAGAGTCGATTTTTCTACTGTCAGAACATCCACCTTCTTAACCGTCAGATAAAATCGCATCTTTGGTTCTCTTGAAATGAAGTCCTTCAAATCTAAATGGCTTGTTCATGTCGTAGACAGCAAAGCCATCAGTCATCGGAGCCATAACTCGGAAACGTCTTAATATTTTTGTACCTCGATCACCAAATTATATTGTCTGTACAACTAAGTCACGTACTTCCTCGCTCTCTTTAAGACGTCTTATCGCTATGCTAGAACCATGTAAGGCATTCAGATTGCAACACCGCCTCTAGGATAAAACAGACCGATCATTTTATATCGACAGTCTCTTGCACCTAAGACCATCGACTCAATATCACTTGTGTTATTTGTTTATTTTTAGTATTGCTTGGATTCAAAGATTTTAGTGGCAGAGAAAGAAGATTAGTTCAGAAAATTCTTATATTGCTCTCTGTCAATTTGCCTGTTTATATAAGAAAAATCATGAGAAAAACAAAGTAGTTTTACTAAGTCGTGTGAGAATGTCTGATGGACCTAATCTTACCAAATCAAATGACTCGTTCAATATAAAATGTTTGAAAATGTCAAAAAAATTACCACCAAAAATAAAAGGTGATCTCCTTCGTGAGTCGAGTCGGTTAATATGATCTCCTTCCTCAACATAAGAGAAACCATTGGTTGCCCAAAGGGCCTAATATTCCTATTGAGATTTCTATATTTAAATAGAATTCTTCTATGGTACCATATAATATGGGACTATTCACTAATATGAGCCTTTATTTTCTCTTCTCGTGTTTTTAATAATTCCATTCTTTTTTCTTTTTCAATAAAAAATTCTAACAGTAATTATTAGGAGATGTAAAATATGAAATTATTTAATCAACTATTGTTAGCATTCTGTTTGACCAAACTAACATCCAAATATATGGAAATAATATGTACTCTTTTTCTTTGCAAGTCACTCATTTAGGTTTTGAGGTCGTAAGATTTTGGTGAAGCGTATTATGGCAATATATGAATTTTATTGTTTAAGTTAACAAAGTACCTTTCCAAAATATATATTAAACCGACTAATGAATGTTATTCAACTTGTAATGACCTTCATAAACTAATGAAATGTCAATGATTAGTACATAAGCAAAGAGCTTAACAAAATGAGAAAGAATGATCTAAAAAATGAATCCAAAATTAAATCATATGGTTATTTGAGTAAATAGACCCTATTTAGAAAATGGTACAATACAATGGTTAATAAATCTAGGCCAAAATTGATTCAATTGTGAATAAATTAAACACAAATTTGAGTTGATTAGGACAATGGGAACTTAGCTGACAACAGATTGGAAAGAAAAATATATTTGTATGTTTGAGAATTTAGATAAATTTCGAGAAAATTAGGGAAGAAGAACATGTATTTTTTGATGAAAGGAGAAATTGAGAAAACTGAGAAGAAAGGTACACGTATTTTAGTAGGAGTAACTTTCCGATTATTTTTTTAATGGAAAAGCAATAAGGGCCATTTTATGTTCCATTATTAATTTAACGGAGATAATATACTTAGGTCCAAAGAAACCTACGTTAATATATTTAATGTTTGTCCCAACAAATATATTTGTCAATAAAGGCATTTTGTATAGGGTATCATTACTTACACTCCAATTTTGGATATAAGAGGGTCAAATTTTACGAGCACTCCATACAAAATTAAATTGTCATGAGGAGTGTGCATCTTACTAATAAAATATATATATCTTCATCGCTTTTCCTTGGTGAAAACATTAGAACCATAAACATTTTCATTTACTCTCTCATTCTTCTACCTTTTCAAAAAGAAAATAATAATGGGAAATAAATTCAACTCGATCTTCAAAAGCAGATCCAAAATTTGTTGAGAAGGTGATGAAATGTAATTTTTGAATCTAATTTATTATATGGTTTTTTTAAATATGGTAAAGATTAGGGTTTAAATTATATTCAAATATTTTTCGACCATAATTAGCTTATATTTTTTTCTTCGACAAAATCTGCATTTTGAATGCTTTCTTAAGCAAGAATTTAATCACATCTTTTTCATATTTTCATTTCCATCTAGAGATGAGTCGAATTCTCCATTATTTGATTAACAATTTTGGATTAAATGTTAATGATTATTAAGATAAAAATCAATGTAAACGAAAAAAATATAAGCTATAGAACACCTTATTACCTATAGAAATATCAACTTATTTATTTATGCCAATGTGTCGCTCTCTTTAAGACATTTTGCCACTGTGTCGGAATTGTACAAGGCAGTCTCAAATGCAGCGGCGCCTCCAGGATAAAATAGCCCTAAATTTCAGTATTAACTATCTCTTGCACAAAGACCGCTGATTCAATAGCACCTAAAAAATATTGCTCGAATCTAAAATTGTGTTTTAAGTCAGAAGAAGAAGAAGAGAACTCAATTTTTAAAACTGATGATATTTCTGTGTTAATTGTTTAGTTTATATAGAGAGAGAGAAAATAGGGCTAAGTCATGAGAAAATATCGGACCTGAGTTTACTGGATATTATTATCAAGTCAAAGTGATTAAAAATATACTGCTAAAAATAAAGAGTTCAATACAACATTATCCAAGCCCGCCCGGCCTGGTTATGATCGATCGGTCGGTGCATGCACACACATGTGTGATGATCAGCATGGTCTCCCTTTTCAACACAAGAGAAAACATTGGATGCCCAAAGAGCTCATCCTTTCCCTCGTGGATCTTATATTTAAATAGGAGCACTCAATAGTTCCCCACAACGTGGGATAATTCAATAAGAGGGGTATTCTATACTTCTTTCAATATTTTTAATAATTCATATTTCAAACTAAAATTTCCAACAATCTCTTACATAAATTTTTAAAAAATATTTTTCTCGAGAAAGTTCTAGTTTTATATGATTGTGCATAAACAAAGGTATCTTTCGATTTGAACCTTTGCATAGTGAGTAAGATTCAGATTATACTAGAGTGACTCGTAGTCTTGAACTCTATCTCGGACATCAAACCATAAATAACTTTTCTAAGGAGTCTGTAGCCCGTACTTTAAAGGTCAAGCACGGTTATACCAGTTTAGTGAACGCTTTAGGAATTTTAAACAAAATTCCATAGGAAGCGACCATATTTCCATATTCACACAGGTGAATCTATCAAGAGTACTCCTATAGCTAGGTATTTCACTCTACATGGAGTATAGATTTCATTAAGAGTTAAACTATCCTCTTATCTCTTCAGGACTACATGCTTCTATCTAATGAAACTAGCATGTTCAATCAATGTCACTTCATAATTTGTTTTTACTCATTGAACCTAGTTCTTAGTATCTCCAGTCATTAAGTTAGGTTACTATTATAAGTGACTACTCACTCTCTAAGTTCTCCTTCTATTGGAAATAGTCTCATTCATTTACATGTAGAAAGGATTTTCTCTCTAGCCAATCCTTTCATCAAAGGGTCCGCCAGATTCTTATCAATGCATACATATTCCACTTTTACAGATCATGAAGAGATATACCTTCTTACAGTACTATTCTTACGATAAATTTATCATCATTTACTGTTGTAATAACGGTTCTCAACCTTTGCAATAGCCGCGGTACTATCGTAATGGATCAACATAGCTAGTATCAATTTTTTCCATAAGGGGATCTCAACTAGATTTCTTAAGTAATCTGCTTCTTCACTAGCAGTAGCTAGTGCTATCATTTCTAACTCCATAGTGGATTGAGCCAAAATAGTATGTTTCTTAGATTTCCAAGAAAAGGCGCCTCCTACAATATTGAAAATATATCCACTTGTGGCTTTGGAATCGTCCTATGATGTATTCTATTCTGCATTGCTATATTCTTCAAGGGTAGCAGGAAACTTCTAATAGTGTAATCCAAGGTTTATAGTTCTTTTAAGGTATCTCTTGACCCTTTCAATAGTGTGTCAATGCTCTATAGTAGGTATGCTGTAAACCTGCACAATAAACCTATGACATAAGCAATGTTGGGTCTAGTACAATCAGTGGCATACCGAAGGCTACCAATGATGCTCACATATTCAGATTGCCTTACAAGTTCACCAATATTCTTAAATAGTTTTACAATTGGATCATATGGAGTACTAGCAGATTTACATTCAAAGCAATTATATTTCTTTAACATCTTCTCAACATAATGAGATTGATCCAAATTTTCCTTTTCAGACTTAGTAATCTTAATACCAAGAATTACACTTGCTTCACCAAGATCTTTCATATCAAAATTGGCATATGGTATGGACTTAACATGATTCACAACATGAATATTTAACCCAAATATAAGTAAATCATCCACATAAAAATATTTGATAATGCAAATGTTATTCTCGGATTTATAATAAATACACTTGTCACTTTCATTTACTTTAAAACCATATGAAATAATAGATTGTCAAATTTTTCATGTCATTGTTTAGGTGCATGTTTAAGACAATATAGAGATTTATCTAATTTACAAACTTTATGCTCTTGACTAGGTATAACAAAACCTTCAGGTTAGTCCATATAAATCTTTTATTCTAATTCACCATTTATAAAACGCAGTTTTTACATCCATTTGGTTTAGTTGATCATAAATTGAAGAAAGAGAAATTAATCTCGAATTGATGTTATTCTTGTAACAGGTGAAAAAGTTTCAAAAATGTCACTGCTTTCTCTTTGTCTAAATCCTTTACCTACAAGACGAGCCTTATGTTTATCAATTGTACCATCAGGTTTCAACTTTATTTTAAATACCACTTAAAATCTATAGTTTTACTACCTGGAGGTAAGTCAACATGATGTCAAGTTTTATTAGAATAAAGATATTACATTTCATCATTTATACCTTCTTTCCAGAGGCTGAATCTGAAGAAGACAGAGCTTCTTTTAGATTAGCAGGGTTCTCTTCTAGTGCATAAGCATAATATTCGAGATATCTTTAACTATCCTACCTTTTTTACTTCTTCTAGGTTCGGATTCAATTTCTGTGGTATGTTCGTTATTTCTGATTATTTGATTATTAGTGGTAAATGTGCTTCCACTACTCTTAAGTTTAAATGGAAGTTATTTTTAAAGAAATCAACATCATTTGACTCAATAATAACTCAAGTTTTCAAATCAAAAAAAACTATACGCATTACTGTTAATGGAATAATCAATGAAAACACATTTATATGCTCGACTTGCTAATTTATTTCTTTTAAGATCGGGAATATGAAAATATGCTAAGCAACCCAAGTTTTAAAATAAGACAGGTTAGGTTTATGATTTTTAAAAATCACAAAAAGTAAAGTTTTGCTCTTAGATTTAGGAATTTTATTTAAAACATAACAAACAATCAACAAAATTGCCCCCCACCAATGTGATGTTGCACCCAAATTTAATAAAACAACTACAACTAATTCGGTAAGAGTCCTATTTTTTTCTTTCAGATTTACCGTTCATTTCAAGCGAATAAGGTGCAATTCTCTTATGAATTATGCCATCTGATTATAAATTCAATGAATAGGCTAGATTCGTATTCTGTTCCTTTATACTTCGAAATCTCTTAATTTTCTTATTAAATTGGTTTTCAATTTTGGTGACAAATAACTTAAACGTATCTAGCCCATCACTTTTATTTTTCATTAGATAAACATAAGTGAAATCAGAGCAATCATTTGAAGTAATAAAGTAGTGTTTGTCATTCCTAGTTAGAGTGACATCAAGTTCACATATATCAGAATGTATTAATTCCAAAGTTCTGACTTTCTAAACACAAATTAGTATGTGGTCTTTGTAATTTTAGCTTGGATACAATATTCACATTTTTCTAAATCACTAATGGATACTTTAAGGATTAAACCTAAGTTATTCATGTTATAAATCAATCGCCTATTAACATGACAAAGTCTAGCATGCCAAATATTCAATTCGCATATCATATAAACAGAATTATTAACTTTATTCAAATCAACATTTAAGCTAAACATCTCATCTACAGCATATCCGTTACCAATAAAAACACCATTTTTAGTGATGGTGTACAAGTCAGATCCAATAGTTTGAGCAAAACCAGCTTTATTTAGTAAGAAACCAGATATTAAATTTTCCCTCGTCTCTATAGTATGCGTCATATTTTTCAGCAACAAGTTCTTTCCAGAAATAAATTTTAACTCCACAGTCTCAAATCCATTAACAGTAGCACTTTCATGTCATTAGCAACATTATATGTTTTAAACATTTCACGATCATAGTAGACATGGCGAGAAGCACCGGTGTATACCCACCACCTTTTTGATCCACCAACTAGGTTAATCTTAGTAAGCATAGCCACAAGGGCTTCTTCAGTCAGGTTAGCCTGGGGTGCAGGATTTGGTATGTTCCGACACTTTTGTGTCACATGGCATTTCTGCCACAGTTGTAACATAAAAACAACTGTCCAATACCATTCTTTATGGGGACATTTTGCTATTTGTTCTGTGGTTGATTGTTGCGGTTCTTATTTGCGATTCTGATTTTTAAAAAATTTCGCATTTGGTTTCAGACCCGCGTTTTTATATTTCTTAGTCTTGTTGCTAGATACAACAAGCACCTCTTCTTTCTGGTCCTGTTTTCTGGCCTCCTCTTCAATACGAAGATGAGTAATTAAAATTTCTAAGGAAAACTTTTTAATCTTATGTTTGAGAATATTTTTAAAGTCTTTCCAACTATGGGGTAACTTATCAATTAATACAGTAACCTGAAACTTTTCATCTAAATCCAAACCTTCGGAGATGATCTCATGTGCAATTTTCTGAAGCTCGTGTGATTGCGCCTTCAAAGATTTGTCGTCTATCATCTGAAACTTCAAATAGCAACTGACAACATACTTTTACGCTCCTGCTTCCTCGATATGATTTTTTTTTGTAGCGCAACCCAAATCTCTTTTACGGATTTGTCTAAGTTGTAGTAATCGTATAGATCGTCGTTGAGTCCGTTGAGGATGAAATTCTTGCACGAATAATCTTGCTCTCTGTCCAAATTTGCAGCTCTTTTGGTTTTTCTATCCAGGCTCGCATCTGCTTTGTCTCAGCTTCGCTAGGTTTGTCTTGCAGCTGTGGTTTGTCTGTTGTTAGTACAGTGACCACCTACAGCGTAGTAAAAAAGAATTCCATTTTTTGGCACCATCGTTTAAAATGCAGGTCCTCGTATCTGAATGGTGTAGCAGACACAATCGGAACCTAAAATATCGACGTCGGGTAGCAGAGTCGTCAGTGATCGAAGCCATTACCTCTTAAAATTGTTGTACCTTGATCCAAATCTGTAGCGTGTTTGTGGCTGAGTCGTAGACTAGGTCGCTCTTTTTAAAATGTTTTGTCGCTGTGCTGAAATTGTATAAAGCAGTCTCAGATGCAGCGTCGCCTCCCGAATAAAACAGCCCTAATATCTATATCAACAGTCTCTTATTGCTCAAAGATTGCTGATTCAATAGCACCCAAAAAAATATTGCTCGGATCTAAAGTCATGTTTTAAGGCAGAAGAAGAAGAGAACTCGGTTTTTAAAACTGATGATATTTCTGAGTCAATTGTTTGATTTACATAGAGAGTAAAAATGAGGCCGAGTCATGAGAAAATATCGGATCTGAATTTACGGGTATTATTCCCATGTCAAAGTCGGTTTAAAAATATACTGACAAAATAAAGAGTTCAACACCACATTATCCAAGCAAAGCTCAGCCCGACCCGAATTGGATCGAGTCGAATCAGTCGGTCGACGCACGCGCCTGTGTGATGGTCAGCATGGTCTCCCTCAACATTAAAAAAATATTGGATGTCCAAAGGGCTTATCTTTTCTCTTGCACTTTGACTATTCAATGATAGGGGTATTCTACACTCCTTTCAATATTTTTAATAATTCATTTTTAAAACCAAATTTTCCAACATAAGGTATAGATGCGAATATCCAACGCTATGCACATAAATTCAATGTACAAAATCAAAAATCTATCTTAAACAATTCAAAATGCTTTAATCTACTTGTGATATCCACAAATGAACCAATGCCAGAAAGAACTGATACCAAAAAGGCAAACACGTTCAAACATTGCAATGCTATCCACCTTCTTTCTCCATTTCTAATATTGTCTTGATTGATACGAAGTCTAACAGGAATATAAACCGTCAATGGCCAAAACGCAATCATTTATTTTTAAATGGAATTTATTTTTAAAGAAATCAACATCATTTGACTCAATAATAACTCAAGCTTTCAAATCAAAAAATCTATATGCTTTACTGTTAATGGAATAACCAATGAAAACACATTTATATGCTCGACTTGCTAATTTAATTCTTTTAAGATTGGTATTTTGAACATATGCTAAGCAACCAAAGTTTTAAAATAAGACAGGTTAGTTTATGATTTTTAAAATTTAAAAATGTAAAATTTTGCTCTTAGATTTAGGAATTTTATTTAAAACATAACAAACAATCAACAAAATTTCCCCTCACCAATGTGATGCTGCACCCGAGTTTAATAAAACAACTACAACTAATTCGATAAGAGTCGTATTTTTGCTTTCAGATTTGCCGTTCACCTCAAGCGAATAAGGTGCAGTTCTCTTATGAATTATGTCATCTGATTATAAAATTCAATGAATAGGCTAGATTCGTATTCTTTTCCTCTATACTTTTAAATCTCTTAATTTTCGTATTAAAATGGTTTTCAATTTCGACGACTTAAACATATCTAGCCCAACACTTTTATTTTTTAGTAGATAAACATAAGTGAAATCAGAGCAATCATCAATAGAAGTAATAAAGTAGTGTTTGTCATTCCTAGTTAGAGCGACACCAAGTTCACATATGTCAGAATGTATTAATTCTAAAATTCTGACTTTCTAAACACAAATTAGTGTGGGGTCTTTGTAATTTTAGCTTGGCTACAATATTCACATTTTTATAAATCACTAATGGATATTTTAAGGATTAAACCTAAGTTACTCATGTTATGAATCAATCGCTTATTAACATGACAAACTCTAGCATGCCAAATATTAAATTCGCATATCATATAAACAGAATTATTAACTTTATTCAAATCAACATTTAAGCTAAACATCTAATCTACAGCATATCCTTTACCAACAAAAACACCATTTTTAGTGATGGTGTACAAGTCAGATCCAATAATTTGACCAAAACCAGCTTTATTTAATAAGAAACCAAATACTAAATTTTCCTCATCTCTAAAGTATGCATCATATTTTTCAGCAACGAGTTATTTCCAGAAATAAATTTTAACTCCACAGTCCCAAATCCAATAATAGTAGTGGTGTGAGAATCTCTTGACATCACTTTCATGTCATTAGCAACATTATATGTTTTAAACATTTCACGATCATAGTAGACATGGAGAGAAGCACCAGTGTCTACCCACCACCTTTTTGATCCACCAACTAGGTTAATCTCAGTAAGCATAGCCACAAGGTCTTCTTCAGTCAGCTTAGGCTGGGGTGCAGGATTTTGTATGTTTCGACACTTTCGTGCCACATAGCATTTCTGCCACAGTTGTAACATAAAACAACTGTCCAGTACCATTCTTTACGGGGACATTTTGATGTTTATTTTGTGGCTGATTGTTGCAGCTCTGATTTGATTTACGATTCTGATTTTTGAAAATTTTCGCCTTTGGTTTTAGACCCGCGTTTTTAGATTTGTTAGACTTGTTGCTAGATATAACATGCACCTCTTCTTTCTAGTTCTGTTTTCTGGCCTCCTCTTCAATACGAAGACGAGTAATTAAAATTTCTAAGGAAATTTTTTTAATCTTATGTTTGAGAATATTTTTAAAGTCTTTCCAACTATGGGGTAATTTATTAATTAATACAGTAACCTGAAACTGTTCGTCTAAATCCATACCTTCGGAGATGATTTCATGTGCAATTTTCTGAAGCTCGTGTGATTGCGCCTTCAAAGATTTGTCATCTATCATCTGAAACTTCAAATAGCAACTGACAACATACTTTTATGCTCCTGCTTCCTTGATGTGGTATTTTTTTGTAGCGCATCCCAAATCTTTTTTACGGATTTGTCTGAGTTGTAGTAATTGTATAAATCATCATTGAGTCCGTTGAGGATGAAATTTTTGCACGAATAATCTTGCTCTCTGTCCAAATTTGCAGCTCTTTTGGTTTTTCTATCCAGGCTCGCGTCTGCTTTGTTTCAGCTTCGCTAGGTTTGTCTTGCAGCTGTGGTTTGTTGTTGTTAGTACAGTGACCACCTTCAGCGTAGTAAAAAAGAATTACATTTTTTGGCACCATCGTTTAAAATGCAGGTCCTCGAATCTGAATGGTGTAGCAGACACAATCGGAACCTGAAATATAGACGTCGGGGTAGTAGAGTCGTCAGTGATCGAAGTCATTACCTCTTAAAATTATTGTACCTTGATCTAAATCTGTAGCGTGTTTGTGGCTGAGTCGTAGACTAGGTCGCTCTTTTTAAAATGTTTCGTCGCTGTGCTGAAATTGTATAAAGCAGTCTCAGATGCAGCGTCGCCTCCCGAATAAAACAGCCCTAATATCTATATCAACAGCCTCTTATTGCTCAAAGATTGCTGATTCAATAGCACCCAAAAAAATATTGCTCGGATCTAAAGTCGTGTTTTAAGGCAGAAGAAGAAGAGAACTCGGTTTTTAAACTTGGTGATATTTCTGAGTCAATTGCTTGATTTATATAGAGAGTAAAAATGAGGCAAGTCATGAGAAAATATCGGATCTGAGTTTACTGGGTATTATTCCCAAGTCAAAGTCGGTTTAAAAATATACTGACAAAAATAAAGAGTTCAACACCACATTATCCAAGCAAAGCTCAGTCCGACCCAAATTGGATCGAGTCGAATCAGACGGTCGACGCACGCGCCTGTGTGATGGTCAGCATGGTCTCCCTCAACATAAAAAAAATATTGGATGTCCAAAGGCTTATCTTTTCTCTTGCGCTTTGACTATTCAATGATAGAGGTATTCTACACTCTTTTCAATATTTTTAATAATTCATTTTTAAAACCAAATTTTCCAACACATAAGGTATAGATGCTAATATCCAAAGCTATGCACATAAATTCAATGTACAAAATCAAAAATCTATCTTAAACAATTCAAAATGCTTTAATCTACCTGTGATATCCACAAATGAACCAATACCAGAAAGAACTGATACCAAAAAGGCAAACACGTTCAAACATTGCAATGCTATCCACCTTCTTTCTCCATTTCTAATATTGTCTTGATTGATACGAAGTCTAACAGGAATATAAACCGTCAATGGCCAAAACGCAATCGAACCCAGTAATCCCAGAACCGCATTGAAAAATGGAATGACCATACCAACTATTGTAGTGAACGCTACAAACAAAGTGCGAAACAGCAGCTTGCTTATAGTAAACTTGAATGAGTGTCCAGGAAATAAGGGAATTTTGTAGTTTTTGTGAAACAACATTGAGTCTGGAAATTTTTTAGCTAGATAGTCTTCATATTTTGCGTAGATTGGTTGAGCAAATACCTGTGTTAGTTAAATGATGAACATGTTAACATGGGGCACACAATAAACGAGACGAAAGAGTAGTTTTCTGGGTTATTGAGAGCTTAATTGCCGGATCCTTCTAAAATAGATACCTGATAAGCACCGATTAGATGGACAAGGACAGCTACATTGGCGATATCAACTAACCAACGTGGTTTGTAGAGTGCAATTAGTACATTTCCAGGCACATCATTACCAAAAACTGCATATCCTATGCACCCTAGTGATACATTGAACAACGTTGTAACCCCGAGTCCATAAAGAGAAGCTTTTTTCATTGTTTGATTCTCAGATGGTGGAGTCTTTAATGTACCCTTCATCAAATTTTCAACAGTCAATTAATTTAAAATTTTGAAGTTAGTAGAAAGTGATGAAAATAATAGTCACACATTGATAAGCATACGAACAAGATCCCAAATAAATATAAAGAAACACTATTGTTTACATTGACAAATTGGTTTTGTGAATAATATGGTAGTTCTCTGAAGTAAAATTGATAACACAAAGGTGTTATTATTATTTTACAAGATCAAACCATAATGAAAAATAAAATTAACAAAATAAATTTTCAATATAACTAACATGTGAATTTTATATATTACATGATTGGATAGTTTTAAGTTTTTAACTAATGCAAGATACCTGAATTTCAACCAGAAGTAGAGAGCAATTGTAAGCAAAAGCTATGTTTCCAAGAGCTTGAAAAGAATGCCAAACTTTAGTTAAATCAGACATGTTTCCAACGCTTCTGCTATGGACTCCTAGAAGCGTTCCATGGAACGAAGGATGTGTTACGAAATTTCTAATTGTCAAGGCCAAAGCAATGATGGAGTAAACAAATGACATAACAGCTGCTATAACTGATACTATGATAGCTTTCTCTAAATTTGGACATTGAGAAAGTATGACCTCAACCACTCCAAATACAATCATATAGGTTAATGCTGAGGTTGTGCAGGTTGCATTGTATCCTTTGGATTGCAAACAACTTGATCTTGAGACTGCCCTATACATTTCAGTTCAGCAAATTAACTTTAAGACAATGATAATAAAAACTATATAGATACAGATTAAAAATTTAAAAGAATAAGACGTACATCAAGCTTGATACAGTAACAATAACACATCCGATCATATTTCCCCAGAGCATTGCAAACTGACACACTCCACAAATAATAACACTCTTGTATCCTACATAAAAAACATTAATAACTTTATGATATCGCTCAATACAACCAGCTCGGGATTAATGACAAAGTTTACCTAGGGCAGATTTAACCACTTCTAGGTAGGTATATTGTGCATCTTTATTGAGGCCAAGAATGGTTGAACAATCACATAGAAGAGTTGCAGAGTAATATGTAATTGCTGCAAATGCAATTAAAGCTAACGGGCCGAGAATCCAGCCCAGCTGAGCGACGCTCCATGGCAAAGCGAGTACTCCTGTCCCTATGACAGTTGTGATCACATGAGTTGCAGCAGTCCAGACTGTGCCTGTTCTGATGATCTCATGTGTCTCTTCCATTTAGAACTGTGAAGAAATTACTTAGCTCAGAACAGGGCGAATAGTTGTTGTTCTTTTATTCTGGGGACAGCACAATATATGCATGAGCATGAGCAAAGCCACTGTGATACGAAATTGATGGTTTGGTGTATATTTTAAGAAGTTTGGAGTTGGCAAAGTATTTAGTTTGAACTGTAAGAGTTTCTTCTCTTTTTTTTTTTCTTTCTTTCTAGAAATAAATAAAATAAAAAATAAAAGCCTTTGTAACCCAGATTTGTTTGCACACATTCGAGGGTATGCACAACACATTTTAATCATATGCGATAAAATGTGACTTAGTTTGGTCCTGATTTGCTAAGGATTTTAATTGCCACGGTTTTGTTATGGATTGCTATCAGATGTTTTATTATCATTCACGTAACATAAAAAAAAATTGTTAGCTGGACCAAGGACAAATCTTCTCCGGTAGTTTAGTTCATGGTCTTTATCTTAATATATAATATATGTGCGTTTTTGGGTTACATGATTTTACTACAGGTATTGTAAGGGACTTCAGAAATGGATAGGAAGTTTAATTCTTTGTAGTCCTTTTAAACTACAGTTAAAATTACAAAAAATGTCCGAGAGGAGTCCAAAACATGTCTATCCTTGTCTATTTTGGAGTCTCTGATAATGTTCATCTTTAAATAACAGGTATCCTTACGTGTACATGCAGATGCACAGCATATTCACAACTTCGACACTCCCACATATTTTGGCAAGTGATGGGGGCTTTTTTGCACGGCATCAAATTTATGATTCATCCATCTTTATCTACCATACGCACTGTACATGTTATGATTTGCTCTTTTTTAACCTAAACTAGATTTTAAAATTGTAATAAAAAAACCATAAACTTTTATTGGAAATAAACTTAATTTTGCTAATCTAGATTTGTTCATATCTTTAATAATAGTTGTAATACTTTCGGTGTCAAATTTTTTTGGTATCAACGTGAACTACGAAAATGTCCTTCTACAAATATTATTAAATATTAATATCACTTAAAAATAAGGTCTAACAGATAAGTTATCTCTTTACCAATTCAAAATGTCCTCGATGGATATTTTTGAAATTTTAATATCACTTAAAAATAGGATCTAACAATTATTATTATTTAAAGTCGTTTTTTATTAATTAGTTACAAAAATAAAAATTCAAACTAATAAAATATTAAATTCAATATTTATTAATTAATAATAGAAATAAAATTGCAAAGTAACAAAAAAAATTAGATGTTGCAATTTAGAAAGTAAAATTAGAACAAGCTGTATATCATTTCAACGCAAAAATACGATTAAATATTTATGCAAATCATATTTTCTCGAACGAGTTAAACAGTTAAACATATACAATTTGTGAAAAAACAATTCGCACGCAAAGTGCGTGCTATTATCACGCGCAAAGCGCGTGCCGTACCACCCGTAGGAAATATCTAGAATATACCGAGTAATATATTTCAAATTGTATGAGAGTGTATTTAGGAGATATGTATGGACAGCCCTTAGATTAAGTAAATTTTCACAGTTTGTTTGAGATGTAAACTCCTATAAATAGAGGTGAATTCATTCATCTTGGAGGATGTAAAAAAAATGCAGTAAAAGAAAATGTGAACTTTCGTAATAAAGTTTAGTAATAAAGTTTTTCTCCTTATAAGAACAAAAATTGTTTTCTTCCTCTTCTCCAATCTCTTATCTATTTTCTTCTAGAATCAAATCTACTTGCCACTGAAAGAAAACTTTCAACAAAGTGGTATCAGAGCTTGAAAATCCTCCTAAAAATATGATGAATAGTGACGTTCCTTTACAAGTCCCGATGCTTACTAAGTCCAATTATGACAATTGGAGTTTAATCATGATGACTCTTTCTGCAGCACACGATGTAAGAGAGATAGTTGAAAAAGGCCACACCAAAAAAGAGAATGAAGGTAGTCTATTTCAAACTCAAAGGAAGAGTTTGAGAGACTTAAGGAAGAAAGACAAGAATGCTCTCTATCTAATCTATCAAGTATTAGATGATAATACTTTTGAGAAAATTTCGAAATCAAAGTCAGTCAAAGAAGCATGGAATAAGCTTCGAACATCTTACAAAGGAGCCGATCAAGTCAAAAAGGTACGTCTTCAAACTTTATGAAGAGAGTTTGAAATTTTGCATATGAAAGAAGGTGAACCTATCTCTGATTACTTCTCAAGAGTTTTAACGGTTAATAACATAAAAAAGAAATAATGAGAAGTTAAATGATGTAAGAATTATGGAGAAAGTTCTTAAATCATTAGATCCAAAGTTCGAACATATTGTCGCCATCATCGAAGAGACAAAAAAACTTAGAGGTCATGGCAATAGAGAAACTTCTCGGTTTATTATAAGCTTATCAAGAAAAGTAAAGGAAGAAGGAAGAGATTGTGGAGAAGTACTCAAGACAAGAATTGATTCAAAAAAGGAAGAAAACAATTGAAGCCAACAAAGACAATGTTGTGGTCAAGAACGACGAAAAGGTCATGGATATCAACACGAACGAGGTTGGAGACCCAACAATGACAACAGCAATGACAACAATAACAAAAGAGGAGAAAAAACAATAATTGATCGTAGGAGAGGAAATTCAAGGTTAAGGTATGGTAAGTCACAAGTCAAATGCTACGATTGTGAAAATTTTGGACATTATGCTTCTGAACGTAGAGTTTAAGCAATAATAAAGTTGAAAAGAAGTCCAATTACACTGAAAAAAGAAGTCAAGAAGATCGTACTTTGATGTTGGCTAACAAGGGGAAAATGGAGCTAATCTCTAAAGGATTATGGAAGATTGACGAAAATGATTATGAATGACCGAAGGATTTGAAGAATATGTCGCAAATAGACAAGGAAGCTTTTGCGAAATTACGATGGAATGACCACCATGCTCGTGTTGTGATGAGTGAGAACATCGATGAAATAACGTACGATCATATTGTTGAAGAAAGTTCCGCAAAAGAGTCGTGTAATTTGTTGAAAGAAGTATATGGAAAAAATGATGCAAAAATAATTGAAGAAGACAATCCGATTGATGAGAAAGCGGAAAAAACGAACAGAGAAAAGGAGAAAGATGCAGAAAAATTGCTGAAATTTGTAGAGGAAAAATTGAAAGAAGAAGGAAACGCGTAAAGAATGAAAATGAAGAAGATAAAGAAAATAAAGTAAGCAAAGATGGCATTGATGATGAAAAATATGGAAGTAACAGAGATGACAACAAAAAAGACGTGAATCAAGAAGGTGAAATTCAAGAGCTCAGAGTAAATTTGATGTACAACCAAAAATATGAAGAAATAGAAACGGAGGATTTTAAAGTAATAGAAATAGAAAAGGTCAAAGAGGAAACCAAGGAGTCAAGCGATGAATTTCAAGATCATGAAAACAAAGAGGTGGGCAAAGCTTATATAATTTTGAACACACTCATTTTTCAAGTAATCTTTTCTGAAATGACATGCGAAAGTGAAATTTGAAAAACATACTTAGAAATTATATTGGTCAAAAATTGCAAGAGCGGGTTTATGAAAGAATGCAAAGATAAATTATATGGTCTATTCAAATTTTATGACACTGGAACAGGGTGGAAGTTAGAATGCTTACTTTATGAAAAATTCTACTGTGATGAAGAAAGGTGAAATGAAAGAAGTAAAATAAGAATTCATGAACTTGCAATGAAGGTCTCGACGTTGGGTAAGAAGGTCAATGCAATAAGAAAGTTTGGATAATTTCTCTATTTCTACCAGAACATGTGAAATACAAAGATTTCGAACATTAATTGGTACTACAAAATTAAGTTTACAGGGTGTGTTGGAAATAAACTTGATTTTTTTTAATCTAGATTTTTTCCATATAGGAAATATCTAGAATCTAGAATATATAGAATAATATATCTGAAATTTCTATAAGAGAATATTTAAGACATATGTATGGACAACCATTAAATTAAAAAAATCTTCACCGTTTGTTTAAGATTTAAACTCCTACAAATATATGTGAATTCATTCATCTTGGAGGATGTAAGAAAGAAGAGATATGAAACTAAGTAAAAAAAATATATGAACTTTTGTAATAAAGTTTGTCTCCTTGTAAGAAAATCGTTTTTTCCTCTTTTCCAACCTCTTATCCATCTTCTTCTAGAATCAAATCTACTTACTATTGAAGAAAACTTCCAACAATTTTTGCAAATTACACTATGAAAATGACATGCCCGAGACATTGATGTTTAAAGCATAAATTTAGGTGCCGACATTCAATTTACATTTCTTCTTCTTCTCTTCGTCCTTTTGTGACTTTGCGTGTCATTATTAACTATTGTAATAGAGTAGAGATTTTATGATTCAAACACAAAGTTTCAAAATGCCTTATTATATACATATGATGTCAGAAGTCATTGCAAAAATTAATTTCTGTTTTCAATTGGAAAGTTTATAACAATATTAGGTTAGAGGTTAAAATTTCAAACATGATAGCTTCTATTTTTTTTTCCTTTTATTTTTCATTTCTAAATGTTTTTTCTATTCTCGACAGCAATAAATCACTATCAATTCTTGGCTTATTTCAAATTTCTGTCAAACAGAGTCTTAATTTTGACCTTTTTTGGGTTAAATTTTAGGCTACATTTTTAATATTTGGTAACAAAAGGCAGTGTCATCTAATCATATAAAAATTTGTCAATTTCAAATAGCATTTTGTTTGAACTTTAACTTTTTTTCTTACACCTAAAAGTTATTTCTAAAAGAAATAATACACCTGAAATGTATATAAGATTATAAATACATGTAGTTTTACGTTTTTTAGTCTGGAATTATGTATTTTGAAGTCAATTTCTAATTACATATTTTCTACCATTTAGCAAATTGAAATCAACCAATACACATCTCAAAACCTCAAAAATTGATTATATTTACTAAAATTTTAATTTATTCAAATATTATTTCTTATACATGTGTATCATGTGTCAAAATACTCCAACCTAATAAAATATTGTTATATAACTTTCAATATCATTCACAAACAATTGTAAATGAAATTAGTTTTTTCTTTAACAAATAATAAAAAAGGGCAAACTAGGAAGCTCGGTCTAGTAAAAAGGGCAATACTAGTTAACTTCAGTATTATGATTAACATTAGACATATGTTGAAATATATTTTAATTAATAACATTTACAGTTTGGTCATTTATTTTTTTGCTATAGATGTTAGAGTCAAGACTAGAAAAAGGAGAAGAAACCATTACTACAACGATATTATATATGTACCACCACCGTATTATGCTTATACATTACACTTTTCATTATGCTCTATGTATAATTTAACAAAGCTAAAATGTCGATAGTTGACATTTAAGTTTTTGAATTTCAAGTTGTATTCTTTTATCCTTCATTTGTGTATCGTATGCCATTTATAATTATTATTATATCTATTGGTTAAAAGGTGTCATTTGTACTAATTATTTTTCCTTTCATGATGAAGTGCCTAACTTTATATTAATTGTCGTGTTGCTTCTATGGAACATGTGCTTTACCTATAATTATTTTTCCGTTCACAGAGTATGTGACCTTAATTGTAATAGGCCACACTTTTACATGTCGGTAGATAAGTAAAATATTTTTTACATAACCAAACAAACTTAAAATGAACTAAAACTTTGATAGGGATGTAATTTACAATTTTGGACTTCAGAATAAATTGTGGAAATTTTTGGCTTAGAAAACTTATAATGACCCCAATTTTTTCGAATTTTATTCGTAAAATATCTAGTTTTAACTTCAAGTTTCTTCTCACTTTTTTCTAAAAATAAATAAAAGTAATAAATAAAAGCCTTTGTGAACCCAGTTTTGTTTGCACACATTCGATGGTATGCACAATACATTTTAATTATTTGCGATGAAATATGACTTGGTTTGTTCCTGTTTGCTAAGGATTTTACTTGCCGGTTTTGTTTTGAATTTCTATCAGATGTTTTATTATCATTCACGTAAAATATATTTTTTCTTCTATTAGCTGCACCAAGGACAAATCCTCTTTAGTAGTTTAGTTCATGGTTTTCATCTTAATATAATATATATGTGTGTGCCATTTTAATTAAAACCATGGCAAATAGTGTTGGTTATTATTTCAACTGAAATAGTACCAACATTTGAGTTGCATGTTTTTACCTCTGTATTTGGCTATAGTCTCCAAGGTTCATTGTCAAAAAAACTCCATAGATAGGTAACGATTTAATGCTATATAGTCCTCTTTATAAAAATGCTGATAAGGGGTCCAAAAGGCAGAGTCGTCTAATCATATTAAAAATTGCCCTTTTCAGATGGCATCGGGTTCGTCTGTTCCCGTTCAAGAATTTGATTTTTGTTAGCGCCAAAATTTGTCACTACACTCAGAAGTAGTGAAAGCACTAATGTATGTACACAGATTCTCAATATCCACACACAGATCTCAGATTCAGATTAAGTAGAGAACAAAAATGAAGAAACTAACAAAATTAAAATAGAAGAAAGCAGAAAAGAACATAAGGTTTATAGTGGTTCGGCGATCTTCGGCCTACATCCACTTTGAAGAATTACTATTTTATTAATTATAACTCACTGGTTACAAGAATTTTACAATAGTTCAACTGAGTTACAATAATGATTTTAGCAGAGTATCGGCGTCGAAGAGCTAGAGATCCTTTTTCTGAAGACCCTGGGCTGTCATTTATAGGTGTAGGCTGGAAATGTCCATCTCAAACTTTGAAAGACTCCTTCCCTCATGTGAGTGGGCCTACGTGATCGATCTGTGGCCGTTTCGGCTCGATCCATGATCGTTATGAATGAGATTCGTATCGATCCAAATCTTTCCCAATCGGGTCGAGATCGATCATGAACATTCCCGAGGTTGTAGTCAAGCTCCTTGAAAATTTAATAGCAAATGGCTTGGTAGATTATTAGATATTATCGATGCAAGTTTTACATTTCCATAGTCTGTCGTCTTCATATCGATCCATCTCGTGTCGACATGTTCGTATCCATCATTTTGTATCGATCGGAGTGACATGGCACGATTGTTTAGGTGAGATCCACATTTTATGCCGAGCTGACAGCTTCCTCATTCGTATCCATCGGTTGCTATGTTCTTCGTATACATAGATATACGATGTTCCTATCCATCCATCAAGCCCCCCTTCGCATAGATCCACACATGCCTGCCATCCTCTTTGTATCGATGCCAAACATTTTACTCGTATCGATGCTTAGCTATGTGTTTCGTGTCTATGTCATTCGTATTTATAATAATCCATTGCCTCATGTCTATCATTTCATATCCATGCTTCCTTTCATATCGATCTGGTGTATACCTTTTCGTATCGATGCACTTCATCCAACTCCTTATCGATGCATGCTTATGTTTTTCGTATTGATTGGGTGGGTTGTTTAATTTGCATCGATATTCCCAGGTGCTGCTTCGCATCGATCAACGAGGGTGTTGCTCGTATCCATCCATTAGATATTATTCACATCGATCACTGGCCGATCGATACGAATAACATGTATCGGTGGATCGATACGAAATGATAGTTTTTTATCGATACGAAGTAGCAGGATTCCAATGGATACAAAGTGGAATCAGCGTAAGTGGATCGATACGAATAAGCTGGGGGATGATGGATGCGAAGTGGGATAAGCATTGATAGATATAAACGGGACTTCCTTCCATGGATACGAACCACCACTTACCTTGATGGATACGATTTGTGGCTATCTTCCTTGATTTACGTCGATCATGCCTTGAGCATATGAACTCCGATTGACCTAAAATTTGAAACGTAGCCTTTCCCAGCCTTTTTCATATTATCAATCGATCCCGTCTTGATTGGAGCTCGGTCAAATTTTGACGGTATCGATCATAGCCATGTTTCCAATCGATCTTTAATACCGATTTTCATCCTTTTTAGCCTATTTATTGATATCCTGGCTCTGACCAAAAGGTGGGATAACAATTTTTCCACTCCATAACCTTTAAGAAATATTTCCCACCCCGGTGTTTTCTTTTTCCACCTTAGTATATTTCAAAATTATCCTTTTATCATTTCTTTATTTTTGTCAACGCTAGGATTGCATGGTTAAAATTTTATCGACGAATGTTGTTCATATTTTCTCAACGCTAGAGTGAAAGCATTGGTTATATTTTCCAATGTCTGCACCAAGCTTGGATTCTATTTTTACAATGTCAATTCAAGGCGCAGTGAGGTTTTATCTTTTATCATGCTTGATCCTTGCGCATTTTTCCAATTAAGCACGTCAGGGTGCGACGTTATTCACATTTCTCTCCCACTAATGTCTGCCAATGAATTTGAAGTCAAATTTTGACTGCACATTTTCTACCATTTAGCAAATTGAAATCAACCAATTCGACATCTCAAAAATTGATTATTTTTGTTTAAATTTTAAATAATTCAAATATTATTTCTTATACAAGTTTATCGCGTGTATCAAAAAACTCCAAACCAAATAAAATATAGTTATATAACTTTCAATATCGTTCATAAACAATTTTAAATTAAATTAGTTTTTTCTTTAACATCTAGTAAAAAGCGGCAAACTAGGAAGTTAAGTCTAATAAAATAAGCAATAATAATTAAATTCAATATTATGATTAACATTACGAGTTATTTTGAAATACTTTCTAATAACATTAACAATTTTGTTAAGTATCCTTTTGCTATTGATGTCAGATTCAAAGCTGGAAAAAGGATGAGAAACCATTACTACAACAATATTATATATGATCCACCACCATACTATGCTCATGTATTAAACTTCCCAATAGGCTTTACATATACTAAAATAATGCTAAAATGTTAGTAATTGACATTTATGTTTTTGAATTTCAAGTTGTGTTCTTTTATCCTTCATTTGTGGATTAGTGTCATTTATAATTATTATTATATCTATGGTTAGAAAGTTTCATTTGTACCAATTATTTTTGTTAATACATATATATATATATATATGTATATATATATATATGTATATATATATATATTGATTTTGATGACAATAAACATATAAATATAGGTACTAATGTTTACCAAGTTGTATGAAATATTTTGTTGGATATTACACATGCTTATGCAAATCAGGATAATCTGAAGACTAATTGATAAAAAGGCTAAAGATTAAGATTAAAAAATGATCAACAAAATTGAAGACTCGTAGTTTAAAGACAAAGACATGAAGAATTTAAGACTATAGATTATAGTTAATAGACATTAGATTAATTTGTTTAAGTATTTGAATAACAACTTTATTTTTTTTGAATACTCTCTTATCAAAATATTTATTTTACTATAAAAATATTTATTTTATTGTTAAATATATTTTTACAAATGTTTTATAAAATGTTTTATTTGTTATAAGTATATAAAAACTATGTTTAAATGATCTTACAAATATCCATAATTTTGAAAAACCTTAAATGGATTTTTGTTTTTCAAAATACATAAGGGTATATCGACATACCCTATCCATTTATGTCCAAATATGTACCATTGAAGATATGTTGTTAAAATTTTGAATAGTTATGATTTTTGGCTCCATCTCTTCGCAAATAGATGTCTCTTTAAACACTATATAAAGGGCACTGGAAAACAAATTTTTACAACAACTTTCACTATATTCTTCTTACTCCAAATTCTCATTATATATTTCAAAAAATCCACTCTCTATACTCTTCAAATTCACTCAAATTTAATCGCTACTTTAATACATTCATTCACTATAATCTACTCATTGATTTGCAAATATGCGCTCTTCAATTCAAAAATCAAAGGGCTATAGAATATTATGTATCTAAAGTACAACTATTTATATTTGGAATCAACAACTCTCTACTACTATTTATGTAGGTGTGCTTATTGCCCGTTTAAATCAAGTAGGCGTGCTTGTTGCCCATTCAAATCAAGTGGGCGTGTTTATTGCTCATTCAAACTAAGTGGGTAATCTTGTTGCCCGATTAAATCAAGAGATTCTACCTTGAGCTTGGAAATTCAAGAGGGTGCAACTTGTTGCCTTGAAATCAAGATTGTATTTAGGTTCGCTTGCTACTTGATTAAAGCAGGAATTTGAAAGGAAATCAATACATATGTTGTACATGACTTAGGGCGCTGGAGGGAAAAAGCATGACACCAAGAAGCATAGGATGTTTGCTGGACTTGAATATTACCCTCCATTGAATGATTCCATTGAAATCATCTACCATGTCATGCATGGTACTGAAAATTATAAGAAACTAGCCTCGAGACAGGCCACTGAATAGGAGAGACACCCGTGGAAGTATTATCGCTTTCGTGAAAACGACGGGCATAATACCAACGATTGTAGGTACTTGAGAGATGTGACTGAGGACTTAATAAGGAAGAAAAAGCAGCAGTAGTACATTAGAAACCTGTAAACTGGTAGGTAGGTGAATGATAGACCCCTAAGGCAGATTTCCCAAAGAGATCAGGTCAGGTCCAGCGGTGAGGGCCCAAGACAGACTGAGAAGAGGATTGTGACAAATAAAATTTCTAAAGGACCTTATCCTGTAGAGAAAATTTGGAACGAAATGGAGAAATATGGCAGCTTTTTGAGGCATGTACCTTAAGAAACGAGTTTCGCGGTAGAAGATAGAACTCTAACAAAACAGCAAAGGACGATGAATAGTGACATCGTTTTTAGAAGTAGAGATGCTAATGGAGTAGAAGCGCCGATGCTTGTTCCCATGGTGATTACAGCCATAGTTGGGCCAGAAACAGTTCATCGAGTCTTGAGAATGTGGGAGCTTGGTTATTTAAGAAGACTTTTGATCAAATGTGAATTAGTGAGGAGGATCTAAAGCTTAGTAAATCTAGTATTCAGGGATTTATCGAAGAGGCTGAGGAGCCAGTTGATTGTTTTGGTTTGTCTATTAAGTTAAGTAAAGGAGACCACAAGATTGTGCATGTCCATACGTTCATTATGGTCGATGGATTCTTGGTTAATAATGATTTCTTCGGTTAAACGGCCATTGCCAGTTTCAGGATCGTCGTTAATCCATGGTGTATAATGATGAAGTTCCCCACCGATATGGAGTAAGAGCAATTCAAGGTGACCAGAGCACTAGTCGGGAATATTATGCTGTAGAGCTTAGAGAAGCGAAGCAATGTAAGAAAGGAAAGAATATAGAGAAGTATCTCTATATCAAGGCTGCTGATGCATAGAAACCATCGCCTAAGCCCTAGCTTGAGTTCTATAGCAATTTCCACAAGCCTATGGACCCATGAAAAGAGTTAGGGGCAACTTCGACCGAGCTGATGATCAATATCCCGATCAATGATCAAGATCCCACGTGGGTTCTCAAGATCGGATTTCAGCTTGGCATAAAATTGAAAAAAGGAATTGGTAGGGTTTCTCCGGACAGACCTAGATGTGTTTGCGTGGATGCATTTCTATATGTATAGAATTTTGTCGTAGGCTACATGACATTCACTGAATGTAGACCCAAGATTCCCTCCTGTGAAGCAAAAGAGGAACAGTATGAAACCGAATGATAAACTGCATTAAAAGAAGAATGGATAAGCTAAAGGAAAACAGTTTCATTGGCGATGTACTGTACTCGTTAATGGTTATCGAATCCAGCATGGGTCAAGGAGATGAATGAAAAACAATAGTCATGCATTGACTATTGAGACTAGAATAAGGCATGCCCAAAAGGTAGCTTTCTATTGCCAACGATCGACCAACTTATGGATGGAAAAGCCAGACATGAACTTCTATCCTTTAAAGAAGCATACTCCGACTATAATCAGATAGCGATGCATGTTCCAAATCAGGAGCACACGAGTTCCCACACTAATTTGGGTTGCATTGCTATTGAGCTATGTCATTCGGATTAAGGGATGCTGGAGCTACTTACCAATGACTAGCGAACAAGATGTTCAAAGATCAAATCTGATAGACTACGAAATTATATTTGGACGATATGCTTGTGTAGTTACGGTGATTGATGAATCATATGGATGACATAACAGAAATGTTCGATGTACTCCAAATGTATGGAATGAAGCTTAGTCCACTAAAGTGTTCTATTGGAGTTGCATCGACCAATTTTTTGGGTTTCACTATAAGTTCAAGGGGTATTGAATCTAAACCAGAGCATACCAAAACATTGAAAGTGGTTACTATCCTAAAGAAAAGGAGGGAGATGCAGAGCTTAAATTGAAAAGTACTACACTAAGCCGATTCATTTCGAAAGCGATGGATAAATGCATACCATTGTTTGATGCCATCAATAAGGAGAAAGGAATGTCCGAATGAAGGAATGCCGGAATACTTTCTAGAATTTTCTAAAGCATATGGAGAGATTTCTGATTTTATCAAAGCCTTTAGAGTGGGAAGACCTTTTAGTTTACCTAGCGGTGTTTCCCACGAATTGAGTGTATCCTTAATATGTATGGATAGAAGAATCAAAAGGTTAGTATATTATATTAGCGAACGATTTACTAAAGCAGAATAGAATTATCCAAAGCTAGAGAAGCTGGCGTATTGTTTGTTGATTGCTTTAAGTAAGTTTTAGCCATACTTCCAGGCTCATCCGATAAAAGTACCAACTGACCAGCCATTGAGGAAAGTACTACATCGACTCAAGACTTCGAGAAGATTAATAAAGTGGAATATAAAGCAGAGTCAATAAAATATATCATATCATCCTAGGAAGGTGATCAAAGGACGGGTGCTGGCATATTTCATTGTCAAGTTCACAATTCGGGATGAAGAAGTGGAAGAGGATTAAGTCACTCAATGGAAATTATACATGGATGGAGCATCCAATGAGCACACTTCTTAGGTAGGAGAAGTTCTCATGACGTCGAAGAGATGGAAGATATGCTACGCTTTAAGGCGTAGAGTTCCCGACAACAAATAACGAAGCCAAATACGTAGCTCTGATTGTAGGGCTAACGATAGTGAACGTACTTAGCTCAAGAAATTGCATATATTTAGCGACTCTCAATTGATGATCCATCAAGTTAAAAAGGAGTTTTAGGCTAAGTGACAAGACTTACCCCTTACCTAAAAATAGCACTTGAACTGCTGAACGATTTTTGGTATTATACGATAACGCACATCCCTAGGGATGAAAACATGAAAGCCGATTCATTGGCTAAGCTGGCAAGCACCGGGGATGCACAGCTTTTGGGAATCATTTAGGTAGAAGTGTTATCGGCTCCAAGCATCGACAAGATGGATATAGGTTGGATCTTGAAGGCCAATGAGGAAAAAGAGTCATGGATTACCCTAATAAAGTAGTATATGCTGAAGGGAACTCTCTTGAATGGAAGAAATGAACGGTGAAATTTCATGTGTAGTGTACCGTTATCCATCATACAACAAGGCATACTATATAAGAGAGGATTCTCGGCCCCTTCCCATGGTGTTTCACCAAATATGATGCCAAAAGTTCCTTGTTGATGAGAACAACGGAAGTCGTGGTGATTACATTAGGGGGCAGACGTTAGCAAAGAAAGTTCCTTGCTAAGAATATTTTTGGTCGATGTTCAGCCAAGATGTAAATTATTATACTAGGCAATACTATAAGTGCCAAATGTTTGTGAAGATACCAAGAGCTATACTGACTGAGCTTACACAAATAGTTAGCCCATGACAATTTGTCGTATAGGAAATTGATATAATCAGTATGCAACGGATGTCAAAGAGCGGAGCGAAGTACACCATTATATTCGTGGATTACTTCACAAAGTGGGCTGAAGCCGAACCGCTAACAATAGTCACTATAAAGAAAGTGATTAACTTTATGGCAGAGAATATCCTTTGTAGATTTGTAGTTTCATAAAAGATCATTACTGATAATTGAATTCAATTCGAGAGTGGTGAGTTCAAAGATTTATTTAACCGATACCAAATTGAGAAAATCTTTCGATAGTAGCACACTCGTAGGTAAATGGACAGGTGGAGGCGGTGAATAAGATCATCGAATCCATGCTTAAGAAATGATTGATGAGAGCTAAGGGTAATTAGGTTGATGAGTTACCACTAGCATTATGAGTTTATAAGTTGATCCATATATCTACAACTGGTCATACTCCATTCGCTTTGGCTATGGATCTAAGGCCATGATTTTGATTGAACTGGAAATCCTTTTTCACCAAAGAATGCATTATAATATCAAGGTAAACGAGGAACTCTTGTTTGAGTCCCTCAACTTAGTTGACAAAAAATGAGAAGAGGCTGATCTAAAGGTAGCCGCTCACCAGAAAAGAGTAGCATGACAGATTAACCCCAAGATCAGAAACTATATCTTCACAATAATGACCTCATTTTGAAATGGACCTTTCCTAGAATAAGGGAACTTAATCAGAATTATGAAGGTCCATATACGATTGAACAGAAGCTTGAAGATGGAACTTTCAAGCTATCGATAGTTGATGGGATTTCAATTCCATGGGCATGGAACAGTGAACACTTACGATGCTATTTCATAGATTTATTTTTTGAAAAGAAGGCGTCCTAATTGACGGGATGAGAAGTAATAAGGCAGAGTCTTCCATTCTTTCTTTTATAAGTATAACTGTCTTTTGGGTCAAGGAAATCGTACTCTTAAAAAAACTGACTTTGTACTACTCGATTAGCAACCAAATGAAACGTTCTGTGTTTTGAAAAACAAGATGTCTAGGTACCTGGAGATAGGTACAAGAATTTTATCTTTTTGCAGATACGATAATGCTTATGGCCCGGTGATGTAACAACCCACCATTAAACAGACCTAAATTCCGACCTTGAAAAAGCCCATCGAAACTTAGACACATTCCAAAGATGGCTATTAGTTGGTATAAAAAACATATAAAGATATTTATCTACACATTCAAAACTTACAATGAAAGGATAAAATATAATAACAGAAACAATACTCATTTCATTTAACATCTAAATTAATAAAATCCAATAATAACCATTAAATATTTGTAGTATAACATTTTCAAAATACATCAATATTCTTTAATGAGTACATCGTAAAATAAAATAAGTAGATAAATTGGTAACTACCACAAGTTTACTCCTCGCCTCCGCCTTCAGCATTGTCTTTCCTAACCTGTGTTATAATAAGGAGGGAGTCAGAATAACATATGTCTGGTAAATAAAAATTTCAAGCTTTACTATTATAGTATTTGGCCAGTATACTTTAAATAGGAAATGATTTCCATATATCAACATTATTCTAAGTTTTTCTGACTTTAATCTCTAAGACCTTCCTAATCCAGTTCTATAGCTATTATGCTTTCAGCTAAATAACCCATATCAATGCAAGAGATAGTACCCAAGCTGCTTAATGCTTTTTAATGAAAATTAGGCAGACTCTGACTATATAATACATTTATCTAAGGCAAGTCTCCATCATTTAATACCTACTCCAAGGAGGACTCCTCACCGGTACTTATCTAGTTAACATTACATGGAATCTCTTCAGCCACTTAATACTTCATATCGAAAAGGGCCCTTTACCGAGATATCCTCTATTGTGCCTAATAAATAACCCCGACCATTTGCTACTTCCTACATATGGAAGAGGCAGACCCTCACACAACTACTTGATGCATTCAATTCCTAAAGCATGTCCTTCAAATTATGACTTGTATCCCACAACGATGTCTTACATTAGTCCGACTATTCGTAGGTACTGGTAGCCAGATTTACAGGGCAAATTTACCATAAAGAATTTGAGACTAACTTAGCGTCATACATAGTTACATATTATAGACGATGTCTCACATCAACCCCGAAGTCATACTGTTGGTACACAAAGTGGTTGGAAAGATTTTTCTATGTTTTGGATGACCTCGCATCCCTATAACTTAGCCGTAATGTATAACACTCTTTACATATATTATCACACATCTCACCGCATCCAATATTTAGGCCATATATAAAAGCCTTCTTATTTCGCCTCTAAAAATAAATTTCTTTCCTAAGGGGATTTAAAATTAATTGATAAACTATTGACTACGCAAGTAATATGTTATAGTTATACATCATTTATGCTAATACACACACACACACAGAATATATACACACACGCTCAGTAAATTCCAAGCATGCGGAGTTTACACCCTAAACTAATATTTAAATGTAAAATCTTCAAAATTACATAAGTCTCTTTTTTATATTAACACATATATCATAAACCAGATATCTAAAATCAAATTAACATACTTGTTTAAAAAACAGAATCCAAACCCACTTATTTTACATTAAAACAACAGAATAAATTAATAATAGAAACTTATAATTTACATACTTTTACACTTTATCAACGTCTTTTTACATGAAATTAGACAAATTGGAATTCCTATTCAAATTGTAGAAATAGACGGTGCAAACTATGAATAAAAATTTGTACCATATACACCATTATAAATCAAAACCCTTAATTAGATCCAAAGAAAAAGATAAGAAGTAAAGTAGAAGAAAAAACATTGAAATTGCAAAATATACACAAATTCCATTATTTTAAAATAAAACTATTGAGATTCTAACCTAAGAATTGACATTTCACTTTGGGGGAATTTTGGGGGTTTTAATGTGATATTTTGTAAACCAGAACTCCCTAAGACATATATCAAATCCAAACTATACTATTCAACTACTAATATAGAAAGACACAAATTTCCGCTCAGAATAGGTCCTTAGACCTTCCTCACTTTGGATTTGTCACGCCTTTAATAATCTCTTGAGATATTTCCTTTTAGATATATGTATACATATACAACAAGGAATTTGCGTGTGTGTGTGTGTATATATATATATATTAGATTTAAAAATTGAGGGCTTGGAGGTGAATTGTGACGACCCGCACTCGGCACCCTCTGAATCTAACACCAAACCACGCATATCCGACCCAAAGCGCACCGATTGCAAATGATCATGAGAAAGAAAAGAGAGGGTGGGAAGAAAGAGAGAAGAAAGAAGAAGAGAAGTGAAGAAGAAAAAGAGAGAGGCTCACATCGCAGCGGAATAACATAAAATATAAATCAACAATCTTTACAAAGAGAAACTGTAATATACATAAATCAATATCAGAGTACACAATAAGTGATCATCAGCTTGAACAGTTATAATAACTTGTCCTCACAAATTTGATAATTTACAACAACAACAACAATGCAAAGTAGTGGAAAAATAAGAAGATACGTGTATACGACATGCAGATCTCCAGCTCACCTGCTAAAGCTCCAAAAGCACCAAATCTGAACCTGTATATATACTATGTCTGACCCGAGCATTGAAAGGGAAAAATGCCCAGATCAATCTGGTAAACCAGCGTAAGAAAACACACCTAACTGAATTTATTAAATTACCAAAACTATTCTTTTCAAAACAATAGTAACTCGTAAGACGCACCCACACATAAACACGGACATGTTTTTACCTTACGATAACAAAAACACTTTATATCAAATCAATCTATATTATAATAGTGTCTATTGCACAAATAATATTAATATATCTAAAATGGTTACCCATATAGCATTTCGGGGCTATTCATTATGCCGAAAAACAAAACCATAAGTTCGTAGTGGAGTTTGGATACCATACAAATGACTAAGTGAAGAGACTACCTTTCCGATCCAAATCTCAGTACACCTCTAGAGGATGTACCTAAGATCTAGATACTGGGCGCCTAAACCAACATATAAACGGCCTACCCATCCATGGATAGTATCGAATATGTCATCACTCTGGTCATTACCGACCTAAAATCCGTGGCCACAGGCATACATCAACAATAAACTGATACACGACATCGTAATGTGTAAAGGTATATGTAGAAGAGTGATGACATCTCCTAATTGGAGCGACCAACTTAGCCTTGCTTCTTTTATCCCTGTTTCGGTCATTTTTCGGGGAGTTATGCCAAAAAAGGTATCGATTACCTTTCACATATTACATATCACATCATCTTTGATTGTCACATTGTCATTTCCATTGACTACTAATTGCCTTCCACCAAAATACAACCCTTGAGCTTGTACGTCTCAAGGAGGGTGTTAAGCTGAGAGAAGCTGCCTTCTCCACCACTACATGATGTACGTTTGTGAAAACCAATGTACGTAATCTTAGACATACAATGTCAGATGCTCATCCATACAAGTTGTCCAGGAATAGGACAAACTGAAGGTACTCTCCTGCCACATCCTATTGGGAAATCCCTAGGATTAGTAGCGACAGCCCTTGCAATAGAAATTTCATAATGAAGAGATTACCACTACTAGATGTACATTTGGCTTTTAACCCCAAACGATTAACAAGCAGTCCTTCACTGTGAAAATCCTAAATCTCAATGTCATCGATCAACCTACATAATCGTCGCATATATGTTGGTCGGAAATGGTTGTCAAAAAATCTAATTCCAGTTTCTTCGCACCAACAACGCAAAAGCGTTTCTCAACCTCACACAAAAACTAAATCTCGTAGACTTATCACGTCTCCAACTTCCAACTTGCTATCTTCGGCCAAGAAGGAAGCTCGATAGATTGGAGTAACCACTCTGCACTACACGAATCACATCCTCAACACAAACGATAATCAAGCCTACACAGTCAGTTACATACTAAGTGTACGACTAATTAGTTTCTACATCAAGTCAAGAAACTAAAATGGCCAAATTTGATAGTCGGTTATTTAATTATCAAAGTAACAAACAAAATCTAGCAAATAATAGTCATTGGGCCTGATTTTTATTAGGGGATTTTTACTTCAAGGGCTTATTTATGCAGGGTAATAAGTTTTAAGGACGCTACTTCTAAAAAATTAGTTTTAAGGACATTTTACGGGAAAAAGATAAAAGAATTTATCATTTTCAGTTATACAGAAATAATGATGAAAGGAGTTATCATTTTCCTGTATAACTTGAAAAGATAAATGAATTTATCATTATGCTGTAAATTGGCCTTAAAACTAATTATTCAGAAGTGCTGTCCTTAGAACTTATTACCCTGCAAATAGAAGCCCTTCAACCTAATTTCCACTTTTTATTAATCGTTTATAAATCAATTCACTTTCCAATTATTCACTTCAAAATATCTTTAAAAAGATAAGATTCAAAACCATTTCACTTATTGGATTATTTGAAAAACATTTTTGTATACTTATTTTAATAATAAGTAAATTCACAACTTATTTTATTATCAAACCATTTAAATTCCCTTTTATAATATCCCTTTCCCAAGCATCCATTTTATTTAAAGGATTATTCACTATCCAAAATCGTGAATATAATTCCTTTACCAAATTCATTACTTCTACACATTTAATTTAAAGGATTATTAATTGTCCAAAATCGTGAATATAATTCCTTTTATAAAAATCCATATTTAGCTTATCGAATTAAATTGATTTCACATTTATAAAACAGTGTTTATTATTCACATTTCTATTTTATAAAAAATTCCATTTATAAAATCCCTTTATTAACCAATTTCCTGTTTATCTCATTTATATATCAAAATTCCATAATAAGCTTATTTACTTATAAAACTCTTATTTACAAATTCATTTTTTTTATAACTTTATCAATTCATAAATCCTATTTTCTTGTAAGATTCATTAATAACTTCATTTTACCACTTATAAAACTCATTTACAATTCCATTACTTTTATTTATAAAATATCAATTTTACAAATCTTATATAAAAACCATTTATGATAAATTCAAAATTCTCAATTTAACTTGTTCTAAAAAATAGTTAACTTTATATTTCAAAAATCATATTTTAAGTATATTTCACAAAGCCATAGTTCTTATAACGTAAAATTATAACTTTTATTATTTAAAATAAATCCATTTCTTTAACAAGTCAAAAATTATTAAAAACATAAATATTTTTCAAATCACTTTGAAATCCTTTTTTTAGATTGAAATCATCATTTTAATATTTTAAATTCCAAAATATGGCCCCCTGCTGCAACGATACTAAATAAGGGCATTCACATCGATAATAGCAATCTTGACATTCAAACATCATATATCACATGATAATAGCATATATAACAATATATGTAAATAAACACCAACCATGGTGAGGAATCATGTTGGATCCCTCCGACCTATCACCTACAACAAATATACATATAAGAAAATATGTACAATGTCTGTTTCGAGGCAGATGCACGTAAAAAGGTTCATCCGTTCATACACGGGAACGTAAAGGTTCTCATCCGCTAAAATATGCAAGAATATATCCACACCAACTAATATATACATGTTTAATGCATCATATATCATCCAACCAACCATCAATCATCATAAATTAATTTATTCTCACTTATACAAAAATATAAGTGAGACAGAGAGTGAGTTTTACTCACATTGCTTGTAGCCATCGCGATAGTGATTTATTTCGACTAAAATTAAACGAGTGTTTAATTTTATCCAAAATTTACAATAGCTCTAAAACTATCTGATCTAACTTCATGGTATAGTATTTTTAGATATGAACCCAATGCAACTTGTTTCGTCTAATTTCGACCTCGTGTGGAAAAGTTATGTAGTTTATAAGATTACATGAATTTAAACCATATATTTTTCAAATTTTTTTAAACAACCTAAAATATGGTCTGTTGCTTTTGGAAATGAGATCGTGGTCGCATCTCCTTTCCTTTCATCGTGTATTCTCCTCCCAGGTATCACGAACGCGCTTGGACCCATTGCACGTCGTTCATACTTGATTGTCGCTCCACCAATTGTCCACCCGAGAGCGATCGGAGAATGCCACTCGAAAGCACCACGCACGCCCCACCTTCGGCCGTAGACCGGTCAAGCTCGGCCTCCTCTATGCTTGGAAAAACGTGCATGAACGCTTCACGTCCAAGCTGAGATTATCGTCGATCGAATGCCCTATTCTCGATCATAGCCGTTGGATGTATAGATCGTAATGAGCTCTCCAACTTTGCAGAAGAAATTTTTTGAAAATATTGGATGGATTGGGAGATAATTGGGGAAGAAGATCGGACCTTTTTCGGCCATTGAACAAGATTTGGCGGCTAGGATTAGGGAAACCCTAAGCTTTGAGAAAAATGGGAAAAATAAGGTCCTTTTATAGAAAAATTTAGTGCACTATTCATCCAAAAATATTTCGAACTCCATACGAAGCGTTCCGCCAGGCATTAATAATGTTTTACCCATATTTTGAACACAATGGAATATATATCGGAGGCCAATTCCATCATATTTGAAAATTAGGTTTTAAAATCTAATTATTTTAATTAAATTTACTTAAATAAATTTCTATGTGTTTTAGCTTCGTCGACCAAACTGTAAGTCTGGTCGCCACGAAATTTGAAATCCTACAATAATATAACTTTATGGATCTAGTGAAACTTGCCTTGTCGAAATCCGAGACGGTGTCAAAAATGACTACTTTTACACATTAATTAAATATTAAAATTTCCAATTTCTACAAATTAACTTTAAATTCAATTTTAAAAATTTACTAACTTTATTTTACTTCGAATAGAATTTAAATAAAATTACAAATCATTTTCATTCATATTAAATTCAAAATCCAATTATATCTGAAATTTCAAATATTAAATTAACAGTTTAATTTTCTAAATAAATCACTATATTCGAAATAAGTTATTTATCTTGTAAAATTTACTTTTTAATATTTAAAATTAATTAAATATTCCAAATTCGAATGATTGAAAAACTAGGTCGTTACATTCCTCCCCCCCTAAAAGAATTTCGTCCCTAAAATTACTACATAAGAAAAATACCCAAAATCCCATTGGCTTTTCAAAACCAAATTAGCTGAAATAGATTATCACTTTATTTTAAATCGTTTGACTTTCCAAGATAAATTGATTAGTTATAACTTTATTAAAAAAAAAAATCTAAGTCTCAATTCATTTAGTTATTAACTAATATCAATTCAAAATCAACTAATGTCATTTCAAATTATAACTCAAAATTTAACTTTTAGTTATCAAAAATTTTCTAATATCTTCAAAAAAAATCTAACGCCTTGAATTTTCAGAAAAATTCGCAAGAGTCTCCTTAGCGTGGTTTGATCCACAAAAAATCACTATATATATATATATATATATATATATATATATATATTATCACAAATATACATCTCAACTTCAAGGATGAGGCATCCTGTAGGGAAAAATATAAAAGTATGATATGCAATCCGAGATATGTACCTTATATATTATTTAGTGAGCATATACGTCTAATATAGCACGAAAGTGAGCTCCAAATGTGAAGCAATGCCATCCACACCTACTAAACATTCAAAAAAATATGAGAAACATGTATACAGAAAGTATATCAATATACAACATATACCACAACAACAACTATATATGCCAATGTAGCAAATGCAATCGAAAGCAAAAAATTCAACCATCAAACAACTATCATCCAACAAATCAATATCTATCCAATCAATCCATAACCAAATCAACATACGTTCATTTCTCATTAATATTCATTGATTTGGTCTTCAATTTAATCACATTTAATTCATTAACGTTGGATTTTACTTCCATTCACTTATTCATATTCAATTAGTTTACATTCAACCAATTTACATTCCTTTCATTTACATCCAATATTCATTACTAAGCATATTTCTTATAATACTAAGCCCGCTTAATAATGATTACATAGATTCTTTCATAAGTTCATTACAACATTTATATACAACACTTCTTTATGTCCATTATTAATTCGCAACTTAAGTATATTTCCAATTTTATCAAACAACATTTCAACTTATACCCAATTCATATATATACTTAAGTTGAATTCATTTATTAACTCAAGTTCATATTCATTTCAATTTCTTTACTTAGCTCACTGAATTCATTTCATTTAACTTAAGTTAATCTTAATTTATTTAGTTCACAACTTAAGTTACATTCTATTACGTCAATTCATTCATTTACTCTTGATATCAAATTTCAATTTCATTCTACATTACTTAAGTTAGATTTCTTTCCAAACTTCATTTTATATTACTTAAGTTTAATCTCAATTTATAATTCAAATTTAGATTTCATTTCTTATTACTCTTATTCAATCAAATATAAATTTGTTTTACTAACTATCTCTTAAATTTATAAGTTATAAAATTTATTTACTTATGATTTGATGAATGTTTACCTATATTGTCTTCCATTTACCACTTATAATTTCAATTCATGTTATATAATCACTTAATAGCTTAAGTTCATATTTAGTTCTATTCGATTTATTTCAAATTCAATTCGAATTTGTACAACTTAGCTTAGTTAAACCTCAATTCATATAATTCATTATACTAACTCAAATTTATTTAACGTTTACTTAAGTTAAAATTTTAATTTCATAGCTTAATTTGAAAATTTCTTTTCTTATACATACCATTTTAAAATCATATATTTTGTTAAGCTAACTCAATTCAATTTAACCTTACTTACGTTAAATTTTAATTTTATATTATAAGTTCAAAACTCATTTCACTTATATTTATCAATTTCAAACTTGGATTTTAAATTCAAACTTGTTTATTACAACAAAACTTAAATTTTCAATTTACTAATGGTAGCAAATCCATCACCTAGAAACTCGAAAATGATACTGATGATGCTGCAGTCATCACCCGTAGTATTTCCCAACAACTGTAGTGAATTCAGTGCTTTAAATTCTTTAAAATCCATTTATTTATAAATCACATCAATAATATTTTTTTACTTATATAATTTCACTATTTCACTTCACTTACATAAGATTTATTTCAAATTTATTTATCTTATTTAGATTATAATAATAACAAATTTTTATTATTTAAACACAATAAATAACAAATGATAATAATTAAATATTACCATTCATTCACAACCAACAATCAATATATATAATTATATATAAAATATAATCGAGACAAAATTATTTCATTTTCCTATTCAAAACTTTATTATGTCGGTTTACCTTGTTTAGATTTTAGAAATCCCTATTGATACAGTGGCGTCCCACATACCAACCAAAATTTATAAAACACTTAACAAATCCACTAACACAATATTAAACATTTTTATATTCACCAACAAATACATGCTCATATATATGATACACTCAAACTCAATCTAGGGTGCTACTGACCCCATCACTGAGCACACATCAAAGCCTACGAATATACTAAACCTAAGCTCTGATACCACGCTGTGACGACATGCACTCGGCACCCTCTGAATCTGACACCAAACCACGCATGTCCGACCTAAAGCACACCGATTGCAGATGATCATGAGAAAGAAAAGAGAGGGTGAGAAGAAAGAGAGAAGAAATAAGAAGAAGAAGAAGAAGAAGAAGAAGAAGAAGAAGAAGAGAAGAGAAGAAGAAGAGAGAGGAACAAAACCAAAAAAATATATAATCTCACATTGTAATGGAATAACATACAATATAAATCAATATTCTTTACGAAGAGAAACTGTAATATACATAAACCAATATCAGAGTACAGAATAAGTAATCATCAGCTTGGAAGGTTATAATAACATGTCCTCACAAATGCTGATAATTTACAACAACAACAATGCAAAGCAACGGAAAATAAACAGATACGTGTATACGACATGAAGATCTCCAGCTCGCCTACTGAAGCTCCAAAAGCACCAAATCTGAACCTATATATATACTCGGTCTGACTCGAGCATTAAAAGGGAAGAATGCCCGGATCAGTCTAGTAAACCAGCGTGAGAAAAACACACCCAACTGAATTTATTAAATTACCAAAACTTTTCTTTTCAAAACAAAAGTATATCCTAAGACACACCACACATAAACACGGATATATTTTTACCTTATGATAACCAAAATACTTTATATCAAATCATTCTATATTATAATAGTGTATATTGCACAGATAATATTAATATATCCGAAATGGTTACCCATATAGCATGTTGGGGCTATTCATTACGCCGACAAACAAAACCGCAAGTTCGTAGTGGAGTTTGGATTCCATACAAATGAGTAGGTGAAAGGACTACCTTTCCGAACCAAATCTCCGTACACCTCTAGAGGATGTACCTAGGGTCCAGATACTGGATGCCTAAACCAACGCAAGATCGGCCACCCATCCCTGGATAGTACCGAATATGTCATCACTCCGGTCGTCGCCGACCTAAAATCCGTCTCTACAAGCATACATCAACAATAATCAGATACATGATGTCATAGCATGTAAAGATATATCTAGAAGAGTGATGACATCTTTTAATGGGAGTACCCACTTAGCCTTGCAGCTTCTATCCCTATTTCAGTCATTTTCAGGGGAGGAGGCTAAAAGAGGTTTCGGTTATCTTTCACATATCACATATCACATCATCTTTGATTGCCATATTTCCATTTCCATTGACTACTAATAGCTTCCACAAAAATACAATCCTTGAGCTCATACGTCGTAAGGAGGGTGTAAAGCTAAGAGAAGTCGCCTTCTCCGCCACCACATGATGTACAATTGTAAAAACCAATGTACGTAATCTTAAAAATGCGATGTCAGACACTCGTCCATACAAGTTGTCTAGGAACAGGAAAAACTGAAGGTACTCTCTTACCACATCCTATCGAAAAATCCCTAGGATTAGTAGTGACAGCCCTTGCAATGGATATTTCATAACAAAGAAACTACTATTACTTGATGTATATTGGAATTTTAACCCCAAACGATCAACAAGCAATCCTTCACTATGAAAATTCTAAATCTCAATATCATCGATCAACCTGCATAAACGTCGCATATATGTTGGTCTGAAGTGGTTTTCAGATAAATCTGATCCCAGTCTCTTCACACTAATAACGCAAAAGCGTTTCTCGGCCTTACATAGAATCTAAGTCTCGTAGACTTATCACGTCTCCAACTTTCAACTTCTTATCCTTTGGCCAAGAAGGAAGGTCGATAGATTGAAGTAATCACTCCACACTACAAAAATCACATTCTCAACACAAATGATAATCAAGCAGTTAGTTGCATACTAAGTGTATGACTAATTAGTTTCTACATCAAGTCAAGAAAATAAAATGGCCAAATTTGATACTCGGTTATTTAACTATCAAAGAAACAAACAAAATCTAGCACATAAGTAGTCATTGGGCCTGATTTTTATTAATTGTTTATAAATCAAATCACTTTTCAATTATTCGCTTTAAAACATCTTTAAAAAAATAAGATTCAAAACCATTTTATTTGTTGGATTATTTGGAAAACATTTTCGTCAACTTATTTTAATAATAAGTAAATTCACAACTTATTTTATTATCAAACCATTTAAATTCCCTTTTATAATATCTCTTTCCCAAACATCCATTTTATTTAAAGGATTTACTGCCCAAAATCGTGAGTATAATTCCTTTACCAAATTCATTACTTCTACACATTTAATTAAAAGGATTATTCACTGTCCAAAATCGTGAATATAATTTCTTTTATGAAAAATCCATATTTAGCTTATCAAATTAAGTTGATTTCACATTTATAAAATAGTGTTTATAATTCACATTTCTATTTTATAAAAACTTCCATTTATGAAATCCCTTTATTCACCAATTTCGTGTTTGTCTCATTTATATATCAAAATCCCATTATAAGCTTATTTACTTATAAAACTCTTATTCACAAATTTATTCTTTTTATAACTTCATCAATTCATAAATCTTATTTACTTATAAGATTCATTTATAACTTCATTTTAACACTAATAAAACTCGTTTACAATTCCATTACTTTTATTTATAAAATATCAATTTTATAAATCTTATATATAAACCATTTATAATAAATTCAAAATTCTCAATTTAACTTAATTTACAAAATAGTTAACTTTATATTTCAAAAATCATATTTTAAGTATAATTCACAAAGCCGTAGTTTTTATAATATAAAAATTATAACTTTTTATTTATTTAAAATAAATTCATTTCTTTAAAAAGTCAAAAATTATTATAAACATATATAGTTTCAATATTACTTTGAAATCCTTTTTTAAAATTGAAATCATCATTTTAATATTTTAAATTCCAAAATATGGCCCAATGTTGCAACAATACTAAATAAGGGTATTCACATCGGTAATAGCAACTATGGCATCCAAACATCATATATCACATGATAACAGCATATATAACAACATTCGTAAATAAAAATCAATCATGGTGAGGAATCCTGTTGGATCCCTCCAACCTGTCACCTGCAACAAATATACATATGAGAAAATATGTACAATGTCTGCTTCAAGGCAGCCGCACATACAAAGGGTCATCCGCTTATATACGAAAATATATAGGGTCTCATCCGCTGAAATATGCGGGAATATATCCAAACCGACTAATATATATAATATATAATATATCATCCAAACAATCGTCAATCATCATAAATAAATTTATTCCCATATATATAAAAATATAAGCGAGACAGAGAGAGTGAGTTTTACTCACATTGCTTACAGTCGTCACAATGGCGATTTATTTCGATTAAAATTAAACGAGCGTTTAATTTTAACCAAAGCTTTCAACAGCTCCAAATCCATGCAAACTAGCTCCATAGCGTAGTATTTTCAGGTACGAACCCAATGCAACTTGTTTTGTCTGATTTTGACCTCGTATGAAAAAGTTATGTTGTTTATAAGATTACATGAATTTATACCATATAATTTTCAATTTCTGTTTTTTAGAAGAAAAAACAACCTAAACTCTAGACTGTTGCTTCTGGAAATGAGATTTTGGCCATATCTCGTTCCCTTTCATCATGTATTCTCCTCCCAGGTATCATGAACGATTTTGAACCCATGGCACGTCATTCATACTTGGATGTCGCGCCACCAATTATCCATCGAAGATTGATCGGAGAGTGCCACTCAAAAGCCCCATGCATATCCCACCTTCGCCTGAAGACCGATCAAGCTCGGCCTCCTCTATGCTTGGTAAAACGTGCATGAATGTGCCACGTTCAAGCTGAGATTGCCATCGATCCAATGCCCATTCTTGATCATATCCATGGGATGTATAGATCGTACCAAGCTCAACAACTTTGTAGATGAAAGTTTTTTAAAAAAGTGGATGGATTAGGAGATAATTGGGGAAGAAGATCGAAACTTTTAGGCCATAGGGTTAGGGAAACCCTAGGCTTTGAGAAAAATGGTAAAAATAAGGTCCTTTTATAGAAAATTTTCACACACTATTCATCCAAAAATATTTCAAACTCCAAACAAAGAATGCCTCCAAGCATTTATAATGTTTTACCCCTATTCTGAATATAATGAAATATATAATGGAGGCCAATTCCATCATATTCGGAAGATATGTTTTCGAATCGAATTATTTTAATTAAATTTACTTAAATAAATTTGTATGCATTTCAGCTTCGCACGACCAAACCGTAAATCCGATTGACACAAAATTTGGAATTCTACAACAATATAACATTACAGATCCAATGAAACTTGTTTCGTCAAAATCCAAGACGTGTCAGAAATGACTATTTTTACACGTTAATTAAATATTAAAATTTTCAATTTCTATAAATTAAACTTTAATTCAATTTCAAAAGTTTACGAACTTATTCTAATTCAAATAGAATTCAAATCAACTTAGAAATCATTTTCATTCATATTAAATTCAAAATCCAATTATATCTGAAATTTCATATATTAAATTAAAAATTTAATTATCTAAATAAATCACTATATTTAAATATAAGTTATTTAACTTGTAAAATTTACTTTTGAATATTTAAAATCAATTAAATATTCCAAATTCGAATGTCTGAAAAACTGGGTCGTTACAAGAATATAATTAGGAAAAAGGTAATAAACATCTAAAATTTGTTATCTAAAAACCCTAACAACCTTTTTCTGAATCTGAAGAGAGGGACTGATAAGGCTTTGCTAGGTTCCCCAAAATAATATACGAATAAACGTGAGGGGCTAGGCTCTTATATATAGTAGTTGTAACGCGGTAAAACCGTCGGATTTAAGTCAGTTTAAAATAATAAAATCTAAAACGTTATTGTGGAAACAAACCTTAGCCGTCACTTGCTTACCGATCAACTGCCCCAACCCTAATGGTCGATTGGTTAGTTTATTCCGACGAATTTTTTTAATGGTCATTAATTTATTTACTTCATTCTTTGATTACTCTTTTAATGTTGATATTAATTTAATGATTAATTAACCCTAAGTCAAATTATTGTTACTTTTTGGATTTAAAATTTGACAATTATTTAATTGTGTGAGTTTGAATTCTTTTTAAATTATTTTGAATTCAAAAACTTAAAACGTCTATTTGAGCTCCATTTTCAACATGTTATGTACGAAAATTGATCAAAAAATTGCCACGAACATAACAGCATAACTTTCATTGTCGAATTCTGACTTTGCAAGATTTTCATTTTTAATCTCTTCTTATTTAAGTAATTTATCTTATTTTATTTATTTCTTATTAATTTTTATAGGGTGTTATAGGTATGGCACATCCAGTTGAAGATAAGCAATGATGGTCAATGACTGTGTTTGATCAACGCTCGAAGATAGACAGAATCAAAGATAGATGTCGAGAGATAGACATTCAAAACATTGTTTCCTGAAGATAGAAGATGGTACAAAGTTAAAAGCTTTCATGAATACAACTTTGTTTACGATTAAACAGAATACATTATGCCGAAGGTAAACGGTGTTGGCAACAGAGTGGGCCAAAGAAACATAGTTTTGTTTAGCCAAGTAAGAAGTACATTGGTAATGATAAAAACAACTAAGTAATGAAATGGTACTGAGAAATTACGGAAAACTGTTTATATGTACAGTGTTATAGTAACTAGTGGCACTGCATAGGTCATAGATATAAACATAATAACGTAAATGTAATATAATTATAAGTAATTATTTGTGCACACAGATAAGTATATATGCCTACAAATAGAAGTGTAGAGAATTAAATAAGAAAAAGTTGAAAGAAAAATGACTTAGATTGCTTTCAATTGTTCTGATTACAAAAGCAGATGCCTTACATGCACATTAGCGGCCTATATACATAATGAAGAAATAAGAAAAAACTAATCCCAATGGTTCTCCCCTCTACTCCTTTCTTCTTCTCCTTCCTATTCTTCTTTGAGGAAAAGGACTTCCTCTTTGAGCCATCTCCCTCTTTTGGAGGTGCAAGACAACCTTTAGGGTCTTCTTCCGAATTGTAGTCGCTCTCTAAGTCAATGCAGGATCTGGGAGTATCAACGGTTATAATGGTCGCTTGGAGAGTGGAGGTAGAACAACAAAAAAGACTTTTTCTGGATCCTGATTTATTTTGATCTTGGATAATTTAATTTTAGACCTCTCCGCCATTGGTGTAGTATCAAGATCCTTTGTACTAGTTATCATCAGCTCCTCATCGATTGATGGATCAATGTCCTAGAGTCCCTACAACATCCATATTTTCTTTGCATCAATGCCAAGGCCAATGCTAATAGGTGGAACTAGGAGGGTAATTGTTATTTGATGGATGTAGACGTAGTCGTCATAGCACCAGGACTTGGGACTTGAATTATTGGTGGCAGAGGAGGCAACGATGGCTTACCTCTAAGTTGAACCATAGAAAAGAAAAGATTAGAAACATCTTCAGGTGTCATTTGAAGTTTCTTGAACATAAAAGAGACTAATGATATACCTCTATGTGAGGTAGATGGAGTCTACAAAGGAGTTTCAGTCCGTCCTTCCTCTAAAATAGGAGATAAAGCAAGAAATTCGTAGGCAGCCTTTGGTGGCAATTAACTAGGATCCTCGAGGTTGTATGACCCATGAATCGAGGCTAATGTTGATATTACTGTAATTGTAGATTTAAGGGAAGGGATTATAGGATCGGACATGAGAGGACTAGATGTAGGAGTTATAATGGCCCTGTAACTGGCCACGGTCACATAGACGCTCTCTGCTAGGGGTCCCTGTGAGGTACAAACAGAATCCTTTGAGATGGATTCAGGAAGGGCTCAAGCACCCCCCAAGGCATAGGTTGAAGTGATACAAACTAGTTCGGCCTGACCCTCAATTAAGGCCTTATTATCTTCATCGTTGAAGGAGGTCATCTTTAATTACTTCTTCATTGATCTCACCAACATGCTTTCTTTCTTGTTTGAGAATTTCATCCTAGGCTAGAGCTAATGCCATAGGGGTATTTTCCACCGAGCCACTTATGGTTGACATAATAATCATGTTCACGTAAAAATGCACCAAAGTGGTCTAGATTTGATCATTAATCTCATCTTCATTCTTCTCTACCTCAATGACTTGAGTCTAAAGCTTTCTTCTCCTCATTAGTGTTGAGGACTTTGATCGTGTGTTCTTTAGCAAGAATGAGAGTGTCATCTTCCACTTTTTTCTCCTTTACCAGTTCGACCTTAAGGCTAGGAATCATGAAGGACTACATGTCGATATTGGTTTGGAGAACCAACTTCTCCTTGGTTAGCTCGCCGCATTTTTGATAGGAATTTTGGAGGTTCTCCTCTTTCACCTTGTACTTGGTGTAAAAGGCCTTCAAATCGTCTAAATGTTTCCTTTCAATGTCCTCAACATATTTAACTAGTTGATCAGCCTCTTTAGAATAGAAAATGATTATTCGTTACTTCTCAATCTCATTTTACTCGATTATCAACTGGTTTGCTTTATTAATGTCAAATAGAGCATGGTCAAACTTTCTCCAAATGTAATATGTATCAAAGATACCATGTATGCACGCTTCAGTGTGTGGCTGAATCGCGTGGAATGTCTTTCAAATCATAGTCAAATTGACCTCGGTAAAGCATATCTGAGGGAAATAATTTTGCATTGCAATAAGATGGGAGCTTGTAACCAGGACCTAGACAGTTGTTACTACATGCATGGGAGTGTGCTCTTCGTCGATCTTGTTTTGGATAGGCTCAAAAGTCGAAGAGCCATCAGGTCGGGAGGCTTGCATGGATTTTTGTATAGGAGATCGGGCTTGGTTAGGAGAAGGTATTGATACAAGTGCAGTGTAAGATCTACAGGTAAGAGGAGAACTATTGGGCATTTAGGAGTGTGAATCCATGGATTTAGGAAGAGGAGCACGTTCGTGGTGTAGGGAGAAAGACCTTCTAGAAGACCTAGAGCGATCATGAGAATCTCGATCATAATCCACATGGTATTGTCTCTCCTTTTTATCTTATCTCTCTCTTCCTCCTATAAAGCCTTATAGAATGAGACTTTCGTGATGAGTTGTGTCCCTAATGTGAAGAACCAAAAGGTTTATGACCAAGATACTTGGTTGACTAACCGTGTAGGTCTCAAAAGGGTCCAGAATGTCCCATTATACCAAAGAAGAAACAAAATTAAGTTAAAACTTGAGATTTGAAGTATGATATGTGCAAAGTGAACAGGTTATGGTTTTAGGTGCTGTGAAGTCCTATCGATTCTATGGATCGTGCTTGCGCAATTTATTGAGTGGAGTTACTTCTCCCATGGAAGTTGGAGGCACATTGGCCGTAGATTGGATTGAAGAATCAATGTCCGGGAGACTGAAATTGGTAAGGTTATATTTTGGAATGCTCCTTGGGATGCTCTTAAGGTCGACGAGCAAACCAAAAACATCATCGGTAGGAGGGATCAGAGTTGTCTCCCCGACTAGAATTTGTTGTGGTTCTAGGACTAGGCGAGGCATATATGATCCTTATTCTTGGTCAAAGGGCAAGAGTTGATACCCTCTCATCTCCACTTATCTCTTCATTGGATTCATATCCTAAATTTGCATTGTCATCATAATCCTTATCTTTTTTCTCATCACATCGTCTTCGTCGCCACTCTTGTCTTCCCTTTAGTTAATAGGGGCCATGTACCATTGGTGGGTCCTCTACATTTTTAAGAGATAAGGGTTATACCTTAACCTTTTATGCGAGCTATGTAGCCCTACGCGTGGATGGAAGGAAGGATCCAAAGGCTATGATTGTTGTAAAGTAGTCAGAAGGGCCACAACTAAGAGTTGATAAGAAGGGACTTCATTCTCTATTTGTTAGCTGGAATATCTTTTGAAGCTCGAAGAGTACTCACCAAAGCAGCATTAGAAGGCCTTTAAGGGATATATATTAAATTTGGAAAATGACGAACTTAGCAAATTGAATGAAATGAGCTCCGACGAGCTAATATGTAAAAGTGGAACTTACATCTTGACAATCACTTCTAGGTGAAGCCAGCTAGGCAACGAATAAATAAATACTCATCCTTGAAATGGTTAAGTTTATTGAAGAGGCCAATGTTGATTCAACAACCATTAGAGGACTCCAAAAAATTTAAGGACAGATTGTCATCTCGTTTCTCGAAACTATATAGATATGTAATTTCTTCAAGAGTGGTTACCTGCCTGTATGACTAACGAAAGTTATATAAGTGTAGTTCAGCGCAACATACCTGTTTGTATGGAGATGTGCAGCGGAAAGCTTCATAAAGTAGAGAACAAGTCAAATGAAATAATTTGAATGGGGGAACACCATTAGAGAGGGACATATAACGATTACATGTTGTGTTGCCCTATGGGAGGTCATGTGCCCGTTGATAGGGTGTTGATGTCAAATTTCCCTCAAAAGGGATTCTATGGCCGTTACAAATTCTCTTGACATCCGCCACAGTTAGAGTTGAAGGTAGAGAATGTAAAGTGTGGTCGAGATTCATAACACCCTCTAGATTAGCATCAGAGGCAACTCCGATGTAGGGTTCTTCTTTCGATGCTGGAAAAGGAATGGCTTATAAAGATTGCCTGTGTTTATAAGGAGGATACTAAGACCAAAAGGGCAACGAAGTAGATGTTAGGGAAGAAGATGCACCTGCCGTCGGTGAAGTAAAATCTGAGATGAAAGGACCTACACCCGTAGCAGAGAGGCACTGGGAGCGTCTACGATCGATAACTTACTGAAAACTCGATACATGAGCATGGTCATGCATAATATAAGCTATATTTCCATTAAACGGTCCTCTTATAGTTGTTGTATGAGGATGTTGATGTGTGTTGGACAACCGGGACTCGTATATCAATAGAGGCGATGATGTGTGATTCAATCTTTGTACTATGTGTTCTATGTCCATGGCACGGTCTACACGAACACCATGTAAATAGCCCATTTGTGCAAGCAAATGAGCTCCATCACACTATTAATCATGTGTTGGATTTTACTCATTTTCTCAGAATATACGATAACGGAACCGTCATCTAAAGAAACATGAATCCTTTCTTTGTAGAATCACAGGATTATGATGTTCGACTTGAAATGTCAATACAGAATTTCATTAGATGTTAAAGTGCATTCGATGGAACTGTATCTTAAAGTCATCCCATAAAAATTGTTTCACTAATCCATATTCGACCTGAAATCCATGAGACTCACCATCCCTTCCTTTCACATATCAAAACTATTAAAATCTTACAAAGGAAACGACCACTTGATAAAACCCGAAGCAAGCCCTGGGGGACTCGAAGTTGACACCAAGAAAGTGAAAATGGAAGAAACTTGGGGTCGAACACATGATAACTTGGTGTCATCTTAAAGTAACACAGAACCCTTAGATTCAATATTCAAGTTAGCCATAGAAGATGTGGGAGAAAGGGAGCCGTGAGGAACAAAGTCCAATATGGATCAATGAACACGATTTGGTGTCGACAACCACAAAGCTTTGGTAGAGATCCATCTTAGTTTAACAGCAAGGCAAAGAGATGATAATAAAGTTCACGAATTGATTACACACACAAATGAATCGGCTGCAAATTTTAATGATTCCGCGGTGGAATGTATGCCTAGATTGGGTTTGATGGCTAGCCAAAATTGATCGACTTTGTGGCTAAAAGCTAGCAGCACTATCAATAAAGGCGTAAAGGAGATTAGATTGTAAGAGCTCAAGGAAGATGGAGGCTGCAATTTTATGACCAAAGTGACGAGGGGATTGGAAAATCCTTAAGTATTACATAAGTAATGACAAGAAGGAAAAGATCCGTACCGACACTTGAGGAATGGTACCGATCCTTTTATCACCCAGTTAAAAAAAAGATGGAATGAGTGAATGAAAAGAGGAATAGCAATGGATAAGATTGCAATAGAGAAAGATGAAATCTTACCTAAGTAGAGGAAAGGAAAAACCTTTAGGAATCTCAAACTAGAACAAAGAATTCAAATGCGACACTTCAGCTCTTATATCTGCTGAATAGATGTGATTCCATAGCTGTTTGAAGCGGTATATTAATTCAAAATGGATGCATCGCTTCACGAAGAAAGTTCAAAAGATAGGGGCATTTATGCAGATTGAAGTTTGTGTTTAGTAGTTTGTCTCGATCCAAAGCATTCTTTGTTAATACAATGCATACTTTGGGGAAGCAAGTGTTATCTTGTATTTGATCCAAAAGGTGTCCTGATGGACCAGGACTATTAAGTGCTCATAAGATAAATCGAAAGTGAAGAATGCAGATGAACTTCCAAAGCTTAGAGAAAACCCAAGGGTCAGAACCGATCCATGTGAGCAATTAGAATACTTAGTCGCTTTTGGAGAAAGCTAGGTGATGAAAAGCTAAGGAAAACTAAAGATCCAAGGCCAAGGAATAACTTGGTACCTCGGTAACAATCCATGTTGGTTAATGGGTTGGATAGAATGTCTTGGTCAAATGTGGAGACCAAATTAGCAGAGGAACCAACTGCACATGTGGATAACTCAGTACCGAGCCAGAACAATTAGAACCGATCGTTTTACGCTTGTGAAATCTTCAGTCTTGACTAGATCTGCTAGCTAAAACTTTAGATCTGGAATAAAGAACATGTTAAAGATAATTTCAGTGATGTTGGTGGATAAATTCATCTATAAATAGTAAGATTGTGCACCGAAAAGTGGACTTTTCTTGGTTAACTGATTTGTGCATCTAAACACTATCGAATTCATACCCAAATGATTTGAATAATGAGTTATTGTAACTTACTAGTACGAAGTTAAAGATAATCGATAACAAAGTTAATAGTGGATGTAGGCTATTAATTTGGTCGAACCACTCTAAATTCTTGTGTGTTCTTCTCACTTAATTCTTAAATCTTTATGATTCTCATTTGTAGCTTGATTAGGGGTTTATTTCATTTTTTGTGCAAACATATATGTGTGTGTCTACAATTATTAAAAACATTTTATTTTAAATTTGACATTAAAATAGGTTTGACTAATTATATATTCAATACAAGATGACTTATTCAAATATACAAGCACCTTTTTAGCCGATAACAAATAAAAATGAAATATATATAAAAAAATTAAAACTGAAAGAATAATATATATACATATACATACACACATATATCTATACATACAATTCAAAAATGTATTTATATATATATATGTAACACATATAAAAAATTAATAGTTATTTATTTCTAAAATAATAAAGCCAAAAACAAAAATTATTTATTAGTACGCATAGTTAATTTCATAGACAGCATTAAAGTCCTTGGTTCAATCCTATAAACTTTATCGATTAACAGACTTACTTTGACCAGAGATTTTGACTTTAAGTTGACTACCAATCATAGTGATGCAAACCTTCGACAATAAAGGAGATGTATCTTCTATTAAGTTGTGTTTCACTTTAAGTGTTTCAACATGTAAAAAAAAACTTTGGTCATAACATGATTACTACGCCATGTGATTGATCGTAATCAAAGTACATCCTAGCTATATAAGATCGACAGTACCTGTAACGATCTCGATTTTTGAGTCAAATTTTAATTGATAATTAATATAAATTTTGGGTTAAAATTGTGAATTAAATTGATTTTTTTCCAAGATAACTAAAGATATGTGTTGTTTATTTATGTATGTATATAAATGGATTTTAATTAAAATGGAATTTCTAACTGGAAATTTAGAAAAAATATGTTGAATAATATATTAATTATAAATTTGATTGTGGATTAATTTGAAAATTTTGAATAAATATATTTATGAATATATATATATATATATATTAAAAGTTAAATTGTAAATAAAATTTTGATTTTGGAAAATTAAAAATGTAAATTTTTATAAATAAATTTGATGTTGAAAATTGAGATTTTAAATAAATAATTTGAATTTGAATACTCTATGATTTAAAACTAATAAAAAATTTCCTTAGAATCATTATATACATATGTATATATATATTTTGAAAAGTTTTATTTTGAATTTGGTATAAATAATTTCCAAAAGCTAATTAAGTTAAATTCTATATTTTATAACATGTGTGTTTATTTATTAAAATATAGATCGTTTTAAAAATCATTTTTCTTTAAAATTGATATGTATAAATAATAGGAAAATGAGTAAATACCAAAAGTGCAAATTTATTAACATAAGGGTTTGAGACTAAATTTTTAAAATCAATTAAACTAGAGGGCTTAAACATAAATTTAAATATTTTTACAAGTGTGAGAAGATTAATACATGCGTTTACAAGTGTAAATGATATAGACAAGTGGCATAATTATTTTTCCTTTTTGAGTTACCTAAACATGTATTAAAAATAAATCAGGCTATTTTCTTCGCTTCTCAATATTCTTTCTTCATCCTTCTTTCTAAAGCAAACCAGAAAAAAAACTAAACTAAAAAGTCTGAAACAAGATTCAAATCTCAAAACCAGAGAATCAAATCTGTAAATAGAAAACTGAATCAAATTAAGATCTGATTCAAAGAAAACATCTTCAACCTGAGGAGATGAAGATCAAAGCAAATTCAAATCAGAAACCTGGAAATTTAAAAATGTAAGATCAAAGACCTATAAACCCAAAACAGTAAAAGAGAAAAATCGAAATGGGGAAATCAAAAGCAAAACAGCTTCCAGTTTCATATCAAAGTTAGTTCATCTCAACATCAAGCATTAAAACATTATCAAACTTTAATAGATCAAAAGTATTAAGTTCCCAGATTTAATCTAAATTCCAGAGTTTTCCAATTAAATTTTCCAGGCTTGAAGTTCTCTGTTCTTCCCATCTACATGTGAGTAAACTCACTTAAAACCTGTCTCTTATTTGATTTTTTGATTTACACTTGAAGTGTGCTATGAAAATATGTTTATTTTGCCTACATGTTTGAATATATAAATTTAATTGTGCATGTCTGGAACAAACATGAATGTCTGTTCTAAATTTTACAGGATTTAAACCTGTTAAAGAAAGAAAATAAAATATAGAAGAAATTTTAAATCCTACTTCTCTGATTCAATTTAGGCTTCACGATCTAAATGAAATATGTTTATACCATCAAGAATTAGCCTTAAAAAATATTTTTGAGGAAAAATAAATTGAGTTTATCTGGAAATTTGAATATACAGTAAAAAAATCATAAATATGATAAATTCAAATCTCATAATTAATTGATTCATCTACATCATCGGGTTTGTCTTGGAAAACCATGATTTCTAAAACAAATTTCAAAATTTTTAGTTCATTAAATCATGTGAAAAAGTGAGATGAACGGAATTGACATTTTTATCAATTTCTAGTGATTGACGGAAAACTGTAGGTCATGATTGTTGTCAAAGGTGGCTAGAGGATAGAGGATTATGGGAAAAATACTTGCTTAAATTATTAATGAACATGGTGGCTGTACGAAGTCAATTTAGGGTTTGACTTCTGTTTTGATCAAATTTTTGTGTTTCGAGTTCGTGCAACGTGAAGGAAGCACCGGGGTCGATCGGACCCAAAGGGATCATTGCGTTGGATCGCGGCCTTGCATTGGGCATAGTGGCATGGTTCCACGTGGCCCAAATCATCGGCGTCGAGGAGTTTGTATCGATCGAGTTTTTGAGTTCCTGGTGACAGATAAGCTCGTTTTCGATTTCTGGCTTGATTCGTCAGACTAGGTGTTTGGGTTGGTCGACGGTGATGTTGATGACATGTCAGAGGTCGGGGCAGTGATCGTAGATGATTGAAATGCTCGTGCACGTGCACACGTAAACATTCGTTCCTGGGAAATTAAGATGTTTGGGAAGATGAGGATTTCCCCGGGGTTGGCTCGGAGTTGATCGTGTTTTGGCTCGAAGACGAGAGTATGGGAGGTTTCTTCAGGATTAGCTCGAGAAATTGGTGGAGTTGCCTTGGGTCTTTATTTTCTTGTCACCGGGTCTAAAAAGTAACAGACTTTTAAATTTTAAAAAGTTATGTTTAAACCAAGTTTTAAAGGAAAAAAACAATGCAAGTTTAAAAGTAAATATTAAAATAGGTTTTTATATAAGTTTCAAAGTTTTTAAAAGCTAAATGAATCTTTAAACAAGTTTTTAACAATTCAAAGTTTAATTTTTAAGATTCAATGTTTTAAGATTGATCTGTTTTTAAAGTAATATATATTAGGTTAATTATATAATTAATTCCTAAATGAAATTTAATGATTAATTTAGATAAAAAGGTTTATCTTTAATTAATTAATGTGATTTATTAAATTTTAAATAGCATGAGTAATTAAAGTGTATTTAATTACTTAATCAAGGATTTATTACTTGATGTAATTAATTGAGAATAATTAATTGAGGGTTAATTTAAGTAATTAAAGGTTAATTACTTAATTATTTAAAGTAATTAATTAAAGGATAATTAATTAATTAAGATTAATTAATGTAAGTAATTAAAGGTAATTAATTTCTTAAAGATAATTACTTAATGAAAGTAATTAAGGATAATTAATAAATGATTAAAGGATAATTAATTAATTACTGCGATTAATAAATCAAGGTAATTAATTTGGGATAATTAATTTATTTAAAGGTTAATTAATTAACAAAAGTAATTAAGGGATGCTTTAGTAATTAAGAGTTAATTTATTTATTAATTAATATAATTAATTAAGGATAATTAATTTAAAGAAAAAATAAATAATTAAAATTTAATTATTTAATAATTAAAAGTTAATTATTTAATAATTAAATGTGGATTTATTTATTAATTAAGGTTGATTAATTAGTAATTAAAGGTTGATTAAATTATTATTAAAAGTTAATTAATAAATGATTAGAGGTTAATTAATTAAAACAGTTTGTAATTAATTAGTTAATATTAATTAACTAGAATTAATTATTTATTCATAAGTAATTAATCTGATTTAAATTAATCAGATAATTAATTAATCCTACTTATGAATGTTTGGATTCTATTGAATGTTGAATTATTTGATATCCTTGATGTGTGATGCTATGTATTGATTTTGAGCTGTGATGAATGTAATTATCTATGATGAATGTAATTTATTTATCTGTGATAAATTCATATTATCTGTGAATCCGTGAATGGAGATAAGCGTTACAGATTATACCGCTTATCGATATTGATATGATTGAACCTGTGATGATTGATTTTGTTACATTAGTGTGTAAAACCCCTGGACTACACCATACACACACAAATATGGATTGCACGAGAAAATCGGTCAAGTCACAGATATTTTGAAATCTAAATATTATTTTTGAAAATTGAATTTTGAATCCAAATGGTTTCAGAAATGGAAAAGCTTTTGAAAAGGAGTTTTGAAGATAAAAGTTATTTTGAATAACTTGATAAAATTTTGAAATTTAAATAATTTGATCTGAATTTGAATTCAAGATTTGAATTAAATTCTATGTTTGGAAATTATGGTTTAAAAAAGTTATACAAGTTATAAATGTGTTATATGGGCTTTAAACCAGTTTAAAAATATTATTTTGGAAATTTGAGCTTAACCCAAGTTTTATACTTGAAGGGCTTTAACTTGTGCAAATGTCATCGGATTTGTCCGAAATGAAAACTACTTGTTTTCAAATAATAATAGCTTTCATATAAACAAAGGATTTCCAATTTGTGTTCAAAGATTTCAAGTTTGAAATGGAATTGAAATAGTTTTGAAAGCTATGAATGAATCTTTGTGAAAGATGGTTGAACCTTGTTTTGAAATCGAAAAGGATTTTAAATGGTGTATATTTTATATAAAAGATTTGAAATGGGAATTGTTTTAAAAGTTATCAATGAATCTTTGAAAATGGTTTTGAAAGCTATGAATTGAGTCTTTGATTTAATGATTGGATGAGTTAATCCAATATGAAAAAGAAATTGTTTTAAAAACCATGAATGAATCTTTATGGAAGATTGGTGAACTTTGTGAAGTGAATTTTTTTGTTTAAAGATTTGAAAATGGTAAATTGTTTTAAACCGTTTGAAAGAAATGTTTGGGTAATAAGTTGTGACTTAACTGAGATCCCAATATCCATATGCTTTTTAAATTAAGCGCTCACTATTCGGTTTAGCCGGGAGAGGACTTTGTGTCATATAACCCATTCCGAATAGTGATACGACGAAAATGGATAGCATTTGAAGACCGGTGGTGAAGACCGGGTATTTTCGAGAACGAAAAGTATTACCCGTCGAATGTCCCTACACTGAGTCACGCAGGTATAGAGATCTTTATATGTGATGGGGAGTCCAATCGGGATTGTGAATACTCGGATTGCAAGGGCATCTTTGGAAGTGCCTTCGGATCTGTTCGAACCCGGAACAGACTTGTATAGATGTGTGTATGACATTACACTTTGAGATGTAAAGCTGGTTTCTATCAAATACATTTCTGTTTGGGGGCAGAGAATTTATTCTCTTAGCTTAACACCCTTCTCTAAGACATACGAGCTCAGAGGTTATGTATTTGATATTTACTAGTGACACATTCCCAATTTGGTAATGTGGCATACGAAATACTGTTGATCATTTGTTGATCGAAGCATGGCTTTGTGAAAAGCGTAGCTTTGTGGACGAGACTTCGTCAAGCCTCACAACTCGGTAATGGTCGAAACAGGAATCGTAGGAGCCAGGTTATTTGGGGGTAGCGCCCCCAGAGGGTATGTCTATTTCCTTCTAGATAAAAGGTGGTATCATGGTATGGAGCCCAGATATTTACCTATGTGGTTGCTGCAAGCTTATTGCTTTGTGGTTGTTGGTGTAGAGGTACCTCGGATAAAGATTGGTAACGACCGGGGGATGGCATGCTCGTGTCAGTAGTTACCTAGTTACGGAGGTAAGCCAGCCTTGTGTTGGCATGGATCCGGTTAGGTTCTCGGAGGCGTCCCTCCAGAGGCATTCCATTCAGTGTGGGAAGTTCCTTTGCCTGACCATTGTTGGAAATCCAATCATCCAATACGCTCCTTGTACGGTTTTAGTTGTAGAACCTGCCATTTAACATGGTAACTATAGTAGGTATACTATAATTGTACGTATGCTGGTTAAGATTTATATTTTACTCGCAAAAGTTTTTCACTGTGCACAAATAATAATATCAAAAGGTTTTTCGCGTATTAAGCATTTTTGACTGTCATAAGGAGAAATCTCCTCCAAGTTTGTGCTTGCATTGTGTGTGTGGCAGGAGGCTTTATGGCAGTTTCATTTTCCAAAAGCATAGCGAATTTCTTCTACTTCTTTTGTTGTTTGTTTTAAAAGAGAAAACTATTTTTTTTGTTTTCTCACACCAGTCCCATGACTGACTTAGAGTTTATTGTTCCCTTTCTAAACTCTGGGTGCCCACAATTTTCCACACGGGCAGTCTAGAGTTGGATTTTTCAGGTAGTGGAATAGTAGGGGTAGATTCGATAGCATTCAATCTCCGGATATTGGAAATCGTATTCGGATCGAGTTGCTTCACTTTAGTGTTGATGGTGGTTCTCCCTTTTTGGTGTTTTGAGTCTTTCTAGTCTTGGAGCATTGGCAATGGTTTTGCGGTTAATTGGAGTATCTATCTTAAGGACTTCTGAAGATATTATCTTTTGGAGACTTTCTTCCGCTGTTATTTTTGTATCTCTGATGTTGATATCAATTGTATCAATGTGTTGAATCATTGTAATCAACTGTTGTATATCAATGATATTATCTTTTTCTTCCGCTGTGTTATTATAATTAATGTGTTATAATCTCCGGTGAACCAGATTCGACATTTGAAATCTGCGCATTTGAATACGGTTGATATATTCAATGCTGATTTTCGAAGGTCGAGTCAGGGTCGTTATAATTGGTATCAGAGCTGAAGGTTGAAACTTTAGCTAAGGAGTATAACACATTAGGTAACTCATTAGAGATAGGGTTGCAATTACTCTAGAATGAGTATCCCTAAGATATTCGTCCGTATGCCTCCGTAAATTCTCTTACTATTCACTGATAGTGATATGAGTGCAAGAAGAGGATGAGGTAGGAGACAGGAAAATACACTACAAATGGTCAATACCCTGCAACAACGGAAACATCTTTCTCTATCAATCTCCTTTGTTGGTCATCCAATTTCAATTCTTTGATGGCTACGTGGCAGCTACAAGGAGAAGTTTTGGTGTGATGGTGGCCTTGTGAATCGTGTAGATGAGTTCCTATCTCGTATTCTCGTTATCAGTTTTTTCGTTTTAACTTTAAATGAAGTTGAACTTTTAAACTAAAATAAATTGGTTAATAAAATATGAAGATGGATTAATTTGTATCGATAAAACGATTTCGGTTAAAACCAAACTTTGGAAAGTTTTGTTGTGATTTCTTGTGAGGATCAAAGTTCGATGAGGGACAAGTTGCTATCTACTTTGGGATATACCAACGAAGATTGAGTGTCCATTGTTTGTTCTGCCGGGTCCAGATATATTTTATGAGTGGTTAGTTATCCCTTCTTGCACTCATAACATGGTTACTTTAGGATATACCAACCAGGATTGAGTATCCATTGTTTGGTCATAACATGGTTTTACGCCATGTGATCGATCGTAATCAAAGTACATCCTAGCTATATAAGATCGACAATACCTATAACGATCCCGATTTTTGAGTCAAATTTGAATTGATAATTAATATAAATTTTGGGTTAAAATTGTGAATTAAATTGAGTTTTTCTAAGATAAATAAAGCTACGTGTTTTTTATTTATATATATGTATATAAATGGATTTTTAATTTAAATAGAATTTCTTATTGGAAATTTAGAAAAAATATTTTGAATAATATATTAATTATAAATTTAATTGTGGATTAATTTGAAAATTTTGAACAAATATATTTATGAATATATATAGATAAAAGTAAAATTGTAAATAAAATTTTGATTTTGAAAAATTCAAAATGTAACTTTTTATAAATAAATTGGATGTTGAAAATTGAGACTCTAAAACAAATAATTTGAATTTGAATACTCTATGATTTAAAGCTAATAAAAATTTGTCGTGGAATTATATTATACATATGTATATATATTTTGAAAAGTTTTGTTTTGAATTTGATATAAATAATTTTCAAAAGCTAATTAAGTTAAATTCTACATTTTATAACATGTGTGTTTATTTATTAAAATATAGATAGCTATAAAAATCATTTTTCTTTAAAATTGATATAAGTATAAATAACAGGAAAATGAGTTAATATAAATACCAAAAGTGCAAATTTATTAACATAAGTGTTTAAAACTAAATTTTTAAAATTAATTAAACTAGAGGGCTTAAACATAAATTTAAATATTTTTACAAGTGTGAGAAGATTAATACATGCATTTACAAGTGTAAAGGATATAGACAAGTGGCAAAATTATTTTTCCTTTTTGAATTACCTAAACATGTATTAAAAATAAATCAGGCTATTTTCTTCACTTCTCAATAATCTTTCTTCATCCTTCTTTCTAAAGCAATCCAAAAAAAGATAAACTAAAATGTCTGAAACAAGATTCAAATCTCAAAACCAGAGAATCAAATCTGTAAATAGAAAACTGAATCAAATTAATATCTGATTCAAAGCAAACATCTTCAACCTGAGGAGATGAATATCAAAGAAAATTCAAATCAGAAACTTGGAAATTTAAAAATGTAAGATCAAAGACCTGTAAACCCAAAGCAGTGCAAGAGAAAAATCAAAAAGGGGAAATCAAAAGCAAAACAACTTCCTGTTTCATATCAAAGTTAGTTAATCTCAACATCAAGCAGTAAAACATTATCAAGCTTCAACAGATCAAAAGTATCAAGTTCTCAGATTTAATCAAAATTCCAGAGTTTTCCAATTAAATTTTCTAGGCTTGAAGTTCTCTATTCTTCCCATTTACATGTGAGTAAACCCACTTAAAACCTGTCTCGTATTTGATTTTTTGATTTACACTTGAATGTGCTATGAAAATGTGTTTATTTTGCCCGCATGTTTGAATATATAGATTTAACTGTGCATGCCTGAAACAGATATGAATGTCTGTTCTAAATTTTACAGGTTTTAAACCTGTTAAAGAAAGAAAATAAAATATAGAAGAAAATTTAAATCCTATTTTTGGTTCAATTTAGGCTTCATGATCTAAATGAAATATGTTTGTATCATCAAGAATTAGGCTTAAAAAATATTTTTGAGGAAAAATAAATTGAGTTTATCCGGAAATTTGAATATACAGTAAAAAAATTCATAAATATGATAAATTCAAAATTAATCGATTCATCTAGATCATCGGGTTTGTCTTCGAAAACCATGATTTCTAAAACAAATTTCAAAATTTTTAGTTCACTAAATCATGTGAAAAAGTGAGATGAACGGAATTGACATTTTTGTCAATTTCTAGTGATCGACAGCAAACTGTAGGACGTGATTGTTGTCAAAGGTAGCCAGAGGATAGAGGATTATTGGAAAAATACTTTCTTAAATTATTAATGAACATGGTGGCCGTACGAAGTCAATTTAGGGTTTGACTTCTATTCGAGTTCATGCAACGTGAAGGAAGCACCGGGGTCGATCAGACCCAAAGGGATCATTGCATTGGATCGCGGCGTTGCATTGGGTAGAGTGGCATGGTTCCAGGTGGCCCAAATCGTCGGCGTCGAGGCATTTGTATCGATCGAGTTTTTGAGTTCCTGGTGACAGATAAGCTCGTTTTCGATTTCTGGCTTGATTCGTCAGACTAAATGCTTGGGTTGGTCGACGGTGATGTCGATGACATGTCAGAGGTTGGGGCAATGATCATAGATGATCGAAATGCTCGTGCATGTGCACACGTACACTTTTGTGCCTGGGAAATTGCGATGTTTGGGAAGATGAGGATTTTCCCGGGGTTGGCTCGGAGTTGATCGTGTTTTGGCTCGAAGACGAGAGTATGGGAGGTTTCTTCGGGATTGGCTCGAGAAATTGGTGGAGTTGCCTCGAGTCTTTATTTTTCTTGTCACCGGGTTTAAAAAGTAACAGACTTTTAAATTTTAAAAAGTTATGTTTAACCAAATTTTAAAGGAAAAAACAATGCAAGTTTAAAAGTAAATATTAAAACAGGTTTTTACGTAAGTTTCAAAGTTTTTAAAAGCTAAAGTGAATCTTTAAACAAGTTTTTAACAAAGTTTTCAAAGTTTAATTTTTAAGATAAAAAATGTTTTAAGATTAATCTATTTTTAAAGTAATATACATTAGGTTTGTTATATAATTAATTCCTAAATGAAATTTAATGATTAATTTAGATAAAAAGGTTTGTCTTTAATTAATTAATATGATTTATTAAAGTTTAAATAATATGAGTAATTAAAGAGTAGTTAATTACTTAATCAAGGATTTATTACTTGATGTAATTAATTAAGAATAATTAATTAAGGGTTAATTTAAGTAATTAAAGGTTAATTACTAAAAATTTTAAAGTAATTAATTAAAGGATAATTAATTAATTAAGATAATTAATGTAAGTAATTAAAGGTAATTAATTACTTAAAGATAATTACTTAATGAAAGTAATTAAGGATAATTAATAAATGATTAAAGGATAATTAATTAATCAATGTGATTAATTAATCAAGGTAATTAATTTAGGATAATTAATTTATTTAAAGGTTAATTAATTAATAAAAGTAATTAAGGGATGATTTAGTAATTAAGAGTTAATTTATTAATTAATTAATATAATTAATTAAGGATAATTAATTTAAAGAAAAATTAAATAATTAAAAGTTAATTATTGAAAAATTATATGTGGATTTATTTATTAATTAAGGTTAATTAATTAGAAATTAAAGGTTGATTAAATTATTATTAAAGGTCAATTAATAAATGATTAACGGTTAATTAATTAAAATGGTTTGTAATTAATTGATTATTATTAATTCACCAGAATTAGTAATTTATTCATAAGTAATTAATCTGATTTAAAATAATCGGATAATTAATTGATCTTACTTATAAATGTTTGGATTCTACTGAATGTTGAATTGTTTGATATCCTTGATGTGTGATGCTATGTTTTGATTTTGAGTTGTGATGAATGTAAGTTATTTAAATGTGATAAATTCATATTATCTGTGAATCTGTGAATGAAGATAAGCGTTATAGATTATACCGCTTATCGATATTGATATGATTGAATCTGTGATAATTGATGTTGTTACATTATTGTGTAAAACCCCTGGACTACACCATACGCACACAAATATAGATTGCAGAGGAAATCAGTTGAGTCACGGATATTTTGAAAGCTAAATATTATTTTTGAAAATTGAATTTTGAATCCAAATGGTTTTGGAAATGGAAAAGATTTTGTAAAGGAGTTTTGAAGATAAAAGTTATTTGAATAACTTGACAAAGTTTTGAAATTTAAATAATTTGATTTGAATTTGAATTCAAGATTTCAATTGAATTCTATGTTTGGAAATTATTGTTTAAAATGGTTATACAAGTTGTAAATGTGTTTATATGGGATTTAAACATTTTTTAAAATATTATTTTGGAAATTTGAATTTAACCCAAGTATTATACTTGAAGGGCTTTAACTTGTGCAAATGTAATCGGATTTGTCCGAAACGAAAACTATTCGTTTTCAAATAATAATAGCTTTCATATAAAGAAAGGATTTCCAATTTGTGTTGAAAGCTTGAAATGGAATTGAAATAATTTTGAAAGCTATGAATGAATCTTTGTGAAAGATGGTTGAACCTTGTTTTGAAATCGAAGAGGATTTTAAATGGCGTATCTTTTATATAAAAGATTTGAAATGGGAATTGTTTTGAAAGTTATGAATGAATCTTTGAAAATGGTTTTGAAAGCTATGAATTGAGTCTTTGACTTAATGATTGGATGAGTTAATCCAATTTGAAAAATAAATTGTTTTAAAACCGTGAATGAATCTTTGTGGAAGATTGGTGAACTTTGTGAAGTGAATCTTTTTGTTTAAAGATTTGAAAATAGTAAATTGTTTTAAACCATTTGAAAGAAAGGTTTTGGATAATAAGTTGTGGCTTAACTGAGATCCCAATATCCATATGCTTTTTAAATTAAGCGCTCGCTATTGGGTTTAGTCGGGAGAGGACTTTGTGTTATATAACCCATTTCGAATAGTGATACGATGAAAATAGATAGCATTTGAGGGCCGGTGGTGAAGACCGGGTATTTTCGAGAATGAAAAGGATTACCCGTCGAATGTCTCTACATTGAGTCATGCCGGTATAGAGATATCCATATGTGATGGGGAGTCCAATCGGGATTGTAAATACCAGATTGTAAGGGCTTCTTTGGAAGTGCCTCTGGTTCTGTTCGAACCCGGAACATACTTGTATGGATGTGTGTCTGACATTGCACTTTGCGATGTAAAGCTGGTTTCTATCAAATACATTTTTGTTTGGTGGCGGAGAATTTATTCTCTTAGCTTAACACCCTTCTTTGAGACGTACGAGCTCAGAGATTATGTAGTTGATATTTACTAGTGATACATTCCCAATTTGGTAATGTGGCATACGAAGTGCTGCTAATCATTTGTTAATCGAAGCATGGCTTTTTGAAAAGCGCGGCTTTGCGGACGAGACTTCGTCAAGCCTCACAACCCGGTAACGATCGAAACAGAAATCGTTGCAGCAAGGTTATTTGGTGGTAGTGCCTCCTGAAGGTATATCCATTTCCTTCTGGATAAAAGGTGATATCATGGTATGGAGCCCGGATATTTACCTAAGTGGTTGCTGCAAGCTTATTTCTTTGTGGTTGTTGGTGTAGAGGTACCTCGGATAAAGGTTGGTAACGACCGGGAGATGGCATGCTCGTGTCAGTAGTTACCTAGTTACTTGTAATCCGACCTTGTGTTGGCAGAGATCCGGTTAGGTTCTCGGGAGCGTCCCTCTAGAGGCGTTCCATTCGGTGTGGGAAGTTCCTTTGCATAACCATTTTTGGAAATCCAATCACCCAATACGTGCCTTGTACGGTTTTAGTTGTAGAACATGCCATTTAACATGGTAGCTATAGTAGGCATACTATAATGGTACGTATGTTGGCTAAGATTTATATTATACTTGCAAAAGTTTTCCACTATGAATTAATAATAATATCAAAAGGATTTTCATGTATTAAGCATTTTTTTACTGTCATAAGGAGAAATCTCCTCCAAGTTTGCGCTTTCATTGTGTGTATGGCGGGAGGCCTTATGACAGTTTCGTTTTTCAAAAACATAGCGAATTTCTTCTACTTCTTTTGTTGTTTATTTTAAAAGAGAAAACTGGTTTTTTGTTTGCTCACACCAGTCCCATGACTGACCTAGAGTTTATTGTTCCCTTTCTAAATTTTGGGTGCCCACAATTTTCCACACAGGCAGTCTAGAGTTGGATTTTTCAGATAGTCGAATAGTAAGGGTAGATTCGATAACATTCAATCTCTGGATATTGGCAATCGCATTTGGATCGATTTGCTTCACTTCAGTGTTGATGGTGGTTCTCGCTTTTTGGTATTTGGAGTCTTTCTAGTCTTGGAGCATTGGCAATGATGTTGCAATTAATTAGAGTATATATCATAATGACTTCTAAAGATATTATCTTTTGGAGAATTTGTTCCACTATTATTTTTTTATCTCTGATGTTGATATCAATTGTATCAATGTGTTGTATCATTCTAGTCAACTATTGTACATCAATGATACTATCTTTTTCTTCTGCTATGTTGTTATACTTAATGTGTTATAAGCTTCGGCGAACCAGATTCGACGTTTGAAATCTGCGGCATTTGAATACGGGTGATGTATTCAGTGCCGATTTTCGAAGGTCGAGTCAAGGTCGTTATAGTACCGTTAAGTCTAAAGATTACTCCATATCGTTACCATTACACTTTTATTTTTATTTAGTTATATTAACCTATAGAAGACTCTCGTCAAATCATTATGTGATTGTTCCAAACAACCACAAGTATGTAACCCTCGGTACCCCATCGATTATGAGTAACTCATCGCCCATCATATAGAGAGGATTACATACATAGTCTCAATGGATGTATCGACATCCTATTCTCAATAAGTCTTGACTATGAATATTTAAGAAGTAAGTATTTAAATATCGATTCAATACTAACATTATGAACACAATCGCAAATACAATCGAGAAAATGTTTCATTTAAGGAATTTTTTTTACTTATATATGTTTAATGTATTATAACATTACTTATATCTCTATATAACAACATATGTAAAAGAAATTGAACCAAAATATGGTTCTCTTATAAGAGTTATATTACATAACAAATTACACAATGCACCTAAGGCACACTCTTCAATCTATAGCTATTGCATTAGGTGAAGTTAACCGATATCAATCAAATCTGGATGAAAATCATTAGATGGTTGTTAAGGTCATCCTAAAATATTTGAGAAATATCAAGAATTTTTTTCTTGTATACAGAAATAACGAACTCCTTATGAAAGGGCACTTTAACCCAAGTTTTCAAAGTGATGTCGAGGATATAAAATATGTCTTAAGATCTGTATTTATCCTCAACAGAGAGGCTTTAAGCTGAAAAGTTCCAAATAAGACGTCGCTAAGGATTCAACCATGGAAGTTGGGTACATTATGATGTTGCAAAAGAAGTAGTGTAGATGCATTAATTCATCAAAGAGCTAGAAATGATCCCAAGCATTGAAGATCTGATGCTAATGTAATATGACAATAATGCATTAACAATAGTGCGACAATACAAATAGACAAAGAACCATGAACTCACAATAGGTCAAGATACATCCTTCGAAAATTCCACCTGATAAGATTGTTTATCAGTGATAGAGAGATGGTAATCCAGAGAATAGATATTAAAGATAACACTGAAGATCCATTCATTAAGACCCCTTTTTTGTCTAATTTAGGCAGACCGATGGAAGGTATAGGCATGAGGATCCATAATTGGCCCAAGTGTGTAACGACCCGTTAAATTAATAATATTAAATGAGTTAAATTAATATAATTTCTAACCTGATTTAGAAAAAAAAGGCTTTAGGATTTATTTGAGAAAATGTAGTAATTTGTTATAGTAATTGGAATTTAATGTAACAATTTAATTTTTATGACAATAGTTTTGGATAATGTAATTGTCACACTTTGTTAAAAGTTAATGTTAAGAAACCAATAAATGTTGAATTAGTGCATATTAATAAAATATTTACAAGAATGGGATTCATTTAATATTAAAATAAATAGTAGGATTGTTTCATTTGGTGGCCGTTGAATAAACCAATGCAATAAGTGTAGATAAAATTTTTTATGAATATTGTTCGATAATGAATGTACTTAAAAACGGTAATAAACTTAATATAAGAAAACAAAGGCAAATTGTGTATTAATTAATGAATTCATGAATCAGTGTATGGACTTAGTGTAACTATACGTAAATGTACGCAATAAGGTTGTGAAATACCAATGATTTGGATTTCCAATTTATATTAAACATAATGTTGGTAGAAATTGGAATTCACTGTTGTGTGAAATATATGAGAAATCAGGTCAAATGTAAATTATACCGTAGATGATATACTCTTTTAAACAGTAGGATTTTTAAATAAATAAACGTTTCACTTAGGTTTCAATTGGATAACTTATGTAGTTTAATGGAGAATCAATTGCAATTAATTGCCATAAATTAGTGATGATAGGGTAGTTTGATTTGGCCTTTAAGAAGCAAAGAAAAAGAAAGCCAAGATTTATGAATTCATTTGCAATGTGAAATGCAAATCTTGTGGATTGTTTTTTTTCTCAAATGGAATTAATATTTAACCATTACGTTAGTGGAGTCTGATAAGTTAAGGTAGATAATCAATGGTAATTTACCTAATTCAAAGGATATATTAATATAAATATGGGTAAAATGAGGTTAGACCAAGGATATAATATTAATTGATTTTTAAGGCTTAATTAATACGTGAAATAGACAAGATTCTACATTCAAACATTTATACAAAGCTAAGTTGTAAATAGAAGTACCAATGTAATATAATGTAAATAGATGGGAATCAACATTTATTTATTTATTTAATGGAATTTAATTTCTATAGTATGATAATCGCAATTAAATGAAATTGAAATAGCTAATTTATACGTTAGTTGAAATTTAGCTGGAATATGAGGATTTTTAATGAAATAGTGAAATCAAATGGAAATAAGGTTTCAATTATACATTGGAATTTATATTCACCATAAAAGGTTAATTGAAAACCAAAGGAGTTAATAAAGGAATCAAGCTTTATCTATTAATTTGGATTTAAGATATGGTAAATTGGATTTATTGCAATAATTAATTCTATAAGATGAGGTTAATACTTATTCTACTTATAATTAGACCAAATTGTTGATATAGATTTTTTGAAAGCAGAATCTATAAATCAATTTGAGTATCAAATTCAATAATTGCGCTTATTGCATAAATAAAGGGAATTTAACGTTAAATATTACGTTACTGAAATTTAAAGTGAACTTTAAGAATAATATTGTGAATCATGAACCAAAGTATGTGGCATCCCTATTTGGATAAAGAATGAGTATATAAAAGTTAAAATCTAATATACGGGGTTTTGAGCATTTAATTTTATAATTCTTAAATATAGGAAAGTACAGAAATTAACACTGCAAATTGATATACTTATAATTTTAATTCACATCCAAGCTTGTTAAATCATTTGAAATTGATTAAATTATATAAGTAATAAAATTTGGACAATTTTAGAATATAATATAAAATTTGGATTTTTGTAATTTATTTTGATTTATTTAATGAATATAAAAATAGCCTTTTTTTTGTCACGGACTCGGATTTCGATGAAACCAGTTTCATCGGATCCGTATCGGTGAATTATTATAGGGTTTCAAGTTTCGTATCGATCGGACTTGTCGTTTGATCGTACGGGCGTGAAACGCCTTGAAATCAAATTTAATTAAAATCAATCTGAATCAATTTGGAAATTTTGTTTTCAGCATAACTTCTTCATACGATCAAATTTGGACGTGAAACTTTTTCCATCGCGTTCAGAATATTTTAAATTACCTATTTGGATATATAGATTTAATAAATTCGGTTCCGGAGGCATAGCGGGCTTTTTGGGCCATAGTTTGTTCCGCACGTTCATTCTACGGTCTATCTACTCTATCTCTAACCCCTCTATATAAACCTAGCTACAAGCCCTAGCCTCCACCTAATTTCTTTTCATCTGAGCGTATACTTTCTTCAAGCTCCTCTTCTTCTTCAATGGGTGCTAACCCTAGATCCAGTCAGTTCAAAAAAAAAAATTCAAATTAAAAAAAAAAAAAAAAATTCGGATCTGCAGCAGCTTCTGGTCGCGCTTCGGGTTTCAGGGGAGAAAACCCTAGAGCAACTTCGGGTCAGGAAGAAAATGACTCGGGTCGCTCCGGGTCGTTTTGGCGAAAACTCCAAGCAAGCACCGGGGAATTGAGGCGGCGCACCGAAGTCGAACCCGAAGTCGACCCAGGACCAGAATTTTTCCATTTTTCAAATTTCCATAACTTTTGCATACGAGCTCGGATTCACGCGCGGTTTATTTTGCTGGGATCGTATCGGAATTTCTGACGTTTTGACGCTGGTTTGGATGGATTTGGAGACCGTCAAAATTTTGAGTTTAAATTGAATTTAAATTCGATTTAAATTCCAAAGGTGAGTGTTTAAAACCCACTCACAACTACTAGAAGCTTTTATGTTTGTTAAATTAATTTTAGAAATGAATAGCAATTTATTTATGAGTATTTGGCATGTTTATTTCACTCATATTTGTTGAATTGCATTTATTAAGTTTAACTGTTAATTTAATTTATTTATTGCGTATTAATTGATAGTTAGAATTTATTTGTTTGCCTATAAACTGCTAGTTAACAGTTATATAGATTATTACTGAATATAAACTATTAGATTAATAGTTGTTAAATTTAATCTTAATAAAATTGCCAGTTATTACCTGTTATCTATTATCAAATATAAATTGTTATTGATTGATATTGCTTGATGATTTTGATTGGATGATGGATGATGTTGATGGATGTTTATTGAATATCATAAAATTGCGAATTATCATGCATATTTCATTTCATTCGGGATTGTGGTTTGAAATGATATACAACCGCAAAATTTTATATCTTTTAAATTGCGGATTGAAATGATAAATATCCGTATCACTTGACCATAGGATAGAAAATTTTATACAGGCACCGCGGTCTATATATAACTATTTTAATGTGATTTCTATGGTTTGGATGGAATACGGTTTCTAAAAATCTTAAATTTTATATTGTATAAATATTATTCTTCCATATATATACATATGAAGTTGAAAATTTTGAAATTAAAAGGTGTATAAAAATCTTTATTTAAAAATGGAAAAAAATTAAGAAAATGGAGTTTAATAATTTATATCATATGTTTAAATGTTAAGTTTGGAAATTTTAAGATATGATATTTATAATTGGATTTTTCCCAAAATAAATTGAAATGAATATTCTAGTATAATTTGAATTGGAAAAATATATATATTTTATTACTAGAAATTGAAGTCTTATTATTTATGGATTTTATGTGAATATTCAAGACTAATTAATAGAACAATTGATCTGTTGAAAGAATAAAATCCAATTTTAGTTTGAAATATTGTTACTCAAAATGGATATACGTATATATAAATAAATTGAAGTGGTTTTGGAACTTGAGAGAGATAATATAAATTTTGGTTTAGACTTTAATAAAGAAATGTATTTGTAAAGCCATGAGAACTATTTTCTTTACAAAGTAACATTTAAGTTAAACCATTTAATTCATATACCGTTGAATGTCCAAACCATTCAAGTTTTTTTATAGAAGTTATGGTTTTAAATTATGATTTTCAAAATACTATGCTTTGAAAATATTTGATTTTCAGACGATATGAAGTTAAAGCATTTTGATTTTGGAAAAGAATTATATTTGGGATAAGTGATAAAATATGGTTTTGGGTTTTGAAATGATATTGTATTCATGGTTATGAAATGGAATGTTTATTCTGATTTTTAAAGTATAACCTATTTTTAAATGACCGCGATGTTATAATAACGATGGGTTGGCAAAGAGACCGGAATCGGATATCTGACATACTCTCTGTCGATACCGAAAACCACTTTGACTAACCGTGTACGCGGTGGAGATTCCAGAATGAAGTAGGTGGTGGCGACGTTTCCTGTAAGGTAAATACGTGGACCCGACTCCCGTGAGTTGGCATAAGGTGGCTAAAACAGGAGCGATTCTCAGGCCAATGAGGTCATTCCTCTGATCGGACCCTCCTCTTCGATATTATACTTTGATTTTGGATTGATTCAGTGGCCACTTCTATATTTTGATTTTGGGGAGTTAGTTCGAGGTGGGCGGTAACTGCGGCTACGCGTTTCCACCAGCCTGGATAGCAATTGGTATATCTACCCTGGCATTGCCTAGTTGTGTCGTGTCACCTACCATACCGAGCCTTTACTACGAGTTTCTATTTGTGTCGTACCTATGGAGTATCCTCTGGTAGCTTCCCGATCAGGAGGTATTACGGTACTGTATAGACTATTGGCATTATTTGTGTTAAGGGCTATATGGGTAACCCCTTAACGCTATTTAAAAGTAAGTTTATTTTATAAATAGACACTATTATAATAGCGCAATATACTACATAGTAAATAGTTTAACGGATCCTTAGGAGATGTAAATCCCGAACATCTCTTGAGTTACTGTACTCATATTTATTTCTGTTAATTTAACTCACATAAGATCTTTTAGTCTGACTCGAGTGTTTTTGTCTTTTCAAATTCGCTCGGGTCAGTCCGAGCGTTTCAGGATCGAAGACTTTAGCTTTGAAGGACGAAGACGAAGGAGTCGTATTATTATTATCTATAGTATTGCACCACACTCTAAATTTCCGCTGCATTGATTGTATTGGTATGTGTAACTCTGATATTCATTGTATAAGTAAAATAAATATTTTGTAAACAGTTATCATGAACTGTATATTGATTATTATATTTTATCCTTCCGCTGTGAGATTCTATTTTGTTTTATTTCTTCTCTGTTTTTCTTATTTACCCCATAACAATCCGCCCTTGCGTATGCTTTGAATTGGCACGTGTGTCGGTTTAAAGTGTGCGAAAAGGCGGGATGTTACAGTTGGTATCAGAGCTTTGGTTTAGCGATAAACCTTGGTTTTGTGGGGTTTGACTCTTTGTTAATAGGGTAGTAATACCCTATGGGAGTCGCTGAGTGTATATATATGAGAGAGCGTATTTGTTAGTGTTAATAAAGATTTTGATATTGTGTTAATCTGTTCCGCTTTGTATTTATAAATTCTGGTTGATGCATGGGACGCTATGACATCAATAGGGATTTCTAAACACTTAATAGGACAGACCGACATAATATTTGTTTTTAATATAGGTGAATGAAATAATTTTGCCTATTATATTTTCTATATATAAAAATATTTTTATAAATATATATATATATATATATATATTTTGTTGCTATAGATTGGGTGTTAGGAAATAAAAATATTTATAACAATTGAAGCTAAGTTGAAATTATAATAAATCAAATTGGAGATTTTAGAACTTAAGTCCGGGATTTTTGAAAATCTTCTTTCAAAGGATTTGTGAAATATAATGATTTGGTTTATAGTTAATTTCTTATATAAATGTTTAGTATAATTCGGAAGAATTGTTTTAAAAGAGGATTTTGGAGAAAATAAATTTTGTACTTTCCTCTCTGTCGCTAGAAAATAATTTCGGTGATGGCGGCCGCATCATCGACTTTCATTTTCGAGTTTCGTAGGGGAAAGGCCACTGTAGTAAATTCTACTGCAGATTTATTTTGAAATTATCTAAAATTTTAAATTGTTTTAAATATAAATTGAGATATAAGTTGTAAGAACTCATTTATCTATTATTTTTAAAATAAAATTGAAATTTGACCCGGTATTTAATTCTAAAATTTTCCACTAATTAATGGTTTAAATTATTTTTAGGGAAATATAAAGTAAGTAATAAATGGATTGAAACCTCTAATTTAAGTAAGAAAATTAATGCTAGGTATAAAGGAAGTTAAAATTTTAACTGATAAATAATGGTAAAGATTTATTGAAAATCAACGAATTAAAAGGGTTGAGATTAAACTTGTATAAGTTCTTTTGCTTTTTCTTTAACATAAATAACTTACCAAGTATAAAAAGTTGAAATGTGAATTAAGAGTGGAATAGAATATTATGCAAGTAGAATTTTTGAAAATAATGAAGTATTCAATAAATTACTGTTATAAATAAGAATTTAATGGTATTAACTTAAGTGATGATTGGAATATTACTAAAATTAAAGGTTGTATTATTAATAGGTGATTTTAACCTTAAGAAAGTAAAAATGAAATTCCTTAATTTATAAAGTTTGATTGTAGGGTTATTAACTTAAGTACGCCTTAATTTCCCCCTATTCTAATATAATAGAAAGTAAGTAATATATAAATGACTGTAAACCCTAAGTAATTAATTAATAAAATTCCTTATTTTTAAGAATGAAGGTTAAAGGGTTAATAATTTAAGTGTAATTAAAAAGGGTTACTGTAATTAAATATAATAGAAAGTGGGTAATTAAATTGTTACTACTATTAAATATGATAGAAACTTCAACATTAAATAAATGAATGAAATTAAAGGTAAGTTGAAATTGTAATTTATAAAACAAATATATATTAATTTAAGGAATTGAGAAGAAACTTGTAAATTTTCACTTACATTCTTAAAACATACATAACTTACCATATAATAAAAGTTGCAATGTTAGTAAGAAAATGTAAGGGGAAATCTTACAAGTGAAGCTTGAGGTAATAAAGGTATTCAATAAATTTGCTGTTATTAATGAGAATTAATTGTATAAACTTAAGTTAAATTGGAAATTTTACTATATAAGTAAAGGTAAGTAGTATAAATAGATGATATAAACTTTAGTCAATAAATTGGAATGCAAATATAATGAATTTTGTAATAAATGGAAAACGAAAATTGTAAGAAATAAAGAAATCCCTCCATAAATGAAAGAAAGAAAATCAAACCACTGAAGCATGAAATAAATGTATAATAAGTTAATTTGGTTGTTGGTTTGAATTGTATTGTTTGATTTATGATTGTGGGGTAAGGAACTTGAAGTTGTTGGATGAATAAATAATCTATCTTTGTTCCATCTAAGACTGTTGAGTAAAGGATGCACTTGATAGTTAATTTCATTTCATACAAATTTCAAATTTGAACCCAAACAACTATTTGTTTGATGGATTAAATGATTGCTTTGTGTGTGTATGTATGTTGTTTGTAAGGTTGATGGTTGTTGAATTGTTTGGTTGATTAATGATTGAATCCACTTGAATAGTTCACTTTAAAATAAATATTTAACCTTTTAGATTTTATAAGTGAAATGCAGGCTATGGAAGCCACTGCTACTGCTCTGGTTCCCTAATAATAAGCGTATTGCCCGACAAATAGGTACGTTTTCGGATTACGTTTAAAGCGCTATTTTATAATTTTGCCCGTGTTGGGATAATATTTTGATAATATATGTAATATATTTGTATATTTTGATATTATATTTTCTCCAGAGTCTCTCCATACAAAGGAGACTCTGCCAAAAAATTTCGTAAATTTTGGACTTAGAATTTTGTTGAATATTTTCCAAACTTTAATGATTTAAGTATAAAAGGTTATAATGACTATAAAACGGGCATATCTCATTTAAGAAAATTAATTTAGTAAATTATTGTTTATAAGTTAATATTTGAAATAAGATGTAATATTTTATTCTTCCTTCTCCCTTCTTTTTCCTTTTCGGGGACGAAAAGTTTTGAGTGGGGGAGATTGTAACGACCCGTTAAATTAATAATATTAAATGAGTTAAATTAACATAATTTCTAACCTGATTTAGAAAAAAAAGGCTTTAGGATTTATTTGAGAAAATGTAGTAATTTGTTATAGTAATTGGAATTTAATGTAACAATTTAATTTTTATGACAATAGTTTTGGATAATGTAATTGTCACACTTTGTTAAAAGTTAATGTTAAGAAACCAATAAATGTTGAATTAGTGCATATTAATAAAATATTTACTAGAATGGGATTCATTTAATATTAAAATAAATAGTAGGATTGTTTCATTTGGTGACCGTTGAATAAACCAATGCAATAAGTGTAGATAAAAATTTTTATGAATATTGTTCGATAATGAATGTACTTAAAAACGGTAATAAACTTAATATAAGAAAACAAAGGCAAATTGTGTATTAATTAATGAATTCATGAATCAGTGTATGGACTTAGTGTAACTATACGTAAATGTACGCAATAAGGTTGTGAAATACCAATGATTTGGATTTCCAATTTATATTAAACATAATGTTGGTAGAAATTGGAATTCACTGTTGTGTGAAATATATGAGAAATCAGGTCAAATGTAAATTATACCGTAGATGATATACTCTTTTAAACAGTAGGATTTTTAAATAAATAAACGTTTCACTTAGGTTTCAATTGGATAACTTATGTAGTTTAATGGAGAATCAATTGCAATTAATTGCCATAAATTAGTGATGATAGGGTAGTTTGATTTGGCCTTTAAGAAGCAAAGAAAAAGAAAGCCAAGATTTATGAATTCATTTGCAATGTGAAATGCAAATCTTGTGGATTGTTTTTTTTTTCAAATGGAATTAATATTTAACCATTACGTTAGTGGAGTCTGATAAGTTAAGGTAGATAATCAATGGTAATTTACCTAATTCAAAGGATATATTAATATAAATATGGGTAAAATGAGGTTAGACCAAGGATATAATATTAATTGATTTTTAAGGCTTAATTAATACGTGAAATAGACAAGATTCTACATTCAAACATTTATACAAAGCTAAGTTGTAAATAGAAGTACCAATGTAATATAATGTAAATAGATGGGAATCAACATTTATTTATTTATTTAATGGAATTTAATTTCTATAGTATGATAATCGCAATTAAATGAAATTGAAATAGCTAATTTATACGTTAGTTGAAATTTAGCTGGAATATGAGGATTTTTAATGAAATAGTGAAATCAAATGGAAATAAGGTTTCAATTATACGTTGGAATTTATATTCACCATAAAAGGTTAATTGAAAACCAAAGGAGTTAATAAAGGAATCAAGCTTTATCTATTAATTTGGATTTAAGATATGGTAAATTGGATTTATTGCAATAATTAATTCTATAAGATGAGGTTAATACTTATTCTATTTATAATTAGACCAAATTGTTAATATAGATTTTTTGAAAGCAGAATCTATAAATCAATTTGAGTATCAAATTCAATAATTGCGCTTATTGCATAAATAAAGGGAATTTAACGTTAAATATTACGTTACTGAAATTTAAAATGAACTTTAAGAATAATATTGTGAATCATGAACCAAAGTATGTGGCATCCCTATTTGGATAAAGAATGAGTATATAAAAGTTAAAATCTAATATACGGGGTTTTGAGCATTTAATTTTATAATTCTTAAATATAGGAAAGTGCAGAAATTAACACTGCAAATTGATATACTTATAATTTTAATTCACATCCAAGCTTGTTAAATCATTTGAAATTGATTAAATTATATAAGTAATAAAATTTGGACAATTTTAGAATATAATATAAAATTTGGATTTTTGTACTTTATTTTGATTTATTTAATGAATATAAAAATAGCCTTTTTTTTGTCACGGACTCGGATTTCGATGAAACCAGTTTCATCGGATCCGTATCGGTGAATTATTATAGGGTTTCAAGTTTCGTATCGATCGGACTTGTCGTTTGATCGTACGGGCGTGAAACGCCTTGAAATCAAATTTAATTAAAATCAATCTGAATCAATTTGGAAATTTTGTTTTCAGCATAACTTCTTCATACGATCAAATTTGGACGTGAAACTTTTTCCATCGCGTTCAGAATATTTTAAATTACCTATTTGGATATATAGATTTAATAAATTCGGTTCCGGAGGCATAGCGGGCTTTTTGGGCCATAGTTTGTTCCGCACGTTCATTCTACGGTCTATCTACTCTATCTCTAACCCCTCTATATAAACCTAGCTACAAGCCCTAGCCTCCACCTAATTTCTTTTCATCTGAGCGTATACTTTCTTCAAGCTCCTCTTCTTCTTCAATGGGTGCTAACCCTAGATCCAGTCAGTTCAAAAAAAAAAATTCAAATTAAAAAAAAAAAAAAAAGAAAAAAAAATTCGGATCTGCAGCAGCTTCTGATCGCGCTTCGGGTTTCAGGGGAGAAAACCCTAGAGCAACTTCGGGTCAGCAAGAAAATGACTCGGGTCGCTCCGGGTCGTTTTGGCGAAAACTCCAAGCAAGCACCGGGGAATTGAGGCGGCGCACCGAAGTCGAACCCGAAGTCGACCCAGGACCAGAATTTTTCCATTTTTCAAATTTCCATAACTTTTGCATACGAGCTCGGATTCACGCGCGGTTTGTTTTGCTGGGATCGTATCGGAATTTCTGACGTTTTGACGCTGGTTTGGATGGATTTGGAGACCGTCAAAATTTTGAGTTTAAATTGAATTTAAATTCGATTTAAATTCCAAAGGTGAGTGTTTAAAACTCACTCACAACTACTAGAAGCTTTTATGTTTGTTAAATTAATTTTAGAAATGAATAGCAATTTATTTATGAGTTTTTGGCATGTTTATTTCACTCATATTTGTTGAATTGCATTTATTAAGTTTAACTGTTAATTTAATTTATTTATTGCGTATTAATTGATAGTTAGAATTTATTTGTTTGCCTATAAACTGCTAGTTAACAGTTATATAGATTATTACTGAATATAAACTATTAGATTAATAGTTGTTAAATTTAATCTTAATAAAATTGCCAGTTATTACCTGTTATCTATTATCAAATATAAATTGTTATTGATTGATATTGCTTGATGATTTTGATTGGATGATGGATGATGTTGATGGATGTTTATTGAATATCATAAAATTGCGAATTATCATGCATATTTCATTTCATTCGGGATTGTGGTTTGAAATGATATACAACCGCAAAATTTTATATCTTTTAAATTGCGGATTGAAATGATAAATATCCGTATCACTTGACCATAGGATAGAAAATTTTATACAGGCACCGCGGTCTATATATAACTATTTTAATGTGATTTCTATGGTTTGGATGGAATACGGTTTCTAAAAATCTTAAATTTTATATTGTATAAATATTATTCTTCCATATATATACATATGAAGTTGAAAATTTTGAAATTAAAAGGTGTATAAAAATCTTTATTTAAAAATGGAAAAAAATTAAGAAAATGGAGTTTAATAATTTATATCATATGTTTAAATGTTAAGTTTGGAAATTTTAAGATATGATATTTATAATTGGATTTTTCCCAAAATAAATTGAAATGAATATTCTAGTATAATTTGAATTGGAAAAATATATATTTTTTATTACTAGAAATTGAAGTCTTATTATTTATGGATTTTATGTGAATATTCAAGACTAATTAATAGAACAATTGATCTGTTGAAAGAATAAAATCCAATTTTAGTTTGAAATATTGTTACTCAAAATGGATATACGTATATATAAATAAATTGAAGTGGTTTTGGAACTTGAGAGAGATAATATAAATTTTGGTTTAGACTTTAATAAAGAAATGTATTTGTAAAGCCATGAGAACTATTTTCTTTACAAAGTAACATTTAAGTTAAACCATTTAATTCATATACCGTTGAATGTCCAAACCATTCAAGTTTTTTTTATAGAAGTTATGGTTTTAAATTATGATTTTCAAAATACTATGCTTTGAAAATATTTGATTTTCAGACGATATGAAGTTAAAGCATTTTGATTTTGGAAAAGAATTATATTTGGGATAAGTGATAAAATATGGTTTTGGGTTTTGAAATGATATCGTATTCATGGTTATGAAATGGAATGTTTATTCTGATTTTTAAAGTATAACCTATTTTTAAATGACCGCGATGTTATAATAACGATGGGTTGGCAAAGAGACCGGGATCGGATATCTGACATACTCTCTGTCGATACCGAAAACCACTTTGACTAACCGTGTACGCGGTGGAGATTCCAGAATGAAGTAGGTGGTGGCGACGTTTCCTGTAAGGTAAATACGTGGACCCGACTCCCGTGAGTTGGCATAAGGTGGCTAAAACAGGAGCGATTCTCAGGCCAATGAGGTCATTCCTCTGATCGGACCCTCCTCTTCGATATTATACTTTGATTTTGGATTGATTCAGTGGCCACTTCTATATTTTGATTTTGGGGAGTTAGTCCGAGGTGGGCGGTAACTGCGGCTACGCGTTTCCACCAGCCTGGATAGCAATTGGTATATCTACCCTGGCATTGCCTAGTTGTGCCGTGTCACCTACCATACCGAGCCTTTACTACGAGTTTCTATTTGTGTCGTACCTATGGAGTATCCTCTGGTAGCTTCCCGATCAGGAGGTATTACGGTACTGTATAGACTATTGGCATTATTTGTGTTAAGGGCTATATGGGTAACCCCTTAACGCTATTTAAAAGTAAGTTTATTTTATAAATAGACACTATTATAATAGCGCAATATTCTACATAGTAAATAGTTTAACGGATCCTTAGGAGATGTAAATCCCGAACATCTCTTGAGTTACTGTACTCATATTTATTTCTGTTAATTTAACTCACATAAGATCTTTTAGTCTGACTCGAGTGTTTTTGTCTTTTCAAATTCGCTCGGGTCAGTCCGAGCGTTTCAGGATCGAAGACTTTAGCTTTGAAGGACGAAGACGAAGGAGTCGTATTATTATTATCTATAGTATTGCACCACACTCTAAATTTCCGCTGCATTGATTGTATTGGTATGTGTAACTCTGATATTCATTGTATAAGTAAAATAAATATTTTGTAAACAGTTATCATGAACTGTATATTGATTATTATATTTTATCCTTCCGCTGTGAGATTCTATTTTGTTTTATTTCTTCTCTGTTTTTCTTATTTACCCCATAACAATCCGCCCTTGCGTATGCTTTGAATTGGCACGTGTGTCGGTTTAAAGTGTGCGAAAAGGCGGGATGTTACAAAGTGCGAGTAAGAGATCGACAAGTTATGGGTGTGACCTTGAGGTAGTTAAGTAATTCATAACGTAGTTCTTGTATAAGAACCTTGTTCGAAATAAAATACGCTTTTGGTTTTGTTCTTTATTATATGTTTTGTTATATTACGATAGAAGTAATGATATGAATACATCAAACATATATAGGTAGAAAATCCTTAGTAAAAGTATTTTATTGATTGTAGTTGTAAATGTTTGTAAACATGAGCTTTGAATCGATCATTCAAAATATGTATCCTTTAATTATTCCTAGTCAAGATGTATCAAGAAAAGGATATCGATACATCCACTGAGATCACTATATATAATGCAATGGTGACTTGCTCAAGATCATTGGGGACATCAAGAGATTACATATTTGTGTTTCTTTGGAACAATTATAGAATGACACAACGAGATTCTTCTATAGGTTAATAGAAATAAGTCAAAATAGAAGTTATCATGTAATAATGTGTAGTAGTCTTTGAACTTAACGGTACTATTGATCTTAAATAGCTAAATTGTACTTCGGTTATGGTTAATCTCATGACATCACGATCAAGTTATGACCATATGTAATAGTATACTTGTTGAAATAGTTGAAGTGAAACACTAATCAAGAGAGGAATCATCTCCTTCGTTGTAGAATGTTAGTATCATCGTAATTGGTAGTCAACTAAAAGTCAAAATCTCTAGTAAGAGTAAAATGGTTAATCAATAATGTTATCGAGTTGAACTGAGGGCTTTAAAGTAGCATTATGCAACTAACTACAAATATTATTTGAGTCTCTATCCATTAACCAAACTTTATATATCATAGCAACAGAGTGGCGACAAAAATAAAAATGAACAAATATCATTACAAAGGTGTAGCTTAATAAGGTAAGAAATTTGTTTTTCCCTAAATGATATGTAACTCACTGAACTCGTGCCCACTACTGTATTTCTTGTATAGGCTTTAGTATTTAAATTGGTTAAATATAAATGAGGATCGAATTCACTTTTAGGAGTCAACATAATAGTGTTGGTAACAATTATTCAAGTTCAACTAATTTACAAATGTTACAAATTATTATGATAAATTATTACAAATGTATGTTAAATTTTTATTGCATTTGATTATTTATTTATAGCCTAAATATTAATTAACTTAATAAAATATATGGGATAAAATGATTAAGCAATTAATTAATATAAGATGTATTAATCAGGCACAATATCAAGGAGTGTTCACGAAAGTAAGGCAGCCATAATAATGAGGAAAGGGGTTTAAATGGGTCTTCTTATCCCAATTAGACCAACATTTAAAAGAGAGGAAAAGCATGAGATATTTTGTATTTATGGTGGCTATAAATAGCCTCATCTTCTCTCATTCAAAACACGCAAATCAGATACAACTCTAGCCTCCATTAAAAACTAATTGGAGCTGCAAAATGAGCTTGAAGGAGAAAGGAATGATAGTTTGAGGAGGAAGAGCTAACATCACAATTTTTTGATAACCAATAGATCTAAGGAAATTTGTATTTCAAATCATATATATACATATACATATATAGATATGTATGTATGCATCTAATAATTATATGTCTCTATATGGGTATATAGATAATTCATAAAAAAATTGACTAGTGCAAATATATGTATTATTACAATCATATGATTATACATATAATTGTACGCATACACAGACGCACACATGTGCGTGCACATAGACACACAGATATATATGTATGTATGTGTGTGTATCCGTGTGTGTATGTATGTATTTGCATGTGCATGTGTGCGTGTGTGTGCGTACATATAAAGTTTGGATGAGAAAAATTCTTTTTAGGTTTTATAAAAAGAAAAAATCAATTTTCTTTCCTATTTATAAAAATAAATGTTTATACATGTGCGTGTATGAATATGTTTCAATTGGTCGAAACTAAAAAAATTGAAAATGAACATATATCTATATTATATATCTATATCATATATACGTACGTACGTACATATATATATATATACATATATTTATACATTTAATTGTAAATGCATATTGTAATGACCCATATTTTACATATTGAGCATCATAAAATATTGATATTATTTTGATATAGGGTCGTAAAATTCTGTAACCCTGAGAATGACTACTGCAGGCATTTTCCATCCGTAGAATTTTTATTAGATGATATTGACCTTAAAAATCTTGTATGGCATATAATTTTTGATAGAAGCCAATTGGGGTTTGAAACAACTTCCATTAGAACAAGATGATGGTTTCTTTTTCCGTAGAGTGGTCACAGTAGAAAAATAGATCTACCGTTCGAAAGATACAGCCCTTTGAAGTTTCCTTTGATTTTGCACAGCTTATGGGTAATTAAGGGGATTAGTGGCTAAGCCCAAGGCCCATTTTGAGATCAGCACCCAAAGGGGGCTGATGGGATTTCTCCTTGTCATTTCATGCTTCCCAAAATAGTTAGAGGGACCACTATTAACAATCTATAGTTTAAAACCGCTCCAAACCTTACATTAATTAGCCAAATCTTACCGTTAGAAGGAGATTAGCAAAATTAGCACTTAGTTTAGGGATTCGCAGTTGGAGACATCTTAAATATGCTGTTCATCTTGGGATTTAAGCTCTTTTGGGTTGCTTTGGATTTTAGGTGAACGGTTAGGACCTCTCACTTTCTAATTAGTTGATATACAACTTAAAATTATTTTTAATGTAATTTTTGAATCCTAAAACTTGTATTAACCTTTAACTAATCACATATGTTAATGTCAAACAGTTTTAAAAAAATTAGTGAATTTGTGTTCTTGTGGATCTCCCTTGTGCTTATACTTCATCCTTCTTCTACCCTCAGATTTAGGCTCTAATTTGATGTAGGTGAATGCTTACTTGGTTGAATATAGTTTATAGGTTAATTTCATGAATGCATGATGTTTGCTTGGTTAAAACGCTGACCGAATTGCAAAGCTATGTTCCAAGTTTCAAATGGTTTGGAGTTCGTTTAGTCAAGTTATAGGAAAAAGAAGTTGGATCGACGATGGTGTTCAACGGTGGGATCGATATCTTTACTTCAAGTTGCATGGGACCCTTCTTTGAGTCCTTAAGAGGGTTGATTTGAGTCACATGGACTTTCTTGGAGTTCGATTGGGAAGAAAACTATGTTGAAGTGCAGGATTGGTGGTAGCGGGATCGACACCGAGTTGTGAAGGGGGATGGTTCTGGCTTTGCTTAGGGTCAATTGCATGTTATTTGGATTTGAGTTGAGGAAGTAAAATTGTTTAAGTGTTAGATCGATGGCATCATTGGTCGGTGGGAGCATGGATCAATGATGGTCACATTTCTATGAAGTGTCAGTTCGGTGGTGGAGTCAACTCGACAATGTCACATCGGTGATGGAGTGGAATGGAGTTGCTTCGAGTCATGACTACAATCGCTTCTGGTTCTTACATGGTTGCTTTAAGTGCTAGGTTGGAAAAATTCGGGCACCTTCAGTGTTCATGCTTGCTCTGAATTATACCTTGCTTACTTCGGGTTAAGGCCAAGATTGGCACTGAGTTGTGTTATTGATGGAAAACTTTAGACTTCGACGGCATGTAAGTTAGCGATGATGATCTATGATGGGAAGTAACGCCTTTAATGATGGGATAGTCATACTTCGAGATGCAGAGTATAAGGCTACGAGTCAAATTTAAGGAACTGCTAGAGGATAATTATAGGACAAACGATGATATTCTACAAATAATGATGATTGTTGAGAATCGTCGCAATCTTGGCGACTTTAAACGGGAGTTGTATAATTACTTAAGATCAGTTCCAGGATGTGCTCTTCTATTGATAATGTTTGCAAAGCGATTAGTGACACTTGGAAGTTTTGATGTGTACTTGTAAAGCAAAGGTATGTAAAGACGCTCAACTAGGCATATGATGGGCCCTGAATCACATGATGTTTAGATCCATACTATCCTAGACAGCATATGATGGGGAGTCTAGGTACTGGCCCAATGAGTAGCATGAATTCAAATACCAAAAAACCAGGATGTTAAGTAGTTCCTAACTTACAATGTGGTCATATGAGTATCATATATCCACCGCACTGAGTGACTGAATGTGAGGATAAATGATGAATGTTGTGTTTTCTTTGGTAGTCTATCACCCTAAGGTTGTCACACGATATAGATATTATTAATGTATATAGCTGGGCACCCTTTAGTACCTAGACGTATAGAACACCCATGATGATTATGATATAGAGTAGCATATATCATATGTCGTGTACTAACTCTATGAATGGAAGGACGGGTCAAGTATGATTCTCCATACCAATTTGTCCTAGTCTACTGACTTATGGTATTTGAGATTTTCTACCACTCACACCAGACTATTTTCTGACTCGTGATTTTATGCTTTGCTTCCTATTATTTCAGGTGCTCTTAAATAAGTAGATTAGGGATATCAGGTCTGGTGAGCACGTGGAGTTGGACAGAGTAGGAGGCTACGTCCTTACATATTATTATGTTTATCTGTTATTGCTTATCTTTCCGTTATGCTGCACTATAAATCTTAATGGCACTTTTATCTATTTAGAGATAGTTATCTATTGAGTTTATTATCAGTTGTATAAATTTATCTCTTATGTTGTATAGCTATATAGATCTGTGTACTATGATTTCTATGGTTCATTTAGTTATTACTATCATGCTAGTTTTATATGTATGATGACTATTATACTTTATTTGATGCGCTGTGAGATGTACGGCATATTTTGTGATTATTTATTTACTTTACTACTACCTTGAAAACCATCCTACATCGGCCGAGCACCATTATAATTCACAATTGTAGGTTGATATATTAATGGGTGCTGATGTTGTAGGGCAGTTGTCACATTTAAATCAAAGCTTAGGTTGCGTTGTTTAACCTAAGGGATACCAGGATCCAGTAGAGATATGATAGGATTTATCATCCTAGAATGGATTGAGAGTGTGTGTGTGTATACAAGAGAGCATACATGTTATATATTTTGGTTTTCAAAACTACATAGCAGTGTGTGTGTGTAGTATAAAGTCAAGCTGCACATATGAGTACTGCTCAAGCTGACTTCCCTATGAAGAGATTGATCGTTTGTATTATAGATTGAAGGATGAGTTATCATGCAATGAATGCTTCTAGGAACTCTTTCTTTGGAGTAAAAGAAGGAGATTGTTTGGGGCTGCTAATCCCGGCCTATAGATAATGCTAATACCCTGATGAGAAACATGCTGCAAAATGCTCTAGTAGCCGCTCCAAACATTGTTGTTGAATGTGGTGCTCCGGTGCAGGCGCCCAAAGCCGATTTTTCTCAGATGAACAAAGACTTTATGGAAAGCTATTCGAAAGAACGGATTCGATGATGGAAGTTCAGGATTGGCTTGACACCTATGAAAGGATGTTTGATGACTTAGGGCTGAATGATGCTATGAAAAGATCGATAGGCTTCTCGATAGCTTCAAGGGTGAGACATTAAATGGCAGATTATGGTGAAGGCTGCTACTCTCGAATATCGGTTTACTTGAGATAGGTTCAAAGCCAGATTGGAGGAGAATTTTATTCCATCGGCTCAAAAATCGGTTCATAAATTTGTGGATCTAAAGTAAGGAGTTATGACTGCCTCTGAGTATGTTGCTGAGTTCAACGCCCTATCGAAATATGAGATGTCTTTCATCAACGCTCCATTATCAATGCTCCATTAAAGGAGAATGAGAATTTTATCATTGGCTTAGACAACTACTTAGGGGAGAAACTCGTATGCCACCTTGATGAGATTTTTGAGAAGATAATCGAGAAGGCCTTAAGGCATGAGTCTATATCTGAAATTAAGGACTATAATTCCTAAAGAAGGGCCAAAGCTGCAAAAGGTCAGGGGAGGAAAGAATAAATGGAACAACAATAAAAAGAGAAGTAATCTCAAAACAAAGATGGCCAGAAGAAGATCAAGTATGGACCAACCTACTACAGCTGCTTAGAAAAGGGTCACTATAGCAAAGACTGCAAAGCTGAAGAGAAGAAGTGTTTCATTTGCAATGGTTTTGCGCATATCAAAAAGGACTGTCTAGAGCTGCTTAAGCAGAAATAGATGGCAGAAGCATATGCTCTCAATGCTATCCTAACTTTGTTGAGTGCTCCATCGGCGAAAGAGATGGGAAAGAGCATATGTGTTTTGTTTGATACCATAACTTCACATCCCTTTATATCTAGCGACTTAGTAAACAAGTTAGGATTGGAACACGAAATTTTTGACTGACCTTTGAATATGACAAATCCTGTTAGAGGCTCCACTAACCTATGTATGGTTTGTCGTGGTTTAGTCTTGTCGAGTCATGGATGTGATTTCTTTATTTTGGATTTTACGCGGTTTGATATTATTTTGGGTATGGATTGACTTTATAGATATGAAGTGATAGTGGATTGTGAGAAATCATTGGTGATAATAAGGGTATTGATGGGCGAACGATGGTGTTAGGTTGCCTACCAGATGATAAGGGGATGGTTAGCTTTCTATATTCGCTCGCTCGATATCCTACACAATGAATTGTCATCAGTGTCTAATGCTAGGGAGTATCTGGACATATCAGATGATGTGACCGGACTTATGCCATATGATAGATCTAGTTCTATATTAACTTAGTGAAAGATTCCAGACCGATAGTAATGCCTTTGAGGAGGATGGCACCTAGAGAGCAGTTGGAGCTCAAAGCGCAAGTGAATGGGGTAGTAAGAAAAGGGTTCATTTGCAAAAGTATTTTTTAGTGGGGAGCACATGTAGTATTCGCCAAGAAGGTGGACGGTTCCCTTAAACTATGCATCATTTACTTTGAGCAAAATAAAGTGACGAGGTAGAACTAGTATCTGCTCCCACGTATTGATGACATGTTCAATCAGCTTCATGGTGCTAGAGTATTTTCGCAGTTGGATCTTGCAACGAGATTTCACCTGAGAGTAGCGATAGAGAGTGTGTAGGTTACAGTGTTCCATATACCATCTAGATTTTATGAGTGGTTGGTTATGCCATTCGGGCTGACCAATGTGCTGGTGTACTTTATTAATCTCATGAACCATGTTTTCAGGAGTCGCCTATACAAATTCATGCTTGTGTTCTTTGTCGATATTCTCGTCTACTCATAGATGGAGGAGGAGCACAAGACATATTTGAGGATCGTATTTGAGTGTTGAGAGGCCACCGACTGTAAGCAATGTTTTTTAAGTGACACTTCTGAAGAGGAAAGTGTGATTTTTAGGTCACATTTTTTATGAACAGGGCATTTGTTGTAGATCCTACAAAAGTTATAGCGGTCCAAGATTGGACTAGACCCAAAAACACTATGGATGTGAGAAGTTTGTTGGGTTAAGTGGATATTGTAATCGATTCGTCTAGGAAATCTCTAAGATAGCATCACCATAGACTCATTTGACGAAAAAGAACCGGACTTTTACTTAGGAAGCGAGATGCGAGCATGCATTTGTGAGTCTGAAAGAAAAGTTAAAGAGTGCACCAGTATTGACCATTTTGAGCGGGAATGAAAAGGTTATGGTTTATAAAAATGCTTGTGGTAGCAAATTGAGTGCGGTATTGATGTAAGCGGGTAAGGTAGTTGCATATATTAGTCGACAACTGAAGCCACGTGAGAAGAAATACCCGAATCATAATTTATAGTTAGCAGCGATTATGTTACGCTGAAGATTTAGAGGCACTATCTATTAGGAGAGAGGTTCAATCTCTTCACCGACCATTGAAGTACCTCTCTTTACAGAAGAATCCTAATTTTCGCCAACAGCGATGGTTAGAGTTTCTAGCCTCCTATGACATCAATATTGCATACACATTGGTGAAAGGGAATGCAGTTGTAGATGCATTGAGTAGGAGACATGCTAGCTTGGAAGCTATGTTTCTAGTGTGGACACGGTTATAATATATTATTGGTTATGATTTTCGACCAAGATGCGAGCTAGAGCCAGAGATATTGGGGAGCTTGACTATTAGGCCTACTCTATTTGAGTTGATCCGTACTAGTCAAAGGCGTGATGCCAAACTTATAAAATCATTGCTAAGATCAAGGACGGAGTAGAGTCTGAAGATATGAAGTCGTACAGGCTTCACCGAGATTATTGGCTCCATAAAGATGGGAGATTGTTTATTCCTGATGTTGATAGGTTGAGGGATGACATGTTATGAGAGTGCCATCATTTGAGATTGACCATCTATCTCGGTGGTAATAAGATGTATCGTGATATGAAGCAGACCTATTATTGGAAGGGATGTAGAAGGACGTTGGGACATTCATCTCAAAATGCATGAACTGTAAGTTAGTGAAGGTAGAGCAGAAGAAACCTAGTAGTTTGATGAAATCATTAGAAGTTCTCTAGTGGAAATGGAAACGTGTATTGATGAATTTCATCGATGGACTGCCATGGACTGGAGTGGGTTAAGACAACATTTGGTTCATAGTCGATAGGTTGATGAAGAGGTTAGATTTATACCATTCAAGTCTAGCAGAAAAACAACCAAAGTGGTTGGATTGTATGTGAAGCGAATAGTACGGTTCTAGGGTGTTCCAAAGAGCATTGTGAGTGACTGAGACCCGTTTCTCACTAGTGGGTTTTGAAAGAGATTATAGAAGGCGTTGGGAATAGAGCCTCATCTAAGTATAGCTTAACACCCTCAAATCGATGGCTAAACTGGGAGAGTGAATCATATCTTATAGGATCTCTTGCGGGCTTGTATACTTGACTTTGGAGGCTCGTAGGAGGATCACTTATATCTTCTCAAAATTCACACACAACAACAGTTATCAATCTAGCATCGATATGGCACCATTCGAAACATTGTATAGCCAACCATGCAATGCTCCTTCATGTTGGTGGAAAGCGGATGAAAAGCGAATACTTGGGCCAAACATGATTAGATAAAATTAGGAGAAGATCAAAATCATTCAACAATGGAAGAGAGCCGCTAAAGATAGTCAAAAGAACTACATTGATAAGAGACGTTGAGATCTAGAGTTTTCTGTCAACGATATGGTATTTTTCAAGTTCTCTCCGTTGAAGAATATAATTTAATTTGGAGGTAAAGGGAAATTGGCACCAAGATTTGGTATTTGACCTTCAGCTATCAAATCTAATTAGGTTATAGATGCTTATATTGTGGATGGAAAGGAGAGAAAAGTGGATCTGATCACGTACTCATTCTACTTTAATCTAAGCCATCCAAAACCAAGTTTTTCTAACTCGGAAATGTGCCGCCTATACCATCTATTTTCAACCAAATATTCAACCCCTATGACGGGCCGCAAACCCATTTAAGCCTAAAATTATTATGCAATTAAGCGAAATTTAATCTCTTATCGATATTGTGTATCAATTGATATATCTATAATAATTATAAATATATCTAATAATATTTATTCATAAAATCATAGTCAAATTTTACTATTATATTTCATAAGTATTAATTAATTTGTAATTATTACAAATTAATTTAAAAAAATTATCATATTAAAATTTATTTTTTTGATTGTGTGACTCGTCAGGTGTAAATTTAGTCAGCTGTTAGTATCGAACTATTCAGATATTAACGTTTCACACATCACTTAGCAGGTATTGTGACATTTTGGACGAATTTATCATTTACTTGGTTTTAGTAAAATCTAATTTCACTTTGTCAAGTGTTACCCAGTTGTGACTTTTATTTACGCCAATCATCTTCGTCAAAGATATATCACTTTGGACTTATGGAATTTGGTAATGGTCAAAATTCAAGTACCATCCATATGCAACTCAATAGTCCAAACACAAAGTCCTTAGTTTAATAATAACAATTATTATTAACCGGAATGCTCTAACCAGAGACTTTAACTTTGAGTTGACTTGAGTTGACATTGATACTAACCTCATATAACTGAGGAAACGAATCCTCTCTTGAATGGTGCATTACTTTCAATACTTCCACTTGACCAAAAAATAATCATTTGATAGATTCCATGCCATGATTTGACTATAATCAAAGTAGAGCATTCATATCGAAGATCAACAATATTCTCAAGTCGAGAGAACTATGTAAATCAGTCACAACCATGTTTTTTGTTTGACCTTAGTTATATTAACCAACAGAAAATTATCGAGTGAGTCATTACATAGTTATCCAATAACTATCGATATATAAGCCTTCGATGCCCCCAGCAGCCATGGGTAACACACTGCCCAACATTTGGAGAGTACTGCATATTCTAGTCTCAACGGATGTATTAATACCTAGTCTCGATACATCCTGACTAGGAATATATAAAGTGACAAATTTATTTTTATTGTGATAAATTACTCACGGTTACAGCACTTTATAACTACGATCATAAAAGCGTGTCATTTATGGATTTTCTATTAAATATACTTTTAACAAAATTAATTAATTAATATAACACATTATATCGAGTATATAATAGAAAGAAAACACCTATTATTTCGAACAAGATTGATTACCTAGTTAGATATATGTAAAAAATTGCATAGTTAACCATAAGGCATAACCCGAACTCTATCAATCTTCCACTTGCACTTGGGTTCGGTTATGGAACATTATTCCAAATTCTCCAATCGATTTCCTCAAAACCAATTGGGTCAGTCTTTCAGTGAACGAGTATGCTATTATTTTTTAATTATCTACTCTGTCAGTCAACTCTCCCTTATGCTGATAAACTACGATTACCATTTGGAATAATCCAGAGTTTGTCTCTCGATATATAGTGAGCTCTGAGTTCTGTTATGAACTATATCATAACATTGTTATCATATAATAATATTATGGGATTCTCAACATCTGGAATCACCCTTCGCTCAATTATAAATTTGTGCACTTATTATATATATATATATCACTTTGATTGTAGCGCTATTCAAGGCGATATGCTTAGCTTTTTTCCATTGACTCACCCACGATTTGTTCTAATTGAAACATTTCCAACTTAAAGATTATTATATTGAAATATTATATTCAATATCACTTATGAAGTTCAAGTACGATCACTCCTTCATAAGGAGTTCATTATTTCTGTAAACAATTCTCCAGTATTTCATTAATATACATAACACTTCAAACAACCATTTCGTGTATATATTTGGATTTGATATTTTCTTCATATATCAAATACATAACAAATTGTGATACCATAGACATAACATATTATGTATTAAACATTTAATAAGGTGCCCTTGCATATCGTTTGGGACATCCCTAACTCTTTTGTACTTACTACAAAAGATATAGTTTAGAAATACAACAACTAAGGCTGATTTTAACACAAGCACATCATTAACCATCAGCAATGTGTCGTTTACTTATACTTTAGAAATATCTATGTATCTTTTTGACTTTCTTTCTTATGAGCATTCACTTCCTCTGCATTTTGTTTAACAATCAGACTACTTGATATTCTTATCAAGACATTTTTTCAATTTTAATGCTCGTCGAACGAAACTTTCATATCTATTCCTAGATCATATCCAAAACTCACAAACTCAATATCGCACCCACCGACTTCGAGACATTTTTGTTATTATGTGTAAACAGTTTACTCTAAATCATTATTTAGAATTTTCTATTTTAATACATATGTACCAAAACATAAAATCATATTATATGATAATTTTGTGAGTAAAAGTCAAACCTACTTGAGTACATTGAATGGTGAGTTTATTATGTTAATTTCAACAATTGAAATTCACGGTATTATTCTTATTAGCATTGCTCATTATATTCCAACTGCATTTGCCTTTCTCTAAAAGACACATTTGCGCCCAAAAGGATCATATCCTTTCGGATACAACTATTAAAATCATATTTTGATAATATACTTGGAATATATTTTGGATCTACGCATTGTACCTTACCATAGAGTCGATACTCTTAATGGTTCAATTAAAAAATCAAGGAGAATTTATTCTTGACATTGACAAGAAACTCATAGTTTCTCTTTAATATACAAGAATACTCATTAAATGTTCTAATGTATTGTGTTCATTTAGGTTCGATCGATTTCATTTCATCCCTTGTAATTACTTTTATCATTGAATCGTATTCAAAGCCATATTTATACCATAATTTCTTAAAGAAATTCTTTTGCTATGAAGTTGGTATTTCTTGAAACAACAGTTATTTTTCACTGTAATGGAACGATCATTCGTAAACATTTTGAATTGCCCTATATAAAACTGATTATGCATTAGTTCGTAATATATTATGTTCACAACATAAATTATTCATTTAATGACTATCATCCTCAAATTCTCTTACGATGATTCATATAAGATCTCTTACCTACAGTTATTATGTGCAGTCGGTCAACTCAAATAATCTGTCAATTCCTTGGCCTAGCAAATGTAGGGGTTTCTTAAAATCTCTTTTTTATGTGGTTTTGTATTCTATTCTTTGTATGATATTAATTTTAACCTTATGTACTACTCTTAAGCACACACCATATAAAATTAATTTAACTTAATTTCACTCATCATTAATCGTGCTTTGTCCAACAAAGTTCGATCACTCCTTATCAATACATCATTATGTATTGCAGGGAGGAGTGACCTTTTTAGTTAGAATCCTTATTCATGTTAGGTACATATGGAACTCCTTCTAATTTACTCACCCACTCAATCAAATTGAATCATTTCTATCGCTTGTTACATTATTTACTTCCATTTTAAATTCATGGGCTTATCATACACTTATACATGCGTATCAAATACATATGTTCATGTCTGTGACAACCCGTCGACGAATATAATGAAGTACATAGAATCGTTTTGGCATTAATAGACTTACAATTGCATACATATATGTATAGCAATCTGAAGAGTCCATCAACTCTTATGACGCTCCACTAAATGGATGCATGACCTTTAATTGTTTGAGATATAATCAACTAGTACCATATGATACATAATCATATAACAAAATTATTTTTTAGAACTACGGCTTAGTCCGTTCCAAAATAATTGTAAATAATTTTAGATAATTTAGTATTTTCCAGTGCATCACTTTTGTTGTGAAATCAAATACCACATTATAGTTTTATTTCATAACGAATATTAATATTATTTACATTGAAATATAACTATATCCATTTTCAGTCGACAACGAAAAATCATCATTATTTCAAATAATGTTTGGTATGTTTCAAAAACAATTTTCGTAATTTGATGCAATCAATAAGTGCTATATGGCATGCTCCCACTATTTTCGCCATTACTACAACAGCATACAAAATTCGAAGGTTCATAATTCACTTAATATGGATTACTTATTTCATATACTACAACTAGCTTACAATAGAGAGTTCTTTGATCAACTATTTTAAACTCAAAAAAATAAATCTCATAGGAAACAATTTTCTCTGTGAAAACGCATTTCAAAACAGAAATCATATTTCTCATTCCAATATTAAGTATCAACTATTATTGTTACAGTTCTAGTTTCCACTGTTTCTTTATAAAACAAAAGTGATTAATCACTCTCTCATCTCAATTGCACCTTAAATCACATCTACTCTTGTACACTCATTTTTCTTTTTATATGATCGAACCATTCGAAAGAATATCCTTATTATAATATCAGAACGAACTTTCTACAAAAGTGCACTCGATCATCCTTAACATTTAAGGACATCAAATATGTTGCACTTTGTGTAAATTGATCAAACTAACATTTGAATTATCGAGTTCTTAGATCTATCTTGTGGTTTGGTCCAGTGTTACATTTAACACGATACAATCTTTATTATAGTCAAACAAACTAAATACTCGATCTCACAATACGGTTTATTTGTTTATTTCTGGTGAACTGATTTCATCAAAATATCGTACACTACGAACTGTGACCATTTACCATATAAAACATATATGATAGTATATGGGTCAAATATTCATAGTCATGTATTGCTTTTAGAGTTCAAAACACAAAGAATGTAATACACGGTCTCGACCAAATAAACATGCAAACAGCCAATTACGAATTGATTTAGTAGTTGTAAAATCGAGCGCTTGCATGGATATCAAAACATTAATATGCAAGGAGCATTTATTAGCAGGTATATTTTATATTTCTATTTGTCAATCTTCAGTTCAATTCAATTGTATATCTCAATTAATAAGCATTTTATCAATCATATTAAATGCACTAACTTATCAATGTAGATTATCATAACATTGTATAGCATATGCTTTTACAATTTTAGAAAGATTAAATATTTTCATTTCATTTTTCTAATAACACTCCTACTAGTCCTTTATGTTTCACAAAACCCTAAGCGAAACATAGAAGTTTTTTGACTTAACTTGTGGGTGTTAGGACTCGCATTCCTTAAGATTCTAACCACGAGGAAAGCTCAACAAATGCATCTACATACGACGGATAACTTCTTATCGGTTGTACCACATACAACTCCAAACCCATGGTTTCTTGTTTAATCCCACTTTTACCTTAAGGAGGGCTCAACAAGTAAAGTGGGACTATTCACTCAGACCTATCATTTTTTGATGGCCTAAGTATAATGCGCATACCTTAAGGAAAGTTGAACAAATATGTGCAGTTATCTTGCCTCATTTATTCAATATATTAATAGTACTACACATAACATTTCTAACTTGAGGAAAGCTCAAAAAGTAAAGAGTATGCAAGTAATCTATTGGTATATAATGATAGAGGACAATTTTTTATTAAAGATTCACGATCTTCAATCTATCATATCGAGTGATATCGACTTATGGAATAATGTATTTCTTATGAAATACTCTCGTGATTCAGTGTCGGACACATCTGAAATCACGGTATATGTACTTTATGTAAGTATTTATCCTTTATATTTATTTTGGATTTCTTATTATTCCACCTTTTATTTTACATTTATATCATGTAATTTTTTATTATTATATAAATTTTATATTTCATATTACTTATATACTTGTCTTATGTATAATATTATATTAATAAATCTTATTCAATTAATTTAATTTATTAATTTTATATTAATTTAATACAATATTCATATTTAGTAATTGTTATATACTATAACCTTTATAATATAACATATATATCTCATATATATTCATTTTTATTTAATTAATTAACCTTTAATTAATTTATTTATTTAGCTAACCATTTATTTATTTATATAATTAAACTTTGATTAAAAAATTTAATTAACTCATATTAGTTTCAAAAATCAAATTATATACATACATGTATACTTATGATATCTTAAACATTTTAAAATATCATAACATAAATCAAACATATATAATACATGTATATAATTTTCATTAATAAACTTACTTCATTAATTGATTTATTTTATTAATCTTATCAATAAATTTAAAAATTCAAAATTAATACCTAATATTTTCAAACACTGAAATTTTTTATTATGTTATAACTTTTATAATATATGTATATCTTACTTTAAATTTAACTTTTAAATTTAAAATTTTAATTTTAATTTTCGGACAATTTAGAAAATTAGCCTATGGCCCAATTCAAATTTGGGCATTTTCTTACCAGGGACAACCTTTGAGCTGTGAGCTTAATAGTTAACCCTAAAACGGCTAATTTAGATCGTACAGGTTATCAGACTTTGATACTAATATTGGAACTAGGCCAGCCTGCAGCAGAAGTAATGGATGAATTTCAAAAAAAAATCCTTTATTGGATCTCTATTTGGCCCATGAAGTCTACTTAATCTAGAATATATCTAAATATTATTTAAAGAAAATCTTTTACTTTATTTGAAATTATAAATTATATAGTTATATTTAATTTATTTTTTGATATATATATATACATATATCCGCGTGTGTCTATGTCATACACACACAGATATATATATATACATATGTATGTATGTATGTATGTATAATATATCAACCCATGCAAGATATAACATGCTCGTGTATAAGTGTTAGGATTTACATTGCGACGAATATGTTAGCTCATCCAATATGCAAGTATATGTTGTCCATATATGTGTGCGTACTATTATTTGTAAATAAATATTATAAATATATGTATGTATTAAGTTTTGTTTAAATATTTTATATAAGTATGTAAATGTTCGTGTATATATGTATATATAATCATATGAATAAAAATATTATTATTGTAAATACATATTATGTAATAGATTATATAAATAAATTATATATAAATATTAAAATAATTTTTCTTTAAAAACTATGGGTAATACATATATCCATATATTGATAAATAATTAATACAGATATATATTTTTAATTTAAATATACCTATATATGCACACACAGACATAGACATAAATATATACATAGAAACATACATATATATACACAAGCACATACATACATATATATTAATAAAAAATTTCATAAATATGAAATATCAAGTATTACGCAAACTCGGTAAATGATGTATTCATTTTTTTAATTTAAAATACATTTTAATTAAATACTCATTCGAAAATTAACATAATATTAATACAAAATTAATTTCGAAACTTTATTTCAAATTTTAAATTTCCAATAGATCTTAAATGATATTTTGTGGTTTGGAAAAATTTTAACATTTTTTGGTTTAAATTAACTTTAAAATTATTTGTTTTCGACCTAATTAAAAAATTAATTTTTAAAAATAAAAAATGTTTTTTTATTTTTGGTAGAGAGCTTATCTGATGTTGACATAAATTTTATTAATTTTAAAAATAATTTTCATAACATATCTGAATTGATATAATTTATCTCTATAGTAAATTAATCTAAATAATAAGAAATGTTTATAAAAAATGTTTTTACTACCGAAAATTGGTATTACAATAATAATTTATATATATAACTATATGACTAGTTGTACCATAGTATGATGTAATTAATTATAACATGTGTGTGTGTGTGTGTACGTATGTATATATGTATGTAACTAAATAATGTATATTAATTTAATAAATAAAATTATATTATTTTTATATATGGTTGCGCTGACTTGATATATATATATATATATATATATATATATACGATAAAAAACTAATTTTCTTTTAAATATCAATATGTACATGCATATGACTAAACTACTTTGTCACAACATTATTTGCATATCAAAATTGTTGCCAAACTAACAATATAATATACACACACGTGCATGTAATAAAACATGTAGTGAAAATTATTAACTATAATCTGATAAAATCATACCTTAATTCTAAAGCCTTGAAGTACACCTTGAAAGGATAATTTCTCATTTTTGAAACTCCTTCCGATTCAGCAGATTGCTAGTCCTTGAACCGTTGACCTTCAGATATCGAATAACGATTGAATTTGACTTTGTTTGAACTTAAAGAGATGGAGGGCCTAGGGATTATTTTCGGCCAGCAAGCTATGGACGGGAAGGTGGCAAAAAGATCAAACCTAATTAAACTATAGATGCTTATATAGTGGATGGAAAGGAGAGAAAAGTGGATCTGATCTCATACTCATTCTCTTTTAATCTGAGCCATCCAAAACCAAGCCTTTCTAACCTAAAAATGATCTGCCTATAACATCTATTTTCTTCCGAAATTGTACCCCTTTGACGGGCCTTAAACTCATTTAAGCCCAAAATAAAATATTATGCAATTAAGTCAGATTTTATCACTTATCGATATTGTATATCAATTGATATATATATATATATATATATATATATAACTATTATAAGTATATCTAGTAATGTTTATTCATCAAATCGTGGTCAAATTTTACATTTAATGTTTCATAAATATTATTTAATTTAATCAGTTTATAACAATTACAAATTAATTATAACGTTTGGTTAAAGGAGAATTCATCATTTCGGTTGTGTGACTCGTTAGATGTAAATTTGGTCACCGATTATCAAACTATTCAAATATTAACGTTCATACATTACTTAGCTGGTGGTGTGATATTTTGTCCAAATATTTACATACCTAGTTCCAATTTCACTTATTAAGCGTTACTCGGTTATGAATTTTATTTACACCAATTCTCTTCATTAAAACTATATCACTTTGGACTTATGAAATTTGGTAGTGGTCAAAATTTCAGTATCATCCATATTTAACTCTATAGATTAAATACAAATTTCTTGGTTCAATAATAACAACTATTATTAATCGAAATGCTCTAGTCAGAGACTTTGACTTTGAGTTAACTTAAGTTGACCGTGACATTAACCCCTATAAAACTGAGGAAACGGATCCTCTCTTGAATGGTGCTTCAATTTCAATACTTTCACTCAACCCAATTATAGTCACTCAATGGACGTTATGCCATGATTTGACTATAATCAAAGCGGAGCTTTCATATTGAAGGTCGACAGTATTGGTCGAGAGAATTGTGTAAATTAGTCATATTGATATTTTCTATTTGAACTTAGCTCTATTAACAAACAAAAAACTATCGATTGAGTCATTTCATAACTATCCAATAACTATCAGTACATAACCCCTTGATACCTCCAACAGCCATGAGTAATACGCTGTCCAGCATTTAAAGAGCGGTACATACTCTAATATCAATGAATGTATCAATATTCAATTTCGATATATCTTGACTAGGAATATTTAAAATGATATATATTTTTCATTGTAATAAATTACTCACGCTTACTATAATTTGTAACTATTATCACAAAAACATAACATTTATGGATTTTCTATTAAATATATTTTTAAGTAAATTAATTAATTAAGATAACATGTTATATTAGGTATATAATAGAAAGAAAACACCTTTTATTTTGAACAAGATTGGTTATCGATTTAGATATATGTGACAAATTACATAATTGCCCCTAGGGCATACCCCTAACTCTATCAGTTCATACTTCTTCTATCCTTAGATTTAAGATCTAATTTGATGTATGTGAGTGCTTGCTTGGTTGAATACAGTTTATAGGTTAATTGCTTGAATGTATGATGTTTGTTTGGTTGAAAATGTCGATCGAATGGCGACTTAGAATAGAATAGTTTTACAACTCGTCATTGATCCATGGAAGTGTCATTGACCAAATTTTGTATGAGTTGTGTGGGGTTATAAGAAATGCCTCACAAAGCTATATTTCAAGTTTTGGGTTGTTTGGAGTTCGTTTGTTCGAGTTATGGGATAAAGAAGTTGAATCGGTGATGGTGTTCAAAAGTGGGATCGGTATACTTTGCTTCGAGTTGCATGGGAGCCTACTTCGAGTCCTTAAGAGGGTTTCATTGGGTCATACATGGCTTGCTTAGATTTCTCTTGGGAAGCAAAATTCTTTTAAGTGTGAGATCAGTGGTACTGGGATCGACACCGAGTTATGAAAGGGGATGGTTCGGGCTTTGCTTTAAGTCAATGGCATGTTTGCTTAGAGTTGTGTTAGGGAATTAAAATTGTTTAGGTGTTGGATCGGTGGCATCATAGGTTGATGTGAGCATGGTTCGGCGATGATCGTCGTTCGATGAAGGTTCAATTCGGTGGTGGAGTGAACTTGGCAAAGTCAGTTCATGTGGAGGAATGGAGTTGCTTCGAGTCACGACTATAATTGCTTTGAGTTCTTGCATGATTGCTTCGAGTCCTAGCTTGGAAAACTTCGGGCTCCTCAAGTATTTGTGCTTCCTTCAAATCATTCCTCGATTACTTTAGGCTAAGGCCCATATCGGCACCGAGTTGTGTAACTCGGTGGCGAACTACGGACTTCGATGACGCGTAACTTGGCAATGATGATCCGTGATAGGAAGTGATGCCTTCGGCGATGGGATGGCTATACTTCGTGATGTAGAGTGTATGACTACGAGTCGTATTTAAGGAATTGTTAGAGGATGATTATAGGACAAGCGATTATACTCTACAACTGACAATGAGTGTCGAGAATCGTTCCAATATTGACGACTTCAAATGCGAGTTATATGATGACTTAATATCAGTTCTAGGATGTGACATGTGCAAAGGGATCGTTGATACTTAGAGCTTTCAACGTGTACTCGTAACGCAGGGGTAAGTGAGGACACTTATCTTGTCGAACTATTGATTTTAGGTTGGTACCGAACCAAGAAGCCACTTGCTAATTTTACCATGATCTCTTTAGGAACCCTCCTTCAAAACATGGAGAACATATGAAGAAAATGGTGGAGGCAAATTCTTTGATCTTCATCAATAAATAGGAGATGAGAGGCACTATTTTGAGATCCTTTGTTCTGCATTCTAAATTTATGTACTGATATAGCAATTTCATGGATCATCATCGATCGAAGACTACCGATCCATAAAATCTCATTAGTAAAACTTTACAAAAACCATTAACAAACTTCAATTGGATGAAAATCAGAGTTTAGCCGAACCACTGTAAATTGTTGTGTGTTTTTTTTTAATCGTTTTCCATTTAATTTCTTTATTTTATTCTCTTATCTAAAATACTAGGGTGTTTGTACTAATTTTTGGTGTAAACATTCCAAACTATAGGCTTCAGGTCTATTCCCAATCAAGAAGCCACTTGCTGATTTGGTCACGATCTCTTTAGGCAACCTCCTTTAGAACATGGAGAATGTGAGGAGAAAGTGGTGGAGGCAAATTCGCTAATCTTGGTCTATGAATAGGAGATAGAGGCATTATTTCAAGATTCTATTTTTGCATTCTAAATTAATGTACTGGTACAGAAATTTTTTGGATCATCGTTGATCCAAGACAACCAATCCATAAAATTTCACTTGTAAAACTTTATAGAAATCATTAACAAAGTCAAGTGGATGTGGGCCAGAGTTTAGCCAAACCACTATAACTTATTGTGCACTGTTTTTACTCGTTTTCTACTTAATTCTTTATTTTATTCGCTTTTCTAAACACTAGAGTGTTTGTGCCAACTTTTGGTGTAAACCCCAGATTGCATGATGCTTAGATCCATCTTACCTTGGACAGCATATGATAGGCAGTCTAGGTCCTGACATGTTGAGTGGCATGAATTCGAGTACTGAGAAAATAAGACGTTATGTAGTTCCTGACTTGCGATGTGGTCATACGAGTATTATATATCCAAAGTACTGTGTGAGTGTGTGAGGATGGATGGTGGATGTTGTGTTTACTTTGGTTGCATATCTCCCTAGGGACGTCACACGATGTAGATATCTAGACACCCCTTAGTACTTAGACGTATAGTACACCCATGATGATTACTACATAGTGTAGCATATATCACGTGTTACATGCTAACTCTGTGGATGCAGGGATATGTCAGGTATGATTCTCCATATCTATTTGTTCTAGTATATTGACTTTATAGTATTTGAGATTTTCTGCCGTTCATACCAGACTGTTATCTGAGTTGGGATTTTATGCCTTCGTTCCTATTATTCTGGGTACTCTTAAAAGAGTAGATTAAAGATATCAGGTCTAGTTAGCACGTGGTGCTGGACTGGTGAAAAAAATGATGCTACGTTCTCATGTATTATTATATTTAGTTGTTCTCATGTATTATTATATTTAGTTGTATTGCTTATCTTTCCGCTGTGTAGCACTGTGGAGTTTACTGGTGCTTTTATGTATTTAAAGAATGTTATCTATTGAGTTTATTATCAATTGTATGAACTCTATCACTTATGTTGTATCTATATGAATCTATATACTTTGATTTCTATGGTTCATTCAGTTATTACTTTCTTGCATGTTTTATATCAATGATGGCTATTATAGTTTATTCGATGCGCTATGAGACATACGGCAGTTTCTTTGATTATTTATTTAGTTTCTATAACCTTGACAACCATCCTACATCGATGGACACCGTTACCAAAGCACCTCGTGTTGATAGTGTGTTACAAATATTATGTCGATACCTTACCCTACCATTGAACAAGAGAAGACATGTACATAAGCTAATAAACTTCACTTTGAGGCAAGTAAAAGATAGAGGTAAAGGAAGATAAATGCGTTGGAAGATGAGTTCAGAAAGAAGTAGGAGACAAACTTCAAATGTAAGCTGACCGTTTCATATCATTTCTATGGCACATTGTATGTTTATCTATATTTCCATTTTATAGTGTTAAAATAATACGAGGTGCAAAATGAAGTCTACAAATTTGTGTAGTTACATCAAAACCTACTTACAACGGGGACCTTTTAAATTTGTCTCCGCTCGAGAACATACACAGAATTTCACATTCAGGTTCAGCCATATCACAAAGAGTAAACTGTTCCAAATAGATGGAGGCAGGCAATGAATATGGAACAAATGCATGGTTTATTTATTAATAAGTTTCAACCACCTCAACATAGTCTGTAGTTACCAATCAATATGATTCAAAACACTCCGAGTGACATATAACGATCTTAGGTTTAAGTTGTACCCTACCTAAAATAAGCAAAAATTGGAAACAGACTACTATCAGATGAGCATTTTTCATATACCTGGCATATGATTCATCCTTTAGTCAGTACATGTCATTTTCTGATGTCAATCATAAGAAGCATATTATACTCCAAAATAATACAGGTGGTCCTAAGCATCAAGTGTTTGTGAGAGAAATAGCATAGATTTTTGAAATACGACAGTCACATGGGTATCTTAGTTTATTCTCTCCATTTATCCTCGCTTGACAAACTGGAATTACGAGTTCACAATAAATTTCAAGTTTATTCTAAGAAATCTTCTACTTCATTTGTAGCGTTCATCACAATAAAAAGTATATTGCTTCCATCTCTCAGTCCTGTTCTGTGACTGGTTCCTTGCTTTTGGGCACTTTCTTTTTTTTTTTCCTCTGGCTAATTTCTCTTATCAAAACAATGTAGCAATTAATATCACGTGTCACAGACCAAAAGATCAGTAGACACTAAATCCAAAAAAAGGGAAGAAAAAGGAAGAAGAAGATGTGCATCACTTCGTATTATTTTTTCTCAAAATAATGTACACATACGCAGTTGCCATCTTGCATGGATCATCTGTGGCTTTTAGAAGTAACCTGCACAAGTAGCCAACAATTATAGTGAATTTTATTGTAACTTTCGACAGACAAAGTCTATTTCATAAAGTTGCAAATGCTAATTAGACATGGTAACTTAAACTACTATCTCTTCATCGTCAGATTTTTACGAGTTATCGCTAGTTTGAGCAATGCTACACATACAAACAATATTCTTGTGATTCCTCACAAGACATAGGTTGTCCAATCAAAAGTTAAGAGAGGGGAGAAAAACTGCAAGTTAGTGGAAACAAATAAAATAACCAATCTGATTGAACCATCTATAAATTGTCACAAAATCATCATTTGTACGTTTAGCCATAATCATTTTTTGTATGTTCAGCCATTCAAAATTATTTTATGCATGTGGCGTTATTTTTCTCTTATTTAACAAGTATTAAATGTTTGGAAAGTAAAAAATAGACTAAAGAAAACAATAATCATAATAAAGATTCAGAATCATTCAAGAGATACATGAGGCAGGATTCGCATCCCTAGCTTTTTGCATCTCCAAATCATTTCAGCTCATGTTTTGTTATCTACAATCGTCACAATTAAATAATTTTTTGAAAATATATAATCTTATTTACATCGACATCATCTCAGTAGCAAAAATAATAAAAATAAAAAATAAAAATAAAAAACTTATTTCAATAGTTCTATCCTTATCCTTACCAAGAATAATATTCAAAATGAATGGTTATGAGTGCACTGCTTAAATTTAATACCACTCTTATTATTAGAAAAAAGGAAAAAAAAAATCGAAATCGAAATAAATGGTTGTATTAAATAATTTTAATAACTAATATACTTAATAAATGAATATCAATGAGTTAGAAATATATTTAAACGACAGCTTCAGATGTGTGTGTGTGTGTGTCAGCGCATCGTCTATGTTTTGCAAGTGCTATTTTTTCTTTACTTCTAACTGTAACATTCTTTTAGTCAGTCATGGCATCATTACATTGAATCAATTATATCATAGTAATTATCATGTAAAATCAAACTATTTGCATATTAAGATAATTAATTAGCTGAAGCTAATGTATATAATACAGCTACGAGTTTGATAGATGATAATTTGATGGATAATATCAATGCCAAGTGGTAACTCAGTAGGGTAAAAAATGCCGTCCATTGGAGTCAGACATCAAACTTTATTGATACTTTGTTGTGAAAAAAATTACTTGTATTCCAAAGTAGACAAAGAAAGAGAATGTAGGAAAATTGTAGGCATTTGAGAACAAAATCTAAGTAATCGGAGATTCCAATGTAAACAAAGTTTTGTAAATGTACGTGTCTCAGTTGTAACGTAGCAAATAACCAAATCTTTTCGATACAAAGACATTCGATAGTAATTCGGCCTTTCTTGAGTAATCGTATCCAATAATAATACATCGCTTGTGCTTTGTTTATTTTTCCAGGGTAGAAAACCATCAATTGATCCTAACGCATAACCAATATTGCTACCAATATTGTACTGTTACCTATTCATTAAATGATAGCCATAATTATTCTCCTCTACCGTCTAAAGACTCTAAACTGTACGGTCGCAATACGCACATAGAAAGTCTATTTTGACATAAGTTGGCGACACAAAATATGATATACAGGATCTCGGCCATCGGATCTCCCCTTGATTTCCACCTCCCAAGTAAAAAGACAAAAATATCTAACGACCAATACTTATTGTATCAAATTTTGTGTTATATTTGGTGTTCCAATAGTCACTCCTCTGTGAGTAGGCCAGGATCAGCTACCCCTCATTTTTGTTATACCCTAAATCCCCATTGATATTAGTCATAAGATCTGGATTAAATTATATATATATATATATATATATATATATATATATATAGGCAAGAATCGGTACACCTCATTTTGGCTATACCTCAAATCCCCTGATACCAACCACAAGATCCGAATTAAATAATATAGGTGAGTGGAAACAGAGCGAAAGTATGTTATTTAATTCGTATCTTGTGGCTGATACCAAAGGGGGTTTGAGGTGTAGCAAAAATGTGTGTGCACGCACGCGCGCGTACACATACACACATATACACACGTATGTCCTCATACACATATATGCATGTGTCTCTTTTTCTCTCTTCTTTGTGTGTACATACACAGACTCTCTCACACACACTATTTATAATGAATACACACACGTGTGTGTATGAGGAGAAATCCACATCTTAGCGTTTTTGTAATCCTCAAATTTGTGCACAATTCAAATTTTAGTATCTACGACTGTCGGAACTCAATAGTTTTTTGCAAGCATAATCTCAATCTCATCAACACCATCTCTACAAAAAAAAAAAAAAAAAAAAAAATCTTATTCCAGTTTCTTTTGATCACCAAAAATTAAGATAACTTTGGCTTGAAAATATGTTGTGTGTTTTGCATTCCAACAAAGGGTAGAAGGAAGGGGGGAGATAGTTTTTTATATTTCCCAAAAGGCAAAAAACAAAAACAAAAATCATTTTCAATTTTATCTGTAAACCATTTTCCAAATCGATCGTTTCTACCTACTTCACATCTCCCGTGCGTTTTAAAATATATGTTGAAAACTCAAAACTAGTTTTCAAACCAAGCACAACCTAATATTTTTGAAATGATCATAATATTTGTTTATGAACAAAAACTATTGCATAATTAACTTTGATGAGTTAAAAGTATTCGATTTTTCTTCTCTCTATTTTTTGCGAAAATGATGAAAATAACATGTAAATCACGCCTGCAAAAAACCATCAATCCTGGATGAGCATAGACAGAAAATGACTTAAAAACAAATAGGGGAGCCAAAAAGTTGGGATGGTTTTGAAGAGGTGGGATGGACTAATTTACATTTCTTCATCTGCATTATACAAACAGGAAAAAAAAGATACCTCTTTAATCAGAGGCAGGGCATGTGTTTCCCATTCAGTAGACCATCTAACTGAGGATCCTATATTAGTAGCTCCATCCTTCAATGACTTTAAAGTGTCACAATTTTCTGGGAAGCCTTTAAATAGCATCTGCATATCAAACATGTACTTAGTAACTCATACAGTGTTATATTTATGTTAAATTTTAAATGGACATTGCATTGCATGCAGTCAGATCAAAAACTCACCATATATACATGTGTGCGTGTGTGGGTGAAGGTTGTGTGATACGCAAGGGAGATTGCAATGGAGGTGAGGTTGAGAATATAAATACAAAGTAAATTTAGTTCACATTAATTTATTTATCTTTTGTTAAATAATTTATAACTTGTATTATCTCAGATTATATTCAAAAAAATATTTAAAAATAAATAAATAGAAACAGGATAGAAAAATAAAGAAAAGGTGACAAATTAAAGAGTAACTTCTGCTTTACCAGTATTTTTGGGTTATGGAGAGGAATGATAGTTCTTGATTGGTTGCATATATACTCAGAGATGAAATATAGAAAGGAAATAAATGTTGAGATACTATATGAATATGAATAACTTGAATAAACAAGAAAAATAATTGTGTGTTTATGTTGTGATAGCATTTAATTCGGTCCAAGTTATTTTTTCACCTATTTTCTCAGCATCATAAAAAGAATTAGCAGTCATCTCACTCCGATGACGTTTCGGATGTGAAGCATAATTTTGTGCCAAGGGAACAACGCAATCCGTTAAAATTGCAAAATAGGTCTAAAAGACACCCCTAATTGCACAACAGCTTATATGATAAATTAAATGTTTAATGACGTGTACTTATCCTACGACATAATCATCTGGGCCACGCAATGTGTACCATTATGCAGAAAATAATTAAAAGCTCATCTGAAAATTAGTCAAAGAGCCAATGGATTTTTATTCGATCCAATAATTCAACCATCTCAAATGAATATTGTGGTCGATTCTCGATGTTCCCTCAAATGATAAGGAGATATTTGTGGTCTTATTCATCTGCAAATATGGACCATTTACATTATGATGCTTATCAACGCATTGACGAGATGGTCTGATGTTGATTTATTACCGGCTTGCAATGTTGTATTTGCACAACTACATACCCAAATTATAATATTACAATCAGGCTTAAATATCGAATTCAAAAGATTCATTGGGATAGTGATGATGAACTGTTACAAACAGTCTACGATAACGATGATGAACTGTTACAAACGATCTTTTTATGGTTAATGTACATCTATGGAAATTCATGTTAGTATCCAAACTGGGCTAGTAGAATCTCTCTAAAAGCGTCTCCAATTAATTGTTTGACTAATGCTTATAAGAAAAAAAAACCTATATCTGTGATCTATCAAGGAAAAATGTCACCTTGCACGCTAATATTGACCATTTATCGTAAATTCTCTTTTTATCGAAGGTTTGAAAGGTGAAGACATATGAAAGACCTTTTGTGCTACTGCGACGAGGCGCAAGTCTTGCGACATTGATGCTATACACATACATATCAAAGAATTTCTCGATTTGTGTGTGTCATCCTTGCGCAGGGGCCATACTAATCTTCTATGTATCGTTCCAATTTTATCGGATGTCCCCGAAGGGACATATCAAAGAATTAAACAAAAAGTAATAAATGTTGAACATTAAAATAAACATTCAACGATCTAAATGGTACAAAGTTTCAAACAAAATACAATCAATTATGTGTAAAATATTTCATTTAAAAACTATCTAACTTATCATTTGTTGGTATATACATAAACACAACGTTGGTAGAAAAGCATGCAAGTTATTCTTCGTTTATTTTTCTTCTTCCCAACTGAATCTCTCTTTTGAAAAATAATCAATTGAAATTAGGAACCAAATTTTGTTTACAAATCAACTTTGGAATCGATCCAGTTTCCAAACAAATTTTGAAATTGAGTTCGAATTATTATTATTATTTTTATAATAAAAAAATTAAGTTGTTGATGTTTTGTCATTTTTTTCTTTTCGTTTCCTATGAATAATTAGGGTTTTATAACATCCGTTAGACCCAGATTTTATTCAAGTTGGAGTCAAATTTTGTTCGCCCTAAGGCATTCAACGGGCTGAAGCGTGTGAGGCTTACAAAATGCACAGCAAGCATGCCTCATATTGTTAAGTTGTGAGCTTTAGAGGCAGAAAACCTTTCTTAGCAAGCCTCAAGGCATTTTGCATCTGTCTCGCCTTAAGACGACCTAAGATACGCCTTTTAAAGCGCTGATTGTAACATCAACAAAATATTTCACACTTGTGTGTTTTTAGTTTCAAGTTCCAATTGAACTCCTACAATGCGCTATTATAGGTCCGATGTGACGAAGATGTTTGCGGACTATCATTTTTGGTGAAATCATCTTCTCATCGTTAGTGGAAAAGAAATGAAAAGGGTGAATTGTTTGATACGGTCCCGACTTGATACAAAAGGTTTCTCACAAAGACTTGGGATGCATTTCGAGAAAACTTATTCGTATGTAATGGATGCAATTACATTTTAATATTTAAATAATGTGACGGTCTTCAAAAGGACTAGCAAGCATCTAATGAAGGCCGTGGTACAATAAGATTGGGATATGCAGTCTTTGCAATATATGTCAATGTTGGTGATACTAATCTAATTTGTAATACTGAAATGTTAAGACAGTTGTTGAACAATTAAAGAAAACAACGGTAGATTTATGAAAAATCGTCTCTACATGCAGATCGAGCACAATTTAAGCAAGATTATTATTCATCAAAGATCATACATGGAAAAAAAAAAGTTCTAAGATGCTTAATAGGAATTATTACCATCCATTAGTTCTTATATTTATGTTTGGCCATTTATGTGAGAGAGAAATCTATTTCGCCAAATAAAACCTAAAAATGAGAAAGAACTTGATCTGAAAGCACCATATCCATATCTTTAGTGTTGTCAGTGTTTTGTTATATTTAGCACAATATACCAAGACCCATAACTTTTTAGCCAAATTAGTTCAAAACCAACTAAATGATGGTTGGCTAGGTTGAAGCATGTTCTACGCTATCTTTTTGGAACAATCAACATAGACCACTCATTTTATCCTAAAGTTAACTATTTTCAATTAAAAGATTATGCAAATGTTGGAATGTTTAGATTTCTTTATGACAGTCTTAAAGCTTGATCATAGATATTGTATTTACATGCAAAAGCACGATTGTTTCCTGAAGATTGACAAAGCAAAGATTAATCGCTACATCATCCAACTATTATTAGCAATCCATAAAACATTGACGTAGGTGTACATAGGTAAAATTTATTGTCAACCATGTTAAAAGAAATTCTGTGTTATCTATAAACAATCAAATTCCAACAGTAGAAGTCAATGTTGTGTGCATCATTGAAGTTAAAATCATATAACTCAAAGACGATGTAGCAAAACATATACCACCAAAGTTCTATGCACATTAGCTTTGGAAGAAAAATGAAATTAAGGGTTAACAAAAAATTTTGAAGTTACTCAACAAACATATTTGAATAACAATCTTGCCGATTTATTTATTTATTAAATGTCAACATCAGTTTTTTCTAAAAAAAATGATTATGACACCTAATCAGGGGAGGAAAAGTTTTATTGTAAAATTCGTACTTTTTTGCTCAAAAATTGGGCAACTGCCTTGTAGAAAGATCTGAAGAGCTATAGATCTGGAATGTGATCTACAACCATACAACTATATGTTTGTATTTCTGTGTAGTTAGGATTATAATAGAAATCGAATCACATATATAATCAACACGGATAAATATAGTTAACAAACCGTAAAAAGGTAACACATAACAAATATATAGTGGTTCGGCCCAATATATATCAATGTAGTTTATTGCTCTATCTTTCACAGATCTTGAGTACAATGATTACATAACAAAAGAACTCGGATTTCCCCTCAGAAAACAGTTAGATCGAGATTATCTCAAATCCAAGAATAGGCTTGATAATCGATCGTTCTTGAACCGGTTCAAATATCTCAAATCTGCTTCTAAACATCAGGCTGACGGGATCTACTCAGTAGTGGCCAGATTTGTAGTGCTTGGCAAAGTAGTGACTCAACGATGAAAGAAGGCAAAACTGGCTAAGTGTTGACCATCGAACCGTGTTCACGATTCAGTAGCATTATGTCTGGTATCGAATGGGAAAAACAGTTCGGTACTTGCATTTAATTAATGTTTTAGAGTTTGAATTATGACAATAAGGTTGAGTTAAGGCGAGAGAAAGAAATTAAAAAATGAACTAAGTGCTTGAGCACAAAACTGTTTCCCGATTATTACTGTTATGCTTGGTACCAAACCATTTAAACAATTCGGTATCTCTTACTTGGCCAAATTTTATACTTTCTTCCACTGTTTTTTATAGTCATTTTTTTTTCTTCTCGTCTCTTTGTATCATTTTCCAAATGGATTCTCTGCGACTTTTCTGGACATATGTTTACCTCTTGACATATTCCTGTCATCAACCCATCGTTGATGAAAATAATAACACTTGTATCTCAAAGCATACTTTATGAATACAATTATGTTTTGTTCCTTTCGTAAAGCGTTGTCTTTTGATCAGGAACCGTTGAGGTCAGAACAGTTATCTCGCAATGTATCTTCACCTGGTATAAATGCAGTGATCTATCTGTTACAGAATCTTGCATTTTCCTGAAAAGGTGATACATTTTGATAGCTACTAACCAGAATCATTTTTACTATATAATCTTAAGAACTAAACAAAAGAAAATTCATACTATCGGTTTACTATGCATGTTTCTTCTCCCTTGCTTCCAATGCATCCAGATTTCGCTCAAATCTCCACCAAACTCACTCAAATTTTCGAGCAATCAGCAGCTACCAATTCTTACATCAATTCCATGAACAAAATCACATTTTAATCTATCAATCTTGTTCATGTTGACCAAACCAAGTCCTTAGGGTTTGACAGTACTAAGTATAGATTTTGTGACCTTATTTCAAATCGCAGATAGTAAATTAAATTTTATTTCTTGCTATTAAGTATATTTCTGGTCAAGAACTCGTATATTTCTAAATAATTAGCTTGAATAGTTTGGAGCATTTTATCACATATTTACAAGGTTTAATGTTTTACGAGTACTTCTACATGGATATTGGCACTTTACTTGAATTTGTTTTCGTAAATCATACAACAATACACTTACCATGTTATATATCATTGTTATTCATGCATAGCATCATATTTCTCATGTGTATCTTGTGTTATTCATCGCTTCCAATACATTCAGATTTCGCTCAAATCTCCACCAAATTCACTCAAATTCTTGAGCAATCATCAACTAACAATTCTTACACCAATTCCATGCACAAAATCAACGTTTTAATCTATCAATTTTGTTCGTGTTGACCAAACCAAGTTCCTAGGGTTTGACAGTACTAAATTTAGGGTTTTGTGACCTTACTTTGAATCGATGATTGTAGATAGGATTTTAATTTTTATTTCTTGCTATAAAGTATATTTCTGGTCAAGAACTCAAGCTTTTATCCCCGTTCCGAGAATTGTCTGATCAAAAACTCAAGTTTTCATCCTCCTCGTTCCGAGCATTGTTTGATCAAGAACTCAAGTATTTATCCTCGTTTCGAGCATTGTTTGATCAAGAACTCAAGTTTTAATCTAGAAAAATATATCAATAATGTATATTTCAAAACAATTAGGTTGAATAGTTGGAGCATTTATCTCATATTTACAAGATTTAATGTTTTACAAGTACTTCTACATGGATATTGGCATTTTACTTGAATTTGTTTTTGTAAATCATACAACCATACACTTACCACGTTATATATTATCGTTATTCATGCATAGCATCATATTTCTCATGCGTATCTTGTGTTATTTATCTCATTGCTTCCAATGCATCCAGATTTCGCTCAAATCTCCACCAAATTAACTCAAATTCTTGAGCAATCATCAGCTAACAATTATTACACCAATTCCATGTGCAAAATCACACTTTTAGGGTTCAACAATACTAAGTATAAGATTTTTGTGACCTTATTTCAAATCAATGATTGTAGATAGCATTTTTAAATTTTATTTCTTGCCATTAAGTATATTTCTGGTCAAGAACTCAAGTTTGTATCCTCGATTCGAGCATTGTTTGATCAAGAACTCAAACTTTTATCTAGAAAAATATATAAATAATGTATATTTCTAAATAATTAACTTGAATAGTTGAAGCATTTATCTCAAATTTACAAGGTTTAATGTTTCACAAGTACTACATAGATATTGGCATTTTATTTGAATTTGTTTTTGTAAATCACACAAGCATACACTTACCATGTTATGTATCATCATTATTCATGCATAGCATCATATTTTTCATGTGTATCTTGTGTTATTTATCTCTATATAATTAGAAATTTGAATCGCATATATAGGTTTTGAGGTTTTATCTCTATATAATTAGGAACTTGAATCACATATATAATCAACATAGGTAGATAAAGATAGCAAATAGCAAAAAGGTAACAAACAACGACATTACAGTGGTTCGGGCCCAGTATGATACCTCCGTTGTAGTTTATCGTTACATTTTTTATAAATCACGAATACACTTTGATCTATGAAAGCATTATGATCTACATATCGAAAAACAGCACTTTGGAATTGTAGAGATTCGGTTTGATTGAATGATTTTGTGCGATCGCTCTCAATCAGAATTTCACATACTATGCATGTATGGGGTATTTATTCGCAATCATGTAGCTTGGATTTGCTTGAATTTCTTCCAAAAAATAGTTAGATTTGAAATTATCCCTAACCCAGAAATATAGTTGAGAATCGGTCAACCCTGGATTAGGTCAAATATCTGAAATCGCCTTGTAAACATCCGATCGGTAGAATATGCTCGATACAAATCAGGCCTGTAGTGCTTGAAAAAATAGTGCTTAGGAAAGGAGACAAAATTGACTTAGTGTTGACCATCAAACCGTTTTCACGGTTCGGTAGCATTCTATTTGGTACCACACAACCATTTTTTTAAAGTTTGAATTATGACTATGAGAATGAGTTAACGAGAGAAGGGTTTTTAAAAGGTGGACTAAGTGCTTGACTGGCGAACTGTTTTCACAGTTCCGTAGTGTTTTGTTCAGCATCGATCCTCATAGTCATTTTTCACTCTTCTCACCTCTTTCTCTTACCCATTTGATCATTTGATCATTTTTCCTAAAAATTCTCCACATCTCTTCTAAACATTTCTTGACATCTTTCTATCATCAATCCTCGTGGGTGAAAATACCCACAACAGTACTCTTCTTGTTTGTCTAGATTCTATCGTAAAGGCTTTCTTAGCATGATTTTGATGAAACAAACATCTCAATACTCTTTTCGTTTGTCTAAATTCTATTGTAAAGGCATTCTTAGCAAGATTTTGATGAGACAAACATCTCAATAATTTTTCCTTTTTTTTTTTTTTAATATACTCTCGGGAGAACCCGGCGGACCGGTAAACTCCTGAGGAGAACTTTTCCCTTTATAAGTCAGTTGAACTTGTATTCTGAATGGATATGTATGCAATTATATTAACAGTTCACCGCTTGTGCAAGTAACTTTTAAACCACCTCATGCTACTTACTTCCCTATATGTAAAAATGAAGGTTGTGTCATAAGTAGGAGAGCTTGTAAGAAAGCGAGGTTGAGAACATGAATAGAAGGTATATTTAGCTTAGTTTAATACTTTTATCTTTTGTTAAATAACTTGTACCAATTTGATATTAATGAAAATTGAATATTAACTAATCAAATGTTTAAGCAGATTATATAAAGTATCGAGGTTGAGAAAGGACATGGATTCAACCATCAATATCATCTACCAGAGAATGCTTACCATAAACTCATCAGCTAGCTCAGATGGTGATGAAAAGAGAAGTCCATTTCGATCAACCTTTACAAGTTCTTTTATGCTGCGCAAACAAAGAAGTAACAACTAAAATTACAAAAGGGAAAAAAAACATCGTGGACAAAATTATCATAAAATAGTGTTGTCTGACCATGAGAAGGCAACTGCACAAACAGGAAGCCCACATCCAAACATATCGACGACCTACTACGAATAATAAAATCAAATATTTTTCTATTTACCGCACCATGCGTAATAATATAATGACAAATTGTCACCTTCATTGGAAGGTCCAAACCAGAGGATGAAGTGTGCAAACATACACCTAAATCTGCAGATCCTGTATATAGATAAAAAAATACATAGATTAATAGGTCTAGCACACTACTTTTGAGTTTCGTAGAAAAATAGTCTACCCAGTAATAGTGGATAATCCTCAGCTGACAACCACATCGTCCGAAATGCAACACGTCTTAGTTTCAGTTTCTTAATTTTCTCTTCATATCTCTTTCTTTCTGGGCCCTTACCTGAAATGCAGTAGTTAGAAAACGTGACTATGTTAGTAAAAGGAATTTATTAAAAAGAAAATTAAATTGGGTAAGGGAAATAAACTTTAGAGGGAAAATTTTACGAAAGCTGAAAATTGATAAGGGGAGAGAAACAATGATATTTTATCTTCTTTATTTTTACAAAAACACATGCTATTTCTTCCAAAATTACTACTATTCATTATATCCCCCCTCTCTTTCTTCAACATCACAAGATTATTTTCCTTATCTTCTAACTCCGTCCATTCAAAAATCCACCATCCCTCCTTCCCTTTGATGCAACTACATTCCTCTCCCTTGTATCTTCATTATTCCACTTTGCAAACCCATAATCATACTTAATCCTCATTTTGTGTTGTGAAGATTTGGATGTAGACTGAGAACATGAACATTGAGATAGAGATTGAGGTGGGTTCCACTTCACAATCTTAATTTTAATTTTTTTTTTCCTTTTTTTTCCTTTTTTTTCTTTTTCTTTTCTTTTTCTTTTTTTTCCCTTTTTTATTCTTTTGCAAATATAGGTAAGTATGTTTGAGAATAATGGCTTGGTTGTTGTTTTTGTTTGCAGATATAGGGAACTATGTTTTAGGATTTAGAGAGACAGGATAAATGTGGGCGAAAAAGGAAGATAATTTTGTTGGTTTTTATAAGGAACTTTGGATGATTTGATCCTTCTTCTAAGAAATTTTAACTGAAGAAAAAACATATCTTCCATTCCTTGTATCCAACTTGGTTCTCCCTTTAACAATTCCCTAGTAAAAATAGATAAAATAAAAGTATAGAAAGCATGATATATTATACCAGTGATGATGAATAACAATCTAGGATACAGATAGCGATGTCCATTATGGATATTAGACCAGAGCTTGTCCTCGTCAATTGAATCATTTTCGTTTAAGGCTGCAGAAACTCGCCTATCGTACATAACAGCTGCTTCAAGAAGTATGCTGAAATCTTCATCGGGAGTCCTGAAATATAAGCAATAAGAATTGAATGATCCATTGTTAGAGCATAAAAAAAGTACATCTGACTTCCATTTATCAAGGCCATGGTATAATCAAGACGTATACTCAGCATGGCACTTACAATACTAGGTGATTCAAATAAATTAAACAGTTAAGAAGACAGATGAAAATATTTAAAAGGTCAGTTAGTTGATTCCTGCTATAAGGAATAGGTCCAGCGAGCTAAACCTTTAATCAAAAAGTGCAGATATTTGCACATCAAAGGTAATCCATTTGATTTTAAACCAAAAACTTTGGATGACTCTAGTTTATCCAAGTTATTTGATATACCTTACATATAAAACTGTAGAAGCAAAGACAATTTTATAACAAAAATTAATAGTGTAGCGAATAAAATCATGTCGTGAAAGAACTGATTTTGAATCGCTTCTGTCCGTTAATGACTACTGCCCACACGGCATAACTAGTAAATAAAACTTGCCCGGTAACAAAAACGGATCAAGACATCCTTTTATACAAATTGCATGATTACGAGACATGAGTTTGAAATTTACGATTACACTACTTCAAAAGACCTCAATATCATTGATCATAATCTAATTATGACTCGGAATTATATCCACCACAACCAATCATATGATGCTCATGAGATATCACTTTGAAGTCAGAGTATCTAACTGTTGCACACAAAGTTATTTAATATTACCAAATATATTTCTCAAAGTGTATAATTCACAAGAAAATGACTTGAAACTCCATCTTGATGTTTATAAAGCACCCCATCAAATTTTACTTACCAACTGGTACTACTGACTACAAGTGTGGGCCGATTTGACTTTAACTGTATGTTATTCTCCATCACCTCAGTGAATAGTGTATGTTTTGAAGACATAATATCACCACTATTTTGACCTCCAAACTCTGCAAACAATCAGAAATTTTTTTACTCTAAGCTCTAACTGTACCGAACCTTTAGTTCCGGTGATTTAGCATTACCTGATATGACCCAATCTCGTGGACCATCTGGTTGACATATATCACTCCTTAGCCTGCAAAATAACTATTGAACCTTTGAGTTTACATTGGTCAAAAAAATTCAGAAAGGCTTGACTATACATTATTTTTATTAAACCTCATGTTTCTCCTTCAATGAAGCAGGACGAAAGAATTCAGGAGGCTGATCGTAGAGAACAGTTGCTCTAAACAGACAGGAAAATTTAATACGAGGACAAGAAAAATACATAATGTACTCCATAATGCAAATGTTGCATGTGCCATACATATTAACTCACTTAATTCCCCAATTCTGATCAAGTTCATGCTGCATTGCTTTGGTAACGCATAAGGAATTAGTTGCCATCCTCCCAAAATATTTCTCTAACCTGAAATAGCACATCAAAGAAATTGAAAAAGAATTGAAACCATGCTTAGCAGTGAGTAGAGTTTAAATATTCAAATTGGATAAGTAAATTACAATTACCAATGATAGATTCGGACTAATATATGACTTCTCCCATGTGATAAGCTAAGCAAAGTATATCCAAAATTATGCCAATCAATGACAAAAGAGGAGCGTCTTATCATACTAGACAGTTTTACGGCAGCTAATGTGGGAACAGAAGGTGGATTCTGCAGTTCACAATAAAACTAGATATAGTTAAAAATTAGTTAGTTTGATCACAAGAAAATGGATCAAGAAATCCTTCTATTCATGGCGCAAACAAATTTTTAAGATTACAAGTTTACAAACAATGTACGCAAATGGAAGTAGTAAATAAAATACAAACTTATTAGCACAACAATAAAAATTAAATGATATCAAATGAAATACAATACTTCAAAAAAATAAACAAATAAATCAAGTAAACTGTTTTAAACAAAATAACTTCACAACCTTCGATGTCTATTACATTAAGTCAATACAGTAATAATGGAATTGTACAATATATTCATTTCAATTGCATCTGTTAGAACAAATATTCATCAAAAAAGGAAGAAGATCTAATATTTACTTAACATTCTTCAGTCCACGGTTTTGAAAACCCTTAATGTGACAAGGAAGAACGACGGTATGAAACTGGAATAATCTCACATCACTAAATAACTTTGTTAAATGGCATATAAATGTGAGTTGGTAGGCATGTAACATTAGGGATTTCTTTTGTTACAATAAAGTGTGTCAACTCGTATGTGTACGTCACAGACTGAAGATTGGGAGTTTGGTCCGACCATTACATAACAAAAACACCATATGATTCAAACTGTAGTAGAGGTAAATTATCTAAAATAATATCATTTTGTAACTGCATGCATGTTTTATGTTGCAATGTTCCGGATACTTCACTGGTGATTTTCATTTTGAGGAAGTACATATTATCAGAGGATTTAGCTTGATATATGCGACATAATTAGAAGATGGTTTTCAGGCTTATAAACTGAAGGCAAAAGACAGTTAGAAGCATTAGAAGGATTACTTATATCTAATTACAGAGTCTACATTAAGAGATAATACTTCTAGGATGAAATGAAGCAACATTTTTGGTCCCCCGTCCAAAATACAGGAGTACTCTTAAGGAACAAAGGAAGAGAATGGAAAGGTAAAAAAGATCACAAACTTGTTCGTGTAGGGAGTTTAACATGCACCCCATATTTTGCAACTATATCCATGTCTGTAGTGCAAATAACCCCCCCCCCCCCCCCCCAAACCAAAAAAAAAAAAAACACACACACACACACACAGAGAATATATAAAGAGAAACCAGGCCTTTTGGTAAAGCGGGAAAAGCTTTCGCTTTGGGCTGCATAATTCTAGGGCACCAGTCGATATATGCACTGCATGCAGCAGGAAAAAAAATTTGCGCCTGAAGATGCAGTAGGCAGCACATCAGACTCAAGCGACAGCGAGACTGGCGGCCACAACCGGCGGTGGCAAGTGGCAGTTCCATACCCGTGTTCTGAATCTCCAATTGACAGCTCAATCATCAATTCAATTCAATACCCCCAATAATACTACTTCTTTCCCAAATGAGGTAGATCCCTAAATTTAAGCACGAATGGATCCAATTTTCCAAAAGTCAAAGCTCAACCTATATGATTTAGCGTGTATTTGAACAATAAGATTCTATATAATTCCGGTGAATAATTTAATATTTCCCTGATTTTATATACAATATATTCTTCAAATATTTTCCACTGAGTTGTCCTATCTTGCTAAAGGATAAGTGTATCGTGCCCTATCATATGATCTTTGTATGATTTTTCTCGTTACTTGGTATATTGAATAGTATGGTATATTGAATCTATGATTACAACTTTTTCTACAAATATCAAGTTCATAAAGTATTGCTATCTTTGAAACCTTATAACTAGATTGGATTTTATGTAGTTGATCGTGTATATAGCACCTTGTAATTTGTTGATTTCAAACATATATGAAACAATTTGCCATGGTTATAAGAAGTTTCAATTTCTAGTAACTATTTACCAATTAAATTTCTTTAATCGGTCAAACTCCAAGGTCAAAGCATCAAGCAAGTAGCTGCAGTCCAACAATTATCTTCCTTGGCTTGAAAGTTGAAAAGATATTTGGCATGATATGATATACTGATGATTTAATTTGGGATAATTCATAATATTAAATGTTATTTTGGGCTAATGCAATGGATAATTGTTAATTGGATAATTCATGATGCAAGGCAACAACCGAGTAAGGACTAATTTTAATTTGGGATAATTCCTAATTATTCGTTAATTTGGAATAATTGTACGATAAAAGTTGATTTGGGATCATTATTAATGTTTAAGTAATAGTTAATTCTTTTTTTTAATGGTTAATTGATATAAAATTTGTTGTTAATTTTGTTTTTGTAGAAATTTATAGTTAATGTTTTTTAGTCGAACTGATTTCTAAAAGGAAATTTTGCTTCAAATTATTGTGCGCAAATATTTCTGAAAAATTATAACTTATAGATAAGATCATCGATTAATTTTTTCTTTTCAAATATCGGCTTTTGACCTATGAACGGTTTCACAAATTCATTTTCTGATAGGTAGGCATTTAATTTTGAGATTCATTTTATAGTGTTATTTGTGGAAAATTTTGTTATCGATGGATAAACAATTATATAACTTAAAAAGACATTAACTTATATTTATTGCTTTTTTAGTAATTATTAATATATAATATTTTTCGATGTTTTATAGCATTTATAAATGCACACAAGAATTTGAACATGCTAAAAGGGTTTGAGAGGCGCTCTTAATAAAGTTTCATCAAAAGTCATCAAATAGAAAGTTTGAATTTGAATTTATATAATACCACGTTTCTTAACAAAAATGGCGATATTTTAATGAGTGAACATGACATTGAAGATATTAACAAAGACAATGCAAACATTGATTCATCGTCACACATGGGAAATGTTAGTCTAGCATTCAAATGTCCTAGGTAAGTGAAAAAAATTGGTCAAAAATTGATAGACTTGCTAGTCGAAAGAGATTGTTTCACAGTACTAAAAGATGATGACTTTGATTTTCCAAAAATGCTGGTAATGGCATTTCCCTCCGCATTGTATGTCAGGTATTTGTCTAATGGACATAAACAAGATAGAAAATGGTTGATATATTCAAATTCACTTGATAAGGTATTTTGTTTTGGCATTGAATTATTTACGAATTAAACAATGTCTAGTCCTCTTGTGTTAATAAAGGAATGAATGATTGATGCAATAATAGTTCTAAGCTGAAACAACATGAAAGCAGTAGAGATCATTTACTGAATATGAGCAGCTGAATTGAGTTGGAAACAAGATTTAAAGTCAAAGTAACCATAAATCGAAGCGTACAAAATTAAATGAATAAGGAAAAAGAACGTTAGAAGAAAGTGTTGATAAGAATAATTTTTGTTGTAAATTAATTAAAATGACAGCATAATTTGTTCCAGTAATGCAGAAACATCTCCAACGAGTTGAACAAAAAGAAATTCATATATATTACCTTGGGCACAAAATTCAAAATGAGTTAATATTCATATTGGCAAATGAAATTGTTAAGAGAATAAAAAAACTAATTTTTTCTTGGTTATATTAGACTGCGCTCCAGAAGTTAATCATGCTAAACACATGTCCCTTGTAATAAGACGTGCTAATGCTTCAACTAATCCTGGAAAAAAAGGTAGAAGAGTTCTTTGTTTAAATTTTGAAAGTAGATGATACCACTGAACTTGAACTTTATACTTTTTCACAAGCTTAAAGAAATATTAGAAGCCATAAGCTTGATATTTGTGATATGGCTAATAATGTCCTAAAGCGTCGAACCTTTTTGAAGTAATCCAACGAAGATTTAATTTATTTTCTTCATCCACACAGAGATGATGAGCTTTTAAAGTTCGTGTATCAGGTTGTATTGTTAAACCATTAGCAGACACACATTGGAAAAGTCATATTAAAGCAGTAAAATTTATAAGATATCAAAGCATGGAGATAAAAAGATTTTCTAATTTCCTTGTCAAATAATACCAAGGATTTAGGCAAAAAATGAAGCTAGAAGTCTAGAAACAAATGAGATTGAAATTTTTGATTTCTTATTTGGATTGTGCATTTGGTATGAAATATTGTAAAATGTAAACATTGTTTGTAAAATTCTTCAAACTAAAGATATGCAAATTAATGTTAGTATCATTCGATTGCAAGAGCTTACTGATCTTTTTTAAGATCTCAAGAACACTAAATTTAATTCTACAACGATTGATGTTAAAGTGATAGCCCAAGTGTTGAATGTTGAACCAATTTTTCCTTTAGAAAAAGAATTACTCATAGAAAGAAACAGTTCAAAGAAGATGTGATGTTGGATAAAGCTCATGTTTCGTTGATGCCTCGATTTGAGCAATTTAAAGAATATGATGATAGGTTTGATTTTCTGTTTGATTAAAATGTTCACTTCTATAGATAATAAGAAACTGAAAAATCATTGTTTAAAACTTGAAAGATATTTGAAACATGATCTGAACTCTAATATTGATAGAAGAGGGCTATTTTCAAAACTAAAAGTCTTGAAAGATATTTTGCTAAAGAAAAAACAAAAGCAATTGAGTTGCTTAATTTCATAATTCTTGTTCGAGAGAGTTAAAATTTTCAAATGTTTGGAATGCATATAGAATAGTTCTGACTATATCGGTAGGCCTGTCAATGAATACCCGAAATATCCGAAATCCGTCCGCATCCGTATTCGAAAACATGAAAAATATCCGATATCCGAAAAGCGGATATCCGATATCCGAAACATATTTCGGATACGGATACGGATATGGCTGTATCTGTATCCGATAAATATCCGTCCGGTTTGAAATTAAATATTTATATATTAATATATTATTTTATATTCATAAATTTAATACAAATACACTAATTTATTGTACGGATTCTGTGTGATTGGATTACCTATTGTTAATTTGATGTAATTTCTGTATTACAAGTTTTTTTCACCTTTTTTTCAGTCAAAAAAATAAAATATGCATTATATTGATTAATTTTCGGATATTTTCGGATACGGATACGGATATTTTCGGATATCCGAAAATATCCGTATTCGCTAAGCCGGATACGAATATTTTCGGATATCCGAAAATATTAGCGGATACGGATACGGATATTATTCAACGGATATTCGCGGATATCGGATACGGATTCGGATACAGATTTTCATTTTCGGATACGGATACGGATACAGCACTATCCGTATCTGACTGCATCCGTTTACAGGCCTATATATCGGTCACAATACTTCAATCGAAAGAAGTATTTCAAAGCTAAAGTTGATAAAGTCTTATCTTCGTTCCATTATGCCACAAAAAATAATAAATGATTTGGCACTGTTATTGATTGAACTAGATAGGGTTAATAAACTTGAATATGAAAATATTATTAAATCATTTCATACGTCAGAAGGCTGAAAATAAAATGTTCATAAACAATTAAGATTAATTTTGCTGTATAATATGATTTATTATTATGAGGAAAATTGTTTCTTTTTATTCCTTTTTCATATTTACAAACTACATCTATTATTCTGATGATTTAATTTAGGGTAATCGCAGAAGTTTTTGTAAGGGACCTGGTTTACAATTGGCTTTAGATACCAAAACTTTTAGGACTAGCCATGACTATAAGTGTCGGTATAGGTTGAGGCTATATTTACTCTTTAATCCTTCTTTTCTATATTGCATTCTTTCACGTGCGGTGGATACTGTCAGCACATGTGCGTGCGTGGCCGTGTGTGTCGCTCTCTGTGTGTACAAACAAAATATTCACTCAATAACCCCTTATAATAAGGAAGCTCTACACTCAGAAAGTCCGTGAGGGTATGAAATTTGGTTTCAAACTCCGACGATTCGAACAGGAGTGCATCATGCTAATGTGTCCTGGATGATTCATATCTCCGAGTCGGGCGTTGATGAGCACATTGAACTATCCATGTGGCTGAGAGCTCTTACGGCCCAGGCACAGCGACACAATTACCAAGGGCGCGCTCTAACACAGAACAGATAGCCCTTCGTGTGGGCGCTCATATCAAAAATCTTCCCTCATTCTCAAATGAGAATACAAGGAATTTTAATTTCATACAATATCTTAATTTAATTTTATGGATTAATTTAATTTTATGGAATGATCAATCATTTTCCCTATATTTTTGTGAGTTGAATCGTAGCAGTAATAACAGAGATTTCGCAACTAAAAGAAATATCGATTCTTTTGGACCCTTTCTTTCTTCAAACAGAACGAACGAAGATATAATCAGATCGATTCCCGAAATGCTTTTTGAATCTTCCTCGATGCCCGACAATTCACGAAACATGGGAAGCAGATGACTATTCATCTGCTTCCGAAAGAAATCGAAGTATTTATTGGGGATCCTACAAGATCAATTCGTTCTTTTCATGCTATCTTTTTATGATTTTAATTTGTATAAGAAAACTGTACCATTTTTATCTCCCTACCGATGTCCATCAATGAAGTTACAAATTATGTTTAAAAATGAGCAAAGGTAGGTATACACTATTGTTTAGCTACTCTATTGTTTATTTATGATTCAATTGACTCTAACTTATTATCTTCGATACGTTTTAAGAAAACAACATAACATTTACTTCATATAACTCTTTTAAGAAGGAACTCCACGTTCAACGAAAGTCTAGCCGAATGATCATATCCATCATTTTATTATTTTTATTTTGTAAGTTAAAATTGTGCCATTTTTTATTTCTTCATTGATGCGCATCAATGAAGTTGTTTAAGCTATGAGCACAGTTAAGTATACACTACTTATTTCTTAAGTATGGTCATGTCCATATCAGCTTATTAGAGTAATCAGCTTTCAATGCTTATGTTTATTCATGACCCACTTGACTGTTAACATGTTTGTGTTCAGGCAAAGATGATAACGATCATGGTGCAAGTGAAGGTGGTAATTAAATCCAATGCATATTTATTAATAAGACCATTGAATAAAGCTGTTTTTTGTAACCAGTGTTCACAAAAAGCTGCTTCATTATATAGTCTACTAAGCCTACACAACAGCAACATATAGAGCAGTCTATGCATTCTATAAATAGGATATACAACATATACAACAGTATATTAAATATGTATTCTATATTTATTACTACACACGCATATTTGTTCATTGTAAACCTTAAAAAAGCATATGTAACTTTAGTGTTTCAAACAGACACTACTAAGTATATGAAATGTGTTCTTTTATTGGTACAGATATTACAAGATGTCTAGCAGTATATACAGAAGCATATATCAGTTGAGTGTTAATTCCATTAAATAAATAAACTAATGCTATATGCACAAAGCATAAGGTAATTATATGTTACATCCGTTAAATATACTGCATAACCTCTAACACATTTATAACAGCAGACATCTATGACTTTCACAAGCACATCAATTATCACTTCACTCAAAGTATATTCACTTCGATCTGCAAATCCAGTGCATAATAATGCTTCCGGTTTATCCAAAACCCACGACAGTTTATACTAAACAATCGATAATATCCCCGTGTGTATTGAAAACTTTCATCAAACAATGTGAACTCTAATAGTAGCTAGCAACATACAGTGTAAAAGTGGAAGGATATTTTACGTTTGTGTACAAATGTGTTTTGTTGGTTTACCGGTGGAAATGGTACTAAACATATAATTATAATCGAAGGAGGGAGGAGGGAGGGAGAGGGGGGGTTAAGCTTATCTCACCTGAACAAGAATAGCATCAGGACGAGGAATCTTGTAACAAAGAAACCAAACTAAGATAACAAATTGTACTGCTGCTTTCAATAAAAGTGCCAGTGCTTTTGATATCTTTGATAGCCACTGTATTTCTACCGACCTCTGGAAAATCATTATCATAACTTACAGTTACAATGGGATGGTAATGAGGTTATTTAACACAATTTGAAGATGAAGTATAGGATATGTACTCACCATGGTATGAATATGTATAGACTGATTTTCTTTAACAGCAAGATGAGGATCAGTACCTGCATCCAAACGAAAACATAGAGTCGCTAGATATGTTCTGCTGACTTACATTCGGACTTGGTTGTATTCTTTTGAACCAACCAAAGAAGAAAAACATATATTTCAAATCTCCTACTACTGATCTTATAGAAAGAAGATGAATCGTACAAATATGCACTGTTTGTTGAGAATAAAACAAAGCCAGTATGATACATTTACTTCAACACACTAAAGGAAATCAACTTCGTGTAACAGTTTACATGTTATAGCTAAAATGCCAAAATAGAGTTTGATTTGAAAAGAACCGTCAATAATCCAAATCAGGCGATGAGGGGTGATTTGCCCACATATGTAAGAAAATAAACTCAGCAAACTTAGACACAGAGAATGATTAAGAATTGGTGAAAGTCATAGTATACCAGCAACGCTATCTATATATTTCCATTTACAAGTGCATTTGCTATTTGGGAAAAGGGCGTTATGTATGAAAAAGAAGAAAAACTAAATTCGAGTTTCAATGTTACAGTCTACTTTCATAATACTTATAGACTTTAATATGGGATAACACCCTAACATCAAACCTAAAATGAACTAAAAATAAAAAAATAAAAACAAAAACCTATTAACTGTATGACCAACAAAATCGTAGAACTGTATAAACCGAGAAATCAAGACGTAAAATTTCACGAAGAAATGCATACATCAGCTTTAAGAAATCTAAGTAATTTAACGTTATTGTCTCCTAAGGTAATTTTAGCCAAAAGAAATTGCATCAGCGTGCCCTCATTCATTGACCATTTTGAATAACCAGCTATTAAACACCATATATGATCAGCTATCAGACGTAAAATTGAAAAATAAATATCTAATACCAGACCTCCATTAGCAACAATATCCACATCAAGATATGCCTGCATAATCATATTGACACATTAGAAAACAAAACTGAAGTTAGTATGTATTAAAGACAGGATTATAATACTGATATCATATAATACCTGTTGAGCGATGGAAAGGGCATGGTATTGCATTCTAGGGCTACGGCCAATGTCTCCAAGAACAACAACTGCAACTCTTCCTCTTTCGTTCACCATTGATTCCACAATACGATTGATTAATTTAACTTTTTTGTGGTAGCAAAATTAAATTCTGAAAGTATAAAGCATTTGGCTGGTTCCTTAAGATAAAAGAGAGAAATACAAACGCAGACGATGAACTTTTGGGTAAAGTTTTGACTATCCTGGAGCAAAGAGTAAGAAATTTTTAATAGTAGGTGTCGTACTTTCTGTGTACACGACCAAATACGTCCTTCTAAATAAAATAGAATCTAATAGATATGAACTTTCTTTACAAATTCAAAACGTCCATCTAGAAATACTAATTTTTAATACCGCTTAAAAATAGGATCTAACAAATGAACTTTATTTAGAAATTCAACATGTTTCTTTATAGATATTATTAAATCTTAATATCACTTCAAAATAATATTTAACAAATAAAATTTCTTCCATAATTCATTCTTTATTAATTAGTTAATTAAAATAAAAATTAAAACTAATAAAAATTTATGAGTTGCAAGTTAGAAAAATTCTAACTACATCTGCTTCGATGCAAAAATATGGCTGTGTTTATGTGAATCATTTTCTTTTGAATGTGTTGATTATATAAAATTGGTTAAAAAACCTCATCTGCGAAGCGCGTAACTCTCGTGTGTGTAAAGATTTGGTGTCAATGTGAATTGCCAAAAACACTCCTAAAAGCAAATGTTAATACCACTTTAAAACACAAGGCGAGGATGTGGGGCTAATGGACTAGGTGCTGGAGAACTATCAGAAAGGGGAGCTTCTAGAGAGTTTGGACTTGCGTTTGAGAGATGAGTATAGTGTGACTGAAGTGGAGCTGGTTTTGAAGCTGGGGTTGATGTGTTCGTACCCAGATCTGGAAGCCAGGCCTAGTATGAAGCAGGTGGTGCAGTTTCTAGAAGGTGAAGGTGTGATGCCTGATGTGCCCGAGAGTTACATGAACGTGATTACGTTGAGTCCGTTTCAGGGTGAAGGGTTTGATGAGTAGTTCATGAGGTCATTTTACTCCAGGGCTACCATTTCAGGTACATTGGTGGTAGATGATAAGCTTTGTTGGCAATGTGGAAACTATTGAGATATATATGATAATCCTGTGTATATTGTAATCTTGGGTTAAAATAAATTTTGTAAATCGGTAATTTATTAACGAGCGTTACGACACGCGTGAATTGTTTTTTGTAAATTGTATATGTTTAACACGAAATCATTTTTGTTAGTTTAGATTTTATTTCTGAGTTGCAATATCAATTTTTTTAAGTTTGAAATTTTGTTTATATTACTGTTTAATAATTTATTTGATAAACCCTAATTTGTAAGGGATGTTAAAATTTGATGGTATTTATTGATGAATGTCTTAAATTTGTAAAAGAATTTTATTTGTTAGATCTTTTTTTAGTGATATTTAGGTTAGATTTTTTTTCTTCTGAAATGGTACTTTATATACAACATATCACTGGGACAACATATCTTATGTCAATAAACGTTTGAATCACGTTACGCAAGTTTCGAACTTGTGACCTCTTGCACCAAGTCAAATCACTTAACCGCTTGAACAATGATGCTTGTTAGATTAGATAATATTTGTAGACGAACGTTTTGAATTTGTAAAAAAATTAATTATTTTCAAGTGATATTAAGATTTGATATTAGATACGTTTTTGCTGGTTTACGCTGACACAAAGAAGTGTGACACCAAAGGTATTACAGTTATTAATAAAGATGATGTAACAATTAAATTTCTTTTACAAATTCAAAGCATCGGTCTAGCCATATTATCAAATCTTAATATAGCTTAAAAATATGATTTAATAAAGTTCTTTTACAAATTCAAAACAACTATCTACAAATACTATCAAATCTTAATATCACTTAAAAAAAATCTAATAAATGAAATATTAATTAATAATATAAATAAAAATTCAAACTCCAAAAAAAAAATGTTGCAGCTTGAAAATAATAATTTCAAAACTAACAACAGATGATTTCAACATCCAGGGTATTACAGAATTCATAATTGAGGATTGAAAATAAAAGGAAATGTGATAACAAAGTAAATCTGACCTTTGTAACATTGAAGAGGGAAGAATCGGTCCATCATATGAGAAATTTAGAGGAGCGTCGGCAATGAGTGAGATGTAGAAATTTTAGCTAATTAGATAATATAATAAATTTGAAGCCAATGCTCAGAGATCTCTAGGTTTGGGAATTAAGATGGCATAAAACTAAACGAAGGCGAAGAAAAGTTAAATGGACCTGTAAAACATAACAATTAAGGTCAGCATGTGTTTTTACTCAATTCGACCCCTACGCAGGTTCGTCTACTTGATAAGTCAAATTGTGGGAAATCGAGGAAAAACAAAAAAACAAAAAAAAAACATGTTTGTAACTATGTCTTCTTAAATCTCTCAACGTCATTTAGTTTACATTCTCCATTAAGTAAGTCTTTTTTTGTTTTAAATTTTTTCTATCGTATTATTATTTGATGTTTAACTAAAATTAAAAAAAATGAGACAAATATTTTCAAAATTATGTAATCTACCGTAGAGTTGCTAAACCAACTCGTGTAAAGCCAAAAAAAGGAATTTGGAATTTTAATGCCAATTTAATCCTAAAACCCTCATTGAAAACAAGGGTTTGTACTTTCACAATCACATTGCATATGAACAAAGAGACATGAATTATGACTTGTGATTCTTTTGATTTTGACATGACATTGAATTCGCTAACAAGTTGACATAAAATTCCTTAAATATTTTTAAATTCTCAAGCACTTGTGATTTCAATCATAACTTGTTTTGAATTCCCAAAACACTTATGATTTCGAGATTACTATGGATTCAACATGGAGCATGATCTTTCCTAGCGAACTAGCCTAGGATTACTAAAGTCTCTACTCAACCTAAACTCTCTTTTCTCATACTTTCGATGGTTAATGACGAAATTCGTTAACATGTTGGCATTAGAAGGAAATGCTCGAACCTTTGCCTCCGCTTAACCCACAAGTGGAACTACCCTTAACCTACATATATAGGCTTAAAGGATTTATTCCTACTAAGCATATCCCATTTAGGAGCTATTCCTAATTCCATCCAACCTCATTTAGATATTGACTACCCTCAAACAAGAACCTTTCGAGCCTCGAGTAGCTAAGCCAACCTGCCAAATCATTTGTGATCCTCGATTTCATGAAGTGCAAGTACTAAAGATGTTAGCCTACAAATCATGCAAGATAAAAGAAGGCAAGTAACTCCTTATGATTTAGATAAATGGAGTTTAAACCCATTTCATTAGGGCCTACACCAATCTTTGCTTTGAGAAAGAAAGATAAGAAAGATAACATCTTCATAGAAATGAGAAAGAGAATTCAGCTCCAAGCAAGAGGAACCATTTTTGAAAGAAAAATAACTAAAGTATTCTATCAATTCACCAAAAAGTGAAAGAATGTGCTTAATCTTTTCCACAAATTGAACGAGACTCAAAGCTCTTTAAAGAGAAAATTTGCTACAGAGGCTAAAGAGTCCGTCACATACAAAAGAGCCAAGTGGAAATCAAGGGAATCATCCTTCAAAAGTTCACGTTTTTCTAAGAACTATTCTCTTACCACTTCTTATGAGGATATTTATCTTCTAATTAAGAAATGCTAAACTATTGGCCTTCTCAAAAGAAATGACAAAAGAATGAACGAAAACTTGGAGGATAATATTGTCATTGTCACCGCTCAAATAGCCACGACACTAATCAATGTCATAGCTTGGAAGGGATGATCAACAATTTCTTAGGACAAGAAAAGCTTAAAGAATTTGTAAAGTGTGTTGAACAATTCAATAATAAAGAAAGGTTCTTGAAATGAAACAAGTATATCTATTGGATCAATCATAGAAAGGAGTAAGAATCTTCTAAAATAAAGGAAAAGCCTAAATCGTTACCTATAAAGTAATAAAGGATGGAAAAAGCCTTTGATCCCACTAAGATGGCCTGGTCAAAGCACTTCCTAGAGAGAGGTCAGAGTGAGCCTTTGGTCTCGCCAGAAATGGCCCGGCCAAAGCATCTGCAAGCCTTTAGTCCCGTTTATGTGGGCTTGCCGAAGCATCTCCTAGAGAAAGGATGGAGTAAGCCTTTGGTCCCACTTAAGATAGCTTGGCTAAGGCACCGAACCAACCTTTAGTACTTCCTATAAAGCCCAACCAAAGCACCTCTTAGAGGGAGATCGGGTGAGTCTTTGGTTCTGCTTAAGATAGCTAACCAAACACACCGGACGAAAGACCTAAATCGTCATCTAAGACGATGATAAGGGGTTTCATTCAAGTTGAGATTGTTACTTAAATATGGTAACAAAGAAATCAATCGAAGCCTAAATCACTACCGAAGAGTAGTAAAAGGCAGTCTTCTAGAGGAAGATCAAATATAAAATCCAATCAAACTCAATCCTAAAGAAGGATCGAGAAAGTCTTCTAAACGAAGATCAATTGAAAATGAGCCATTCGTACTCCGAAGAAAAAACAATCTTTTAAAGAAAGATCAATCAAAAATGAGCCACTTGTGCTCCAAAGTAGAAATCAAGCAATCTTCCAGAGGAAGATCTATCAAATACGAGCTATTATGATTCAAAGAAAGTGGGAATTCAAGTATTGTTGCCATATGGATTTTTTGATCTTCTATGTAGATTATTATTGCTAGAATGAATTTATGGTTTACTATTTAGATTACGATTACTGGATAATTTTCTAATCCTCTATTCAGTTAATCATTGCCAAAACAGATTTCTAGTCTACTATTCAAATCACTATTACCAGATAATGTTTTGGTCCTCTCTTCAAATCATTATTGCCAAAATGGATTTCTGGTCTACTAATCAGGTTATCATTAACGGATAATTTTCTGGTCTTCGGCTCAAATTATAATTATCACTGGATAATTTTCTGAGGTTTAGTTCAAGTGTCGTTTTATCTAGATGATTTTCCGGTCTTTTATTCAAATTATCCTACCAGATGGTTCTTTGGTCTTCTTTTCATGATTCAATCAAAATTATTACCTATTATGGTAATAAAATTGAGTTCAATACCTATTATGATTATAATTCAACTTTCTTATTAAAAGAACATGAATCTCCGTTATTAAGAAAATTATTGGATGTCTATTAATGAAGAAGCAGACTCTTGCATCAAAATCAAAATTTATGGTCTTTATACCAACCAAGATTCTGAATACTCAATCTGCAATGCTTTTGGTTCACTTAGCAAACAAATTATTGGCTTATCTATCAAAAGCGTGAAACATAAGAAAGCAAGTTTATGTTCAAAATAACAGCTACAAAGCAGCAGGCTAAAATTGAGATGCTAATTGCAAGTCTCAGGAAAAGACAAAGAATAGAATTTAAAATATCAGCCATTCAGGTATGAGTTTATTTACCATTTAATACATTATGTACAGGAATGAGAGGAACCAAAGATTGGATATCAAGTAAGTCTGATTAAAAAGTTTACAAATGGTTTTATATTAAGAGCTAAAATCTTAGGCTAAAATCTTAAGCAGTCGAAGATGAATCGGTTATATGACGAATTGCTACGTTCATAATTTGTTTAAGATCCTTCTCTTTTTTATGAATAGTATTCCCATCATCGATTGAATCGATTTGAATTTTCAATGCATGATAAAGTGCCTTGTTGGCTCCCTTGAGAAGCTAAATCTTGCTCTTTAATTTCCCAACCTCCTGCTCGAAAGTGTGTTTTTCACGCTCAAGTATCTCAACTTTATCCTCGTAAGTATTAATATGAGTAGAAACCATATCGCTCCATTGCTTATTCAAAAATCAAACTCATTCAAATCTAACTCTTTGGTATCATCTGGCGATTTCACCATTATCTAAGCCCGAAGGAGGGCTTAACAAAGAAGAATGCTCTTGATCAATCAAAGGGGTAAGAGTAGGAAGGATGGATTCGCCTCCACTCGAGGTAAGTTCTAAAGGCTAGCAATAAGCTTGACTTTCAATGACTCTACCTCGAGATCCATCGCCTTTTGGTGTAATCGTGCAATTTTTGCGTCAACTTTGACATTTTGGATAGAAGGTCCAGATTGGCAAATTATGTCCATCTTCCCTTTTAGCTTCTGGATTATTCCATCCCTCTCTTTAATTTGCTTCTCTGAATCAGAAATTGTCTCTTTAAAATTTTTAAATGCAGATCTTAATTTGTACTATTTGTCATCCCATTCTTGCGCATCCAGATTATCCAAAAATCGTAAAGCCAGAGTGCCTTGAGAAGAGAGTTTCTTCCCACGTTCTACCTTAAGCCTATCTTTAATAGATTCAAATCGAGCAAGAATATCTGAGCCACTGGACACGAGTGTTAACTATTTTCCTAACAAGACAAGAAATCAATACACGGAAAGTATTTTCTTCGTTAAACGACAAAGATTTACAACTTAAGAAAATTCAAAATTACATCAACGTTGTATACAATTAATTATTAGAGTTTTGAAATGGCAGTTTTGGCCTTTAATTACCCAACAAACAATGTAAGGTAGAATCAAAAGAAGCTTTAATCTCTTCCAGGGTATTAATTGGAGGGAATTGATGATAGTCACATTTCTCGACTGGAGGGCTGGTGTGACCATATAGTAATTTAGCGCGATAAGTTCGAATTTCACTAAGTAGTTTAGCCTTCTTAGCACCCGAGAAATTAAAAAAAAAGTGAAGGAATCGTGTATAAACTTCCTGTAGATATATAAGAAAGCAATGTATTGCTAACCAAGATGTTCCGAGAGCTAAGGATGTCTCTTTAAAATCCCTCTTTAACTTGATAAATTTACTCAAGAGTTCCATGGGGACATGACTACTTAAAGATTCCTTAATTTGTATAATATATGAAAAATAAACTATGAACAAAGAGACAAAGGTAATAAAGATTATATGCTACTTGAATTACACATTACAGTTATTCAATCATTTGGGTTCGTACAACATTGATTCCATATAAAATTTAATCCATCCTTACCATACTTAATCTTTTCGAGAGGATGAGTATTTGGAGAAAAGGAAGTGGTAGTGAACCTAGGATGAGAGTCACTTTTATGATCCTCTAAATATATTTTATAAAGACCTCTAATCAAGCCCCCACTTTTTCCCCAAGAAAGAAAAGTCTGCGAGGATGTTCTTGAATAAATTTTATAAAGAAACTCTACTAGAGCCTCCCTATCATCAATAAGCATCTAGAATAGAGTCATTAACTCTGCATTCACTCTCATAATTCTGTCCCAGTTTGGGCAGGCTCTTTTCAAACAAGAGATAGCTTGCTTTTTCTTAAAGAATTTTAACCGTGTAGCATGTAGAGAGATGCTTGTATTTGTCAAAAAGTTTGTTAAAGTTCATCTACTAATCTATTAACTTTTATGTGCGATCGATGCACCTCCCTTTGACTCTTTTCATATAAAGTCTCGTAATAATACTTGGTCTTTTTCCTTAACTAAGATAATAAGTTTATTAAGTAGAGACCACTTGGCAACTTTAAACGTTTAAATATCAAACTTCATACTTGGGAGATTGGAACTTGGAAAGTTGAAACTTATGTTTTTCATCTAGGCTGATGACTCAGGGGAGCACTGTCTTTTGAGGGGTCCTTCCTTATTCACCTTAAGGATTAGGAAATTCAGCAAAGCCCGCATCATGTGCAGATTAGTCTAAGTTAGGATCACCTAATCCATTTCCTCCATCTTTTGGTCTTGAAGGACCCTTTCCGTCTCCATCACCACCATCATAATCATCATGGCCATCACTATCATTGTTATCATTGTCATCGTCATTGTTTTCTTCCTTCTTAGAATATATCTCCTCTTTAGGCGGGGGTCATTAGAAGTCAATAACTTTTTAGCATCGACCTTCTCTTGGTGGGAAACTCTTATTAAAGTGACTCCTGAGCTCTCCTTAATATGAGTCTAAACTCTCTTTTAAATCTTTCGTGCCAATTTGGGAGGGAAGAGAAGTCTAAATATGGAAACTTTTGGATGTTATCGCCATATGCCCTGAATAAAGAGTTTTTGTATCGCTTCTCGGTAAACTTGGTAAGAGCGTTACTGAGAAAAAAGTATACTTTCTCCTTGGCGTCCCTGGTAATGTTGTTTGAATAAGTCAAGATATCGATCTTCCTTTTCGACCTATCCTTTGAAGATTTATTCCTATCAGCTAGGTCGTCCTTCTCTTTGGTGGCCTTATCAAGATTCGCCTTCAGTGCTTTCACTTCTTCCTCTAATAACTATTTAGCGATCTTTTCCTCATCAAGGGAGAAAGCAAGTTTGTCTTTTTCAAAAGCAACCTTGTCTCTTACTATAGTTATATCAATTATATTATTATTAAGTAAAGAGATTTGTTCCTTAAGCTTAGCCACTTCATTAGAGGGCCATTGAAAATCCTCTTGGAGGAAAAACATAGTTTGACCACATAAAATATGTAGTAAACACAATTCAGAACAGGATATACAGAGCTAAATCCCAATCTAACCAAATAGAAGAAAATACATACCAATATGAGTTGTTTATTAATGATGAAAAGATGATACTTAGAATAGATCAAATGCTGCAGTGGCCTGAGAGAAACCAATGAAGGAGATTGGAAGCCAATCAAAGAGGATCATCCATACTCATCATAGGAGTTTGAGCATGAGCCTCTGAAGGAAGAGAATCATTTAGAGAAGGAAACAGCCTGAGCTCATTACATATATGGCGAAGGGCCATTGGAGAATCAGGAAGAGAATGTTGAGAAGGGGATCCAAAGAGTAAGCCACCTTTGTTGATTTTTGAATTATATGCAAGAGAATCCAAATTTGCAATATCGGGCTTGAATCAATACTCACACGTTCCTCCTCGTCCACAGCAATAGGAGTACAATCACCCATGATCTTAAGTCTTTTACTCGAGGGAAGGAGGTGAAGTATTAGCAAGAGCATCAGTGCTTTCTTTTCTTTTAAGTGCTTCAACTGCCTTAGCAATGGAATCTTCAATAAGGGTAGATTTACTCAATTCGGTCAAGACGGGATCATTATCCTTAATCTCTTTTTTCTTAGAAGCAATAATGAGTATAGAAGATCCTAAATCAAAGAAAGAAGCTTGAGATATAATAACATACGAGATTCCATACAAATAGTAACGAAATCTTTCTAGAAGATTCAAGTTGAACTGAAGAAGAAGCGGAGGAAGTATCCTGATTACTAATGACCAACGATCGTTTTCCTTGGGCATTCCCAATCGTCATTATATGGTTATCCAAAATCAAGGAGTATCTATGGAGATTCACTTCCGTCAAAAGGGTAAGCCTGTTGCCCATGGTTTGGAAGCTTGAGTCGGAGACTATATAGTGTCATCGACAAAAGAGCTTGGTTGTTTAGAAGCGGGACCTGAAGGAAAACATTCATTATAAGAGAATGAAAGATATAACACAAATGATAGAAAAGGAAAGCTTACTGAAAATGGGAAAACTTCCCCTAACCTTAGGGGAATAACATCTAACACAGAAGAATTAGTTCTCCCATTCCTTCATCTTGTTTAATAGTATATCCGATTAAGCTAGGGAATGGTCGAATATGATGCAGCGGGTTATCCAGCTGCTCACTTAATCTTATAAGGCTAGCTAAGATATGAAGAATTTCATCACTCAAAGAGGGAAGTTTAGCTTTCCTAACAAGAACTTCCAAGCATCTCAAATAGAATCAAAGCAATATTTAGGTGCTTCAAGAAGCGCAAAAGGAAATCGGGTACCCTGAGTATCAGATATGGATTGGTGTGAAGGCAACAAACCCTTTAGCAGGTTATCAATTCTTCCAGAAGGACTAGTGGGAATGATTTCTATGTTTACAATCCCAAACCGCTTAAGGATAGTGCCCACTTCTTCTTGAGTGGTAACATATGATTGGTTGAGATGATAATCCCCTTTCTTAATGGAGGGAGAAGGTTTAGAGCTTTTACTAGCTCTTTTGCTTTCCATTTGTCTACCATGTGATATTATACCAAATCAAAAGAGTGTTAAATATTTTGTGAAATTTAGAATGCTTATGATATAAAATAGACAACTATATGCCAAAACACAAAAATAGCAAGTTAATCAGAAATTACCCAAGCACTAATAGAGAAGTGTTGAAATAAAAGTTAACCATTATACTTACAACAATATTTTGACCATTAAGCATTCCACTCTGAATTTATGAAGTACTTAACTTTTTTGTCAACTAAAATACATGCAAACAATTGTTAGATCCATGGTGGAAAAGTGAATTTATACTTATAAGTTTGACTGAATGCTGAAACCATTAAACTAATGTTCTAATAATGATGTCGTAATAATAACCTAATGTCGAAATGAAAGTAATCGAAGTCAATGAATATTCCAAAATGGTCTAAAAATATTTTTTATAAAAAATATCAAGTACACAAGTAGTTCATGAATTTGCCATACGGTAACTACGACGCAAACCAGTGGTGTCGCATAAAATGTAAAGCATAACATTGTAAATAGTTGTCAGAAAAGAATAATGACATACAATGTAAGGCTATCAGCTTCATATGGTAACCCTTAAATTGATGTGTCATTCATGAATAATTGTTGCACCTTTGTTTAGTTATTAACATTATAAGGATCTCGCATTATAAAATTTTCAAAGTTTTGAATTAGTTGTCGAAACATAATAAAAAGGGAAAAACTATCTAATGTTGAAATCAGTTTGGTGCCATAAGGCAACTATTTCGGAATCAAACAAAGTTAATATTGGGTATTGGGTTTAACAAAGTCATTCACTTCATAAATAAACTAGAAGCTCCCAGGATTGGTGTTGCCTAACTTTAATTAACCAGTAAATCCTCCACTGACATAGAAATTCAAAATTATTCCATTCTTAACTATTATAGATCATTATTTCAATTAATAATACGAAAATAAGAATCTAAACCTAAATGTCGATTTGAATCCAAGAATCCTAATATAAAACTCTAATGATGATTCTGATATAAAATTTCTTAATTCAGTTCGTTGATGTAAGTGAAAATGAAGATCATACCTTGATATTAGGTCGACTGGCTGAGATGAAATTTTTGAATAATTTGAGAATTTGAGAATTTTCTTTTTGTTTGAATTATAAATCGCGGGTAGAAAAGTAAATGAAGTAGAAGCCCTATTATTTATAGGATGAAAAAAGACAAACAGTCACCGTTGGATTATATTTAAATAAGTGATCAGATCTGAAGGAGAAGACCGATGGTCGGCAAGCGCTATTATCAAGACAATGACTTGAAAATTCAATACTTCCCTCGTACTAGGGGATAGATTGCTACCATTATTGATTCAGAAGGCATGAAGACGTGAAGACGTGATGACAACAAGAATGTCGAAGTTGAAGGATATCGTAGACAAAGGAAGTGTTAAATTAAAGAAAAGAAAGTCATCAAACAATGATGTCATGTACCATTGTTCCCACTGTCATCAATAAAGTGCTATGATTCATCAAGGCAATGATATCAGAAGACAACATATAGTAAGCCATCAATGTGATTGAGGCGTGATATATCATCTGTTACACCTGTTCTTACCACAAACATCAATAAAGGAAAGTGAGATAGAGCGGAAGGAAAATCGAGTTAAAGCCATGGAACCTAACTCGACCAAAGCCCTGTATGCAAAAGATCATAACAAGAGATCAACACCGCACATAGCAGGGAACAGGGATGGGCCATCATAGCCATCTTCAACAGCACAGACATAAAGTAAACAGAGGCATAGAAAGTAGTGCCAGATGTACTAAGGTAACCAGACCTCTAAAACTCGCACTTTGTCAATACTTACAGGAACAGATCTACTCTAGCACATACCGAGGGTAACCAAGATAGTGTCATGCAGAGCCAAAAGCACTCCAAAGGGGCTGTATATAGGGCTATTTAAAATATGCTTCAATGCAGACCCAATCTCATAGGCAAACGACAAACGTGAAGTCCTCACTCTCATCAGCAATCAAAGTATCCTTACATAGAGGGTAATTCCAATCACAAATAGCCTTGAATATGTTCCAGACATGTACCAAGTCAACCTACAAAATAGGATAAGGAAAAGCTATTCCACTCCGATCGGACACCTTACTAAGTCAACTAAAAGCAACAAAGGTATCGGTAGGGCATGGCTGCCTGAGCACCAAATAATATTCATTGCTGCGTCTTTCTCAACAATACCGCGAAGCTCTAGGGCAGTTCCCTACCATTCCTCTCAAGACATTCGCTTTTTTGAGAAAGAAGAGGTCGACCCATGTAGGTTTGGGATTCCCACCCAACTTTTCGAACATCCTGCTTCAAAATTCAAGATTCCACTAAAACTAAAATTTCCAACCAAAAACCCATCATCAATTCTGGTACAATGAACAAGCACCATGGATAAGTGATAAGTGACAAAATCTTAAGGTGGAGATTGAAGGAAAATACCAAAGTTGATTGCATCAAACAACGATACACTTTTGATAATATAAAAGGAAAACTAGAGGACGAAAAGGGAGATCATCTTTTTCAACTTCTTCTCCTTCCAAAAAATAAAACTAAGATATTGTATTGTAAGGCCATTGTAATCATTTTGTACTAAAACCGCAAAGATATAATGGAATGTTGCATGGACATGGGATTAACATTAATTTGAACAACGTAAAATTCTTGGTGAATTTTATTTTTATTGCTCTATTATGCAGTTTCGCTTTCCTATGTTATTGCAAACCATTTCAACAACCAGTGGAAGTGCTATTGCTTGACTGTGTAAGCATTTAGCAAAACATTCGCTTTCCAAAGGTGAATTTAACATAGATTAAATTCGTCGATTCTTGATCACGAGTGCAACTAGTCATAAGGTCGCATCATGATTAAGTTGAGTGTGGTGCAGCTGAAAAACTTTACCAACATCATTAATGCCACATATCATCGATGCCGCCTTTTATCGGTGCCGCTTCTCTTTGATGCCGCCTCTTATCAATGTTGCACTACATCAATATGAAAGCCTACAATGATGCTGCATACCATCTAATCCACACTTCGCCGATGTGATAAAGAATATCACACACCATCAATACAAGTATAGAAGATTGTGGCATGCGAACAATATTCAAGAGCATATCGCATGTCATCGGTATGATAAAGGATGCCGAATGCCTTCATTTCTAAGGATGACGTCAAAAGCTATCAAACCGCATGCAATCAGAATGATGACGTTATAATCCTTCAATAAACTAAAGAATGTCGTGATTAATCAAATCAAAGCAATATCCAAAGCACCGTCAAGATGGACTTTGATGTCGAAAATCAAGCATGCCGCACTGACATGTCGCGTTCCATGCTATACCTATAAATACAAACCTAAAGGCATGGACGGGGCGATTGATTCTTTCATCATTCTTATATTTTTAAAGTTTGTTTCCTAGAATCAATTTGGGTATTTTAATGCCAATTGTAACCTTGCGACCCTTATTGAAAACAAGGGCTTGTACTTGTGCAATCGCATTGCACATGAATAAAGAGACATGAATTATGACCTGTGATTTTTATGATTTTGACATAACCTTGACTTCACTATTGAAAGTTTAATTGTCTAACAAGTTGACATAAAATTCCTTGAATCATGCCTTGTTTTTGAATTCTCAAGCACTTGAGATTTCAATCGTAACTTGTTTTGAATTCCCAAAATACACATGATTTCGAGACTAACATGGATTCAAGATGAAGCATGATCCTTCCTAGCGAACTAGCTTACGGTTACTAAAGTCTTTACTCAACCTAAAATCACTTTCCTCACACTTTTTAGGGTTAACGAAGAAATTCATTTATAGAACCGTCAATAATCCAAATCAGGCAATGAAGGATGTTTGGTCACATGTATGAGAAAATAAACTCAGTAAACTTGGACACGGGAAATGATTGAGTTTTGGTGAAAGTAATATAAGCATATCAGTACCGCTATACATATATATATATGTATGTATGTATATATATATATATATATATATATATATTTCCATTTATAAGTGCATTTTTTACCTAGGCAAAGGTCACTGTGTATGAAAAAGAAGAAAAGCCGGACAAAAATTCGAGTTCCCATGTTATAGTATACTTTCATAATACTTACAAATTTTAATACGGGATAATACCCTAACATCAAACCTAAAATGAACTAAAAATAAAAGAATAAAAACAGAAATCTATTAGCTTTATGACCAACAAAATCCATAGAACCGTATAAACTGAGAAATCAAAACGTAAATTTCATGAAGAAATGCATGCACTGGCTTTAAGAAATCTATATAAGTCAACATTATTGTCTCATAAGTTAATTTTAACCATAAGAAAATGTGTCAGCGTGCCCTCATTCATTGATCATTTTGAATATCCAGCTTTGAAACACCATATATGATCAGCTATCAAACTTAAAATTACAAAATAAATATTTGATATCAGACCTCTATTATCAACAATATCCACATCAAGATATGCCTGCATAATCATATCGACACATTAGAAACAAAGCTGAAGTTAATATGTATTAAAGACAGGATTGTTAATATTGATATCATATAATACCTGTTCAGCGATGGAAAGGGCATGGTATTGCATTCTAGGGCTATGGCCAATGTCTCTAAAAACAACAACTGCAACTCTTCCTCTTTCAGTCAACATTGATTCCGTAATATGATTGATTAATTTAACTTTCTTTTTGTAGAAAAATTAAATTCTAAAACTAAAACATTTGGCTGGTTCCTGAAGAAAAAGAAAGATATACAAATGCGGATGATGAAATTTTAGGTAAAGTTTTGACTACACTTCTGGAGTGAAAAGGGAGAATATAATAAGTAATGTCATTTCCTTCTATAAGTTAATTATATTTGACCCTTTAAATGATAAATATTTTGAGACTAGTGAAAATTGAGGCACCAATTGTCCATTTTCAGTTTTGATTTCATTCAAAAGGAATGTGCACTACACATTTTACATATTATATGTTATCATTGTGATTGGCTTTATGTTCTCTGTTACCACTATACACTAAAAAACAGGCTTCGTTTGGTCACGGGTACTAGCGACGGGTAAAAAAGGTGGTCGACGCTAGCCGTCACTATGCGCGTATATACAGACACACTCGAGAACAACAAAACACAATCCCCTCTTCCCAATTCACTTCAGCAAACCCTTCTCCTCCTCCACCGCCGACGCCCCAGCCGCCGCCCCCGACGCGAGCTGCCGATCTTCCCATCGCGAAAGCCATAACGCTCCAAAGCTTGAAGGTATGCTATTGCTCTTCAATTTCTGGTTAATGTAGGTTTACTCAAAACCCTAATTTTGAAAATTGATTATATGTGATAGAAATTGATTTAGGGGTTCGGAATTAGATGGTTTAGGGGTTTGGAATTGATGAATATATGTTATTAGTTTTTGATATATAATTTATTATTTGAATTGGGTATATAATGGTAAACCTAATTTAGAAAATTAGTTGATTATGTGTTTGAAAATGGTGATTATCGCGTATTAGGTGATGATAATTAGTGTTGATTCGGTGGTATTAATTAGTAAATTTATTGTTTACTATATTGTTAAAAATTATGGCTAATTTAAAATCAAAAAAATAGTCCATGATTATTGAATAATATGTTTATTGATAAGTTTACGAGAATGTTTGTTATACTGTTGTAAGTGCTAACTACTTATTTAGTTCACAAAATCGTTAATTAAAATTTATGTAGTTAAACAAAAGTTGAAATACGTTTTAAAATTTTATATTTAATCAACAACTATTTAAATAGTTAAATGAATTATAATATAGTTTTTGTAGTTGTTAAAATAGCAACGCATAGTTCCCATTTGTGAGGGCATATTTTCTGAGTTACTAATAGTTCTCATGGATTTTGATTCATAATTAAACGAATTCTATTTGGCTACATTACAAAAATAAAATAAAAATTAAGATCATTATTTCACTACAGACCACTAATACTTCAATATTAATATATTTTAATTTGTGCTTTATTTATGCGAAACCCTTAGAGAATTTTTGGCCCCGTCTGACAAGTGTTGTATATGATCGTTATATGAATATTCATTTTTCCACAAACGGACATCTATGTTCATCTGATACAACATTTGTTAGATTTATCATAGTATTTGGACAAGTCACAAATACAATAGAGTAATCTATTTTATAAATCATTTCGGTTTAAACGATTCAGAAAATTTCGATGGCGCTTCCTTTTTTCCCTGTGTACACGCATTTGTGTACGATATAGGGAATAAAGGGAAGTGCTGCCAAATTTTTGTAGAATCGTTTAACCTGAAATGATTAATAAAATATGATTATGTTATTGTATTTGCAATGGGAAGTAGGATAACCAGCCGTCAAAGTAAAAAATCTATAAACTTAAGAATTGAAATTTTGAATGCAGTATTTATTTGAATTTGTTAAAATAACAAAGGATTATATATGAATTTTTACAAGACTTTGATATGAAGTGTGTCATTCAATCTTCTAACCTACATTATACAAATCAGGAAATATGTTTGATTATTTTCTCGATCGTAGTTGGATGTATGAACCTCGAAAAGGTATGAAAGGATCAATAAAAGAATGTTTCTGTAACGGTGTACACGTATTTATTAGATTTGCTCAATCTAATAATCAAAATAATGTAGACATCTGTTGTCCATGTAGTAAGTGCAAACATCTGAAGCATTGGAAACCAGATGTAGTAGAAGTACATTTGTACAAATTTGGTTTTGTGCCGAATTATTACTTATGGGATCGTCATGGAGAACTTGTTCAACCTACACCTAATCCTTTAGTGCTAGAGGACGATAATATTATGACCAATCTTATAGAAAACATAGTGCATGATGCTGCACGATCAATGTTTTCTACCTTTGACCAAGGTGATGATGGGAACGAAAATGTTGATGAAGAGCCGACCACGGAAGCTAATTGTTTTATGATTTATTAGATTCTGCTAAGAGGCCATTGTGGGATTGTTGTACAAGCGAAACCGAATTATCTGTAACTGTCGAATACATCACTATGAAATCGAAATTTAATCTTACAGAAGCTGCATTTACAGCAGTTGTACAAACTACAAAACGGCACATGCCACCTAATAATTTGATGTGTGATAGTCATTATAGAGTAAAAAAAACTTATGTCTGCTTTTGGATTGTCGTACCAGAAGATATATACATGTGTAAAAGGTTACATGCTGTATTGGAAAGAAGACGCTCATCTTATTAAATGCAGAATATGTAACGAGGAAAGATACAAACCAAGAAAAAAGAAAGAAAAAGAAGTTCCATATAAGAGGATGCATTATTTACCCATAACTCTCAGACTTCAACGGTTATATGCATCTTCTGCTATAGCATGTCATATGCGATAGCATAGTATGAGAACACCAGAAGAATGAACTTTGATACATCCATCTGATGGAGAAGAATGGAAACATTTCGATAAGACTTATCCTGAATTTGCGGCAGAGAGCCGTAATGTTAGGCTTGGCTTATGTATGGATGGATTTTTGCCATTTTCTCAGTTTGGTAGTAAATATTCATCATGGCCTATTATTATTACTCCTTATAATTTACCTCCATGGATGTGTATGAAAACTCCATATATGTTTTTAATGATTGTCGTCCCTGGTCACGATGATCCGACACAAGGAATTGATGTTTATCTACAACCGCTAATCGACGAATTGAAAACACTGTGGTATGAAGGAGTTGAAACGTATGACATTTCGAGAAAAAGGAATTTTCGTATGTTTGCTTCTTTATTATGGACTATTAGTGATATTCCCGCGTATGGCATGCTTTCAGGTTGGAGCACATCTGAACGTCTAGCTTGTCCTTATTATATGGATGAAACACGAGCATTTTCATTAAAGTATGGAAAGAAAATTTCTCGGTTTGACTGTCATCGGTGTTTTCTACATATCAATCATAAATTTAAAACGGATAAAAAGAACTTTAAAGCTAACAGAGTATAACACCTAAGGGTTGGACAAGTGAAGAGGTATATGAAATTGTAAAAGACTTCCCAAAGATACATAAAACTGGGCTATAGGTTGAAATTCCAAGTAAATCGGACATTCATAACTGGTGCAAGCAAAGTATATTCTGGGAGTTACCATACTGGAACTCCGACATAACATTGACGTCATGCACAACGAAAAAAACGTGTTTGACAACGTGTTTAATACAATTTTGAATGTGAAGGGGAAAACCAAGGACGATGCGAATTCGAGACGTGATATATTACACTTCTGTTAGCGGCCCGAACTTCAATTATACGACGATAATAGGAAACCCAAAGCATGCTATGAGCTAGACAATAAGTAAGTAAAACTTGTTCTAAAGTGGGTGGAAGGACTTAGATGTCCTGATGGGATTTCTCCTAACCTACATAGATGTGTTGACTTTAAAAACAGCAAATTGAGTGGGATGAAAAGTCACAATTGCCACATTATGATGGAGTATTTTTTTTCCCCGTGATTTTCAAAGAACTGCTGCCTGCAAAAATATGTAATTTTATAACAGAATTAAGAATGTTTTATAAATAGCTTTGTTCTACTATGTTAAAGGTAGATCGTATATGTAAACTTGAAGCAGAAATCTCTGTACTTCTATGCAAACTGGTGAAAATATTTCCGCCTGATTTTTTTAATGTAATGGAGCATTTACCTGTTCATCTTCCATCTGAAGCACTCCTTCGTGGTCCTATGCAATATGGATGGATGTATCCATTTGAGTGGTAATTTAATTAATTTCGGTTTTTGTACCACCATATAAATTTAATTAATTTTTTCATAGGTACCTGAATCATTTGAAGAAAAAAATTAGACAAAAAGCATGAGTAGAAGGATCGATTTGCAAATCGTACCTTGAAGAAGAAGCTTCATTTTTTTCTCACATTACTTTAGTAACGATGTGAACTTATCGTTCGTAAGTGTATCCCCTTAATGAAGAAACTATTGAGCAGGATTCTTCTCAAACAATGTTATCTATTTTTAGACAACATGGAAGACCTGTTGGAAAATATGTGGAAATATGATTAGATGACAGAGATTACCATGTGGCACACACATATGTTCTTCTAAATTGTGCCGAAGTTGCACCATTTGTCAGATAATTATGAATTCATATATAATTCAATTATACATGTATATATTAATTATAAAGGAATATAATACATATTTGTAGCATATACGAATCACAACATCCATCTGGCGATCTCAGTAAATGTAACGATCCAAAATTTTCGATCGTGAAAATTCCAGATAGTTAGGGAAAAGAAGAAGAGATAGAAGAAAAAGAAGAAAGAAACACCAAAACACAGAAACTTCACATTCGCAGCGGATCAAAATATAATATCACATAAATAACAGTTTCACAAAGAAGAACTGTATCGGTACACTTATATTTTATACATCAGAGTTATAACCATTACCAATCACTGGACAGTTTAAAACAACATGTCCTAGTTATACAATAACATATCACAGCGGAAAACTCTCCATACGTTCCTGCCCTCCAGCTCGCCTCCTAAGTTCCAGAACGTCCTTACCTGAAAATCTGTAATACTCGGTCTGACCCGAGCATTACACCAAAGTAACACCCGGGTCAGGCTGGAAACCAGCGTGAGTAAACCCGACCCCGGTCACTTCGAACCTTAACCCAAATTATTCAAGTGAATTTTAATTCAACTTTAGATACAAGATACCACATGTTACACAGTAATATCAAGTTATTTTAAAGGTTTAAACAATACAATTCAATTCAATTCAATATATTGAATTTACACAGCATTTAACATAGATAAATACCACACATTTATCACCGATATATCCAATATCATATCACAGAATATCACAACATATCATTCAATAGATATCATCCAATAGATATTTTACTCAAACAAACATTCATAAACAAGATTATTAATCCATGATATAATTAATTTAATCACTTAATTTAATTTAATTACTTAAAAATCAAACACCTAATCGTTAATTAATTACAAACCTATAATTTATTAATCCTTTATTATTTTATCAATCAATTAATTACTCTAAAATCATGGATTAATTACCCCTTTTAATTATTAATTAATAAACTTTAATTATTAATTAATCTCCTTCAATTACAAAGTAATCAATCATTAATTAATTTTATAATCAATTAATTAATCTTAATTAATTAATTACATTAATTAATGATCCTCTAATCACTTCACTTACTTAATTGTTCTTTTAATTAATTACATTTAACAAGTAATTTTTAAATTAATCATGTTTATTGATTAACCTTAATCTATCTCATCCAGTAATTAAGTACACTTAATCACCTACATTGATCCTTTAGTTATTACTAAGTAATTAATTCTTAATTACTTATATTACTTAATCCCTAATTTTCAATTAATTAATCTAATCAATTTATAACCCTTAATTGTAAATCTTTAATTAATAATTAATCAATTAATACATCCTGATCATTCAAACCTTAATTAATTTATAAGATAATTCATTTATCTTAAGCACTTTCTTAATCTTATCTGAAATTAATAAACTTGATATTTATTTTCATTAATTTGTAAATTAACACGAGTCCTTAAGTTTAATGATGAAACACTTCATCCCTCTTAATTATTTATTAATCGATTATAAATAAACTTAAGATTTAACTAAATCTAAGTTAAAATGAATTACAAAATTTTTCTTAACCCATCATTTAAATAGACTGTTATTGTCTAGAAGAAATTGTTCCAGGATGATTAGCCTAAACTTAAATTTTCGTCTAAAATTTTAAATTGGCTAATTACCTTACAACAAAACCGAGTAAAACGTAAGTTTACCCAGCCTCAATCCCGAGCTCAACCTTCCCTCTTCATCTTCTCTTTTTTTACTTGTTTAAAATTTTACTGATAAACTCTCAAACACTCACGCGTACTCGAAGTTGAACCCGAGGCAAAAACGCATTCTCACCTCCTCATCTTCGAATCAGAACCCAAACCACTCGAGCCTGCTTCCAAACGAAAATCATCTTCTTCATTCGTCTGTTACTTCTCCTACCATACCTTCCTCCATGCACACAAGGATACGGTGCACATGCACACCTTTTTCTGGTCAACAAACTTGCCTCCGACCATCTCTGCTCATCACCCCCGAGCCCCTAAGTTTTCTGACCACCTAGTGCCACGCGGCAACCATTAAAACAATCGATCTTCAAATCAACAAAAAAAATCACGGACCTCCTTCCTCTACCTCGACTGTTCATCGCTGATCACTGACCAATCCCATACTTTGCCAGAAGCATCGTCGTGAACGTTCCTAACTTCCTCTCGCATACCGCAACCAAAAATCCTTGCCGCGACACCATATTCTGACTAGAACCACCCTCCACCAACCCAAGTCCCAAACCCTACACTTCCTTTTTTCCATCACCACCGAGACGTAAAAAAATTTCCACCAATTTTCCCACGATCCTTGAACTACAACCCCCCTCTGACATAAGCCCCAACCCCACTGAGTTCCCCGATCGCCTGGATTTGGACATAACCCCAATTCCATTCAACCTGAAAATCCTCGATAACTACAAGCTTATAAATCAAGTGACCTACCCCTAAAATCACTATTTCGAAACGCGATTCTGATTATATAATCAGATTTTAAAATCCACGTATTTGATTTTTCTGATAGATAATGATTTTACTGAAAAATCATTATTCCACAATATTCTCTTAATGATTTTACCAGCAGTACTTTTAAGAATTGAAATTACATAGCTTTGATCATTTCTCTTTTTAAGAACTTAGCTTAATTTACTCTGTAAGAAGTGTAATTACATTTTTGAACTTGAATTATAATACTGTACTAAGAACGAGGGTTTATATAGGCACGCATGTTCAAATATCTGCATATTTATTTATATACAAACAAAATTTCACCATGCAATCAACTTTCCACAAGGTTGTTCAAAGTTTAACGCAAGCATAAATTTTTAACAGGTCTAAACATAATCAAAAGTAGCAGTCTACTCACCTGTATGTGCTTTTAAACAGAGAGCGACTGAAACAACAATGCCTGGTTTTTGAAAACTGAATGCTTTTAATCTTGGGAAAACACTTGAATGCTATGATGATCTTTGAAACTAAAAATCTTTTTTGTTGAGATGATTTAACTTGAAATTGGAAATCTTGCTTGCTGATGATTTTGCTACAGGTTGCAGATTTTAAAATGGTTGATTTCTTGTTTTGATTTCTGTAGTTTGAATATAATTGATTTCTGGTTTGAAAATTGTTGTTTTTCTTTACTTGAAGATGAAAAGAAAATAAGTTGAGAAGTTCTAAACTGTGAAAATTGGTGGCTTAGTTTTCTCTAAAACTTACTTATTTTTCTTTATTTTTTTAAAAGAAGAATGCCACTTGTTCTATTTTATAATACTTAAGTGACAACTGTGCTTACAAGTATTCATTTATTTACAAATGTCCCAACTTGTTTTATATGCTTACAAAGGTCCTAATACACTTTTTATATCAATCTTCTTACTTATAGTATTAATAAGTTAATGTCTTCATTAATAAATTTTAAAGTAAAAAAGAAATCATATTAAAAGAATAAAATCCTTTAGTTAAATCTTATTTTAAATCTAAACAAAGAAAAATATTTTAAACAAATGAGAAATCACCTTTGTTGTTAAAAATATAAATTTGAATTTCAAATATATATAACTTAAAAGAAAAATGATATTGTTTTCCAATTGTACACTTATAAATAATTTATAAAACATAGGATTTTTTTAAATCCAATTTATTTACTACAATATTTATTTAATAAGGCAATCATTCCTTACTTTGCTTTGAAATAGAAATTTGTATTACCAGAATTTATTCATTTACATAAATATCCGAATATATTCTACTACCCAAGTTTTTTTCTTCAATCAAACATAAATCAGAATTTCTATTAATTAACCCTGTTAATTATAAATTAACAGATACTCCAAAATCCGGGTTATCACATTCCTCTCCCCTTTGACTCATAGTTTTTATAAAAATACTTTTATAACTAGAAGTCTCAACAGGTCCATCCTTGTTCTCGTAGAAATTCGGCCATACGTTGATCAGGCATAGTACTGAAAATCTACAAGTACTTGGCAAACCCATTTTCAACACCTAGTGATAATACTTGGAAAATATTTTATTAAAAATATAGAAATCATTTTTTGAAAATAGAGAGAATATCTTTTGGTGAGAATGCTCTGGAAATCATCACCCCCATCCATGGTCGCAGTTACATCCTGGGTTACGTTGCCATCACAACAAAAGTCCATGTAACTGTAGGCACTCCGCGCCCCTCGACCGCTGACTTGTTGGTGGATGTCGGAGGGCCAGAGCTTCGCCACGATTGGTGTACGTGCACAGTTGCCATTGCATATCTGATGATGCTATGTTTGTTCGAACTTGCGGAAGAAGCGTGATTTACTCGAGATTATACTCGAGTTGTTTCAAGAGCAGGCACAAGTATTTTAAGTATAACAGTTTTAAATTTAAACTAAGTAAAAAGAAAAAGGGGGAAGCACGGGAAGTTGAGGAAATACTCGAGTTTTTGTCGGGGTTGTATGTTGGTGAAACTCGTGTTCGTTTGTCGTTTCTGGATTAGGACATCAGGCTTTGAATTTGGAAATATATTTGTAGCGGGTTTTTCTTCGAAGATGTTCGAGTTTTACTCGAAGCAGGAAGAGTGTAGTGGCCCCGTGTTTTGATCAGGAAGTTAGGGGTTTGCTCGAGTTTTGGTGAGGGCAGCTTTAAAGATGTTTCAAGCTTATGATTGTACAGGTTTTATGGATAAAGAATTTGATTTTTGAAATGTTTCTAATTTTCAAGATAAAAGTAAACAAGTTCTTACCTATTAAACTAAATTGATCCAAGAATAATTGTTTGAATAAGTTTTGAATATTTAAACGGAGAAGTTTTTAAAGAATTGGAAAATGGATTTCTAAATGACTTCGTATTAAAATCTATTTAATAACTTTGGAGGTTTCAAAGATTTTAAAGGTTTAAATTAGATGTTTATATTGTTTAAAATATAATTTATTTCTAATTTTTTTATAAAGTTTAAAGATAAGAATTTAGTAAATCAATTATAATAATGAATCTAACTTTAGGTGATTAAGAGTTTTGATTTAATTTAAGATAAATAATTTTTCTTAATTAAGAATCTTTTAAGTATAACTAATTAGAAATTATTTGATTGATTTTAAAGGTCGAGTTGATAATAAACTAAGTAATTAATTAGTGATTAATTAAAATAATCACTTATGAATTAAGTAAGAGTAATTACTTAATGAAGAAATTTAAGAGATTATTACTTAGTGCAATTAAATTAAGTTAATGTGATTAATTAATTAGAGAGGATTACTTGATTACGATATTAAGTATAATTACTTAATGCAATTAATGGAGTGTAATTACTTAGTGAAGTAATTAAAGAATAATTACTGGATATAATTAATTAAGGGAAATCACTTGATGGAAATTAATTAAAGGATAATTATTTGAGAGAAGTAATTGAGTGGTGATTACTCGGTGTAATTAATGGATTAATTAATAAAATTAATTAAGGGGTTGATTTAATTAATATAAGTAATTAAAGGGAGTTAATTACTAAGGTGATAAATCAAGGTGGAGTAATGGATGTAATTAAAGTTAAAGGTTAATTATTGAATGTAATTAGAAGAATACTCAATCAATGATGGTAATTAAAGGTTAATTACTGTGATTGGTTAAGAATAATTAATTTATGTAATTAATTAAGGGTTAATTACTTAGTGTGACATTAACTTATTAATACTATAAGTAAGAAGATTAATATAAAAAGTGTATTAGGACATTTGTAAGCATATAAAACAAGTTGGGACATTTGTAAATAAATGAATACTTGTAAGCACAATTGTCACTTAAGTATTATAAAATAGAACAAGTGGCATTCTTCTTTAAAAAAAACAAAAGTAAGTAAGTTTTAGAGAAAACTAAGCCACAAATTTTCACAGTTTAGAACTTTCTCAACTTATATTCTTTTCATCTTCAAGTAAAAGAAAAACAACAATTTTCAAACTAGAAATCAATTATATTCAAACCGCAGAAATCAAAACAAGAAATCAACCATTTTAAAATCTGCAACCTGTAGCAAAATCATCAGCAAGCAAGATTTCCAATTTCAAGTTAAATCATCTCAACAACAAAGATTTTCAGTTTCAAAGATCATCATAGCATTCAAGTGTTTTCCCAAGATCAAAAGCATTCAATTTTCAAAAACCAGGCATTGTTGTTTCAGTCGCTCTCTGTTTAAAAGCACATACAGGTGAGTAGACTGTTACTCTTGATTATGCTTAGACCTGTTAAAAATTTATGCTTGTGTTAAACTTTGAACAACCTTGTGGAAAGTCGATTGCATGGTGAGATTTTGTTTGTATATAAATAAATATGCAAATATTTGAACATGTATGCCTGTATAAACCCTCTGTTCTTAGTACAAGATTATAATTCAAGTTTAAAAATGTAATTACACTTCTTACAGAGTAAATTAAGCTAAGTTCTTAAAAAGAGAAATGATCAAAGCTATGTAATTTCATTTCTTAAAAGTACGGTTGGTAACATCATTAAGAGAATATAATCCTTTAGTTAAATATTATTTTAAAGTTAAACAAAAAAATATATTTTAAACAAATAAGAAATTACCTTTGTTGTTAAGAAATATAAATTTAAATTTCAAATATATATAACTTAAAAGAAAAATGATATTGTTTTCCAATTGTACACTTATAAATAATTTATAAAACATAGGATTTTTTTATGTCCAATTTATTTACTACAATATTTATTTAATAAGGCGATCATTCCTTACTTTGCTTTGAAATAGAATTTTGTATTATCAGAATTTATTCATTTACATACATATCCGAATATATTCTACTACCCAAGTTTTATTTTTTATTTTTCAATCAAACATAAATTAGAATTTCTATTAATTAACCCCGTTAATTATAAATTAACAGATACTCCAAAATCCGGGTTATCACATTCCTTCCCCCTTTGAGTCTTTTCGTCCTCGAAAAGGAACGAAGTCAGAATTTATTAAATATTTTAAATTTAGTTAAAATATTCTTTGATCATTTTTCAAATACCTTTAAAATCTATATAATATTGCCAAAATAGTTTTTATAAAAATACTATTATAACTGGATGTCTCAACAGGTCCATCCTTGTTCTCACAGAAATTCGGTCATACGTTGATCAGGCGTAGTACTAAAAATCTACAAGTACTTGGTAAACCCATTTTCAACACCTAATGAAAATACTCGGAAAATATTTTATTAGAAATATAGAAATCATTTTTTGAAAATAGAGAGAATATCTTTTGGTGAGAATGCTCTGGAAATCATCACCCCCATGCATGGTCGCAGTTACATCCTGGGTTACATTGCCATCGCAGCAAAAGTCCATGTAACTGTAGGCACTCCGCACCCCTCGATTACGCCATGGAATCCACAACAGATCGCAGTTACATTCCAGGGTTACGTTGCCATCGCAGTAAAAATTCCATGTAACTGTTGGCTCTCAGCGGGACACACGACTTTCGCTGTCAAAATGAAACTTCTCCACTCCTACATAGGTCGCAGTCTATCGATGTAAAATCAAACGCAGACTATTGTCTCTCAGCGGCACACATGACTTTCGCTATGTTACCATAGGTCGCAGTCTACCGATATAAAATCAAACGTAGACCGTTGGCTCTCAGCGGCACACAGGACTTTCGCTATGGTATACTCTACTCATAATGCTCAGGAACTAGCTTTGTCCGGACTCCTCACAGGATCAACTTTAGAACCCTCCCTTGGGGCTCAAGGCAGCACCACCCGGTGGCACTCCTGAGAAGTTCATTTCAAGGGAGCGCCTTTTTCCCGAGCGCCATCATCAAAACACTTTATATTATACACATATAGTACCTTTCAAATCATACACCTAATATGATTTCATACAAAGCTCCTTTACACAAAATCGATTATCCCAAAATCAATAATTCTCAAGTTAGGCTTTCCAAATTCTAATATTGATTTTACCTAAAAATCAAAAAGCCTTTCCAAATACAAAGGTTCCAAAAACCTTTTCCCGAAATCATTCTCATGAGATCCTTTACATCAATATATATAGATGTTGAATATGCGATTATATGATTTTTGTTTGATGATAATAAACATATATATATTCGTGTAAATGTATTTGTTAATGTACTATTTTATTTTTCATAGGCTAAATAAATATTTGCTGAATAAAAATAAATAACACAGAATTTGAATTCAAACAGAAATTTTATTCAAACAAATATTTATTACAATTTGAATAGTACAAATTCAAGCTCTCACTATACATATACAATACACATACAACTTTGATTACAATACAAATTCAATTACATCATAATTTCACTTTTACATCCGACCTCACTACATATCACTCATACACTCAACTCGTATGTTATCTTCAACTTCACTCTAAATCGAATCCAGCATCTGAGCAATCTGCAAATATAAATATTGACGCAGTAAAATTGAAAAGGAAATATTTTTTGCAGTATAAAATAAAATGTGAATTTTGAAAATAATATTTGCTTCGGTTATTTGGGTTGTTCGTCATCATTTAACTTTGAATTCATCATACACGAACAACTTGTGACATACACAGTGTATCACTGTATATGTCACAAGGTCGTGCACACCGATTTATATACACTTGATAAATTTACAGGGACGGGTGAGCACAGGTCAAACCCAAATTATCAGATTCAACTCAAGTGCAATAAAAATAATGTCATAATTTTCAGCACAAGTTCCAATCCGAGCTACAAGCTGGATTCAACTCAGGTGTAATTCAAAAAACAAATCCAATAAAATGGTCAGAGCATCATCAACGCAACATGACAATACAGTCTCAAGTGAAAATGCTCGATCAAGTTAGTGACACTGCCTCAACTGAGCACATGCACTAGTAATGCCAGCGAAGACCACAAGCCAATCCTAACAACTGCTACAATGAACCAGCAGTATGAAAAAAGGCAGCGGACAGGACAAGTGCAAGTATCATACTCGAGAACAAAGGCAATGGTACAACTTAATTCAACTGCAAGCACGGCGTTAAACTAGAACAGCATATACAGGACTACAACAGGTCAAGAATGTGTACCAAGCAAATGCAATAACCAAAACCATCAATGAACAAGACTACAAGATGAACCAGACCAGGCAGCTAGCATATATGAAACAAAAATGCCAACTGACTCGAATGACTCAAGTGATACAAGAACAATGCTCAATGCACAACAATACAAAGAGATCAACATCAACCAATGACCAAATTCAAACAATACACACGCAGTTTTAAAGATAGTGTAGTTAAGGCTCAGTGGTGAAGCAACAAAACCACAACATCATGTACATCAATGTGAACACATGAACTTCAAGCTAGCATATCAAGCTTCAGATGGTATGCAAGTGGTGCATAATAATAAAAGTGAAGTAAATGCATGCACACTTGTATATGTGTGTGTGTGTGTGTGTATACAAGAAATTATACATGAACACTTGCAACATATATATATGAAATGCAACTGTGAAACTGGACAGTGCTATCAGGGTGAAAACACATTGTAGGACAAAGCATAACCGAAGTCACCGATATATAAAACAATGAATCCAACAGATGCAAACTTCAAAAGATAATAGACTCGAAACAGATACAAGTACACAAAGACTCCAAGTTTATAAGCATTTCAAACATTGAAGTTCCAGACAGTATCAAGTTTGAATAAATCCAAACCCGAGACAATACCAAACCAGATGGAACTACAACAGCAGGTTACAAAATGACCATAGGCAATAAAAACGAATGGCCAAAGTCAAGTATGATACTGAATAATCATGCCAAAGTCATGGAATCGCATAAACAAATTCTAAGTGACTAAAGTGAAAGTACCAAAGAACTCAAAGCCGTGGCAATCAATAAATCAGTGCCGAAGTCAACATTGAACCAAGTCAGTATGTTGAACAAGTCAGAGACGTGGTGGTAAAGAAACGAGCAAAGTCAAAAATCAAATCCGTGTTAACCAAGCCAAAAATATACGATTTGAAAATGTCAGAAATCATCACAATCATCAATACAAAATCGAATGGCCAAAGACGAATTCAAATAAATGTATACGAATGTAAATATAGGAATTCGACTTCTATAAATTCCATTCATCATCGGTAGTTTAAAAACCATCGAGTTCAAGTACGAAAATCATTAAAGCACAAAAAGGATAAATTACATACCGAAGTCAGAAGTCGAACTCGATCCAAAATTGGGGCAGCCATATGCTAACCAGAGAGATAATCAATTGACAAAGCAAGGGACACTAAACCATCATTCAATCGAGAAATCGAAGTCGACAGCCTCAATTTTTACAAGCCCTAATTTATCAGAGAGGAACGATCGAAGAAGCCCTGATTTGCAAAGAGGAGAGCAAAGCCTCCATTTTCTCAATTAAGGAACGGGCCACAAAATAATAAAAAGAGAAAAGGGCCAGCCTTTTATTTTATAAGGGTTATAGTTTTTAAATTAGGGTCTATTTGTTTTTAAATTGTTTTAAATTTGTATTCCAATTTTAAACCGTTGTAATTTCTAGTCGTGTGACTAGGGGACAAACTACGTGACGTAGTTTGAGAATTCGCAACTCAGTGGTTGAGTTGTGGCAGAGTTTTGAGCGCTGTGCAGTTAATGCGCTCGGTAGATTCGAAGCGGTGGAGGTACAAAAAGTCATAGCGGGGATACAGCGAGGATATAGCGGGAATAACGGATGGCTCTAAAATAGCATATAGAACTTGTACTTAATGTTTTTGCAAATATATAAATCATAATTAAATGAAAAATTATCATTCAATTGAATTACAAATAATATATAAGTAATTTTGAATAAAAACATGTGCGAATATACTTTAAATAAACAAAAAACTGTTATATAACATAATTGAATTTGGTAGAATATTAGAGTATTTTCATTTCTGAAAATATATTAAAAATTAAATCAAATAAATAGTTTCATAATTTTATAATCTATAAACGCAATTTCTCTATTCATTTTATTAAAAAATATATAGCGGGAATAGCGGAATATAGCGAAAATAATGGAATATAGCGGAAATAGCGGGGATTAAAGCGGAAAGGCTATATTCTGGGGCGAATAGGAAAAATCGTAGCGGTAGAAATCCGCTATGAGATATAGAGGGGTTGTAGCGGGGTAATAGCGGGACATTAACTACACAGTTTGAGCGTAGAGTTAGGTTAGTCAGTAGCGGGTGTCGCGAGTTTACGTGTGTAAGCGTGTGACTACTTAATTTCTAGTAGAAACCTTGGGTGCAGCACGTAGGCAGGGTTTCGCCGAAGCTGGGTAAATTCTGTATCGTTCTATTTCTGCATTTATTATTCTACTATTATCTGTGCTGCTACTATTCTATGATCTGTGTTGAAATTATTTTATAAGCTTCCGCAATTAATTTTTATAATTATCAGCATCACCCCTATTCACCCCCCTGGGGTGAAATCGATCCTATAATAGATATATATAACTTTGAAAAATCTTTGAATCATTTCAAACTTGTATAAAATCCTTTTTACTTCAAATATTTTCAAGAAGATCCTTTCCTTTCGATAAAAGATTCAACAAGGGGAGATTTATCTTACATAACAAAGATATATATATATATATGTCTTTGTTTATTCAAGTCAAATATTCAAATTTGATTACTCTATAAAGTCACTTACCAAATTACTTACTTCCATAAAGTAAATTTTTACCGTAGAAATATCCAATTTCCACATTTATTCATTGTATATTTCACAAAATATACTTTCATTCCAAAAATCATTTAACATTTCTTATCCACAATTTCCTAGTATCAATTTCATTCAAACCCGTACGATGTACACATATCATCCGTATGCTATATCAATCCGATCGCTCACTCGATAACACAATTTCACTTCCGAACTTGTATCGTCCACCCGACTTCCTAGTGCGGACTCAGATCTAGTTTCTTGATCAAAAGCCGTCGTTCTCCTTGCATAGACATAACTATGATAGAGAATATCCAGAATCACACAACAATCGACATCCAGGTTGGCCGTCGAAAATCGAGTGGAAAATCCCAACTCGGATCAATATAACTATCTCGAAATTCTATGCTCGAATCTGGATCAAATCACTATGCGAATAGAATAATATATGTACATCCTACGTATTTATCTTTAATGATTATTAACCCAAATCAATTCTCTTTCTATTCACATTCCCTTGATTTTTATTCACTTCCTCACAATTGCTTAAATCCTTATCTGGATTATTCCCTCAATTCTTATCTCAACTGGGCATTTAATCATAAGCAGTTCGAACTCTGTCCAGTTTGAATTTAGAAATAGCTTGAAAAGTTAAAAATAGATAAGCAATTGAAAAATAATCATTAGTTTGTAAAATAGCTGCAAAATAGTTAAGTAATTGTAAAATAGTTGGAAAATAGTTAAATAGTTATAGAAATTTTAAATAATTGCAAAATAGTTGAAAAATAGTAATTAATTTGCGAAATAGTTGAAAAATAATATTTAGTTTATAAGACAGTTGAAAAATTATTAAATAGTTCCAAAAATAATTGTGTATGTATAAGATAGTTTTAGGTCTTGAAAGAAAAGTTGTAAATAGTTTGGAAAAATAAATTTATACTAAAACAATTTATTTTGAAAATAGTCCAGAGTCAAACTGTTCAATTCCCAACCTCCATTTCCAATCAATTCAATTTAAATTTCCACTTCCATTTCAATTGACTTAACTCCAATTTAAATAAGATCAGTTTCCACTGAAGTTGATTCAACCCCAATTCAAGTTGAATTAACCTCAATTTCTTTCCAAATTTAACCTTATTCACTTTGATCTCAAATTCTACTTAATTCAAATAAATTTCAATTGAACTAGTCTCAATTTCAATTCATTTCAACTCCAGTTTGAATTAATCCCACTTTCAAACTCCATTTCCAAATCAAGTTGAATTATTCTTGATTTCCTCCCATATTCAATTCAAATTCCATTTGAATTTAAAACTATTCAACTTTAATTACAATTCCAAATTATTCAAATCAATTTGGACTAATTTCAATTTGAACCCACTTCCATTTCAAATCGTTTTCAGATCAATCCAATTCAAATTTTCCATTTGAATTTTATACTTATACATCTTCAATCACAATTTCAATTAATTCAAACCAAATTCAATTTGAACTAATTCAATTCAAATTTCAAATTTAAACCATCTCGAATTATATAAATTCGAGTTAAATCTTTAATTGTTGATTTAATCCCTTAAATCAAATCAACTTATATCTTTAAACCATTTAATTTTGAATCCAAATTTCATTTTTTTAACCTATTTCAATATTCAAATAATTATTCAAATCCTTTTTTAAACAACTAAATCTTTGAAATTTAATTTATCACCAAATTCCAATTTTGAAACTAAACCTTTGAAGTTTTATCTTACACATTCAAATCTTAAGTCTAAAATGATCCCATATCCTTAATGTCAAATTAAAGTTTTATTTCCCATTTATTTCAATAATGGATATATTATCACAATCCATTTTTTTTTCATTTAAGCAAATCCAATTAGCAATTTTTAAAGATTATTGTTAACAACGGGATGATATCATTCAAATTATTTTTAAAATATCCATCCATTTTCAATTTCCAGATCTCAAACCTATTTTGAGATCTCACAAACTCCCAATTCAAATTAACTATTTAACTTCTCAAGTCAAATTCCAATTTCACCTTGAAATTTCCAACCCAGGTTGCTTGTTAAATTATTTAACTTTCACAAAGTTAAATTCAATTTACTTAATCCCGCCAACCCTCATTTATACATATTTATTTCCTTTACACACCAAGTTATCCTTAAATTTTAAACCACCTTTGGTTTTTAATTCAAAACAAATTTCTTTAAATTTCAAGCAACTCTTGTTTGAAACAGACCCTTCCTTCAAATATATTAAATAACATTATTTTCTTTATTTTGAAACAAATTTTCAAATTTTGGACCTAGATTTAAAACTTCACAATTTAGATCACCTTCCGTTTCAATTTATAAGTCATACTTGCCTAAGTGTTTACTTCCCTAAAACATTTCATTTTGCTTACTCATTTATAGAACACAGCAATGATAATAACCAAGGAAACCAATCCATTATTATCTTTTTCTGAAATTCTTTTCCAAATTCAAGATTTTAATTTTAGTTTGAATCCATTTCAAACTTATCTTTATTTTATTTCAATTTGGTTGTATTTCTATTACTACTTAATTTGATTCCAATATTTTAACAGCCAATTTTCTTTAAAAATAATAATTGGAAAATGTTTTGCTTTTTATATCAAAACATAAGCTTGTATAAGACTTATTTAGTAAAGTCATTTTTAAAACTTTTATATAAGAAAATAACAAGTACGCTCTCATATATATATATATATATATATATATATATATATATATATATATATATTCACTCTACTCATCTTAGGTTACCACTGACCCTATTCTAGTTGAGTACACCCACCAGAGCCAAGGTTTTCGCTTAACCTTCTGCTCTGATACCAAATGTAATGAACCGAAATTTTCGATCGTGAAAATTCCAAATAGTTAGGGAAAATAAGAAGAGATAGAAGAAAAAGAAGAAACAAAAACACCAAAACATAGAAACTTCACATTCGCAGCAGATCAAAATATAATATCATATAAATAACAATTTCACAAAGAAGAACTGTATCAGTACACTTATATTTTATACATCAGAGTTACAACCATTACCAATCACTAAACAGTTTAAAACAACATGTCCTAGTTATACAGTAACTTATCACAGCGGAAAACTCTCCATACATTCCTGCCCTCCAGCTCGCCTTCTGAGTTCCAGAACGTCCTTAATCTGTAATACTCGGTCTGACCCGAGCATTACACCAAAGTAACACCCGGGTCAGGCTGGAAACCAGAGTGAGTAAACCCATCTAACAAACAATTCAACAACATAAAACTGATTTTAAAACCCGAGGTAACTCGTACTCCACCACGAGTTCTCAATTTATTATAGTCATCACTTCCACACCTCAATTTATTAAAACTATTTTTTTAATGTAATGGAGCATTTACCTGTTCATCTTCCATCTGAAGCACTCCTTCGTGGTCCTGTGCAATATGGATGGATGTATCCATTTGAGTGGTAATTTAATTAATTTCGGTTTTTGTACCACCATATAAATTTAATTAATTTTGTTATAGGTACCTGAATCATTTGAAGAAAAAAATTAGACAAAAAGCATGAGTAGAAGGATCGATTTGCAAATCGTACCTTGAAGAAGAAGCTTCATTTTTTTCTCACATTACTTTAGTAACGATGTGAACTTATCGTTCGTAAGTGTTCCCCGTAATGAAGAAACTATTGAGCAGGATTCTTCTCAAACAATGTTATCTATTTTTAGACAACGTGGATGACCTGTTGGAAAATATGTGGAAATATGATTAGATGATAGAGATTACCATGTGGCACACACATATGTTCTTCTAAATTGTGCTGAAGTTGCACCATTTGTCAGGTAATTATGAATTCATATATAATTCATTATACATGTATATATTAATTATAAAGGAATATAATACATATTTGTAGCATATACGAATCACAACATCCATCTGGCGATCTCAGTAAGTGTAACGATCCGAAATTTTCGATCGCGAAAATTCCAGATAGTTAGGAAAAAGAAGAAGAGATAGAAGAAAAAGAAGAAATAGAAACACCAAAACATAGAAACTTCACATTCACAGTGGATCAAAATATAATATCACATAAATAACAGTTTCACAAAGAAGAATTGTATCAGTACACTTATATTTTATACATCAGAGTCACAACCATTACCAATCACTGGACAGTTTAAAACAACATGTCCTAGCTATACAATAACATGTCACAACAGAAAACTCTCCATACGTTCCTGCCCTCCAGCTCACCTCCTGAGTTCCAGAACGTCCTTACCTGAAAATCTGTAATACTCAGTCTGACCCGAGCATTACACCAAAGTAACACCCAAGTCAGGCTGGAAACCAGTGTGAGTAAACCCATCTAGCAAACAATTCAACAACATAAAACTTATTTTAAAACCCGAGGTAACTCGTACTCCACCAAGAGTTCCCAATTTATTATAGTCATCACTTCCACACCTCAATATCGATGTACCTCTACATAGTTTAAAGGGTCCAATTACTCAAACCATTCCATTTCCAGCCTATTGATTTCACATATTGAATCCATAAGGAATTTATAGAGGATTATAAATCGAAGTGGTTTCGGGTATTACTGATACCCAACCCCGGTCTCTTCGAATCTTAACCCAAATTATTCAAGTGAATTTTAATTCAACTTTAGATACAAGATACTACATGTTATACGGTAATATCAAGTTGTTTTAAAGGTTTAAACAATACAATTAAATTCAATTCGATATATTGAATTTACACAACATTTAACATAGATAAATACCACACATTTATCACTGATATATACAATATCATATCATAGAGTATCACAACATATCATTCAATAGATATCATCCAATGGATATTTTACTCAAACAAACATTCATAAACAAGAATTATTAATCAATGATATGATTAATTTAATAACTTAAATTAATTTAGTTACTTAAAAATAAAACACCTAATCGCTAATTAATTACAAACCTATAATTTATTAACCCTTTATTATTTTATCAACCAATTAATTAATCTATAATCACAGATTAATTACCCCTTTTAATTATTAATTAATAAACCTTAATTATTAATTAATCTCCTTCAATTACAAAGTAATCAATCATTAATTAATTTTATAATCAATTAATTAATCTTAATTAATTAATTACATTAATTAATGATCCTCTAATCACTTCACTTACTTAATTGTTCTTTTAATTAATTACATTTAACAAGTAATTTTTAAATTAATCATGTTTATTGATTAACCTTAATTTATCTCATCCAGTAATTAAGTACACTTAATCACCTACATTGATCCTTTAATTATTACTAATTAATTAATCCTTAATTACTTATATTACTTAATCCTTAATTTTCAATTAATTAATCTCTAATCAATTTATAACCCTTAATTATAAATCTTTAATTAATAATTAATTAATACATCCTAATCATTCAAACCTTAATTAATTTATAAGATAATTCATCTATCTTAACCACTTTCTTAATCTTATCTGAAATTAATAAACTTGATATTGATTTTCATTAATTTGCAAATTAACACGAGTCCTTAAGTTAATGATGAAACACTTCATCCCTCTTAATTATTTATTAATCGATTATAAATAAACTTAAGATTTAACTAAATCTAAGTTAAAATGAATTACAAAATTTTTCTTAACCCATCATTTAAATAGACCGTTACTGTCTAGAAGAAATTGTTCCAGGAAGATTAGCCTAAACTTAAATTTTCGTTTAAAATTTTAAATTAGCTAATTACCTTACAACAAAACCGAGTAAAACGTAAGTTTACCCAGCCTCAATCCCGAGCTCAACCTTCCCTCTTCATCTACTTTTTTTTACCTGTTTAAAATTTTACTGATAAACTCTCAAACACTCATGCGTGCTCGAAGTTGAACCCGAGGCAAAAACGCGTTCTCACCTCCTCATCTTCGAGTCAGAACCCAAACCACTTGAGCCTGCTTCCAAACGAAAATCATCTTCTTCATTCATCTGTTACTTCTCCTACCATACCTTCCTCCATGCAGACAAGGATACGGTGCATATGCATACCTTTTTTTGGTCGACGAACTTGCCTCCGACCGTCTCTGCTCATCACCCCCGAGCCCCATAAGTTTACTGACCACCTAGCACCACGCGGCAACCACTACAACAAAACTCGATCTTCAAATCAACAAAAAAAATCATGGACCTCCTTTCTCTACCTCGACTGGTCATCGTTGATCACTGACCAACCCCATACTTTGCCAGAAGCATCATCGTGAACCTTCCTGACTTCCTCTCCCATATCGCAACCATAAATCCTTGTGCGACACCATATTCTGACTGGAACCACCCTCCACCAACCCAAGTCCCAAACCCTACACTGCCGTTTTTCCATCACCACTGAGACGTAAAAATTTTGCCACCAATTTTCCAATGATCCTTGAACTGCAACCCCCCTCCGACATAAACCCCGACCCCACCGAGTTCCCCGATCGCCTGGATATGGACATAACCCCAATTCCGTTCAACCTGAAAATCCTCGATAACTACAAGCTTATAAATCAAGTGACCTACACCTAAAATCACTATTTCGAAATGCGATTCTGATTATATAATCAGATTTTAAAATCCACATATTTGATTTTTCTGATAGATAATGATTTTACTGAAAAATCATTTTTCCACAATATTTTCTTAATGCTTTTACCAGCAGTACTTTTAAGAAATGAAATTACATAGCTTTGATCATTCTCTTTTTAAGAAATTAGCTTAATTTACTCTGTAAGAAGTGTAATTACATTTTTAAACTTGAATTATATTCCTGTACTAAGAACAGAGGGTTTATACAGGCATGCATGTTCAAATATCTGCATATTTATTTATATACAAACAAAATCTCACCATGCAATCAACTTTCCACAAGGTTGTTCAATGTTTAACACAAGCATAAACTTTTAACAGGTCTAAACATAATCAAAAGTAGCAGTCTACTCACCTGTATGTGCTTTTAAACATAGAGCGACTGAAACAATAATGCCTGGTTTTTGAAAACTGAATGCTTTTGATCTTGGGAAAACACTTGAATGCTATGATGATCTTTGAAACTGAAAATCTTTGTTGTTAAGATGAATTAACTTGAAATTGGAAATCTTGCTTGCTGATGATTTTGCTACAGGTTGCAGATTTTAAAATGGTTGATTTCTTGTTTTGATTTCTGCAGTTTGATTATAATTGATTTTTGGTTTGAAAATTCTTGTTTTTCTTTTACTTGAAGATGAAAAGAATATAAGTTGAGAAAGTTCTAAACTATGAAAATTTGTGGCTTAGTTTTCTCTAAAATTTACTTATTTTTGTTTATTATTATTATTTTTAAAGAAGAATGCCACTTGTTCTATTTTATAATACTTAAGTGACAATTGTGCTTACAAGTATTCATTTATTTACAAATGTCCCAACTTTTTTTATATGCTTACAAAGGTCCTAATACACTTTTTATATTAATCTTCTTACTTATAGTATTAATAAGTTAATGTCTTCATTAATAAATTTTAAAGTCAAAAAGAAAGTATATCAAAAGAATATAATCCTTTAGTTAAATCTTATTTTAAATATAAACAAAAAAATATATATTTTAAACAAATAAGAAATTACCTTTATTGTTAAGAAATATGTATTTAAATTTCAAATATATATAACTTAAAAGAAAAATGATATTGTTTCCAATTGTACACTTATAAATAATTTATAAAACATAGGATTTTTTTAATCCAATTTATTTACTACAATATTTATTTAATAAGGCGGTCATTCCTTACTTTGCTTTGAAATAGAAATTTGTATTATCAGAATTTATTCATTTACATACATATCCGAATATATTCTACTACCCAAGTTTTTTTTTTCAATCAAACATAAATCAGAATTTCTATTAGTTAACCCCGTTAATTATAAATTAACAGATACCCCAAAATCCGGGTTATCACAGTAAACAATTTGCTGGATGGTTTTCAAACCACGTTCATGATACAAAAAACTATGTTGTTGACGAAGGATTACGACATCTTGCTATCGGACCAAAACGAAATGTCAAGACTTATCCAGTATTCTTCGTCAATGGATTTAAATTCAACATCAAAGATTACAGGGCTGAAAAACTAACATATAACAGTGGTGTATTTGTCAAAGGAAGTGTTGATCCAGAGGAGCACATAAAAGATTTTTACGGCGTCTTAGCACAAATTTTAGAGTTGACATATTATATACAACCTGCAGAGAAAGTTGTTTTATTCAAATGCAACTGGTTTAGCAATGTTCCTGGCTTTGGAATTAACATGCACAAAGATTATAAGCTAAGTGAAATAAGGCATACGTCACATTACTATAAGTATGATGCTTTTGTATTAGCTAAGCAAGCTTTACACGTTTATTTTGCTCCATATCCGTCCTTAAAAAAGATAAAGCAGACTGGTGGGCTGTTTTTAAAATGAATGCAAGATATACATTTGATGGAAATAATATTCCAGATGAAGCAGCGTATCAAGCAGATCTCGAGCCAAATACTGAAATAGTGATAACTGATGACATTGATGTAGGGTCGTTGACTGATGAATCGAATGTTTTAATAGATGCATTTGTAAGTACCGAAGAAAATGATATAGAGTACGAGACAGAGTCTGAATCAGAATATGACGAAGACTGATCATAGATGGCATCGCTTGTTGTATAATTCTGAGCTATGTATTAACAATAATGACTATGTTCTGTAATATTCTGAGCTATGTAATAATAATGATGACTATATATGATCTGTATCATTCTGAGTTATGCATTATCCTTTTCATGCACGCTTTTTTCGATGATTATGTATAGAGTATGCTTATGTGACTATTAACCCTTGATTAATAATTATGTGATGATTATGCGATGATTAATGATTATGTGATATTGATTGATGATTGATGATTATGCGATGATTATGCGATGATTATGCCATGATTAATGATTATGTGATATTGATTGATGATTATGTGATGCTTACGTTATCAGTACTATTTTCTAAGAAGTGTATGATATTATATTTATGTTTGTGCCAGATATGTCTGATAGGCGACGTAACCAACGTAGCACATTTCAGTCATCTTCACTTGAAGCTGGTCCGAGTAGCTCCGAGCCAAATGCCCATCGAGTTGCGGATATAGTTCCGAAAAGTGCTGGGTATGTATCAAACTTATTTGAATTATATTATATGAAATATATTGAATATATACATCAACATTTCTACAGAGGGTTCGAGGTGGAGCCGTTCGAGTTCATTTTACAAGTATCGAAGGAAGCATACAAGAGTAGGATGTCCGGGTGTTGGCCTAAGTGGGATAACATCCCAACACATATAAAAAACGCAATATGGGTCGATCTTATGGTAAGTACAACTTTGTAATATATAATTATGCCTTATATGAAACCAAAAACAATATGTCATCTTGCCTTATGATATCAGTTTTACGTATTTTGTTCTGCTGATTGTTTTATAATTATATAATCTCTTTTACATAACACATATGATAATTCAATGTGTAGGCAGCTGTACGTGTGGATCCGCAGGATATGAATATTTTTATAAATCATTGGAATAAAAAGATGCAGAAAAATTACAGAGAGACTCCGTCAAGGGCTAAGAGTTCAGGGAAAAAGCCAAGTTGGATGAGGGATGATATTTGGGCTGGATTCCAACAATATTGGGAATCTGAAGCATTCAATGTAAGTTATATTGTCACTATATTTTTACATGTAAATGTGTTGAATAAGTTTACTTAATAGTGTATATAAATTAATAGGAATTATCGGCAAGAAACTAGGCTAATAGGAACAAAAACCCCACTTTACATCGTGGTGGCTCGAAATCCTTCCAACAACATGTGAGGGAATTTGTAAATAAATTAACCAATATTTATGTTATTGATGTATATATTTACTAATGTCTCTTTACCATATATTCTATTCTTGTATATAATCTATTCTTGTATACACTCATGCAAATTATCAATAAAATCTATTCTTGTATATATTTAGTGGGCAAAGTACGAAAGGGAGCCTACAACGGTTGAGATTTTCAGAGTCATACACGCAGTGGAGCATATAGATAAGGATGGGAATGTTTCATATGATTGGTCGGACGACAAGGCTGCTTCTGTAATGATAAATATGTTTATTTCTGCAATGAAAATATTTCATATTCGTTTATTCCACAGTAAATAAGTAAATTGTATAGTAATTGTGTCAAACATATGTTCGTAATTGTAGGAGAGATATAAAGAAGAGCATGCACGCGTGATACAAGCGAGTGCTTATGGTTGATGAGTCTACTCGGATATGGGATTCAATCGTGGAACCGGCAAGTCGAAACAGGCATTACAGTTTTGGGAATATGGTATGTACTCAACGTTTACGCAGTAGAAACCTGTATGCCATGAACTTCTTATTCACTTAAGTTTATTACCAATAACTTGAGTTTTCTTATTGTTATTGTATGCCATGAACTTCTTATTCACTTGAATTACTTTACAGGCTCTTAATTTCCAAAGGGCATATAGGAGATCCGTAGATGAGGAAGAGATTGCTCGGATGCAATCACAATTGGATGAGCTCAATGATTGGTGGAAGAGTCAGTTGGCGACGTAGATAGATGAGCGTATTGCCGCCTTCTATCAGGAGTATGGGTCAATGCCTGAGGAAGGAGGTGCAGATGATGATGATGATGATGCTTAGTTGGTTCGTTTTGATGGACGCTTTATATATATATACATATTATGATGGGTTTGACATTTGATACTTTGGATGTTGTGATTGATACTTAGTGTTTTGGTGGATTTGGTATTTTGGTTGTTGTGATTGATACTTTGGCACTTGATATGTACTGGTCGTTTAATTTAGTATGTGGTTTGGTTTGGTGGATTTTCATATTTGGTTATGTTGATTTTCTTATATGATTTTGTGAATATAAGCTGGAATATGCAATATTTGATGATTTGGTTGTGTTGATATTGATTATATGATATGATAGAATGGTATTATATGTGTGGAATGATGGAATTATATTATTTGGATTGATTGGGATTGAGAGTTGAAGGTGCTGCGACGTTGCAACAAATATATTCCAGTTTTGCAACAGCTAGCGACGACTCTTTGGTCAAATATAGCGACGGCTCACAACGGCTAGCTACAGCAATATTGCAACACTTTGCAACGGTTTGCATCAACAACCCGAAAAATCAACAACCTCAACGGTTGCTTCCACATGGACACTTGGCCGTTGCAAAAAGAACAACGCAGCCGTCGCTAAGGACGTCGCTTTCTTTAGTTGCAACGAGATATTTTGCAAGGGCTTTTAGCGATGACTAACGACGGCTAGCAACAGCCGCCAACGGCTATTAGCTGTCGCTAAACAGTGCTTCTTTTGTAGTTGTGTATTAAATATTGTTCTATCCTACAGGCACATGTTTTTATTGCTTTGTATCGATACTGTGTACGTATTGTGAGTTGTATATTTGATTCTACGTACCAGTGTTAGTCAAAGAGAATATTCATGTATGTATCCCATATAGCCTCATTCTCCATATTATCTAGTAAGTATTACTTTATAATACTCTTATATTATATGAGTACAGAGGTGGGGTTTTCACAGTTGGTACCAAATAGACAATTTGACAAATGAATTTAGTGTACAAAATAAAAAATAAATTTATTCGTTTCCACATTATGATAAATTATGAAAGCACGGAAAATAGTTCATCACATTCATTATTCATACGGCTTGTGAAAAGTAAAGCTTAGACGCTATATCTCAAATGCTTATTGTATCATTGATCCTGTTTAATATGCATTGCTTTATAAAAGAATGTAAATAGGCAAGGTGAACCAAACTCTTATTTACTTTTAACTAAGTTATCTTACAAATAAAAATGATACAATAATCCAAGACCATGTTTTGAGTGATAAGCAATCGGGTTTAGGTTTTGAGGTCACGAGTTCTAATCTTACATAGCGCAATTCAAAATTTAAAAATAGACATATTTAAATTGTAGTGTGTGTTGCATACTACTAAAGGCACGTGTTACCAAAAGAGTACCATTGTTATCATATTAATGATCTTAAGACATCATCATTTACATAATGTAAAAGAGTTCCGTTGGAAGGATTATGAAATGGAAAAGTTGAATGCACAAAATATATTACTAATGATATTTTTTGTGATGCATTACTATTAAACTAAGCTCTCGTAGAAACCAAATTCATAAATGCTTCCATAACTAGAATGTCTTGTAGGCTTTCATATATAAAACAAACTATATATCATATGTTATCCGTGTAACTACAAAATGCATGTTCTAATTTAGATGTGAAATACAACCAAAAGAAATAAAAACAAAATATATTTGACGGTTGATGGCCATGCTTTTATATGAGGGTGATCATAGAAATTCATACTATTTTATAGGATTTATTTAGAGTGATTGTATCCCAAGATAAAAACGGACCACTCTGCAAAGCAGTGTTTGCAATTCCAAAGTATGACCTACTTAAGGACTGGTGTATGTGGAATAGAGTGTAGGTAGAGAATGAGTTGTTTGACTTTTATTTTTAAATATTTTCTTAGTCCTTTTCCAGTTTGCCTTTATTTTTATATAAAGAAAAAGTAGAAACACTGATCCGGTTCAATAATGAAAATTGATGGGAAAAGTTTCGCTCTTTAACCAAAGAAACGGTCGATGACCAAAGGAAATTTCAAATTTTGAAATAAAATGACAATTATAAAGGCCTAAACATAGTTCAACCTAGAATGTACTAGTGCAAGTGCACCGACAAAGCGCCTTAAATGCTCATTCACCCAAGCCACTACATGTGCACGTACGAGGTTTCCAATCCTTGCTGTTATCATATCTCTCTTTGGTTTATCAATTTAGTATAGGAATCACAAGTTTGTATATGGATACATTATTGTTTTGGTGTCTCCCGATGTGGGGCAATCCTCAATACTAGTAACATGAATATTTCATTTATATGGCATCAGACTTGATCAAATGAATATTTCTTCTAGATTGTTTCGACAAGAGCTACAAGATGGTTAAATTATCCAACACGGTTGATGATAAGTTAATAACATGACTTAGGAGAAATCATATAATTTATTATATAACTTACTCTTGTATGAGTATGTTCGAAATAAAGTACGTCTTCGATTTCTTATTATATTGTATGTAGTATTATATTATGATACAAGTAATGACCTAAATACGCTAGATGTATATAAGCGTAAATTAAAAATGCTAGTTAATTGATTGTAGTTGTGAATGTGTTTGTAACTATGAGTATTGAATCGAATGTTAAAAATACTTATCCTTAAAATGTTTACTCAAAATGTATGGGGGAAAAAATATCAATTCGTCTGTTAAGACCGTTTTATGTAATGCTTTAGATATGATGGACAGTGAATTACTCATGATCGTTGAGGACATCAAGGGTTTTGGAACAATCATAAAACCACTCAATAAGAGTCTTTTATAGGTCAATATAATAGAAGATCGCACGTAACAATCTGCAATAGTCTTAATACTTGAGAGTACTATTAATCGTAAGTATCTATAACGTATTTTGGTAATGGTTAATCACATGACACGGCGATCACCTTATGGCAACAGTTGGGTATATGTTGAGCCACTATAAGTGAAACACTACTCAAGAGATAATTTGTCTTCTTCATTGTAGAAGGTAGGTATCATCATAATGGGTAATTAACTTAAAGTCAAATTCTCTTATTATAGTAAATCAAATAATTGACAAATGTTATCGGATTGAATACGGGACTTTAAATTGCTAATATGCAATTAACTATGGGTATTATTGGTGCTTTTGATTGTTTATCGATAAATGATGGAAAGATAACGTGCACAAATACTTAGTTTAAAAAAGATTAGAAATTGGATTTCATTTAAAGGATCTTCAAGCAACTGAACCTACACCCGATATTGTGCTTTAACAAAAACTACACAAGGTTTAATGTTTAAATTATTTACAATTACATGGTACTAAGTTCATACAGCTAATCTGCATAACAGTATTTGCTACTGGTTTTTTAAAGTTTAAGTTGATTAAAATAATTTATAGTTAAGGCCTTAGAGTTAATTAAAATAATATATAAATTTTATATATTAATTTAATTGAATAGATAGCCTAAAATAAATACTTAAACAATTAATATTAATCAGGACCAAGATTTAAAAATTAAATCAAGTTGATGGTGCTGACCAAAAGTAATGGAAGGAGAGATTTGAATCTATCTTTTGAGTAGCAAAGATCTGAAATAAAGTTAGGAGAAATATGAGGAAATATATATATAGTGCATATAACTAGGATTTTCAAACTAATCTTAGAGAAGAAAGAGTTATACAACAAAGAGGGAAAAATAGCAATACGACATGCTAACAACTAGCTAGACCTTGGTCAATATTTAAACTGAAATTGAATTTTCATATTTTATACAAAACTTTCACTTCCATTTTATAATAGAACTATTACTCTTTTCAAAATTAATAAATAAATTACATATACATAATCGGTATTTTATGTATATATTGAAAAAAAGATTTTTTTTCTTGTCTAGCATTGTTCAACATATGTGTGTTCATGTTAGTTATGTAATATTTCTAATAATATACACATATGTTAATAATGATGTTAAAAAATAATATTAAAATTCATTTCTTTTTATTTATATTTATATTAAATACACATATTTATAATTAGATAATATTATTAAGGTTTAAATTTAAAATTCAAATTTTAAAGTTGAATATAAATTGTGAAAATATATGTATATGTTAAACAAAAAACATTTTTTTATCAAAACCAAAATTAAAATACACTTATACTTAACATAAACTTTTTAACGTAACTAACATGTACATACATATTATGTATGTATGTACATACATACATTCATACATACATACATATATATATATATATATTAAGAACTTATGTTTTCTTTTAAGTCGTGAACATTATTAATGAAAATATATTTTATTTTAAATTTAAATAAATGCCAAAAGTTACAATATATACATATATGCATGCGCCCGCGCACTTACACGCACACGTGTGCATGCACACATGGAAATGCATGTAACACACATTTCATACGGCATATTAATATATGCAAATATTATACATTACGTGATCATAAATCAATGTGATCACATATACACCTTATATCATTTATTTCATATGTCATTTGGATTAATATACACGTATATTTATTTGTTTATCATATATTATTTTTATATTTTACATACTGACTTCCAGTAACAAATGAAGTATAATTGTTTAAAAATAAAAATTATTCAACTTAAATTTAAAATCAAATTAATTATTAATAATTAGTTAACTTAAAATTAAAATCAAACTAACCCAAATTCAATAAACAAAATAATAAAGTTAAAACTAAGCAAAATTAAGTTTTGAATTTAAAAACCTATTCACATCAAAACAACATTAAAACGTTACATAATTATTCACGATAAAATAGATTAAAAATCTAGTGCAAAATTAATTGAAGATTATTTTGAAATTTTCGTTTTTTGTCCTGTTGTCAATGCACCAGGTCAAAAAATTGAAGTATGGACACGCTCAAAGCGAGCTCGAAATTTATGCTGCTCAATAATGTAATACACGAATGAATATTAGCTCTGTGTAAGTAATTTCCTTTAGCATACATTATTGCTGTGCTATATAAAAGAAGTTATCGTATCAGTTAAAGTATCGTAATGACACTGAACTTTCCCAGTGATTATCTACTAACAAATTGACAGACCACTAGCCATTAGACTACAAGTTATTTGTGTAATACGGGACAATATACAACACATGATAACCTTTCTTATCGATCTTGGTTCTTTGTTTGTGTTCATATTTTACCATGAATACCAACTTTATCTCTTGAATGCTTTTGAGATTTCTACGATACCCCCACTTGGTTCCTTATGTATCATACTATACACATCATTGAAAACAAAGCTTATCTTATTCTCTAATGGCCGATGCACTAACTTATCATAGGAATGGTTGAAAATATGACTTCCCTATGCTACTGAGTTTATCCTGAACTTAGCAGCCCCTTGCGACCTTGATTTTTGGAATACTAAATCAATTAGGTTGGGTTTCCATTAAGAAAAACTTTTGGTTAATGTACATGCCTTAAACCTGTTCATATCGATAAGACTTGAACTTTTTATCTAGGAAAGCCATTTGTTAGGGGGTCCGTAATATTTTTTTAATCACATGTGGTCAATGATGGTAATTCCATTAGAATGAGGTTACCTACCGGTCTTATGTCTATGAAGGATATGTTTAGACTTACCTATGTACAATTTACCATTGGCACTTTAGTAGACAATTGATTGTCATGATGTATGCAGTTGGATCTATAGGTTTGTCCTAATCTGGAATTTTTTCTAGAAAACTTCAAAACCAGTCTTCTTCTTTTGAAGCTTTATCCAAACGCTGAATTCTGATTTTGTACTTGATCTTGCTATATAAGTATGTTTTGAAGACTTCCATGAGTCCGCTCCATTTTCTAATGTAAACACATATCCATGTGTAGATTTTGTGGTGGTTAGCGAGGCAACAAGGCGGGCCTAAGGTCCGAACCTGGTAGACCCGCTCATGTTATGGCCCGTCCAAACCCCCCATTGGGTTATTGGGATAGGTAGACCGGTAACTCATTCTTGAGAGCTTCGTATGTAGGGTCGGGTCATGGCTCAGTTGACTTCCCCAATCCGACCAGCACTATTGTGATCTCTTGAAACCGCTTTATTACTATAATAATATTTTTGTTAATCTTCTCATATACAATTAATTATGACATGGATATTACAATGTTCCAACCAATAAGCTATAAAAAATTTATAGCATTAAGTTGTGTCACTAATAACTATACAATAAAAATGCATATTTTTTTGAATTATTATTGTACACCTCATTTTTATTGTCTTCCCTTATCACTGTCAATACACAATTATTTGAATTTGATGTATCGTTTAGTGAAAAAAAATATGAATAAATAAAGAGGGAATTGGGCATAAGGACAAACTTTAAAAAAATAGGCTGAATGACACCAACTTTCATTTTTGGACCGGACAGAAGGACAAACTTTGAAAAAAAAATAGACCGAAGGACAATGCTAGTTATAGTTAGCATTATATTCAGCTTTTACACTATACAAAATGCTAATTATAACTAGCATTATATTCAATTAGTTATAGTTAGCACTATATTCGGCTTTTACACTATACAAAATGCTAATTATAACTAGCATTATATTCAATTAGTTATAGTTAGCATTATATTCGGCTTTTACACTATACAAAATGCGAGTTATAACTAGCATTATATTCAGTTTTACACTTTACAAAATACTAGCTATATTTAGCATTATCATTCGACCTGATTTTTTTTCAAAGTTTGTTCTTCAGCCTAAACATGAAACTTGTTGTCCTTCAGCCTAATTTTTTTTTCAAATTTTATCTTTGTGCCTATTTTCCACATAAATAAATATATGTATATTAGTACATAATTTTTAATTAATATATGGAGCCTCTTTTGGTCATGGGGCAGGCCAGGTCTACCCTAACCCGTACGGATTCCGGGTTTGTGGCAAAATTCCAGACCCTCAACTGGTTTATGAGGCGGGTCCGAGGCAGGGTCCAAAAATATCAAGGTGGATCTAGGGCATAAATAACCTATCTCAACCCGTCTCATTGCCATTCTTAGTGGCACTTGAGCCAATAATTCAATTTGCACAACAGTATCCTTCTACTAAAAAAAGATACCTTATATAACACAAAAAATTGTTATGTGTACGCTTTAGGTACCTGGGTAGTCTAATTATTTCTTTTTGATATATAAAAGTGCAGAAAGGGACATTACACAAGTGCTGGAGTGATATCCAAAGCATTTATGATCATATATTAGAGTTAAGAAGCTAAATAGAATTGAAACGAATACGTGAAAATGCATTAAAATAGTATGTTTTATTTTATATTGTATTTGAGTTATTTTTAGTATAGGTTTATTAAAACTCCAGAACTAATCTCTAAATAACTTCAAGGCTTATTCTATTTTGACACATGATATTGCTGAGTAGCCCTCTATAAATTATATTAAAAAAATGGAAGAGAAAATTAACCTTATGTGGTTTACCTCTATCAAGTTCATTCTACTTTCATTCTTTAATCACTTATAGCCAATAAACCCCAACAATCTAAATTTAGGTAGAATCTCAAATCTTTTACATGAATTGATGGATCATGGTGATCATAAAACAAATCTAATGGAATCAAAAGACATAAATCTTAAATTTTATCTTGTTTTGAAAAAAAATTGAATTTGAAAGTGAATAGTTCTCAAAAGTTCAGTTGGGTACCTGGTTTTAAATCTAGCATTTACAGTACATGATTCATAGACCAACCAACAGAGTGGGAGCGTGATTAGCTTAGACATCATACATTGTAAGTAAGAGGTAGGTTGCAAATCCATATGTTTATCCTACGTGGTTGACTTTTCATTCAAATGACTTTTTATCGAGCCGAAGACTATAATGGGATGAGTTGACAATAATATGGGTATACTCAACAAAGATATGAGTATAGTGGTTTTTTTAACTTTGTAGGAGATACTAAGCAGCTTTTTGGGTTTAAATAGAATTAGTCTAACTTCAATTAACATTACCTTCAAAACCCTTTGTTTTACTTTTGAGATTTCTCTTCTTCATATTTTACAGTTTAAAGTAGTCAAAGTAGAACAACACAAAAAGGTCCACAAATAGGCATACTAAAAAGCAGAATTAGTTAATCGATCATGGCATAACCAACCGATCGGTTATGGAATCTGAAGCAATATTTTATGCACAATTTGATTGTTTGTGCTTTTATTCTCTTCACCACTTCATTCCATTCGTTGTTGTTGTTCATCTATGATTTTCTAAACAATCACTACTCTTTAAACTATCCCTAACTACACTAAAATTATCTCTAGTCTTGACTAAACCTTTTCAACTTATCTTTTATGGTCTCTACTCTCTACACTTTCTTTGCTTGCTTACTACATTCAACAACCCTCTCAATACAAATCGTTGCTTATTCAAATAAGCATCTATTGTGAATCAAATCGTTACCATAACCACTTGAGCATTTGAATCTTGATCGTAAATATGGATTATAGGATTTTGTAAAGTGTATTACAAAATTAGTGTGAAAGAAGACGCAACATTGTTGAAGTCTGCTTTTCTATTACCATATGTGAAATCCTATTGCAGCCAAGTAAAATCGAATTCCCATTACGGTGTCCTTAAACAATCGTTAGAAATCTATAAGTTCTTTTGGGTTAAAAGATGGGAAGTAAGTGGAAATTTCAAAGAGGAGCTTTGATGGTAGACGTAAGATGGAAGTATAAAACAAATTGAATTTTCTTATGATTTTAATTATGTACTTTATTCTCTAGTTCATTTATATAACTAGTAATATATATTTTCCTATTCAATTAAAATCTTACTTAGCCATACTATTGGTGTTACCCAATTGTTTTACCCGATAACGAGAGGCTCAGCATGCAGGCCTCGCTCGGCACTAACACCTTGTTCGGCACAGAGCCTCGCTGGGCATAGATACCTCGGTCGGCACAGAGCCTCACTCGGCATAGATACCTAGGTCGACACAAAGCCTTGCTTGGCATAGATACCTCGGTCGGCACAAAGCCTCATTCGGCACAATGCCTCGCTCGGCATAGATACCTCCGTCGGCCCAAAGCCTCGTTTGGCACAAAGCCTCGCTCGGCATAGATACCTCGATCGGCACAAAGCCTCACTCAGCACAGAGCCTCGCTCGGCATACAGGCCTCGTTCGACACTAACACCTCGCTCGGCATTCGAATGTTATTCAGCAGGGTTATCTCGTTCAGCCTAGGTACTGTTTGGCATTGCTTCGTCGCCCGGCATTCTTGAGTCATTACTCAATCGCTCGACATTCTCTAGTTCGAAACTTACCGTTCGGCAACCTTCTTTAACAACATCGTTTATCAATGACTACACGGCAAGGTCGTCGGCAACTTTTGTTCGGCATGCCTGGCTTGGTGTAGAAAAGTCACCTGCTGTGGGCCAAGGTACTTTGTTCCTGGGCCCGTCAGGGAAGTCCGGCCTATCTTCGTCTATAAATAGAAGGGCAGATGCAAAGTGAAAGGGACCTTTTTTTGAGAACACCGAGGAGACTCTGCCGCTTTCAAGACTCATTCTTTTTCGCTTAGCATTTGTATTTGAGTAGTTAGTGTACGGATTGTATCTGTAATCAATTGTTGAAAAAAACAATAAAGACTGAACTCAAAGTGGATATAGGCAGTTACGTTGAACCACTATAAATCTGGTGTTCTTGTTTCATATAATTATTACTGCATTCCACTGCATTATTCCTCAGTTTTAATTTACCTTCTTCATTAATCTCTCTACACAAATCCTTCTTCGGGTGTTAGTGATCAATTATGGTGCTAACATTTTGGTGCTTTCAGCGAGAGCGCATTCTCAAGTTATTAGGATCTTCTTTGTAGCTATTGGATTGAAGAAATATTCCGAAGGAGATCCAAGTTATTCATAGGAAGACTGTTGATTCTACTCAAAGTTTCTACCAATAACTCTACAATGGGAAGACCTTGTACCAGATCAACCTCGCACAACATAGACGTCAACGAGACTGCTAACGTCCAACAAGTAGGACCCAACAATCAACAAGTTAATCCAGGCGTAGGGACTGTCGCTGCCCAAAACCAGATGGAAGTTGTCACCAAAGCGGAGTTCAATGACCTGATGAGAGAACTCATGGAAAGCAGGAGGCAACTTAGCAAACAGATCCAAGCTAACGCTAACCTTATGACTCAGCTTACTCTACAACAGCATCAGAATGCTGGAGGTAGCCCCGCTCCTTACTCTTCATCTGATTGCTCGACTTCATCCGATGAACCTCCCAGGCATAGATGCCGCAAAACTAAAACAACACAAGCAGGTGCTGCTGATCGATCAACTAGAGATCACTTACACCTTGGAAACCAAACCCAAGTTGGAGCAAGAAACTTAGGATCTGGAGTGCGAGTGGAAGCTAGACGGCCGGCCCACCAAGGTCCTAATGAAGCTGGTCCCCAGGATACACATTTGGAAGACCGCCAGCAGAGAAGACACCAACTAGAACGATCACGCGGGACAGATTCCAACCTCCCATCTTCCATACAAACCCTGGACCTATCGGCTATGGTCAAACATCTGATGAGAGAAAATCAAGGATTGACCAACTAAGATTAGGGGATATCCAGGAGTCATACTCCATTCACAGATACTATTCTACAGGCCGAGTACCCTAGAAAGTTTAGCATGCTAACCATCCCAGCCTACGAAGGGAAGACAGATCCCGACAGCATGTGATGAGATATAAATGGATGATGGATTCAGCTAGAGAAAATGATGCAACTATGTGTAGATGCTTCCCGATAACTTTATGTGGAATTGCAACTATGTGGTTCATTCGACTTCCTCCGCGGTCAATATCTAGCTTTGATGAATTAGCGATAAAATTTGTGGAGCAATTCAGGATTCATGTCACTCGTCCCAAGGACGTGATGTCCTTTTCCATTGTGATTCAGGCTCAAGGGGAATCATTGAAGGAGTACTCTAAGCCCCCAGAGTGCAGACTAGAGTATAAACGACTTAAATTCTATAAGTCCCCGGAGTGTGGACTGGAGTACTCTAAGTCCCCAGAGTGCGGACTGGAGTACTCTAAGTCCCCAGAGTGCGGACTGGAGTATAAACGACTTGAAATCTTCAAGTCTCCGGAGTGCGGACTGGAGTACTCTAAGTCCCCAGAGTGCGGACTGGAGTATAAATGACATAAAATATCCAAGTCCCCAGAGTGCAGACTGGAGTACTCTAGGTCCCTAGATTGCGGACTAGAGTATAAACGACTTAAAATCTCCAGGTCCTCGGAGTGCGGACCGGAGTACTATAAGTCCCCAGATTGCGGACTAGAGTATAAACGACTTAAAATCTCCAAGTCTCCGGAGTGCGGATTGGAGTACTCTAAGTCCTCAGAGTGCGGACTAGAGTATAAACGACTTAAAATCTCCAAGTCCTCGGAGTGGGGACTGGAGTACTTCGAGTCCCCAGAGTGCGGACTAGAGTATAAACGACTTGAAATCTTCAAGTCCCCGGAGTGCGGACTGGAGTACTGTGAGTCCCCGAAGTGCGGACTAAAAATTTTCCAAGTACCCAAAGCATGAAACGGAGGATTTACGATTCTCAAAAAAATTTCGAGACCTCGAGTAACTCACCGAATGTCAAGTTATGGTAACAAGTTAGACAATAAGCTGAACAATGAAAGTCATTTGAAAGACAAATAAACTAAAATTTATTTATCAATCCAAAATGAGGTTCCACAACAATCGCTCCAAAACTCAAATTCAAAAGTCTACTTACATTGGTCATGAAAATAAATAAAAATAATTACATAAAACTAGGCTAACTCTCGTCAAACGAGTATAACAGCTACTTCTTTGGTTTCTTCTCTTTCCTCATTCTCTCAGATGACTCCTCCCCTATGCGTTTTCATTTGGATGCTTTGCTTGCTGGGGAAGTAACATCCGAGGAAGGAAGAGGAACTTCCAGTGGCCTGGACCCACCAGGGAGAATGACATTCAAAGGCCTGTTCAAAGGGTCATCTAGCTCCACTACTTGGGGCTCGACCTTGATCTCAACTTTCTTCTTTTTCTCTTCTGCAAGTTGCTCCTTCATGCTCACTTTCGAAGTATGTCCGGAGACGCCTGTAATCTCAACTTCATAACTTTCTTCGATGGGTGATGAAGTTTCAGACTTATCATCATCAAGTGCCTCAATCACTTGAGCATTAGGACCGAGAGAGCCTCACTCGTCTTCTCCTTCTCCTCCGTGGCGTCATCGCTCCTTGTAGTTGGCTCAGGATCAAAAAGGCCTACGTAAAATCATAAGAGACAAATGTTAGAATACAATAACCTCTCACCGAAAACGACTGCTCTTTTAACTTTAAGAAGAAAAGTTATGTACCAGTTTCTCACTGACTCTCAACCGTCCAAGGAATCTCACCCTTTGGAAGGTGAGATAGAACATGAATGTTAGGGCCAGGGTCTTCTGGGTCATAACCAACGTGCTGCTCGAAGGGATCAAGTATCGGCCGACCAGTCAATTGAGTAGGGGAAGGAACTGGAGACTCGGTTCCAGACGGACCGACAAAGTCCTTCTTTCCTTTTGACGAAAAGGAATCTTTGCTATAGAGAGCCTTTGCTACAGACAAGTACGAAGGCTCATTCCCCTGAGAATTCCTTTACTAAAGCCTCCTCGTCAACCTCTTCGGTGCTCGACTCAACCTTTCTAATCTTTATCAAATTTTCCCATGCTTCGGCCAGAGATTTGAGATAACCCTCGCCAAAAAATGTTATGTCACGATGCATGAGAAATCGAGCGTTGTACTTGGCAATAAGCGGATCAAACATGCATTTAATCTCCTCTCTATCAGCCTCCATAGCCGCCTCAAGGCGAGAAGCAATCTCTGTGGATGCTATTCCTTTGCCCTCCTCACGGGCTTCATCCTTCAGTGTCTCAACTTTGGAGAGTTCATCATCGAGCTTTGTTTTCAGGAGTCGTGTGGTGGCAATCTCATCGCAGTATCGTTGCGACTCTTCCCGAGCAACAGTTTTTTCTTCCTTCTCCTTGAGAAGTAGTCTTTCCAGCTCCTTGACTCGCAGAGAAAACACATCTCTCTCCTTTTGAATGGAGTCTTTCTCTAATGCTAAGGCACCTCAGCATTGAACCGCTTCGTCAATTTCTTTTTTATGTGCGGCCTCTAGACGACTAACTACCTCAGCTGTGACTTTGGCATTTTTCTAAGCAGTTTCGAGCTGAAACTTGTACAAAAAAAGCTCTTAATCCTGGGCTTTGATGATGTCTTTGTCGTGGATGGCTTCGAGCTTCAGACGATCAATTTCATGTTGGCATTCGATGGAGACTTCTGACACTTTCTCTACCAAATGAACAAAGGCATCGTGTTGAACGTAGACATCATTGTTGCAAGCGATGGCGCTTTGCTTGACGTGCCCTGGAACATGATGAATCGCTGGAAGAAATTTCAGAACATCGAAGCATATTTTCGAAAATGTTGCCTTAGGCTCAGTTAGCCTTTCCGCAATCGATGGATCATGTATGGAAGTAGAAGGAGTTTGCATAAGGACTATGGGTTTTTTGCTGGGTTCCCAGGATTGCCTGCTGCTGGATGAACCCGAGTGTTGGTCGCGAGAAGTATCAAACTGGGACCCATTATGACCAGATTTCTCCTTGCCTTGCTCCGAAGGAGAGGGAGGATCGTGATGGTATGAAGACTGATGGTAAGTTTTCCTTCGAGATGATGAGTCCCGAGAGCGATAGTCCCCTATCACTGTCGCCATCTCTATCTCGGCATTTGCCAAAGCTCGAATCCCGGCCAGAGTGATGGAAAATAGATGATCTGTGAAGGCGGTTAAATCCGTGGGAGCATCCTATATCGCCTGCATAGAAATTAAGTAAACATGAGTTAGCCAGAATCACATGATGACTGAAGTTCAAGTGCAAGATGAAGTGTGAGTGTCATTGTGTGTGTCCTAGTGTTTCCCCCTGACGAACCAGTTTCTTTAGCTTTATTTTTTGGAGTTTTTTCTCCGTGATTATGGGCTTGAGCGCCTTAACTGCCTCTTATGGGCGAATGAAGTTTTAGGACTTCTGCTTCATTAAAGCCATAGTTGAGTAAGTCGTCGGGAATGGTGAGGTCGGATAAGCCTTTCAGTGAACCCTCTAAGTGTTGAGGTGATGACTCTTTTTCCACTGGAGTGATTGGGACCTTTAAGGCTCCACCAATAGTCTTCTTCCTCGGTTTGTACGCCATTTTCTTTTTTTCCCTTCGAAGGGGAGGCACTACATCAGTTCTGTGTGCCTCAATAACTGGTTTTCTAGTAGGACTTACATTCTCACTCGCTGTGTCTGGCACCTCAGTCTCTCTAATCTCGCCCTCCTCGGGTGTGTCGGGGGCATCACGTGTTGAAGGCCCAGCTTGCCTTTTGCCTTTGTCCAAGGCAGACCCAATTGTAGTGACGTCGTGAGGAAGACTTATTCGGCGACCTTCCGCCAATAGCCCAAATTTAGAGAGCGATTCGTTGGTAATGATGGATCTGATATCCCGTCTTCCACAGTAACAGCTCTAATAGCTTCTACGGCCTCAAGGTAGCCGACGCCTTCGGGTCGTGGGCAGATACCTTTAAAAGTAGAAAAAGGGTTAGAAAAGGTGCACCTTCTGACGAATACAAGTATTGATCCAGGAAAGAAACTTACTCCCTTCCAGCTATCTCCTTGCAAAGCTAGGGGGACAGCGTACGTAGAACCATTCCTGCTTATACTGAGCAAATTTTCTCCACCCTCCAGTCAAGATTCAGCACTTGTTATGCGAATCAAGGAATACGAAAGATGGGCTGTGGGACAGCCTCTTGAAACGATAAATATAATGGATGTCGCCGAGAGTGGGGAGCCTGAATAGAATGCTCATGAAGAGAATGCACGTGCCGTATAAGAACGCGTGACTGTTGGGATGTAACTGTGATGGAGCGATCTCAATATACTATAACGGGTCGCGAAGGAAGGAGTTGAATGGTGGCATGCTACCAACCCATCACATAAATTTTTTGCAGGCTGTATATCCGGCTGGGGCAAGTGAGGACGATCTTGTCCCGATGGAACTAGTACATCGTCAAAAGGAGTTCCATGTATTAAGCATATGCGACGAAGAGTTCTTTCATTAGTTCTCGAAGCTTGAGAACCGACCGGATTGTCTAGAAAGATCGCTGCATCTAAGGCATTGGGAGCCAAGTCGACGGATGCGATCGTGGGACTCGGAATATCTTGTACAGGGGCTGTCGATGGATTTGAGGTTCCAACCATTTCCTATTGAGAAGTTGGCTCAGGTTTATCCGAGACTGTGGCAGAACTGGATTTTCTAGACATCTCTAATGAGTGTTGGATCTGATGAAACACCTATTTAAACTATACTTGAAAAACAATCAACATTAGACATAACAATAAAAATACTCCCCCTGTGTGGTGTGTGAACTAGTGCAATCGTTCGAGTATAAATATAAAAAAATTAATAGTCATAAAGCTGATAAAGTAAAGATAAGCTTTGAACTATCATCTTCGAAGACCGTCATCGCTGACCGTCTTTGAGAGCCTGCCCTGCGATGGTTTCATTTTTGGCTAGGATATTAGCACCGTGTATTAAGGGCTATTATTTGTCTTAATCAAGTTAAACTCAGGTTTACTTGTTGAAACTGGGGAGTTGTCAGTTCGGATTAGTTCGATATGCTTGTTTGCTTAAGTCCTTGTCCTTGTTTAAATGTCATATGATTAAGCATACGAGGTCAGTGAGTTGGGTGTGAGTTATGTTCAAGTTGGGATGATTTCGACTGTTGAAGTCTACTTCAAGATTCAAGGCCGAGCGACGCTCGAAACACATTGACTAAATACCGCTAGGCCTGAATGCCGCTCGGCACAAGCCCATCGCTCGACACTTGAATGAATGATTCGACCAATGTTGCTCGGCATCCTAGGATCATACACCTTCGCTCGACATTCTGCGGCTCGACCGCCTAAGCTAGACATGCCGACCCACACGCTTACCTCCGTCTCACTTCCTCAAATCACCGAACTAGACTCTCTCTCTCTCCTTAGACCGAAAGGCACCCTATCCCTTTACCTCCCTGACATTATTCTCACATGGAGACTACCGAGCCACCTACTTCATAGTTGATCAGCTTTCACCCAAAAAGAAAATGCTAACCCGTTCACTATCACCTCTCCCTTGCTCCTTGTTTACCGAACGACCTCGATCAGCCAACACCTATTGAACTCACAACACATACCGAGTCATTACAACTTCCTCCTCCCTCACTCAGTGACCCAACCGGAGCTTACGTCTCAGCTAGTTCCGGTATCTTTTTCCTTCCTCTTCTCCATCTAGCCCTAAGGCACGTTTAGACCTCAGATCCATCTTCCTCATATACACGGCTTCCATCATCCGTAAGTTAAAGGAAAGTTGGGAATTCGAATCTCGTACAAAACCCTTAATTGGGGAAAGTTGATCAAGTGAGAAGTTCATACCTAGAAGAATGGGCTAAAGCTTAGGGAAGTGATCAATTTGGAATTAAAATCTGCTCAGGCTCGTTAACGAGGACAGCTGGGAGGCAAATGCATCGGATTCGGGAAAGAAGAGGAAGATTGGGGAGGTAGCAAGAGTTTGGGGGAAGGTAAGTTAGGAAATCCTGTAGAGTTAAAGTAAAAGTAAAGAGGAAAAGGAGAGAAGTGTTGGCTTTTTATACGTGAAGAAGGGAAGGCGACCAGGCATCGAACGGTGAACCCGGTCAAAGTATTTTATGGCTCGGTGAGCAGTCATACCGAGCGACAATGGACTTGCCAAACGAATGGTTCAGCATTCGGGAGACCTTGTGAATCAACTGATGAGAAGTCAGGTCTAGGAGTTAAAGGAAAACGTGGATTGCTGTTGATTCAAAGCGTGTCGTGTTGCCTCACACGATACGCTTTGGGAGGCAAATGTTACCCAGTTGTTTGACCCGATAACGAGAGGCTCGCTCGACATAGATACCTCAGTCGGCACAAATCCTCGCTCGGCATAGATACCACATTCGGCACAAAGCCTCGCTCGGCATAGATACCTCGGTCAGCACAAAGCCTCGCTCGACACAATGCCTCGGTTGGCACAAAGCCTCGCTCGGCATAGATACCTCGGCCAGCACAAAGCCTCGTTCGACGCAAAACCTCGCTCGGCACAGAGCCTCGCTTAGCAAACAGACCTCGCTCGGCATACAGACCTCGCTCGGCACTAACACCTCGCTCGGCATTCGAATGTTACTCAGCAGGGTTATTCAGCAGGGTTATCTCGTTCAGCCTAGGTACCGTTCGGCATTGCTTCATCGCCTGACATTCTTGAGTCATTATTCAATCGCTCGGCATTCTCTGGTTCGGCACCTACTGTTCGGCAACCTTCTTTGACAATGTCGTTTATCAAAGGCTACACAGCAAGGTCGTTCGGCATGCCTGGCCCGGTGCGTAGAAGTCACATGCTATGGGCCGAGGTACTTTGTTCCTAGGCCCGTGAGGGAAGTCCAGCATATCTTCATCTATAAATAGAAGGGAAGGCCATGGTGAAAGGAACCTTTCTTCAAGAACACTAAGGAGGCTGTGCCGCTTTCAAGACTCATTCTTTTTCGCTTAGCATTTGCATTCGAGTAATTAGTGCACAGATTGTATCTATAATCAATTGTTGAGAAAAGCAATAAAGATTAAATTCAAAGTGGACGTAGCAGTTGTGCCGAACCACTATAAATTTGGCCTTTTTGTTTCTTATAATTATTAATGCATTGCACTGCATTATTCCTCGGTTTTAATTTACCTTCTTCATTAATCTCTCTATACAAATCTTTCTTCGGGTGTTAGTGACCAATTCTGGTGCTAACAATTCGATCCATACACAAACTCTCATTTGGTATCAGCACGATCTTACAAAAATCTTATAACTATTTTTTAAAATTTAATAATATGGTAACAAGTAATTTCACTACATTTATATAAGGTCGGTCCACTGCACAATTTTCAGTTTTCACCGTGTAGAATTATGCATTTAGGTTCGCATGTATTAAAATCTATGTAGCAGCTAGCAATCTTGAAATTAAGGACGCTACTCAAACACAATATGTAGCTCCAAACACTACATTGAGTTATGGTTAGGTGCTCAAAAAGCAGCATCTACAAATAGCTCTAAAGCAATGAATATACTATTTATGCATTAGATAAAAACGAGTTTACACTAGTCATGATCTTTGTTACTACGTGTGATATTTGGCATACTTTGATATTCAAAAAGGGACAACCAAAATAAAAAGGGAAAAAATATCAATGATCAAGAATTAACTTTAAAATTTTAGAATGAAAAACGGTGAAAGCACTTCAAAAATGTATGCGCATTTTCATGAGTTACAACATGCATGTTAAAGTTAAGGGTGTGGCCTTTGGAAAATTATGTAGTTTACTGTATAGCTCAATCACTATTTCAAATCTTCTTTATCTCGCCCGAGATTTTGCTTGAAATCTTATTTTTGAACTTGAGCGAGATGAGATTTAACGAAACGAGACAATAAATTTTGTTTGTATCTTATTCGACACTCATCTCATTCAAAATATTGAGATCCCAAGTGAAATTTTGGGGTAAGATTTCAATATAAATCTCGTACGAAATTATGTTTTTCATTTACTTATATCTTTAACTTCTTATGCTGATCAAAAAGAAATTGCACTCTAATGACATTTTACTAACCATCTAATTCTTTGTTTCATTATTTTTTTGAAAAAGGGTACTTTATAAACAACATTGAAGCATATACTTGCACAATATGCCTCGTTAAAACTTAGCAATTCCCTAACCTAAGTGGGTGTCTTGCCAGAAAAAAGAGTACATATCTTGTCCATATACTAACGGTACAACATACACTGCAGTCCGTTACTCAAGTTGTCAAATAGGTGGAGAAGCAAAACAAAGAAAACAATACGCTCAAAACCACCCATACGAACAACTTGGAGCAAGTAAGCAAAGAAAAGGAAAAACAATAAAACTACACATGTAACAACTATACTACACAAAACAGGCAACACGAAAGAAAATAAACATCTTCACAAAGTCGAAAATAGGAGAGAGAAAGCTTCAGTTGTCTTTACTAATTCCAGATCTATAATCAAGAGCTCAAGTGTTCAATGGCAACAAAGTTCGGCCTTACTAAATAGGGGAGAAAAATAGCAGCGAACTCAAATGATAAAGATCTTCAAGCTCAAGAAGGTCGGAGATCTGATAGTGGGTAAGCCGTGATACCAAAATCTGACAGGATAAGTTTAACATCTCTACTTATCATCTTTGATTCCAATTTTCTTTGAATTATGCACTTGTAGTCTTGCACTATTAGCACAGCTCTAACTTGCGTTGGAAGTTCAACACCTTTGAAAATTTGTGCGTTCCGTTCACACCAAACATGCCAAATCAGAGAAGTAAATGCTATATTTGTAAGACTGTTAAATAAATGGTTACCTGTATGATTTTGACATAAGATTTGCAATAGTTGGTTGAGAATTTCCTATATTAATTTGCAATTTATGCATAATTATTTCTAGAACTTATCTAGAATATACGCATTGAAAAAATATGTGGTTCCGGTCTTCATTTTGGTTTAAACAGAGCACACACGATTGATCAACACCACTGTTCCATATACCGATTCTGTCTTTTGTGTTCAGTCTGTTTAGATTTGCCAACAGAGAGCAAATCGACATTTTAGGAGCACGGTTTTTGTCCCATATAATGTTGGTCGAATTAAGAACTGTATGCTTGTTTCAAATTTCATTACATGCCGAGTTGAGATTGAATTGACCACTACTGCTAGGGAGCCAAAACCAGAAATCTCTTTGTTCTTGATTATGTATTTTAATATCATGCACTGTTTTTTGAAGATGAGTGGGAACATAATCAAGATTGTCTTTCCAAACATTACCTGATATAAGTGTAGAAACTTTCCTATTTAAGCCACAGGCATATAATTCCAACCACATTTTTCCAATAATGAAATACCATTGATCCATGGGTCTAGCCATACATCAGTGTTATTACTATTGACAATTTTCCTATCAATAAGGTCTTTACACCGTTGTCTTGATCTAAGTAAGAAATTCCATGTATAAGATGCATTATTATTTATAGCAGCGGACTAAAAATTTTATTTTTGTAATATTTGTTACACATCCATTTGGCCCATAGAGTTTTCCCATGAAGAAATTTCATACAAATTTGTTGCATATCCTCAATTTTCCTAACACCAAGCCGTCACTCTTGTTTTGGTTTGCAAACATCATCCTAACTCATTTTGTGAACTTTAGATTTCCAAACAAAATTAGCACAAATAGAGTTGATTTTCTGAATTACAGTCACAGGAAAATGAGTAAATTATAACCAAAATTGAATCATTGGTTGAATGACGATTTTTACTAATTCGATTCTACCACTGATATTTAACATTTATTGTTCCAATAACCAAATTTTTGGATTATTTTGTCAATTAGATATCCAAAATCCCTTTTTTTAAATTTATTATTTGACAGAGGGATTCCTAAATACATCACAGGGAGTACTTCAGTACTGATTTTTAAAATATCAGCTATTTGATGTTTTTCACGGACCCCTTTACTAAAGAATAGTGTGGACTTGTTTTCATTTAAACTAAGACCAGTTAAAATTTTCAATTCTTGAAATAAGTTCTACATGCATTCAGCATTTTTAGTTGTAGATTTGGCCATGATTAAGATATCATCTGCATATAGTAGGTGAGTGATCATAGGATCAACTTTATAAATAGGAGTAATATTATCTTTCAAAAGCTCCACTTCTAGTTTGATTGAAAGAAATTTCATAGCTATAGCGAATAAATATGGAGAGAGAGGGTTACCTTGTCTTAATCGCCTCGAACTCTCGATAAACCTAAAATGGGAGCCATCTATAAGCACCGAGAAGGAAGGAGTAGTAACACACTCATAAATAAGGTTGGCAAAAAGCATAGGAAACCCCATGGACTTCAGCATATGATGAATAAACTCTCTGCTGATTTTATCATAAGCTTTATGCAAATCAATTTTCAGGCAAAAGTTGTTTGAATTTTTTTAATTAAGTCCTCTAATCATTTCATATGCAAGTAGAGAATTTTCCATAATAATTCTCCTAGGAATGAAAGCATTTTGATTGAATGAAATAAGGTCATCCATATATGGTTTTAGTTGATTGCAGAGAAGGTTGGTTAAAATCTTATAGAAGACATTACAAAGAGAAATTGACCTAAAATCTGGCATTAGAGTTGCATCTGCCTTTTTTGGAATAAGGCAGATGAAAGAATAGTTGATTTCTCTTATTATTTTACCAGTCTTAGGAATTCCATTCATAGCATTCCAAATATCATTTTTGAGAATCTCCCAGTGAACTTTATAAAATTTTGAATTTAAGCCATCTAGCCCTAGAGTACTATTATCACTGATCTGGAAAATCATATATTTAATTTCCTCTAATTTGAATGTCCTGCATAAGTTATGTTTTGCATTGTCTGAGAGGATTCTCTTACAAACTATGTCTGGAGATTGGGTTGTATCCCAAGAACATGAAAATAGATTAGTAAAATAATTGATTACTTCATTTGCTAATTTTTTTGATGTTGAAGTCCATAACCCATTAGAATTGAATAAGAAATTGCTTCTTCGACTAGGCTTAATACAGTTAACTTTATTATAGAAGAAATTTGTTGGTCTGTCTCCTTTGACTTACCAGTTCTGCTTCATTCTCTGCTTATTATCTATAGCAACTGTATTCATAAAAAGAGTGAATCTGAGCATTTTTCAAGAATACCGTTCAATCGGATTTCCATCCAATGGACTTTGAACTATTTATTATATAATTCATTAGCCTCTTCTTTCATTTGAACAATCGCTACATTGATATTATATTTATTTTTCTTCCAGTTCTTCAGTGTTGTTTTTGCTGCTTTAATTATGCATAAAAGAATATGAAGAGGATTGCCATAGAATTCTTGAGTCAGAGCTTCATGAAGAGAGAAGTGAACACTCGCTTGGAGATGCCACGAATTACTATATCTGAAAGGTACTCTCTTATCATTTTTATTATGAGAAATGAAAATGATATTAATTGGAGAGTGGTCACCTAATGAGTGGTTACCAAAATAAATACCAATCTGATTAAACACATCCATCCATAAATCATTAACAAAAATACGATCTATCTTACTACGTATAGAAAAATCTTGTCCTCCTCTCCATGTAAAATAATTACCATTGAAATCTGGTTCCATAAGTTGTGATGGGGTAATACAGTCAATAAATTCTTGATCATCCATCGAATTATATTGACCATCAGTTATTCTATTTTTAGTAACAAGTAAACGAAAATAAAATATTTTCTATATAACTTAATTTTAATATTCTGATTAGTAGAACTCATTTGATTAATATAAATCAATCATGTTACCACTCAACTCCAAAAAGAAAAATTAATATTACCGTTTTATATAAGTTATGTGTGTTAAAAGATTATACTTTCATAACAATTATTATAAAAATATTTAAAACGTCAATTTTAGATGGTTAAGTTACTTTGAGACAGTCCCGAGATGGACATGTCAATCCGAGATGTATAACCGAGATACACTCATCTCATCCGAGATCTCGTCCAATACGAGATATTGTCTTTAAAATTTTCGAGACGGAACGCGATAGAAATCCGAATTTAAAACCTTGAACTCAACTGTTTTTAAATAGACTTGTCCAAATTAAGTAGCCGTTTTGTTTTATTTTCTTTTATGTGTGTTGGAATATAGTTATGCAAATAATGAATCAAATTCATTAACCATATATAAGTAAAAGGTCCTTAGGAGAATCATTTTATTAATTGCACTTATATTTGAGTTTGTAGCAATGAGTATTGAATCAATATCTAAATGGTTACTCCTTAAATGTTTTTGGTCAAGATGCACCATCAAGAAAATGGTATTTATACATTTGTTAAGACTAGCGTATGTATTGCTCTCTATACAATGAACGACGAAGTACTAATGACTGTCGAGGGCACCAAGGTTTACATACTCGTGGTTGTTTAGAATAGTCATTAAACAACTCGACGAGAGTCTTCTAATTATTAGTACAACTAACTCAAAATAAAAGATATTATGATAATGACGAGTCTTCAAACTTGAAAATATTGTTGATCTTAAGTGGGGTAGACTATACTTTGACCATGGTCAAAAAATGACATGACAACCATGTTACGATCATATATGGGTACACGCGAACATTTTGCTAAACCGTCGCTAAATGCATCTACCAACAGGTTTACGACGGTTGGTTCGAATCGATAAATTCGTAGTCGAAAAACTTGTGTCCATTTAACGACGAAACTTAGCGTGAAATCGCCGACGTTTTTCCAACATCTGTACAAAATATAATATTTTTAATAAAAAGTCATCGGTACCCCTCACATATAGCATGAGATTAGTGACAGATGTAACAAGCTCCCATCATTAATCACAAACTAATTTGCTAAGGTTTAGCAATAAATTTTGTTTCGTGTAACCACTCGCTATTATCTACGACATCACTCAGTGTTACTGATGGCTTTATTTGTATGTTCCACTAGTATTCTCTTTCCATCCCATTGGTAGCTGTGATTGTCCATGCTAATTATTTTTAATATAGATTTCCATATATAGTTATGTACAATAGCTGCCAAAATTATTTTGACAGTCACTAATAATAATAATAATATTTAATAACAGTTGTAATAGCTTTAGTGTCACATTTTTTTGTATCAACACAAACTATCAAAAACGTTCCCTATATATATTATCAAATATTAATCACTTAAAAATAGATCTAACATTAACTTTTTTTACAAATTCGAACGCCCCTAAAAGTAGAATCTAACAATTAAACATGCTTTACAAATTCAAAACGTTTCTAAAACTATGATCTAAAATTAATTTTTGTTTACAAATTCAAAATACTTCTTTACAAATACATATCTTAATATTATTTGAAAATGAAAATCATTTTTTTGACTAATTTAAACATATACAATCTATAAGGAAAACAATTCACAAGCGAAACACGTGCCACAACACTCGTAATATTAATATACGTATGTATATTTTATTTTGTATAAAATGAATTGCATAAAGAAAAATGGTAGTGCGATTATTAACCATTAGCACACATACACAAAGTTGAATTTTAAACAACAAATTCAACTAGAACTAATATTCCATACAAATATGATATCACCCACATCCATGACTAATATCTCATGCAAAAAACCACATAAATTCTCTATCACAACAAAATGAGTCTAGCTATCATATCCAAAGGGCTTACAAAGAGGACGGTGACGAAATAACTTCATAATTAGATCCATTATGCCTCTGTTGCATTGCCATCACATTTTCCATTTCTGCCTGAAAGTTCTCTCTATCTGTCTTCTGCTGCTATGTAAACGTTGCTTGCTCTTCCTCAATTCCTTGCTCACTCACAAGTCCATAAAATGTGTTCAAAACATAATGCAATGTCCGTGTAAATACACAATATCGACTTAATTCTTAATGCATTAACTAGGAAAAAAAATTGAAAAAAAAATCCTAATTCGATCAGGTGGAAACGTAAAGTTATATGTAGTTCTACTACAATCTATAATTATAATTAGTTTTGCAAAGTATGAATTGTAATAAAAGAAATACTTAAAAAAAGGAACAGTCTATAACTAACAAAAGCTAATAAAAAAATTGGATTCCAAGATTACCTGCACTCCATGTGATAACTGTACTTGAGAAGGCAAGGCACGTCTAAAATTCGACCACTAGGCAGTATAAACAAAACATCAACCACATATTCAAATGTCAATTTTATCTCTTCAAATAGGGATGGACGGGGTCGGTTCCGACCCAAACGGTTAATATTTTCGGTTAACCATGGTAAACTGAACGGTTCGGTTAACCATTGGTCGGTTAATAACATCCAACGGTACCGACCGAACCGCCTAAAATTATCCGCGGTTAACCATTGTAGTGACTCGGTTAACTGTTGGATGGTTAACCGAACAAATTTTATCGGTTAACCGAACAGTTCATACTCAAGATTTAAAGTAACATACTAGTATGTGCATGACAATAATTGCAATAGTACAAACTAAAACTGTCGGATACAAATTAACGATTATCTTTAGTACTTCAGATACTAAAACTATCAGATACAAATTCGAACGATAATACTTCATACTTCATCTGCAACAGCAGCAGCAGCACAGCACCAGCATGATATTACAAAGTACAAACTAAAACTATCAGATACAAATTTGTTCATACTAACATCATACTTCATAGTTCATAATCATAGCAGCACAACAGTAAGCACTGCACCAGCATGCGCATGATAGTATGATACATTGCCCAAAGTTATTTTCCCAGTTCAAATAGATAAATACAACACAATATCATATACAAATTAGTAACTACAACAAATTGCCAGTCCCAAAGAAAGTGTTTCAAAGTTCAAAATAAATAACATAAACATACAATAACACAAACAATATGTGCTCGAAGTTGTCGAAACTGCATGATAAACCGATACTCCAGCAGACCACTACCAGCCCCGATTCTCCACGTTACTGCAGTGAGAAGTAAAGCAATGAAATCAGTAAGTCAAATTGTTAAAAACTCAAAACATGACAATAGTGAGTCAGTGACAATTCAGTTTCATATACAAGTGAAGCAATGACATGAGTGTTTTCCCTTTTTTCACCTGGTTAGCCTAGCAATAATGAGTCAGTGACAATTCAGTTTCATATACAAAAGACTAGCAGAGGGGTTTGTGGCTAAAGTGTGTTGGAGGTTGATGATGTAAAAGGGTCTGTTGTTGGTGATGATAAATGGCAGTAGCCAGTAGAAAGACGTGCAAGGGTTATATGCTTGCAGGGTGATAAAATGCAGGATTGAGGCTGTGGTAATTGAGTGCAATAAAATGCACTGGTATGTAAGGGGAATTTTGAAAGTAGAGGCATGTTATGTGATGAAGTTTGTTTGCACAGCGGAGAAGTGGTGGATTGTTGATAGTGCTACCAATTTCTTTCAAACCATCATTAACAATTAAATTAACAATATGAGCACAATAACGTATATGAAGGAATTCACCATTCAAAACACAACCATTGCATCCATCATAATCATTCAACGCATTTTTCACATAATTTATTGCTACTTCATTAGCACTAGCATTATCGACTGTGATAGACACTACTCGCTTAAGTTTCCACTGTTTAATGCAAGAAACTATAAGTTTTCCAATGTTCTCCCCTTTATGACTAGTAATCACACAAAAATTTAAAATCCTTTTATGCAATTTCCAATCATTATCAATGAAATGCACGGTTAAAACCATATAATTCACATTTTGACAAGAAGTCCATGTATCGGTAGTAAGACATACTCCATGCAAACAATTAGAAAACATGATTTTAAGACAATCCTTTGTGTCTCCATATAAGTTAAGCACATCGCTACAAATTGTTCTACGTGAAGGCACTTCAAATCTAGGGCACATGTTTCGACAAAAATCAAGAAACCCCTCGCCCTCAACAAAACTAAAAGGAAGCTCATCATATTAGCGTATCATGTTTTGTGCATATTATATTAATATATCATGCAAACTTATTCAAAGCTATCTACATGTTGTTCTACCAACTGACGATTGCTAACCAATAATCTTATGATCAAGAGAAAAATTAGAAACTCACATTAAAGCTACACTTTCCTATCCTCATTCACTGAAAAAGAATGTAAACTATATCTCTAAATCATTATAACATTCCAAAAAGAATGTAAAATCAATATGTAAGTACCTTAACATTCGCACTCTCTAAAATCTGTTATGCAGACATTCAATCATTAATTATACATGCTTTGTTGCATTTGTCGGAAAAACATCAAATTCCTTAATTGAAGATGCAGACGTTGCTTATAGGAACCATGTATATGGAACCCATAACCATGTACAGTCACTGTATTTATATTTTATACTAACAAACATCCCACTATCAATCTGTGTACATTTGAATCTAATAGAGAACCATGGCAAATTAACTGGACTATGAACTTAAGAACTACATTGAATAGTAAGATTTGAACTATTGTAAAAATAAAATTAACATCAATAAACTAACAACAAATCTCTGAATGTAAGAAATACTATAATATAATAGAAACATTGGAGGTTTCATAAGAAAAAAATTTAACAGTAATACATTAAGAGAAAATTCGTATCCGATATATCTAAGAGAAAACAAATCGTTAAAAATTCACATCCAAGATATCTAAGAGCAAACAAAGAGTTAAAGCCTACTTTATTACATAGGAATACAACTATGTATTTTTTGCGGAAGCATAAACTAAGAGTTTTGTCCAAGATATCTAAAAATAATGTATAGTTTTCAAACAATTGAAACATCAGATTTAACACTACACATGATTAAAATTAAGTCTACCATTAAAATTCAAATTTAACACTACACAGATTTAACACTACACATGAGCAAATCAGATTTAACAACAAAAAACACAAATAAAATCGTATACTCAGTGCTCCCTCTGTCACCCACATGCTTTCTCTTTCTCATCGTCCTCGATGCCGATAGGTTCGTAATCGTTGGCGTTGGCGTCGCCATTCCGCTGTCTGCAGTGCAGCAGTAGTGGAGATCGGCAGATGCGATCGAAGTTGTCGATTATCGAACGATCGGGATTTGAGAGGCTGAGGCTTCGAGTCTTCGACAAATTTTATAGATCTAGGGTTTTCTTTTAATTCGAACTTATCTCAGAAAATAGAAATACTAATTGGCGATCATTGCTACTTGCTAGGGCAACAAGGGGAGTAGAGTGGGTTAGGATTTCTGCTGGGTAGTGGGTAACGGGTATTCAATTGGAATAGCCGAATAGGGTAGTGGGCTGGTCACGGTTGTGGGCTGATCAAATAATCAAATAGAGAAATACATTGAAAAATAATTTGCTCGGTTAACGGTTAACGACCTATTTTTGGTTAACCGTTAACCGAACCGAAATTATTCGGTTAAGGTCGGTCGGTTAACCAATGATGTCGGTTAATCGATTTTATCGGTTAAGTCGGTTCGGTTGTTGTCGGTTCAGTCGGTTTAGTCGTTAAATCGGTTAAATGCTCGCCCCTATCATCAAATATCACAGATGATTTGATAAGCATATAAGATAATTACTAACCTAAAGTTGCTTCCAAAGTTGGCACTGTAGTAATGTTGGATAGAACAACATGAAACGGGCTACCCAACTTCACCACCAGCTACCACAAGACAGAGGCGCTCCATCTGCATTTTGGCTAGATATTTGGATTGATGATCCAATTTTTGCCTACCTGCAAACGACAACAGCAGCAACCCAGCACAAATAATGAAATGCATAGCAAACAAATATGGTTATAACAATTTTCTTTCATTAATGCGTATTTTCTATTACAAGTTAGTGCCCACGATTTAGAGTACAATGTATCGGCTAATATATTGCCACTTTCCCGCCTCTCGTTCTTCCCTCTTCCCGTAAGAATAGGTCTACCACAATAACAACATGAATCTTTGTTTTTAAAAGATAAGAAATAGTTTGTGCCTAATTGGCCTCATGGTATGTTGTCTTGCCTTAGTGCTAATTGCTAAAGTGAAACATGAGATAAATCTTTGGATTTTACACATGCCAATTAGTGTTATGGATCTGATTTGTTTCTTCTCTTTTCAACCATCCGCTTCTCGTGCAACACTACTTTATCGTTTTACTGTCGATTACATAATCACTTACTACCAATTTATGCACAAGAGATACAAACAAGACTGTCCGTGCATTAGACTAACATCGCATGGAGAAAAAAAATATCATTTACTTAATAGGACAATAACCTTTTGAGCTTACCAGCAAATGGAAGACAGACGGTACACAAAGCCCTCACATTCGATTCCTCATTCTCTGAAACTTGGATCACTGTACGCTCTTTGACTCCATGTTGCTCAGATTTGATGCCAATCTTATCACAGAAGCATGTTAAAAGATTAACTCTTCTCTTTTTTTTCCTCGATGGAATTTTATTTCCCCTGAGAACAAATACAATTTACGAATGGGGAAAAACTTATACAATTCATGTCAATCTATCCCCTGCATTAATTCTACATATTCGCATTGTTACAGTAAATGAAAAATTAGTCGATACCCAAAAAAGGGGTTGTTGGGGTGGGGTTTTTGTTGTTTGGGTGGGGGGGGGGGGGGGGGGGGGGAAGAAAAACAATGACAAAAAATAATAAAGCAGCTCCTGAATATATATCCATAGCCGAGACAAATCAAACTAAATGCACGGTCTAAGATATTGAGTGGCGGGGTCTTTACTCAACTCACGAAGATAATCGCCAGGTCTGTCTCTTATTCGTGGTCGATATGTCGATGCACGGTCAGGTCTGAGATGGAGATGCAGTCGTGCGGTCAGGTAGGAGGACTCGCGTTTGGAGCTTGCGGCTGGAGGTGGAGGTTCAGTTGAGTCCTGATTGAGATACCATTGGACATGAGGTGCAGTGAAGCAATTTGCGATTTGGGATTTTAGGTTACTTAATCTTTTGGTACGAACAGGGACGAAAGATTTTTTGATTTAGGGTTTTAGAGAAAAATAAAGCGTTCGCGGAGTTGGCGGAGGTTAAGAGTGAAAGTTGAGGCGGGCCTTAAAAATTTTCAATAGACAATTAATTATTAATTATCAAACATAAATTATTAATTACGTGGAAATTAGGGCATCTCCAATCGTTCTAATCCAGCTGAATATTAAGAATTTATTCTCCAATGGTCAATTCAGCATTGAATATTAAGCTTAATATTCAGTTTTCAATTCAAAAAACTGAATTGGTCTTGGGCGCCCATTTATTGGACGCCCAAGCCCTGGCGCCCATTAAATGGACGTCAGGGCTTGGACGCCCAATAAATGAGCGCCCAAGCCCCCCTCCATCAAGTTTATTTAGCTGTGGAGGGGGGCCAGGCGCCTATTTATTGGACGCCAAAATCCCAGGCGCCCATTTAATGGGCGCCTGAAGCCAGGTGCCCATTAAATGGGCGTCTGGCCACTGAACTTCCCAGTCCAATTAAGGACTGAATATTCAGTGCCCTGAATATCCAGTCCTTAACCGACTGGAGATGCCCTTAGAAGGCTCCTATTTGCAGAGTAATAAGTTTTAAGGACAGCAGTTCTTAAAATTGATTTTAAGGACAACTTAAAGCATAATGATAAATTAATTTATCTTTTTAAGTTGTACAGGAAAATGATAAATCCTTTTTGTCATTATTTCTGTATAACATCTTTTTTTTCTGTAAAATGTCATTAAAACTAATTTTTCAGAAGTAGTGTACTTAAAACTTATTAGCCTGTACAAATAAGGCCTTGAAGTGAAAATCCCCAATTATTATTTACGAGTGGTACGGCACGCGCTTCGCGCGTGATGACGACACATATTTCGCGTGTGATTTTTTTTTACAAATTGTATACGTTTAATTTCATCGAAAAAATATGATTCACACAAATATTTAACAATATTTTTACGTTAAAATGATATGCAATTAGTTTTAATTATACTTCTTAATTACAACATCTAGTTTTATGCTAATTTGAATTTTTATTTCTATTATTAAATAATAAAGAATGAACTTATTTCTTTATTGGTTTGAATTTTTATTTCTATTATTAATTAATAAAGGACGACTTTGAAAAAAAAAATTGTTAGATCCTATTTTTTAGTGATATTAAGATTTCAATAATATCCATAGTGAGATGTTTTGAATTGGTAAAGCGAACTTATCCGTTAGATCCTATTTTTAAGTAATATTAATATTTAATAACATTTGTAGAGGGGTACTTTTGGTAGTTCACGTTTACATCAAAAAAAGTGTGACACCAAAGGTATTACAACTATTATTCAAGATTACAATTTATAAATCAATAATTATAATAAATCATTAATTTTAAATACATTAATCATTTAATGTCTGAGAATTTTTAGTTATTGATTATTTTGAGAAAATTAAGCAATTCTCCTTAAAAGAGCACTCATCATTAATTATAAATTATCATTTATGAATTATTAAGTATTATCATTAGTTATTATAAATTATAAATTAATAATTATTATAAAAAGTTTAAACAATTGCAAACATCAAAACATGAATATATCAAAGAAGATACTTGCAAAAGAAAACTTCTAGAGACACATCGGGGTAATAATTTACATCATAATGTTTATATTTTTTCCATTTCGAAATTTTTTAACATTTTGAAATGTTGAATTTTCATGAAATCTAAATTTTTTTTGTTTATTGAAGTTTATGAAAAATTTTATTTTCAAAAAAAAAGTTGATGAAAATTTCGAAATTTTGTTTTTATATTATGTTTAAAATTTTCAAAATTCTAAACTTTTATCAAATACTAAATATAATTATCAATTATAATCATTAAATACTAAATACTAAATAGTACTTATTAATTAATAAAAAGATTACCTATTGATCATTAATTATTAAAAAGTAATCATTAACTAGTAGATATTAAATGTTAGTCTTAATTATCAATTTTCACTTTTAATTATTTAATAATGATAATTAAATATTAATCGTAATTATTTAATATATTTTTCATTATTAATTATATTTGACATTAATTAATTAATAGTAATTATTAATTATTAAATATTACTTCTTAAATATTGATCATCAATCGTCGATTATTTAATATTTAATACAAAATTCATCTTGGTTAAATTGGGATAAACTCCTTAAAAATCTATATCTAAAAAAATAACATAAGCGCCCCTTACAAGTTGCTTGGAAATCCACTACGAAATAACTTCGAAAAATGACTGTCGGTGATATGTCTCAATTTGCAACGAAAATCACTGTCAAAAGATTTCCGTCGGTAACTTGATGCAATTTGCAACGGTTTGTAAGGAATATAATAAATGGACGATGATAGTATAAAATAATTTCAAATTAAAAAAGCTTAAATTATATCTAGTAAATCCATCGCAAATTTAGTGATGGAAAATTTCGTCACTGTAATTTGCCGCTATTTTCAACTTTTCTTATAGTGGCAACACTGCTCAATAGATGACCAATCTTTTTCATTGTTGAAGGTTTGTATTACCACAATTGGTCATCAACTTAAAATCAAAATCTATGGCCATAGTAAATTAGTTAATCGATAGATGTTATCACAATGAACCAAAAGACTTTAAAGTGATCTACGTAATTAAATAAGGATATCAGTAAAGTTTTTTATATTAGGCTATGAGTCAGAGTCGAAAAGAGGATTCCTCGCTTCCTTCTCTTATTCAAAACCGTGAAACTCTGGATATCTAAGTGATACATTGATGGCGAAAAGATTTGACAAAATATTGTTACTAGGTGAGCTAACTATAAATTAAAAATTGGATTTTACCTAAATGACCTGTAAGTATTAAACTTATGCCTGATATTGTACTCCAACAAAGTTCATATAGTGGATATCGATTGAGGACCAAGTTCACACTAGAGAGTCAACACTATCGAATTGTTAATTATTTTTAATTTCGTCCAATGCTAAAATTACTTTATAAATGCTATAAATAAATAATGAATTAATATAAATATTGCATTAAACTTTCATAGTCTTTTTAACTATTTATTCGAATCCTAAAATCAAGAGGAAGAATGTATAAAAGGTGCATGTCAATTTAATTAAAAATAGAGCTCAAATAAAATAAATAAATAATTGATTCAAAGGAGCAAATTAGGTATTTTGACCAAGTAAGGGTCAATGTAAGTGTTGGTCATAACATACGGAGGGGCAAGGGGATTTAATCTCCTATGGTTTGCGAGAAAAGAGGTAGATATTTAATGTTTGTTTGATTATAAATAGGTAGCCTCCATTCTCACTCTCTCTACTCAACCAATATAAACCCTAGCCTCCAACTGACATTGGTGAAACCAAGGTGATGACACTACAACCCGTAACCAAAGATACGAAGGAGAGACTAAACTGTCGGTGTGTTCGATAATCAGTAGGATTGTAGGGAGGTAGTAATTCTTTATTTTAATTATTTAATTTGTACACGTGTAAATTATCTTCGAACTAATGCTTATATACCTCTTAATCATTTTTGGCCATGATTAAAAAATTTCAAGAAAATATTTTTTTAATGTTTAATAAATAAACAATTTTTTTTTAAATACATGCCCATACATAATATATAATATGTTAAATTTGGTTGATACAAAATCACAAATAGAGCGAAATAAATATGCAAAAGAAAGAAAAAGAAGATTTTGTTTCCTCTAATTAATAGGCATATTTGAGTATGTTTATTTCTCTCTCTAATTGGCTAATCAAATTATTTTTTGCAATTTAATATTAACTTGGCCATTAAGTAATTGATAATATAAATAGAGACTAGAAGAGAGGGTAAAAGTGCGGTGGAAAATCTATCTGCTAATTTTCTCCTTTTCAACTTTGTTCTTTTTCTCCAATAATTTTAGCCATATAGATATTTGCTTCTTTTCTCAATTTGGTTATTGATTCAATGGTATTTTGTTTATTTTAGCTTTGTTCTGTTAATTGTAAACAAAATTTTGGTGAATCGAAAAAGTGGGTGCTTAGGTGGAATATTTTGTGTTATTGCGTTTTGATTTCAATTCCATCTTGTTTTCAGTCCAAGTTATCTCTTTGTGATTTAGGTGACAAAGATCCAGTGATAAAAGCTTCCTATAAAGCGCTACTATTTCCATAACAGTTTGGTATCATAGCATAGATCATCGCAAAGCTTAGAGTAATGTTGGTTTGAAAAATTATTGATGTCGGATATGATTTTGTTTTCAAAGATAGTTATCTTAGATGAGAAAAATTAGGGTATTTAAAAGCCTAAGATGGAGGATGTTCTGTACCTTAATGATCTTCATGATCGATGGAGATGGAAAGAAGCCATCTGATGTAGATGAGAGAAAATGGAAGAAGATGGATAAGAAGGCGATTACTTTGATTCGCCAGTATCTTGATGATTTAATTTTCCGTCATGTGACTAGCTGTGAATCCGCGAAGGCTTTGTGGGACAAGTTGGTATCTTTGTATGAGTCAAAGAGTGCTACCACTAAGGCTTTTTGGTTCGAAAGTTGGTACAACTGAGATTATATAAAGAGAAGTTTGTTGCAGAGCATTTGAATGAATTTCAAGATGTAATAAATAAATTGATAAATATGAAGGTTAGTTTTGATGATGAGTTACATGCTCTTTTATTAATGAGTTCGCTTTCAGAAAGTTGGAAAACTTTGGTGTTTCATTGAGTAATTCCAATGCTAATGGAACTATCTCTCTGGAAACTGTTCGAAGCAGTCTTTTGAATGAGGAGCTTAGATGAAAAGATCGGGTATGAAATCAATTCAAAGTGAGGCTATAGTGGCAAGGGACTCGAAGAAAGATACAATTTAGAAGAAGAAGGACGCTAATGGTAAATGTGTTATCACTTGTCATTATTGTAATAAGAAATGTCACGTATGAAACAAGTGTTATGCTTATAAAAGAGATTGAAAAAAGGTTGCGCATGGTGATACTAGTAGTGATGCACATGCAAGTTTTGTTGAAGGTACCGATACTGATGCTTCTTGTGATGTCCTCTTTAGTGAAAATAAGCCATGAAAGATGGATTCGGGAGCCAGTTTTCACATTTGTAGAGGTGTGAATTGTTTTTCTTCTTATGAGAAGAGTGTCGGCATGATTAGGACAATCAATGGAGAAGAGCTACCGATTTGTGGTATTGGATATATCTGATTTCGTAAGCATAATGGTGTGGTTAGAGAAGTCTCTGGAGTGAGACATGTACCCACTTGTTCGCATAATATTATTTCCCTCGGTCAGTTGGATCGTCGTTGTTGCACTTATGAGACTCAAGGTGGAGTTTTGAGAGTGAAGAAAGGTGGTCATGTAAGGATGAGAGGAGTATTGGAAGAAGGAAACCTTTGTAGCTTGGTTGATTCTGTAGTCGACAATGAAAAAAAGCGAGTGACGGTTGAAGGACCTAATCCACAGCAAAGTGGAGAGGTTAATATGGCCACTGCTTATGATTCTAGAATTGAGGATCGTATTTTAGACATGGTTCTTCATGTTGGTGGTGCTCGAGGGATCGATAGTGATCAGGTAATGAGCTCAGATCGAGTGATAGGGATGTCGAATTGCAAAATCCACAAAGACAAGACTCGGATCTTTGTGGTATTACAAATGTTTTTGAGACCGAATTTGTGTGGTGCACCTCATGTGGGAGATGCATCACTTGCAGACAGTGGTTGAGGTTTGTAATTTAGTGTGGTTAAGATATGGGGATTTGTGATAGATCTAGATATGGCATGCCTGATATGTTGGAGATATGTGATTTTGCATCAAGGTGGAGTGTTGGTGATACAAAATCACAAATAGTGGGAAATTAATATGCAAAAGAAAGAAAGAGAAGATTTTGTTTCCTATAATTAATAGGTATATTTGAGTATGTTCACTCTCTAATTGGATAATCAAATTATTTTTTCCTTTCTAATGTTAACTTGGGCATTAAGTAATTGATTATATGAATAGAGACTAGAAGAGAGAGTAAAAATGTGGTGGAAAATCTATTTGCTAATTTTCTCTTCTTCATCTTTGTTCTTTTTCTAATAATTTTAGCCATATAGATATTTGCTCCCTTTCTCAATTTGGTTATTGATTCAATGGTATTTTGTTTACTTAGCTTTGTTCTATTAATTGTAAACAAAATCTTGGTGAATCAATAAAGTGGGTGGTTGGGTGGAATATTTTGTGTTATTGCATTTTGATTTCAATTCCATCTTATTTTCAATCCAAGTTATCTCTTTGTGATTTGGGTGACAAAGATCGGTTGATAAAAGCTTCCGCAAAGCGCTGCTATTTTCATAACATAATATATATTACTTTCTGCTTTATAAAATAAATGGATAAATTTTTGGACACGGTCCCATATGCATGCACCAAAATAAATATTTTATTCATTCAAATCATTAATATTTTTTTAGTTTAAATAAAAAATAACTTTTGTTCTTCCGGTTTTCCTAAAAAATATTTTTACATGGAAAGTTACAAAAAATAATAACTTATTTTTAGAGATTTCAGATTTCATTAAATAAAGAACTAATTTTTATTTAAAAGCCAAACTGATTTCGAATTTTAAATTTGAATTTTCAAACATAATGAATATATTTGGATTTTTTAATTATTTAAAAAGGTTATTACATACATTTGCTGATGGCTATTTTTCAAATAAAAAATTATTAATATTTATTTATTTATTGTGAAAGTCAAACCAATTTTAATTTATTAAACATTTACTAAATCTCAATAATAATTAACAATATGACTAAATGTAAATATTTGTACATATGAATAAATTAAAACATTTATATATAATGTTAAACTATATTTAAATAATATCATACTCTGTATGTATGTATATAATGTATGCATATGTATGTATGTATGTATGTATGTATGTATGTATGTATGTGTTTGTGTGTGTGTGTATGCATGTATGTATGTCTAAAGACTAAAAATAATTAGCTTACATAAAATTTAATTATATGATGTATATATACATCCTATGGCATTATTAAAAACATACGATTATCACCTATATTTTTATTACTTGCAGGACATAGTTATACACATGTTCTCATATTTCACCTACAACATAGTTATGATATTTGTATCATGAATACGTCATTTTTGTCACGTAGCGTCGATCAATATTACTTTTAAATTGCCATGCACAGGATCGATGATGACCACGTATATAAATATAAAAATGAAGTGTGGTAATCGCAGTAGTGGTAGTATAAATATAATAGTAGCAGAAATTGAATGACACGGTCGATTTTATATTGGTTCGAATCTCCAATCCTACATCCATCCTAGAATCTCTTTTTGGCTTTTTACTAGCTAACACTCATACTTCGTCTCGAGGAATAAGCACTTAAGCAGCAAAACAGGAATTCAATATACTTGTCTGAGCAATCGAATGTGATTTCAACACTTTTACATGAGAACTAGAATAAAACTTCAACTTTGTAACAAAAGTTATTTTCTAACATAATGTATCTTAATATACAAATTTGTCTCTTTTAGTACACAAACTCCTATAACCACCAAAGACAATATGAAGATGAATGAACAGGGTATATATGAAGTGACATGGCCTTTGTTAGATAAAGTAGAGTGACAATGTGATGCCTAGAGTGTCATAATTTGTTGTCTTGAGTGATTGAGAAATGAACGCACGGTATACAGAAATCGTATTTTGTGATTTGATAATAAAATCATTTCCAATCAAGAAAAAGAGAGTTTGAGTATGTATTTAAAGAAGTGAAGAGTCTATCGAAAGGTGGTGATCCTTAAAGAAGTCACGACTTTATACGGAGAGATGCTCTTTTTCATAAACAAATGTCTATTCGAAATATAGTCATTTTCAAATTCTCAAACATTTGAGCTGAAATATTAGAAGTTTGATTAATTATATAAACAATTGTTTTGAATTGAGTAAGACATCTAAATTTATTGATCAGATGTCTGAATGTATTCCATAAAGGAATACGTTCAGTTTGACCCTGATTCAGATGCTTAATCTAGAAGTTAAGATATTTAAGTTATGTTGTTAAAAAAAGAATTATAAAGGGTCAAACATCTGATAAGTTTAACCAGATGTCTGATACCCTCATTAGACGTCAGGTTGAACCTATTAGACATTTGACTTAGTTCAGAAAATAAGTTATAGTGTGTTTCAAACGTTCTGAATAATTAGTTCACATGTCTAAATCATATGGTATCATTCTAAGATATTTTAGGCTAAAAATGATTTTCTCAAACGTTTATATATCATGACCAGACGTTCGGTTCATTTTAAAGTTTGACCTATTTTTATACTCAGACGTATGGTACACTATGTTAGACGTATAAGTCCTGATAATTGCAAAGAAATAAAATTTTACTTTCAAGAGCACGATTTTGTAGAAATATTATTCTATCGTGCTTAAGTGAGCATTATCATTTAGGATATTATACATATGTTTCTAGACTTACAACAATAATATTACTTTGACGATATGATATTCAAACCTTGAATTTATTAGCAAGCTGTCTTCTTGTCGAGATTATCCTGTAGAAAATAAATAGCATAATGCGATATATATTATTGTATCATCAAGATTCTAAAAAGAAGGAACATATTACAATAAACTAAAATATAAAATTAAATTATTAAACTAAACTAAAATTAAATCAATAATAAATATTATTATTAAACAATAAAAAATAAATAAATACTTTTAATGAAACTAAATAAATTAAAATATTTCTTGGCTCTTTTATTAATAAATACTAAATATGAATTCGTACAAAAAAATTACTATCCATATAAACATAAAATACGATATTGTGCAAGTTAATAAAAGGAATTTTTTTAAATTCACACTTTTACCTCACTGCCAATGCATCTAATCTAGCAAAGAACCAGAGCTATACTATGCATGTGAATAATTAACCAACACGTAAAGTAATTATTTTTAAGGTGCCTATGGAAAAGGTGCTTAAACTAAGGGGAATTGTACTCTAATTAAGAAACATTCTTAAAAACATAAAACCATTTGATCCTCTGGCCTTTACTTGGCTCATCAAAGTTGTCTCTTCCATTGGTGTGCCCGTATGGAAGGCTTAGACATGTTTTAAGAATTAGGTTGATTCAAATAAGCATATTTGAATATTATAATTAAATTTACAATTACTTTAAATTTTAAAATAAACTATTCCATAATTTAATAAAGAGTTGTAAATTGCAAGTTTAAATATTTTAAAAATTAAAAATTATAATAATAATGAATATAATTTAAAATTATTTTAAAATTACATTCATAAAAGTTATAAATAAATAAATCAAATAGCATTATATTATATATGTTTTGGGTTTTTAACCGAGCAAAAATGAATAGAAGTTAGAATGTCGGGACGAAGACGGAACGACTTGAAACTCGACGAAGGTACCCAGAAGGACTAAAGGAAGAGCTCAAGAAAGTGTGGAACCAGAAAAGGATAGTCCCTAATTCGGTCCGAATTAAGACCTTTAATTCGGTATTAAATCTAAATGCTCGGCCTTGGCATATTCATACTCTTGGCTACTGCTCCCCTAATCTTCCTATACGCATTCATGGAGTTTCATAGTGTTCTAGAGAGCTTAAATTAGGAATGAAGAAGTGATAATTTAAACTATAAGATAATCCGAGTCAAGAAAGAAGGATAATCAAAACTCCTCGACAACATACTTAATTACATAAAGGGCATCTAGATGAAACAAGGAACTCGAGACAAAATGATATGGTCGTCCCCCGGTTAAGGATTAGATTTAGCACCGAATAAAAGGGCTTAATTTGGCCCCGAATCTAGACCTTGGCTCATGTTGTCATGACATTTCTTATGCTGTAATGGGCTAGTCTCTAGACTTCTCTGGTAGCAGACTTATAATCCAATGTGGCTGATACCTCTACAAATACAAACCTTACTGCAACCAAGAGAAGATTAGGATTCTGCTATCACTATGCGGGATCTCCATCTATTCTACAACTCTTTTCTCTACACCATAGTGACCAAGGCAGCTACTCTAGGCAATTCTAGAACTTATAATCAGTCTAACTCTTGCATGGGTGACTAATTCTTTCTTTCTCAATCACCTTGTAATCTCATTCAAGCTAGATCAAGCCAATAATCAAAGCTATAAAGTGCACATAGGCTTAGTTAACAGTCGAACCACTATAAAAACATTTGCGTCTCATTTACGTTTCTGCGATTTTCTACTACATTTTCTTTGTTCTAACAACGCTAGTGCTTTCACATCGTACTCGAGGGTGTTGATCCATTTTTTATGTTAACATTTTGGTTCTTTCACTAAGAACAAAGAACCCATTCGTGAATCTAGCTATCTACTTTGGATTGGATAGGTCCATAAGTTAGATTAGGAAGTTTGCTTGAAGAAAATTAGAGATCTATTATTCTAATGATTCCTAAGAGGGCCAACATCTGGAAGATCTGTTGGGACAACATTTGGTGTCGATGAAATCAATCTCTAGCAAATGGAAGTGAACAACGCTAACAATCATCGATATAGATTAATATTGGAAACCTAGCACTAGGTGCTTTCGCTCAATAGGAGGTTGTAACCAGAGGAGAGCTTAACCAGATGGTTAATCAACTTAACTAGAAAATGGTTGATAGTTAAAAAGCTCTTATGGACAAGATTGATGCTTTGCTAGCGCTACAACTACCAATTGCCTTAAGGACTAGGCCGAAAACTGCAGAGGCTATGAAATAGGAGAATTCGTCCATCTTAGGCTTTAATTGGAGGGATGACAAGCAAAAGCAATAGGAGGTAGTTGGTGGAAAGATTGGAATTGTTATTGAAGTTAATGGAAGTACCCCTCTTGTTGGAGGACAACTTGCCTCAAACTCCAACCTCGGAGTGAAGGATCCACATAGGAATACTGGAATGCTTCTCTCCGATTCTGAAGATGACATGCAACTTGATGCTAAAGGGATGGAATTAAATGCTGACTTAGGCAGGAAAAACGCCGAAAAGGAAGTTTAGACCACCGTTATAAAAACAATCACATGCCAATGAAATTTTGCATGAGAGTTTCTCTCAAAGAATGGAAAACCTACACCTCGGTTGGAAAACCAAGGCCATTGGCATTCAAACGTTTGGCATAGCCCCTAACAGTTGACCTATGGACTTTCGAACTAGTGAGGGATTCATTGCGATCATGGTTAATGCTTGATGGAAAAAATAAGGGTAGGAAGGACAACAACTGGGGTTCTGCACCAACCTAAACTTCGTTTACTGAAAACATTTTATAGGAAGAGTACCCGTTTACAATGCCCACTAAGATCCATTTCTACATTTTACGAGTTGGCGAGGAAATTATTAGAATGGTTCAAGCTTCACAGCCAAAAGATGTGATGTCTCTATCTGGCCTTTTCCAGGGACCAAATGAGTCATTAAAAACCTTTGTGAACCGATTTGATACTGCGACTACTAAAGTGAGCAATCCCAATAAAGATATGGTATTCATGGCTTTAGGCCAAGCTATCCACCCGGACATAGACTTTGGAAGATGGATTAAGATGAAACAACCAACCTCCATGAAGGAGTTTAACCGAAAGGCGAGTCAGTATTCGAGGTTGAAAGAGGTAGGCGCATCAGAGGGCTAGACCGCCGTTGTGCAACTAAAGGCTCGAAGCAATGTAGCGGTCAACCAGGATGGAAACAATTCTAGAGCCACGACAGAAAATATAGGGAAAGACGAAAATCAGATAAGGAAAAACAAAAAAACTAGTAGGCGTAACGGGAATGGAAAGTGGATTAGGAACTTAAAACCCAAGGAGTATACGCCATTGAATAACAACATGGAGACATCTACCTTACAACTTAGGAAACTGAGCGATTCAACAAGCTTCTTAGGAAGGAAGAATATGAACGATAGAAGCAATCGAGCAAGTCCCACCGCTAGCACAAGACTCACAGGAAAAACACAAATGAGTGCCGACATCTAAAAGATCTTATTAAGGAATCGATTAAGAACAAACAGGCTCCTGCGATACGTGAAGAAATCACAAAACTCTCACCAGCCTGCTGGACCCAAGTTCTAAGTACTGAAGGAAACCACCTGGATCCAAACGGACAATACAAAGACCTGTTATTGATACCATTTTCGGAGCACCTCATCCAGGACAGAAGAGCTAAGGGGAGATGAAGTGATACGTGAGTTCACTAAAGCATTTCCAAAAGAAAGTTGTTTCGCAATTGAGGATGATGCCTAACTAAGCAGCAAAGGACAGTCAATGATGGCATAATGTTTTGGAATCGAGACATTAAAGGAGTAGTAGCACCGTCTCTCGACCCATTGGTAGTGACAGCTAGAATTAGACCGACAGATGTATGTCGAGTCCTAGTAGATAGTGGAAGTTCAGTTAACATATTGTTTTGGCATACGTTCGATCAGATAAATATTAGTATAAAGCATGTGTGTGCTTGCTGAATGAAAATCCAAGGCTTTACAGAAGAACCAAGACAACCAGTCATGACGATTAACTTGCCTGGGAAGCTCGGAGAAGGAGAAAGAAGGGTAGTCCTTATCCAAATCTTCGCGACGTGGATGAAATGCCAGCCTACAATGCTTTCTTAGGTTGACCATGAAGGATCTGGGTAAGCCCATAGTAAGTGTAATTAACTTAATAATTAACTTAACTATGGGATGAACTATAAGTATATCCCAATATATTTACAGTGGAAATTGTGTAAGTGTAATATATAGGAAGCGTGAAAAGTCAGTGGTTGCCTTTTTAAATATGCCTTTGTTGTCTAACATTTTTTTCTAAATAATACAACATTTATATTTACTTATGGATACATGTTAGAAGGTTATTTTCCTAATCAAAAGTTTACATACATATAAAAGAAAATCAATTAAGTTAAATAAAGCAAATAGTAAGGAGAGGAAAAGGCGGAGAAGTTATCTTATTTCATTAACTTATCTTTAATGCCATTTCAAAACAGTTTGAACACTCAAAAACATGTAGGCATATATGAGTAATCACAAAATATGTTTTAAATTAACATAAAATATGTTTATACATATATGTAATCTTTATAATCTACTGCATGTTTAAAATTAAAGCAACAAATTGAAATCTTCTTTAACTTAAGAGGGATTCAAAGATTTATAATGTTTTGCACAAAAGTCCGCTTATGTCTTTCTCCTTTTTAATTTGAACAACTTTTAAAAAAATCAAGAACAACAGAAATTGTATTCAAAATAAAAAATATGTGAAATAGGTATTCAGTCTTCAAATTTGTTCAAAATAACTTGTAACAGTATATTCAATTTCCAAATATGTTATATTAAATTTAATTAATTAATCAAAACAATTTTCCAAATAAAATATTGTTCAAATTATAATTTCTAAAAATAAAGGAATTAGACAACTAAGGCACATCTAAATTTATGGCAATAGGATTCAAGTCTGAACTAGACATCAGCATGAACAAAAGAGCAAAAGAGGTAATGGATCTAATAATATCTACAATAATTAACATAAATAAATAAGGGATGAAATACATGTGCAGATCTGAGTAGAATCAAATAACAGACATGCTTTTAATTAAGATAAAAGGGTTTTGAATCACATGTTTTAATATTAATCTATCAACATATAGTGAACCGTTCATATAGAAACGTATGAAGTATAAAACATATAAATAAATAAATCAGAGAATCACCTTAGGATGTTGCCTAGAAATCACACATTGAATGACGATGTCTCCTCAAGTCTTCAAGATCCTCATCTCGTCCTTGCAAGAGATGGATGGACAACTTTTTATTTATTTATCTGATGTTTTTATTTGGAGTTAAAATATTTTTGAAATTTTGATTTTTGTTTTCTGCCATGAAAAGTTAGAAGGAAATAAAGAAAAAGAATAAATGAGAAAGAATGAATTATACGTACAGAATGAATTATAGAATATGTTTTATTTGAAAGAATAAAACCTTTTTCGTTCTTTAATTAAAACTCCCATAATTAATTTCCTTGATTATTGCTCTCTCTCCAATCTTTTCTTTACACGTGATATGTCATCAAATGACATAAAATTCCACAAATCATGCCATCAAATGAAATAAAATTTACATAAATCATGTAATCAAATGACATAAAATTTTCATAAATCATTTCATGCAATTATTTTTAAATTACATCAATATCGTATATCAATACGCGCAAATATAATTATTATAAATGCATTAAAATAATTACAAACAACTTTCAAACACAAAATAAATAGTAATTAATACTTCTTAAATGTCAATTAATTTAATCAATTTACAATGTCTTATAAATCAATTAAATCATGTAATTCTTCAAAGAATTCAATATATTGGTTGTGCGATTTAAAGGTGTAAATTCAGTTAGCAACAGACATCGAACTATTCGAATATTAATGTTCACATGCCATTTAGCAAGTTGTGTGACATTTTGATTGAGTTTATCGCTTGCGTATCTTTTGGTAAAATCCAATCTTACTTATTATAAGCAGTATCCAATAGTAATAATTATTTACCAATTCTCTTCATCAAAACTACATCACATTAGGACTTGTAGAATTTGGTAATGGTCAAAATTCCAATATCATCCACATTCAACTTTATAATCCAAACATAAAGTTCTTGATTCAATAATAATTATTATTAACCGAAATGCTTTGGCTAGAGACTTTGACTTTGAGTTGACTTTAATTGACCATGATACTAACCTCATATAACCGAGGAGACAAATCCTCTTTTGATTAGTGTTTCGCTTCCAATGCCTTCACTCGGTCAAAGTATGGTCTTTTGATGAACGTCATGCCATGATTTTATTATAATCAAAGCGGAGATTACATGTTTCTCAAGTCGAGAGAACTGTGTAAATCAGTCACATCGATATTAACTGTTTGACCTTAGTTGTATTAACTAACATAAAAATATTCAGTGAGTCATTCCATTGTTACACAATAACTATCAGTATATAACCCCTTGATGCCCCTAACAACCATGAGAAATACACTTCCCAACATTTGGAGAGTGTTACATGCTCTAGCCTCAATGGATACAATCTCCTATTTACACTTGAGGTAAATTATGGAACCTTATTCCAACTTCTCCAACTAGTTTTCTCAAAGTTAGGTCGGTTCCTCTATGAAGGGGTATGCTATTATGTTTCAATTATGTACTTTGTCAATTAACTCTCTTCCATGGTGATAAAAACTATTTTATCAAGTGGAACAATTCGAAGTATGTCTCTCAACTTCTAATGTGCTCCAAGTTCTGTTACTGTAACACCTCGTAAGTTGGTTGTTAATTAACTTTGAAAATGGAATTTATGAAAATGATGAAATTTGACCACGAAACTTGTACCACTGCATTTGTGGCGAAATTTTGAGCAACTTTCATATTTGGAGTATTGTAATCAGAGTTCAAATGAAGAAGTTACCGGCGGAAAATGAATTCGGAACAAAAAAATAAATAAGAAATAATTATCGTCTTTAAATTAATTATCTGGGTCCATAGGCCAACCAATTATTGGAACAGTCGACCATTGGCAATTGACGGGTCACCTAAGGGCGGTCGACTGATGGCGATCTGGCGACTCCAGTAATCCTAGGTCGCAATGGCCCAGATTTAATATATTTTGATCTAATAGTTCTGGTTAATTCTAGCGTTTATAAATTAAGGCCTAGCCCTCCCTTCTCTTCTCATATTTTTCTAAAAGTAGTAGCGTAGGTCTGTCATTTCTTCTTCTCTACTTTCTAAATTATAAAGATAAGATATTTGTATCTATATTCATACAAATCATAGAAGAGTAGAAATCTAATGAAAAGGAGAAGAGATTCAACCATATGCGTATTCTAGGTAATTTATATATCTACATATTTGTATCTGTTTCTCTTTCAATCCCAAATCTCTTCTTAGATCTATAATTCTAATGTGTATATATATTCCCTTTTATATATATATTTGGGATTAAAAAGAATATGAAGATGAATCAAAGGTTCTACTTCAGATTTGAATATTTGGATCCCTTTTAAAAGGCGAGTGGGAATTTTTATAGTTATAATATGAATTATCCCGTTGGTTTTTATTTGATTTTTATGCCTAATTGATTAATTATATATAAGTTGTAGGCAACGAATTGAATATGATCTGAAGATAATGAGTATAGCCTACATGTTCTTGTTTATAAATTGATTTAGCATTGTATACAACCTGACCTGGATATCAGTCCCGAAAGTATGAATTTAGAATATTAATTTAGATGAAATTTATTCCATATCTGAAATAGGTTGTAGAAGAATGTTATAAATTGGGATTGTTACGCTGATCTTGTTAGAATATAAATTTTCCATATTTGGAATTGTTGGAATTTAGATCCGTTTAATAAATTAGTTTGATTTCTTTCCCTTTTAGAAAGATACAACACTTGATCTAACAAGAAATAGATACAAATAGAAAGAGATGTATAAAGTACGAATTCAGTATATTCTGCACTATCTATTTCTGTGTAAAAAGAAACGATTATTCCTTGTAATTTCAAACGATGCAATCTTTTATATTTTAATGTTAAATCTTTTATTTTGGACTGATTTAGGGAAATTATAGTCGATAATCTTTTAGATATAATTCCAACAATTTAACATGGAAAAGTATATTCTAATAAAGGTATATAACTAGAACATATTGAATACAAGTAAATATTTGTACGTAATCACTACGCTCATAGTAATTAAATAAAAAGCTAATAACGACACCTTCGCATAATATTTTCATTTAGGATAATTAACTAATAAGAAAAGAATTTAAAAGGCTGTAATGCTAATAAATGGTAATGAATATGGGAGTTGCAATAAATGAATAGGTTAAATAGATTAATAGGAGTGATAAAAATGAAATAAATATAAAAGGTTACTAATTTGACTTTAGTAATCATATATAAATGTCTTAAGAAATGTCCATTAGGATTTTATGGACAAACTGACATTTATTAGCATTAAAAGGGGATTTATGGGTGGATAAATATTTAATTATTACCATAAATAAAAAGTGAATTTGTAAGCAAAGTCCAATGTCTACCTAAGATAATATAAATAAAGACTTAGGATGGTTAATTGGACTTAATGGGTTAGTGATGCGAGGTCAGTAGAGTCACTCAACAGATAACCTCCCTTCACTTTGAGGCTACCAACAGTACGGTGTACTTACTACTGATGTGAGATATTACTAATCCAACGATCCACGACGACGTGAGAGATTAAGCTAACTTTTTTAACTGGAAAGTATTAAATGGTCGAAATTTGGAATTAAAAGCAGTGAAGGATATCTCCATAGAGTTTCGCTTCTAGTTTGAGGTCTTAAGTGGCCAAAGGGTCCGCCTCTCTTCTAGATGGAAGTATTAATTAACATATTAAGATTCCAAGTAAGTAAATAAGGATGTCTCTAAAAAGGATTTACTTCAGTATTGAGGTCTTAAGTGGATGAAGGATCTACCTCCTACCAAAAGAAGTAACCTAATGAGATGCCATATTTACAATTAAAGGGTGAGAGTGGATATCTCGAGAAGGGTTTGCTTCAAGTTTTGGGTCTTAAGTGACTATAAAGTCCTCCTCTTTCCTATAAAAGAAGTATTAAGTAGCCCAATGAAATTTCCAAGCAATGACAGTTAGATAGTACCATTGAGAAGCATGCTTTTGAAATTAGGTCTTAAATGAAGGGGTTTACCTATTTTCCATTAGGATGTATTAAGTGGCTCGGGTATAGTCTCTTACCTTGCTAAAGCAGAAATAATAATAGTATCATTTAGGAGCATGCTTTGGGGATGGGTCTTAAATGACGGTGTTTGCCTTAGTTAAGGTCTTCAATGATCAGAGTCTGCCTATTTTCTAATAAAAAGGTATTAAGTGGCTTGGGTACTTTTTATTATATGACTATGATTTTATCGACGATAGGTGCGGTAATAGTTGGACATTAAATGTCAGAAGCCTTAAATAGTAGTTAAAGGTCTTGTAGTTAGGACCTACTAACCATTGACAACATTGTTAGGAAATGAACTTGGGAATAGGTATTAAATGACAAGGTCTACCTCAATTAAGGTCGTAAATGACTAAGTCCATCTATTTCTCTTTTAAAAGTATTATAGAAGCCTGCTTCGTATTTAGAAGTATTAAGTGGCTAATGGGTTTGGAAGCATTGGATGTTTGATATGGCTTCATTAATATTTCATACCTTAGAAAGGGATAAGTATGTAATCGTGCGTGCAATGCAAGGTTAAATTAGAATTGCTAACTTTGATGGATACAACAGTTAAATGGAAACCTATCGGTATAAGTTTATATTATGAACAGTTTATATTTTTCCAGTCACCAGACCTTGTTAGCTTGTTTATGCTTATGTGATGTGTAACGACCCGATATTTTCAACCATTCGCATCCGCACATGTTGGACTTGAATTGCTCAAAATACTGTGTTGTAAATAAAATATGGCAAATCTCATAATATACAATAAATAAATAATCATAGATCACAGGCACAGAGTAAATAATAATGCAGCGGAAGTAAAAGAGATAGTAGTTTGTGAAGCTACTATATATATATATATATATATAAGATACATCAGAGTTAAACAAGATACAACAGAAGAGTAACAAGATACATTAGGTGCAAATCTGAATACATCACTGAAATCACTGGATACTAAAAGAAAAATAGATGGCTGGATCTTCAAGCAAAGCTCCAACTTCGAAGGTGAATCTTGAATGCTGAACCACTCAGTCTGACCCGAGCGTAAAGCAAAACACAAAACACTCGAGTCAGGACATAAATACTTATGAACTGTAAGTCAACTTAAGTGAACAGTAACAAAATGCATTAGTAACTTAAAGGATGCTTGGGATCGCCCATCCTTTAAGGATCCGTTAAACTATTTACTATGTAGTAATATTCGCTATTATGATAATGTCTAATAGTAAAATAAACTTACTTTGAAATAGCGTTAAGGGGTTACCCATATAGCCCTTAACACGTAATAGTGCCAGTAGTCTATACAGTATCTGCATATCTCCTGATCGGGAGACTACGAGAAGATACTCCATAGGTACGACATAAATCAAACTCATAGTAAAGCTCGCTATGGTAGGTGACACGACACACAATCCAATGCCAGGGTAGATATACCAATTACGCACACAGACTGGTGGTAACGTAGCAGCCACTACGCCCACATCGGAACACAATCCCAATCAAAATCGGAGGATGGCCATCAAATCAATCACAAGGAAGAGTGTAGTATTGAAGAAATGTGTCCGATAGGAGGAATGACCCCACTTGGCCCGAGATCGCTCCTATTTTAGCTACCTTATGCCAACTCGTTGGAGTCGGGTTCATGTTCATACCTTAATAGGATTGTCGCCATCATCCTACTTCATTCTGGAAACTCCACCGTATACACAGTTGTTAAAGTGATTTTTGAAGTTGGCAGAGAGTATGACAACTTCCATTCCCGGTCTCTTTAACAATCAATCGTTATTATAACGCCATGGTCATTTCAAAATAGTTCATACTTCAAAATCCAATCATTTCATTTCCAAACTATACTCCTTTCAAAATAGTTTATACTTCGATACCATAACCATTTTTTATTTCAAAACTATATTCAAATCAAAATAGTTTACATTTCGAAACCAAAACCATTTTTATTTCAAAACTATATTCAAATCAAAATAGTTTATTATTTCCATTTCAAACATATATTCACCTTTTAAAAATCATAATACTTTCAAAGTTATAACTTTTTCGAAACCAAAATACTTGAAATCATTACACTTTGAAAATCATAACATTTCGAAGTCATACATTTGAAATCATGGTACCTTTCTTAATTCTTTACATTTTACAAATTTATTCAATTAGACCCAAATTTTCAAATTTCCAATTTAATTCAATTCAAACTATCAGCTTCAATTCAATCCAGTTTCCCAACATATCATTTCAAATCTTATCAATTTCAAATATAGATTTGATCCACAAAATAAACTATTCAATCTTTAGTATATTTCAAAGCTTTAATATCCCACATTTCAAAACTAATTTTTATAATTTCATATATCTCTGATTTAACTTCATTATTACTTAGTTTTGAAATATTCATTTCATAAATCCAATATCATTTAAATAAACCAGAATTACAAGTAAACTAAATATCCATCATACTAATATAAACTTCAAATATTCATTTATCGAATAGATCAAAATCAAATATCATTCCAAATTCACATTCTTTATCAAAATAAAGATTATGTCATTCAAAACCATTTCAAAATCATTTCCTTTTCAAATCCATTATAAATTCATTATCATTCTTTAATTCAAATATTCAAATTAAATATCATTTTAAAATCAAATATGTCATTCATTTATTTTTCTAATATCATTACAAAATACATTTCAAAATTTCATTCAAAAACTCATTTATCTCATTACATCTCATTCCATTTAACACATAACCAAGTACACATTATTTAAATTCGAATTCAATTTAAATTCCTTGAAATTCAAATTTAAATATTGAAATATATATTCGAAACTCCTTAAATTTCAAAAATAATAAATTCCAAAAGTTAAATCATTTAACACTTTAAAATATAACTCAAACAGTGCTAAAATCTATAACATTTCAAAACATTGTCAAATTTTAGCAACGACGGCATTTATAAAGTGCTGCAGTAGATATTTAGTTTCCAAAATAGTTCAATTCGGGAACAGCGACATTTATAAAATGTCGTAATAGATACTTAGTTATTTCAAACATAGTTAAATTCAAAACAGCAGCATTTAAAAATGTTGTCATAAGACCCAGCATTTTTTTGGAAATGCTATTAATAAAATTCTAGATTTTTTTATAACTTCAAAAACATTAGCACACCAACCTTTTTTATTTTGAACTTATAAACCATATTTCTAGACTTCAAAATTTCACATTTAAATTATTTTAACATATGATTTATCACAACAAAATTTTATAATTAAATATCCAATTTAAAACTCAATTCATTTGTTAAGTCAAAATTCACTGTTTTCTTAACTTGTAAATTTAACAAAACTTAACATTTTACTTCAAATATCATTTCAAAACTTTAAATTTAATTTCCATTATTTACTTACATTTTAAAAGTAAAATTTAAAGTCATAAATTACATTTACTTCAAATTTACATACTTAAATTCACAAATTCAAAACATAATATTTAGCCTTCTTAAAACCATAAAATATATATTTTTGAATCAAAATTTCATACTTCTAAAAATACATATCTTAAGAAAAATCATTTAAAAATATACCACGGAGTCTATATATAATTTTCTAACCTAGGTCAATTGATACGGATATGTATCATTTCAATCTGCAATTTAAAAAGAAAACCCGAGTTCTATCATTTCAAACCCGCAATCCCAAGTCAAATAAAAATACAATAAAAATCACTTGAGCCTGTCATTTCAGCTCATAATAATTTTCCCTATTCTAATGTTTGTTCGGGTATTTATCATTTCAACCCATAGCGATTCTATTCTAATAGGGAACTTGCAGTGAATATATGCATAAACAATATAAGCAAATATACTAACATGTCAATGTCACGATATATTGTCATTTATTATATGTCGGGTGATAATTAACAAAGTTAACATAGTAATAACATGTAATAACATATCATATAATTGTCATTAACTTGCATAACATTTTAATTACTAATCACTTGTCATCCATTTACCATTTCATAAGTAATAATGTCAGAGTGAGAAGGACTCACCTTTTCCAAAGTTAGAGACCACTACGACACACAAGAACAATTCCAAAGGCACGACAAGAACGATACAACACGACTTTTGATTCAAATGAGTAGAGAAGCAAAATGTTGCTCAAAATAAACATATATTTTCAACACAAAATTTAAATTGAAACGATTGGAAATTAAAATTAACAAAGAAGAAGATGGCTTGGCCTTGCTTTAACCACTCAAGTGCTCGACCTAGGGGTATCATATACTCGTCCATAGTGGTGTTATAGGCTCGGGTATGGGTCAAACACACGGCTAGGCTAGGAGTGTGAAGGGTTAGGAGTTACAACATGAAGAATACAAAGGGACAAGGCAAAAGAGGAAGATTTGGTGCACAACTAGGCTCCGCCTAGTCATCATTTGGGCTCTGCCATGCATGGTTCAGGTCAGGTCAAAGGTCATGCTGCGGCCAGAGGTGAAGTTAGCAGGTGGTGGTGGAGCTACGGGCGGTGGCCGAAGTGAAAAATGAAGGGGATGGTGAAATATAGGTCGGTTAGGCATTGTTTTGGTGGAGTTTTGCAAAGTTTGAGATGATGGCTCCACTTGGTGGTCACAGCCAGATCTGGACAAGGGAAGAGGAGGTGGTTGCTACCGTGGATGATAAGAGGAAGGTGATGGTGGTGGTCGGTGGAGATGATGGTGGTAGTAGCCGAGCAAAGCTTGAAGAGGAGCAAGGAAAAAATCAATGAAAAAGTGAAGAAGAACATGAGAAAGAGGAAGCCAATACTTACATTATTTTTTAGAAAATGGAATGGCCGAGAGTTGTGAAGTGGTGAGAAAGTTTCTCACGTGAATGAAAAATAAATACACGGCCAAAACAAGGAAATGAAAAGCCAAGCACATGAAAAGACAAAGAAAATGAAAGGTCACAAGTTAAAAAGCACAAAGTCTCTTTGAATTTCCAATTTTAATAATTCATTTTAAACAAATAAAAAGTCAAGTAAATAAAATAAAAGCCGAACAAAATAAAGTGGAAAAATGAAAATAAAATAATGTCTTAGGAAAATAGAAAAATAAATAAAGAAAATACTCTATTTAATTGAAACTAGAAACTAGAAACAACTACACTTTTAAAATGTTTTAAAAATAAAATATATACATAAAATGTCATGTTACACATATAAACATAAATTAGAACATGACGTGAAAAACAAAAATATTATTTATATAAATTAAAATAAATAATTTTGTTAAATACAACAATTTACATATAATAGTTTAAAAAGCATAACTTTCATAATATTAATCAGATTTCAACAAAACGAAAAGCAGTATACTTAAATTTTTATTTATATTCATAATAAAAGATAAAATTCAAAAATACAAAAATTTTAAATTTTTAAATTTAAATTCAAAGTTTGACCATATTGACCAAAATTCACATTTTTGGAAAGCATTCTATTTATTCATGTTTGAAATTATAATTCACATAGAAATCAAAATTTATTTTTAAATAACAAAACTTTATTCATTTTAATAAATAAAAATAAAGTTTTAAAATCAGGAAATTCAGTTTAAAAATAATTACAAATACATGGTTGTTACACTCTCCCTCACTCAAAACTTTTCATCTCCGAAAAGGAATGAGGTACGGGAAAACACAGAAAAAGATATAATGAAATAGGATTAAGACAAGATGACAAGAAGATTGAAATTTTACATGATAACTGTTGTTATAGGTAAGTTTAACAAGGTGGAGATGATCTTCCCAAGATCCTCCAGAATCAAGAACACAAGCACGAAAAAAAAATATCCTCTAGAATCTTATTCACCCTTTCTGCTTGACCGACGGTCTGTGGATGACAAGCAGTGCTCAGATTCAAAAATGAGTACCAAAGATTATAGAAGTTTTTCAAACAGACTGGTATAAGCAATAGCCTCCCCATTCTGTAGCAAGATAAGGGAAATAAGGACAACCAAAAGATAGTTTGAAAAACAAAATAAGATAATAAATTTGAAACCATGAAAATTTCAAATTAATTTTGCATAAGTTAAATAAATCTTAACCATCTCTAATTTCATTATCTTATCATCCAATTATCTTAAATAAACAATCTCTAAAATCATGGATTTGAAAAAAATCATTTATTATACTCATAATGTACTCAATAAATTTAATTCTTCTTTATTCCTAATTAAAATTAAATTTATTCCTCTCAATATATTTTATCACCTATGTTAAATATATTTATACTTATTATAACTGCTTTAAATTTATTCTTAGTTCCTTTAACATCATTTTATATTGTAAATTATTCCATTACCCCCTTTTTTCCTATTTACCTCTGTATATATTTTTATAACTAAAATTTCAGTGTACAACATTTATTATAACCACTCAAACTTTATTTACAAAATCTTTTTATATTGTATATTATCCAATTACATATTCAACTTCTGAAAATTAAGGTGAGTTATATTGGAATGAAATTGTGTATTATACAAATAAAACTTTCTAATTCAATCATTTCAAGCTTGAATATTTATCCAAATCTTGAAATTATTAAAATTTAGGAATTAAATTTCTGATAAATTCCAAACTATTTAGAGATAAATAAATGCACATATACTATATGTATATATATATATCCATTCAAATTTAAATCATATATCAGCATATGTTATAAATCCAGTCTTATCATAGAAATTCAAATCAATTAAATTCCCTAAAACAAAACTGTAGCAAGACTACAGAGCAGTCTCTTCACTTTGAAACTCGAAATGAATGTCGATGATGCTGTAGTCATCACCGAAGTCATTTTCCAGCAACAAAGCGAAGAGCACTAGTTTTAAACTTTAAAATTCTTTGGAAAAAAATTTCTATTCGAAAATACTTTAAATAATATATTCTTTTAAAACTTTAATACATGGTTTGAAACCATCGGAAATTAAATTCTCAAATTCCTATTTTAAATTCATTTTAAATTTCCAAATAAATGTATAACCATATTTATAGTTCAATTATTTATACATGAAACAAGAGGTAATGATATATAAAATCAAATATTATTTCTTAACAACCAATTCAATAAAAACCCAGAAAAATTATAATATAGTTACAAAATTTGTTACATTACTAAATTTGAGAAAAAAAACATATTGTGTCAGTTTGCTCTGTTCAAGTGTTCTGGAAATCTTATCGATAGCGTTGATCAGGCGGATCGATCAAAAACCCAAATCAACATCAACAACTCAAACAACACAATATATAATATTGATCTTTGTTCTTATTTTCACCCTTATATTGGGAATAACAATAGGGGTACAAAATATTTTAAATATTAGTTTACAAATACACTTCAAGAATGATTTGAAGATAAGTTGGAAACGAAGATGAGATGATTAAGTAGCAGAATAGGAGGATGGATAAGCTTATATAAATCGCGGGTAACCTTAACCGGGTCAACCGTGACTTGAAGAATAAGATCGATGTGGATTTCTGGGGTAAATCTACATTTGGTCTCAAGATATAGAGTTCGGAATTATAAGAGATACTAGCATCTAAACAGAGGATATAAAATCTTTGGTGAATCGATGCCGTTGTAAAGGAGTTTCACCCATTTACAAATCAATTTGAGATTGGCGGGACCGCCAACTCATTATAAAGATCATTCGAAGTGGAGTTATGGGATACTCTAGAATCAAAAGAAGACGAATAGTGAGGGACATGAATGGATTTTGGAACCGCAGGAAATGTTCCAAAATTCAAAGGAATTAAGTCAAAAAGGAAAAGATTCAAACTCGAATGAAAGTGATTCTGTAAATACATTTACCATACATGCTAAGTTTTGCCTAGAGCCAAAGCTCTGATACCACATGTAACGACCCGATATTTTCAACCATTCGCATCCGCACATGTAAGACTTGAATTGCTCAAAATGCCGCTTTGTAAATAAAATTTGGCAAATCTCAGAATATACAGTAAATAAATAATCACAGATCACAGACACAGAGTAAATAATAATGCAACGGAAGTAAAAGAGATAGTAGTTCATGAAGCTACTATATATTTATATATATAAGATACATCAGAGTTAAACAAGATACAACAGAAGAGTAACAAAATATATCAAGTACAAATCTGAATACATCACCGAAATCACTGGATACTGAAAGCAAAATAGATGGCTGGATCTTCAAGCAAAGCTCCAACTTCGAAGGTGAATTTTGAATGCTGAACCACTCAGTCTGACCCGAGCGTAAAGCAAAACACAAAACACTCGAGTTAGGACATAAATACTTATGAACTGTGAGTCAACTCAAGTGAACAGTAACAAAATGTATCGGTAACTTAAAGGATGCTTGGGATCGCCCATCATTTAAGGATCCGTTAAACTATTTATATGTAGTAATATTCGCTATTATAATAATGTCTAATAGTAAAATAAACTTACTTTAAAATAGCGTTAAGGGGTTACCCATATGGCCCTTAACACGTAATAGTGCAAGTAGTCTATACAGTACCTGCATATCTCCTGATCGGGAGACTACGAGAAGATACTCCATAGGCACGACACAAATCAAACTCGTAGTAAAGCTCGCTATGGTAGGTGACACGGCACGCAAGGCAATGCCAGTGTAGATATACCAATTACGCACACGGGCTGGTGATGTAGCACCCACTACTCCCAACTCGGAACACATTCCCAATCAAAATTAGAGGATGGTCATCAAATCAATCACAAGTAAGAGTACAGTATCGAAGAAATTTGTCCGATAGGAGGAATGACCTCACTTGGCCTGAGATCGCTCCTATTTAGCCACCTTATGTCAACTCACGGGAGTCGGGTCCACGTTCATACCTCAATAAGATCGTCGCCACCATCCTACTTCATTTTGGAAACTCCACTGCGTACACAGTTGTTAAAGTGGTTTTCGGAGTTGGTAGAGAGTATGACAACTTCTAATCCCAGTCTGTTTAACAACCAATCGTTATTATAACGCCGTGGTCATTTCAAAATTGTTCATACTTCAAAATCAAATCATTTCATTTCCAAACTATATTCCTTTCAAAAAAGTTTGTACTTCGATACCAAAACCATTTTTTTTCAAAACTATATTCAAATCAAAGTATTTTATACTTCGAAACCAAAACCATTTTTATTTCAAAACTATATTCAAATCAAAATAGTTTATCATTTCCATTTCAAACATATATTCATCTTTCAAAAATCATAATACTTTCAAAGTTATAACTTTTTCGAAACCAAAATACTTGAAATCATTACACTTTGAAAATCATAACATTTCGAAATCATACATTTGAAATCATGGTACTTTCCTTTAATTCTTTATATTTTACAAATTTATTCAATTAAACCCAAATTTTCAAATTTCCAGTTTAATTCAATTCAAACTATCAGCTTCAATTCAATCCAGTTTCCCAACATACCATTTCAAATCTTATCAATTTCAAATATAAATCTGATCCACAAAATAAACTATTCAATCTTTAGTATATTTCAAAGCTTTAATATCCCACATTTCAAAACTAATTTTTATAATTTCATATATCTCCGATTAACTTCATTATTACTTAGTTTTGAAATATTCATTTCATAAATCCAATATTATTTAAATAAACCAGAATTACTTGTGAATTAAATATCCTTCGTACTAATATAAACTTCAAATATTCATTTATCGAATAGATCAAAATCAAATATCATTTCAATTTCACATTCTTTATAAAAATAAAGATTTTGTCATTCAAAACCATTTCAAAATCATTTCCTTTTCAAATCCATTATAAATTCATTATCATTCTTTAATTAAAATATTCAATTTAAATATCATTTTAAAATCAAATATGTCATTCATTTATTATTTCAAATATCATTACAAAATGCATTTCAAAATTTCATTCAAAAACTCATTTGTCTCATTACATCTCATTCCACTTAACACATAACCAAGTAAACCTTATTTAAATTCAAATTCAATTTAAATTCCTTAAAATTCAAATTTAAATATTAAAATATATATTCAAAACTCCTTAAATTTCACAAATAATCAATTCCAAAAGTTAAATCATTTAACACTTTAAAATATAACTCAAACAGTGTTAAAATCTATAACATTTCAAAACATTGTCAAATTTTAGCAACGACAACATTTATAAAGTGATGTCGTAGATTTATTAATTTTAGCAACGACTTAAAGTCACAAACTCAAACGGTTGGTATTTAGTTTCCAAAATAGTTCAGTTCAGGAACAATGCATTTATAAAATCCTGTAATAGATATTTAGTTATTCTAAACATAGTTAAATTCAAAAACAACAACACTTAAAAATGCTGTCATAAGACCACAACATTTTTTTGGAAATGCTATTATTAAAATTTCAGATTTTTTTATAACTTCAGAAACATTAACTCTCTAAATTTTTGTTATTTTAAACTTATAAATCATATTTCTAGACTTCAAAATTTCACATTTAAATAATTTTAACATATGATTTATCACAACAAAATTTTATAATTAAATATCCAATATAAAACTCAATTCATTTGTTAAGTCAAAATTCATTGTTTTCTTAACTTGTGAATTTAACAAAAATTAACATTCTACTTCAAATATCATTTCAAAACTTTACATTTAATTTCAATTATTTCCTTACATTTTAAAAGTAAATTTTAAAGTCATAAATTACATTTACTTCAAATTTACATACTTAAATTCACGAATTCAAAACTTAATATTTAGCCTTCTTAAAACCATAAAATATATATTTTTAAATCAAAATTTTATACTTTTAAAAATACATATCTTAAGAAAAATCATTTAAAAATATACCACGGAGCCTGTATATAATTTTCTAACCTAGGTCAAGTGATACAGATATGTATCATTTCAATCCGCAATTTAAAAAGAAAACCGGGTTCTATCATTTCAAACCCGAAATCCCAAGTCAAATAAAAATACAATAAAAATCACTTGAGCCTATCATTTCAGCTCGTAATAATTTTTCCCTATTCTAATGTCCGTTCGGGTATGTATCATTTCAACCGATAGTCATTCTATTCTAACAGGGAACTTGCAGTGAATATATGCATAAACAACATAAGCAAATATACTAACATGTCAATGCCACGATATACTGTCATTTATCATATGTCAGGTGATAATTAACAAAGTTAACATAGTAATAACATGGAATAACATATCATATAATAATCATTAACTTGCATAATATATTAATTAGTAATCCCTTGTCATTCATTTACCATTTCATAAGTAATAATGCCAGAGTGAGAAGGACTCACCGTTTCCAAAGTTAGGGACCACTACGACACACAAGAATGATTCCAAAGGTACGACAAGCATAATACATCATGACTTTTGATTCAAGTGAGTAGAGAGCCAAAATTTTGCTCTTGTAAACAAAAAATAAAACAAGACAATATAAACATATATTTTCAACACAAAATTTAAATTGAAACGATTGGAAATTAAAATTAACGAAGAAGAAGATGGCTTGACCTTGCTTTAAAGTGCTCGGCCTAGGGGTATAATATGCTCGACCCTGGTGGTGTTATAGGCTCGGGTATGGGTCAAACGCACGGCTAGGCTAGGAGTGTGAAGGGTTAGGAGTTACAACATGAAGAATACAAAGGGACAAGGCAAAAGAGGAAGGTTTGGTGCACAACTAGGCTAGGCCTAATCATCATTTGGGCTCGGCCATGCATGGTTCAGGTCAGGTCAGAGGTCATGCTGCGGCCAAAGGTGAAGTTAGCAGGTGGTGGTGGAGCTAGGGGTGGTGGCCGAAGTGAAAAATGAAGGGGATGGTGAAATATAGGTCTGCTAGGCATTGTTTTGGTGGAGTTTTGCAAAGTTTGAGGTGATGGCTCCACTTGGTGGTCACAGCCAGATCTGGACAAGGGAATAGCAGGTGGTTGCTGCTGTGGATGATAAGAGGAAGGTGATGGTTGTGGTTGGTGGAGATGATGGTGGTAATGGCCGTGCGAAGCTTGAAGAGGAGCAAGGCAAAAATCAAAGAAAAAGTGAAGAAGAACATTAAAAAGAGGAAGCCATTACTTGCATTTTTTTCCTTCAGAAAAAGGAATGGCTGAGAGTTGTGAAGTGGTGAGAAAGTTTCTCACGTGAATGACAAAGAAATACACGGCCAAAACAAGGAAATGAAAAGCCAAGCACATGAAAAGACAAAGAAAATGAAAGGTCACAAGTTAAAAAACACAAAGTCTCTTTGAATTTCCAATTTTAACAATTCACTTTAAACAAATAAAAAGTCAAGTAAATAAAATAAATGCTAAACAAAATAAAGTGGAAAATGAAAATAAAATAATGTCTTAGTAAAATAGAAAAATAAATAAAGAAAATACTTTATTTAATTGAAACAAGAAATTAAAAATTGTAAACAAAATACAACTGACATTGGAAATTTCAACTACGCTTTTAAAATGTTTTAAAAATAAAATATATACATAACATGTCATGTTACACATGTAAAAATAAATTAGAACATGACATGAAAAACAAAAATATTATTTATATAAATTAAAATAAACAATTTTGTTAATACAACAACTTACATATAATAGTTTAAAAAACATAACTTTCACAATATTAATCAGATTTCAACGAAACGAAAAGTAGTATAGTTAAATTTTTATTCATATTCATAATAAAAGTAAAATTAAAAGATTCAAAACTTTAAATTTTTAAATTTAAATGTCAAAATTTGACCATATTGACCAAAATTCACATTTTTGGAAAGTATTCTATTTATTCATGTTTGAAATTATAATTCACATAGAAATCAAAATTTATTTTAAAATAATTTTTTTATTCATTTTATTAAATAAAAAAGTTTTTAAATTAGGAAATTTAATTTAAAAATAATTACAAATACAGGGTTGTTACATGATGAAGCTTTGTCTCGTGCCCCTACTCGTCCCAACAATGCGAGTTGGTTGATAGTCGAGAAGCTAGTCGTAAAACAAGGAAGTCTGTGGTTACCATTTGTAGCCATGCCCTTTAAGGGGTAACCGGTTTAATATTAGATATTGCCTAAATATTCTTGTTTATAAACTTATTTAGCATTGTATACAACCTAATCTGAAGATTAATCCCAAAAGTATAAATTTAGAATATTAATTTAAATGAAATTTATTTCAGATCTAAAATAGGTTGTATAAGAATGTTATAAATTTGGATTATTACCTAATTTTGTTAGAATATAAACTTTTCTATATTTGTAATTGTTGAAATTTAGATCTATTTAATATTTGAAAATTAGTTTGATTTCTTACCTTTTAGAAAGATACATCGTTTGATCTAATGAATAGATGCAAATAGAAAATGAAAGAGATTTGCTATCCAAGGAAAACCATTAATTCCAAGGTAATAATCATAGTTAGTATTATTATTCTATTATTGTTTCCGCTGTGAGTTTAGATTTCTATCAATATCTAATCATGTTCATGCTTATTTGAAGGTACTAAATCCAACGATCTGTGCTCTGATGGACTTGGGTTTTGATTTTTATCGAATTTTAGGCCCATCAAGGTGTAGGTTGTTACATTTGGAATTAGATCACTAGGTTGGTAGATCAAAGAGATTAGGGTAAAATGAGAGAACATATTCATACTTTCCTACCAAGTAATATTATATTCTTACTCTGGATTCTAAAAGTTTCGACTAGAGAAGTAATTGTAGCTCCACTCCAAAGGAATAAGCAAAGCAACTATGAGTTGAAAATATCTAGAGCTAAGATTCTCACGCCATCTTCGAAGTACCACACAGAGTGCTGGCGATTCTTATAACGCTATTGATAAGGAGCATGAGTATGACATATGGCTGAATCTCGAAAACTAGAGATGTTCAACTTGATGATTGAGATTCTAGCTATTTTGTAATTTTGGACTTTGAGTTCCAATCTGAGACACATAATTATTCTAGATGGATGTGAAATCAGATTCTATATGTCACAATTGTCCGAAAGCAAGTTTTGCTAGGATGCATTCATCAATCACCTCTTTGATGGAAACCGGATTTTTATTTGAATAATAGTGTCAATTCCTTAGTCTAAAACCTTTGAGAGAATTCTTACAATTTATATTTTGAAAAATGCCTTAGATTTTTGAAAAAGGGGTTTTCAAAGGATTTCTTTTTCCAAGAACTTATTTTGGAAATTTTGTTTTAGAAAATTTTGGAATTTTATTTTTCAAAGAAACAAATATACTACTAAGCTGGTTGTGTCAAGATATTTCTAATTTATAAAAGATTAATTCTTTAAATATTTATATGTATATACCAATAAAGGTTTGATATTTATTTTTGGCGTGAAAATAATTTTCCAATTTGAAAAAGTTGTGTTTTAAAAAGGTATTTGGAAACCCTAATACATATAAGTTTGACTTTTAAGTTTATAAAATCAAGGGTTTTTATGTTTTCTCTCTTTAAGGTCGAACAAAATAAAAATGGCGTTCAATTTTATTGGGGTATGTAGTTTGAAGTGTTGTTAAACCCACTAGCTCTTGGAAGAAATATTTCCATACGAAGTAGGCAGGAAATAACAGCTGGAATATTTTTAGATTTTTGGAATTGTTGTTGGTCGCAGCAGCTTTGTTAGGACTACTGTGAATTGCCGGAGCATGGTTCGAGACTAAATGATAGGCTTTGACACTGCTGTAACGAGGATAGGAATTTTTCGAATCATGTTGAATCAAATAAGATGATGCAAAATGATTATTATTTAATCCGACCTTAAATTAGGTTTAGGTTCAATTAGCGCCTAAATCCCATCTAATGGTAAACCTATAGTGGTCTACCAGCTAACGAGTTCGCGTTATAATTTTCCCTATTGTATTCTTTTGTTCCTCCTTTCTCAACAAACCGAACCCAATATCCATCCTCCTCCTCATCCAAGTATCAGTCTCTCTCTTTCGTTCCTCCCCCTCGTGCTAGTTTTGCATATTGGATCTCAAACTACCATTATTCTTAATCTAAACCCTATTTCCTCCCTCCGACCATCTCTTAGCTCACGACACCTTTTCACACTGCTGGTTTTTTCTCGCACCCTTATGGTCTGAACCCTCAAGAGGCCACTAGGCTAAATTGGTAGGAGAAGAAGATTTCGTCGCTTGTGGGCTGGAAGAGCTATTTGTCATGGTAGGATTCACACTGATCCCCTGCTTTGGGACCTTTGAGCGGGAATGTTATTCATGCTTCATCTGCCTTTTCGATGTCCTGGTGGTGTAGAAGTTGATGGAGGCAATAGTTTGATTCGTTCAGAGGTGAAGGATGTCTTGATTGGGTTATCTAATGACGATCTCGTTGATATTTTGGAGGCCTCCGCAAAGGACGCGGACTTGGATGATTTTGAAGCGACCAACTCAGATATTTTACAACAGATTTTTTCCCAGGATGTCAGTATTTGAAGATGGATAATCCACATTTGATTTTCCATCTGATTGTATGCATTATTCAGCACAACGTCATCCTTAAGATGGGTAGTTATGATAGGAGTTATCCCTTGGTGCGGAAGACCACTTATGCTAGTATTGGCGGCATCACCATCAACTGGACCCGCACCCTTTTAATTCAATTTTTTTTTATCAAGGAATATCTCTCCACAAAGTCACTTTCCGTATTTTCACCTATACACTCTCGTCCTTGATAATATAGTTGAACCTCCATGGAGAGACAATTATGTAGAAGGTTCCTTCTGCCATTATTAGATCATTCCTTAGGAAGATGACATTTCTGAAGTCGTCAACAACACCAGCAATGCCAATGGCACAAGATTGGGTGTATAGCCGCCATGCTATGACCATTCGAGGGTTGCAGTAATGGACTCAGCTTCAACCGCGGAGCAAGATGTCTTGTAGTCAGTAGGCATTGTTTTGGGGTTACGGTGTTGTTGTCTTTTCCCTTCCAGTATTTGTTTTTTTTTGGCTTATTGTGTTATAAAATTGTTAGTTGTGTCTTATAAATGGCACACACGTTATTATGACTTTCTATTCTTTTTCCATGTTATTGTTTCTGGATATGCGAAGCACTCCTATATATATATATATGCATAGTAGTGAAACAATATAAATATGGAAATCTCATAAAGATACTTAACTAATAGTAAATGCAATATTTGACGGGAAATTTAGAATAGTTAATTTTTTTAGCGAAGGACGTAATAAAGTTATTTTGATATCATGGGTCATTTCTCATGTTCCATAAAAGCTAAAATTCTTGTATAATAGATATGTTGACATTTTAAATAAAATGTCAAATTCTTGGATTGAGATTAGGTGTAGAATTTTGAAATTTGGTTTACGTGCCTAGGGTATAACTAACTTCCGACTATGTTGAAAGTGTGGCTGATTTATTAAAATTTTTGAGAAGAAAATATTTTGAAATTTTTTCTTCTGATTTGAAAAGTTCCATTTTGAAAAAAGAGAAAAAAGAATAAGAAAAAGTTCTGGGTTTTAGTTATTTTTTACTATTAAATTATTTTTAGAGTTTTTGTTCAAAAATTTTATTTTAAGGAAAAATATGCATCCAAAAATTTTGGATTTTATTTTCCAATAACGTACAAATTTGAAAAGTGAGAAATATTTTTGTAAAAACTTTGATTTTTAAGGCCACAAGTTAGGCGTAGGGAAGGAAATAGAGTTAGAATTTGCGATTTAGCAGCACATTATGGTTGACGATATGATGAACGCAAGTTCTAATAAGGAAAAAGTTGTTTTAGCCTTGCAATTTCTATTTTCGTACTTTTGACGACACATGCAAGTCTATTTTTAGACTTAATTCCATTTTAGAGCTTGAAAATAAGCCTCCATATGCGTTTTGTGTATGAAAAATTTGGATTAAATCCGAATCAGCGAAGAAATTTCTACTGCACTACGGGGATGAGAAGATCATAGCGTGGTAAGAACGTAAATATCTTCGCCTAAATTCCATTTTTTGGCATGGAAGTTAAGTTAAGGAAGTGATTTTTTGATGCATTAGATTATTGGATTTGCGGAGTGGATTTAAAATTAGTTGCTTCATATTTCTATTTGTAGGGTATGGGGGTTTTGATTGAAAAGAGTTTTCCAAAAACTGCATATATATAGAACTACCAGTGTATACGTAGGTTGCTTGCATCATAGTTTTCAAAAATGATTTTAAAAGAAATGCATTCATATAGGAAGATCCGATTTAGAATCATTTTGAATACATATTTTCTATGTGGTGATACAGCCATACACTATGCACTTAATGCACGTTTGGTTGTACATTATTGGTTCTGTCGTTTAAGATAATTAGAAACTAAAATCTTGATTTAGTCATTTGTGAAATTTCGAGGAATTTTTTTTAAAGGACAAAGAATGTAACACCTTGTAATTTGGCGTTAGCTATTAAATTAATTAAGCTCCGAAAATGGAATTTATGCAAATGATGAGATTTGATCATGAAACTTGCACCATTGTGTTTGTGGCAAAAATTTGAGCAACTATCATATTTGAAATTTTGTGATCGGAGTTCAAACGAAGAAGTTATGGTCAAGAAACGAATTCCGAATGAAAATAATTAAATAAGAAATAATTAACATTTTTATATTAATTACTCGGTCACACAGGCCGACCCATCATTGAGGAGCTCGACCTCTAGGTCGAATGGTCACCCATGGGCGGTCAATCGGTCATCCAAGGGCGATCGATCGGTGGCGATCTGGTGCTCCAGTAAATCTAGGTCGCAACGACCCAGATTTAATATATTTCGATCTAACGGTTCTGGTTGATTCTAACGTCTATAAATTCAAGCCTATCCCTTCCTTCTCTTCTCTTATTTTTCTGAAAGCAACAACAAAGGTTTGCTATTTCTTCTTCTCAACTTTCTGTCTAACTTATAAATATAAGATATTTATATCTATATTTATGCAAATCGGAGAAGAGTGGAAATCTAATAAAAAGGAAAAGAAAAGAGAATCAACCATATGCGTGTTCTAGGTAATTTATATATTTATATATTTGTATCTATTTTCTCTCCCAATCCCAAATCTCTTCACATATCTATAATTCTAATGTACGTATATACGTTTATATATATATATATATATATATATATATATATATATATATATATCTTGGAATAAAAAAGATTTAGAGATGAATCGAAGGTTCTACTTCAGATCTGGAAATTTGGATCCCTTTTAAAAGGTGAGTGGAATTTTTATAGATTGTTATAATATGAAAACCATCACATTAGTGTTTATTTGATTTTTTTTTTGTCTAATTGGATAATTGTATATGAGTTGTAGGCAACGAATTGAATGCGATCTTAATATAATAAATATCGCCTACATGTTCTTGTTTATAAATTGATTTAGCATTGTACAAAACCCGATCTGGAAATCAGTCCCAAAAGTATGAATTTAGAATATTAATTTAAATGAAATTTATTGCATATTTGAAATATTTTGTATAAGAATGTTATAAATTTGGATTATTACCCTAATCTTGTTAGAATATAAATTTTTCTATATTTGGAATTATTGGAATTTAGATCCGTTTAATATTTGTAAATTAGTTTGATTTTCCCTTTTAGAAAGATACGACGTTTGATCCATCAAGGAATAATTGCAAATAGAAAGAGAAAGAGATGTGTAAAGTACGAATTCATTGTATTTTGCACTGTCTAATTGAGTAATAAAGGAAATGATTATTCCTTGTAATTTCAAACGATGCAATCTTTTATATTTTAAAGTTAAATATTTTATTTTGGACTAATTTATGGAAATTATAGTGTATAATCTTTTAGATATAATTCCAACAATTTAACATGGAAAATTATATTCTAGTAAAGGTATATAATTAGAACATATTTAATAAAAGTAAATATTTGTACGTAATCACCGCACTCATAATAATTCAATAAAAGCCAATAATGATGCTTGCGCATAATATTGACATTTAGGATAATTAACTAATAAGAAAATAATTTAAAAGGTTGTAACTCCAACAAATGGTAATGGATATGGGAGTTGCAATAAATGGATAGGGTAATTGGATTAATGGGACTGGTAAAAATGGTATAGATATAAAAGGTTATTAATTTTAATCTAGTAATCATACATAAATGTCTTAGGAAATGTCCATTAGGATTTTATGGACAAATTGAGATTTATGAGTATTAAACGGGGATTAGTGGGTAGATAAACGTTTAAGGTAAATCTTATTGCCTTAAATAAAAAGGGAACTAGTACACTAAGTCCAATGGCTACCTAAGATAATATAAATAAAGACTTCGGATGGTTAATTATACTTAGTGGGTTAGTGATGCGAAATCAGTAGAGTCACTTGATGGAAGACTGTCCTTTACTTTGAGGCTACCAGTGGTCGGGTGTACTTACTACTGATGTGAGATATCTCTAATCCAACGACATGTGATAACGTGAGAGATTTTGCTTGCTTTCTTAATTGGAAAGTAATAATGGCCTAAATTTGGAATTAGGAGCAGTGAGGAATATCTCCATAGGGATTCTCTTCTCGTTTAAGTTCTGAAGCCGCCGAAGGGTCCGTCTCTCTCTTAAATGGAAGTTTTAAGTAACTTAATGCAACGACCCAGAATTTTAGTTATTTGAAATTAGAATATTTAATTGGTTTTAAATATTGAAAATTTAATTTATAGATTAAATAAGTTGAATTTCAAAAATAGTGATTTATTTGATAATTTAATTGTTAAATTTAATAACTGAAAATCGTTTAAATAATTGAATATTGGGTTTTAAGCTGGATAAAAATGATTTAAAGAATTATTTAATTTTTATTAAAGAGAATGAAGTTAATAAAACTTTTAAATTGGATTTAAAAGTGATTTAATTGATTTTGAAAATAATTCGTTTTAATTTACATATAAAAATAGCCTTTCAGGGCATAATATCGGATTTCGATGAAACCAGAGTCTTTGGATCCGTAATAATGAATTATAATGCGCCATCAAATTTCATAGCGATTAGATGTATCGTTTGGTCGTACGGGATAGAAACGCATTGGAACTAACATCGGAAATTTAATATGATAATCATGTTCAAAAAGCTATCTTCTCCATACGATCAAATTGGAGCTCGAGCCTAGTTCCATTGCGTTTGGAATAAAGGTATAACATTAGGAATGCCTAGCGGCACGCCTTGATTGGAATCTGAGATTTATGACTAGATATTTTGAAATTTTAAATAATATATATATATATATATATATATATATATATATATGATTTTGACCATAAACTGCTATCTTCATTCACATCAGCCCATAAACCCGTAAAGAGCCCACACCCTCCTCGTTCTTTCCGATCCTTCTTTAGGCGATATAACACTGTCTGTAAGCAAAGAATAAAAATCAAAGATTTACATATACAAGATAAAAATGGTGAAACAAATTTTAAAGGTCTTGTTTTGGCCTAGGCTTTGTTTTGAGATAGGCACAAGAGGGAACTGCCTTTGTTCGTTGTTCGACAGTGGAAGTTTCAGGCAAATTCAGCTAGGGTTGCGAAATTGTAGGGGTGTAGTACTTGATTGTTGAGATGAAGTTCGAATTTGTGCTCGTGGTGTGAAGGAGGAGCGTTGGCCAAAGTTTGGCGAAGCGCGACGGCCTGGGGCAGTTTCCGTTCACTGTACGGATGATAAGGGAGAAGGCATGGTCACTTTTTATAGAGGAGGCTCGGGTTTGGTTTTGATGGGTTGGGATGATGGAGGTCGGAGAGAGAGAGAATGGTTGCGTCGTTGGTGGTTTTCGTTAACGGAGGAGGAAGCACTTGATGGTCAAAGAGGGCGGCATTGGTGTATGTGTGCATGAGAGGAGAATTAGGAGGGAGGAAGAAGAGTTTAAAATTGTAACTAATTATAAATTGTGTAATTAGTTAATTATGTTATATTTAAAATTCCGATAACTTATAAATTTCATAAATTCTTCGTTTGAGGTCCAAGCTCGATGAAACTAATTGCATTGAATCGTATCATCAAGCTCTACGCCATAGAATTGGATTGAATGGATTCGAAGCTAGAGAGATTTTTGGGTTAAAATTGGATATTCGTTCAATTTTAAATCAAACGGATTGTTTTGATGACTATAATTAGTGTGAGTTAGTCTCACCTTTTGGTTAACCGGTATAGTATATAATTGACAAAAATTGTTGAATGATTGTTTGGATGAATTATTATATTTATTAGTTGGTTTGGATTGAATATTCCTGCCTATTGGAGCAGAAGAGACCCTGCTACATTCCCATATAATAATGGATGACCATTTATATACGAATCCCGCCTTGAAGTGGTTGATTTATATTTTATGATTGTATCACTTTTGTGATGCAATGAAAACAGGTTGGAGGGATCTAACGGGATTTCTCGATATTGTTGAATTGTTCCATAATATTACTTTTATTTGGATTATTGAAAAATGAACCTAATTGTGGACATCGTGGTTATAACATTGTTATATGTTGAAAAGTAAAACCCAATAGTGATAGAAAATCAATATCGATATTGGTTAAGTGTTGGGTGGCTATTGGCCTCAAATTAGTATTTTAAAATACTATAAATTGCAGATAAGTCGAAACTGGTTTTAAAAGACAAGAAATGGTTTTTAAATTCAAAATTGGATTTTGAAATTTTTTTGTTCTAAGGATTTATTTATTTAATTTTAATGTTATTATTTTTTAGGTTATGTAATTATATTACTGTTGTTGATAGTTATTTTATTATAGTATTATTGTTTTAAAGTGTTTAATTAAACTAATATTGTTTAAAAAGTATTTAATTATATTAATATGGTTTTAAAGTTAATTGTCTATAGTAATATGGATTTAAAGAAGGAAGCGTTCGGCAATACCTCTCTCATATAGTTTGCAAATACACAAAACATCCCTCCTTTTTTAGATTAGTTTTCGGTCCCTGTTTTTCAAATCAGACCATCTAAAAGACAAAAGTACCCTTCCAGTGTTATTTCTCTCCGCACTTCATCGTACCTGTAAAAATGGAATCAGTAAACAAAATCAAATCATAATCTAGTGAACAAACTGAAACCAAAGTGATTATAAAATTGATTTAGAAGAAAAACGAAATCAAATACTCATTTTAATTAATCGAGAAGAATCTGAAACAATTAGAACATCAAAATCAAACATTAAAATTGAAATAGCAAAAGAAAACAATAGTTTGTATGAAAATAAATTCATTCTCCAAAGAATAAAATAAATTATAACATATCATCAATAATTTAAGAATATTTGAAGCTAAAAATGAAAATATTAATAATATTTGCAGTTTTATTTGCAAATACATAGAAAATTTGCAGTAAAAATATGATCATTTGGTAAAATACTCTTACAGCTCTAACAAATATTATTACATGTTTTACTGCAAAGTTATACATATTTGCAGTATTGTAAGCAAAAATTCATAATATTTGCTAATTTTTCTTCATTTATTCAGAATAATTGCAGCTAGATCCACAAGTATTCATAATAATGGCATATGAAAGTAAAAATAATGAATACTTGCTAAAAAAATACTTGCAATTTCAATATATATTATTATATTTTTTTGCAAAAATACCGAATAATTTTCAGCATTATAAACAAATATTCTTAAATTTTGCAGATTTTTCTGCAATTATTTAGAATAATTGCAGCGATAACTATAATTATTCATCATATTTGCATAAAAAAGAAAAAATATTCATAATATTTGCATTAGATTTTTTTAATGCAAAAATTGACACTATTTGAAGTTCTTTATGCAAGTATTCTTAATGTTTGCATATTTTTCTGCAAATATTGAGAACACATGCAGAAATATTGCAAATATTGGAATATTTACATATTTTTATGCATGTATTTTCACCAATTGCAGTCTCTAATGCACATATTTGCAAGTATTGTCAGTAAATGCAGTTTTTATGCATGTATTCTTTGAAGATAAAATTCATCTTCCTATTGCAATATAATGAAATTAACAATTGCAGAGAAAAATTCTTACAGAAAATGCAAAAGTTTTCAATCTTTGCCGACTTTTCTGTAATTATTCTGAATATTTGCACCAATGTCTGTAAATATCCTTAAAAATTGTAGATTTTTCAGCAGTTATTTTCTATTGTTATTCACAATATTTGCACCAACTTCTTCAATTATTGAGAATAATTGCAGATTTTTAAGATATACATACAAATTATTCAGAAGGATTGCAGACATACATGCAATTATACATAATAATTGCATACATCTCAGCAATTATTTTGATTAATTGCATACAAAGATGAATACAAATGATTTTAGGGAATAACCACTGATTTTCAAGCAAGTATATAATATGAATATATGCTAAATTTTAAGTGAATAATTACAGAGGAAAATTTCTAAATAAAAGCATGTTTATATGCAAATTTTGTAGATTTTTCTGCAATTATTCATAATATTTGGAGAAAAAGGTTAAAATATTCATATAGATTTTTTAATGTAGAAATTAACACTATTTGAAGTTTTTTATGCAAGTATTCTCAATATTTGCATATTTTTCAGCAAACATTGAGAACACATGCAGAAATATTGCAAATATTGGAATATTTACAGATTTTTATGATTGTATTGTAATTAGTTGCAGTTTCTAATGCACATATTTGCAAGTATTCTCAGTAAATGCAGTTTTTATGCACGTATTCTTTGAAGATAAAATTCATCTTCGTAATGCAATAAATTGACATTAACAATTGCAGAGAAAAATTCTTACAGAAATGCATATTTATATACAAAATTTTTCAATATTTGCTGATTTTTCTTCAATTATTTTGAATAGTTGCACCAACATCTGCAAATATTCTTAAAAATTGTAGATTTTTCAGCAATTATTTTCTATTTTTATTCACAATATTTGCACCAACTTCTTCGATTATTGAGAATAATTGCAGATTTTTAAGATATACATGCAAATTATTCAGAAGGATTGCAGACATACATGCAATTAATATTTGCATACATCTATACAATTATTTTGAATAATTGCATACAAAGATGAATACAAATGATTTAAGGGAATAATTGCTGATTTGTCAGCAAGTATACATTAAGAATATATGCAAAACTTTAAGCAAATAATTGCAGAGGAAAATACCTAAATAAAAGCATATTTATATGCAAATATTCCCAATATTTGCTGGCTTTTTGCAATTATTATGAAATTTTGCACCAAGTTGCAGATAATCTTAAAAATGCTGATTTTCTAGCAACTATTAAAAATATTTGCGGGAAAGAACTATATGAATGTTATTTTAGGTAACATTTATAGCATTTATGCACATAACTCTAATATCAAACTGCAACCATTTCTCATTATAATTAATGAACTTAAACATCAAAATAACACCAACAATCCATAAAAAATAAAAAACAATTCACATTTTTGTAAACAAGATTGATTCGTCTTCAAATAGTTGCAGTATTTTTATTGAAATCGAGAATTAAATACTTGTCTGAAGAAAACTTAGCCCGGCTTTCAATTTAATCCCAAGAAACTGAAGAAGAAGAATCACGGCTCAAATTTGAAGCGCAGGGGTAATTTAGGGAAAAAATAGGCGTAAACACTACAACAAAACTATGGATTTTCCTACGCCAAAATGGCGTAGGCAGAGCATAGCTAAACGTAATACCTATGCACCGCCTACACCAATACCGGCGTAGGTAAAATCTGTGCAGGTAAAAATATACCTACGCCTTACCTATACCATACGTTGGGTTGTTTCCTACGACTTTCCTACGCCATTCAATTACCGACGTCTTCCCTACGCCTTTATTTCCTACATTTTTCCTACGACATTCACATGACTTCTTTTACTCTATTAAAATTCGATTTACCTATGTCTTTCCTATGCCTTTTCTGAAATAATTTTGATATATTTTTATTGTGTTTCTTTCTATTAAACACAATATCAATCTGCATCACTCTATCAACATTGAACAAGAACTAATCTCAACATATTAAAATATCTATACAAATTTCAACAAAAAAACATCATACCAAATCATTCATCATCAACTAAATTCAAATATCGCCACCGTCTTACAAATTCAAACCAACATTAAACAATTTCTCATCCGTCTAAACAGTACGATAATATGTTGATAATATATAACATCATACGGATACCACTAAGAATAATAAATACCCTCAACCCTCATCTTGATGACTGTTTGACTCTCCATCAAATCGTTGTTGAAACATCTCAGAGAGTTGTTCATATTGAGTCTTTAGCATTTGAATCTCCCCTTCTTGACACTCCGCCTTCTCCTTCATTTTGGCTCTAGTCTGTGCTTCGCCCCTGTTGATGCTATATGCTTCGCCCCTGTTGATGCTATAAGTGACTTCTTTATATTTATGCATTACATAAAATATTGCATCAATTTCTACATTTTAAACTAATTAAAATTATGTTTGGTAGAAATTGAATACTTACTCCAGGGATATTGTCACAATATGGCCTACGATCCTTCCTTTTAGCTAAAGAATTAGTAAAGCATATCAAATACTTCTTCCTCGACTTCATAGGAAATTTATATGCTCGACTTTTCAATTCTTCAATTCTACCTTGATATTGTGCCTGTATCTGTATTTTTACAAAAAAAAATTAATTAGGCATGCATATATATTCAAGTCGAGATGTATGTTCAAAAAACCGAGTTGAAGGTAAATAAAAACTGAAGCTTGTACTTGACTTAATATTTAAGAAGTGCAGTGCATGTTTTACAAAAAACATCATATTGGAGATTTGCATATAGCATGTTACATTAAATGTAATGCCAAAGTGCACAAGTTTTATTATTTTCTTTGAAAAACGAAATATATAGGAGGAATTCATGATATGATGCTTAAATCAGATCTGCATCTTATGAATAGAATTTTAAAACACACATGGTCATGATAATAAAAAATTAAACAAATTGGGTAGTCAGTAATGCAGAAGTTTGTGTTATTTTCATCCATCTTAAAATGCTAGTACAAATCTTATATCTTCATCTAGTTTATGCATACAATTTTCTTTGAGTGGACTCATAGATGGCCTCTGATGTTAGAGGTAATAGAAATTATAGGTAGCAAGATTATACTTGCATGTGTTAAACTTAAATGAAATCATGATGTGTTTATTCCAAGAATTCCTAAGCAAGCAAACATTTAACATAAACCAATATGTTCAAACCAATACTAAAAAATAACATAAATATTGACTACATAATATATACATAAACAACAAAACATAGCAATCAACATGAAATGATATTTCATCACCCTTTCATGAGAAGTAGCAACATAAACCAATATTAATTTTAAAAAAATACTTACAGTGTTGAAAGCAGCAAGTGCACGATTGAGTGCAGGCCTCTATTGCACAATGCAAGTACTTTGTGAGTATGAATCCAACATCAAATGGTGGGGAAGTAGAAGGTGCCATCTTCAACATGTATTCAACTCCCATGAAAAACAAAAGAGAGAGACTCAAAATGGAAGGCATTAGATGATTTCAAGCTACGCCAATTGCATCTTTAGCTGATAATTCCAAAATATACGCCCCATTTAAAAATGAAGAATTCTTCTTTTTCTTTATAGTAACATAAGTGCCCATATCTTGGATAATGCTAATTATTTGCCAAATAATCAGAGCTTATATACAGATATAATCAGCAATTGATAGATAAAATATGTGTGTGGTAGGTATAACTGGTAAGATGAAGAAAGGGTGTATATATACAGGTATTCTCCCTTCCTCGACCGCTCATTTTGTAACCACCTAAAGGAATGGCTGCATCAAAAATGTGATAACAGTTGATCCAAATTGAACCTACTCTTAGTGCCCCAGTCACTCTGCTGCTTTATCGATGTTGATAGGAAAAACTCCTGCGGCTAGTCCATGTTTGCTTGTATTTGCTCTCCTTATCACTTCATCAATATTCCTGCTAATAACAACACACAATATGGACTGTTAATTTATTATTAATTTCAGTTTTTTTGAACGAACTATTACATTCGCAGGTAATAGTCTTTTTTCAATCTCAGATCCTAACAAATCAACCATTGCACAATATCAAGGTTTCAGATCCACAGCCTCATCAAAAATAAATGAGCGAATAAAAGTGTAGTTTCGGTTTCAAAACTTCAGGCACATGGTATAATCAAGGTAGATATACTGGCACTACACTAACATACTCACCTTCAGCAAATAAATGCAAAAATCTAGTTCAAGCAAGCTTCCAGAAATAAAGCACCATGTCCAGATACAAGATCAACTTCATGACTACAAAATTCCAGATCCAAAACACAATTCTATCCCATAATGGTATCATTTCAATCTATGAAAATCAAGCAAACATCAGTAGCTATTAGATCTAAATCTGAGAATCATGCTTGTGGGAGCAGTGTTAAGACGCAAGCTTCAAACTTCGGACACAACTGAATTGAAGGAAGCATCAATTTACAGATTGTACTCCAGATCGCAGCAGTGACGAACGACGGCCACATGATGGAGGTGAGGCGAGAAGGTGAAAGGATGAAGGCGAGGCGGCGATCGTAGGACGGAGGCAAGGTAGCGATGCAAGATCGTGGGAGCTAGGGTTTTTTTAATTTTTTTGAGCTGGGTAACGTGAGTTGATTTGGGGATCGTTGGATTTATATTTGTTTAGTTAGAAAAGTGTGTGTGGAGGGAAGATGAAATTTTCAGAATATATTGGCACAATATAATGTTTTTCTACAAATTGGAGAAAGCGTAGGGAAGACGTAGGAAAATTACTGCGTCTTTCCTATGTCTTTACCTCTTCCTTCCTCTTCCCTATGCCATTCCTACGCCCCACCTTCTGGCGTAGGAAAGACGTATTAAATTTTTCTACATATTGAAGTTGGCGTAGGAAAAGAGTAGTAAATTTTCTTACATCTGTCTTACACCTTTACCTCTTTCTACCTATTTCCTACGCCTTCCCTACGCCCCGCCTTTTGGCGTAGGAAATTTTGCATATGAAATTGAAGTATTTTCTAGTAGTGAAAACAGAAACAGGGACATAGAAAGCATGCTTTTTTGACGAGGATCGATTTTGAATTAAGTTTGGTTTTAGAGATGTGTGCATAATATTCACTTTAAAGAATTATCAAAATGTGACAAGGTTAATTATGGTTTGGAATTAATACTAAGGATTATTAACAAGGTTTTAGAATAAATTATTTTGATTTATGACAATGGTAAAGGTTAATTATTATTGTTCTTAAACAATATTTTGAAGTTATTAATTATCATTTTTAAGATGTTTTAAAATTTATAAATTTTAATGTTAGTAATCATTATTATATAATGATGTTTGAAGTGAAATATTTTAAAATATTTATAATTATTTCTGTGACCCTAGAAATATATTTAAAGACTTAGATTTTATAAAGGAATTATAAAATGGGATTGAAGAATTAAGGAAAGGTTATTTGAAAAGTGAAGAGAATATAAATGATTAGATATTTATGAACGAATTTCAGAAACATGTTTATAGATTTATAAAGGAAGTTTATAAATGGGGTATGGATTCATAAAGGGTTTATAAGTGATTTTTGAAATTATAAGAAGCTTATAAGAGATCGAATTTTTATAAAGGGATTATAAATGGTTTTCAGAGGTTTATAAAATGATATATAAGCGATTTAGGAGAATCGAATAAAAGAAAACTTTCTAAATTTGTGGATATACTTATACCGTTGAGACAAGTATATGAATATTTTTAAGTATTGAAATATAGAGATTTGCGAGTATATCTTTGTAATTTACAAGTATTTTATTAAGCGGGTTTTATTTATGAAGGAATTATTAAAAGGAGGCCGATGGTCGCTATGTGCTTGACCCATATTGTTTTCACCTATGGAATAAATCTTTATGTGAATGTTTGTATATTTGATAGTTTAATAACCATCTATCAAATCTTGGCTTAAATATGTAGTCCTTAATTTTGGTGGTACAGAAACATTCCCCGCTTAACACCGAAGGATTTTAACTCTGGAAATATCTAGAGAAAACGTGGGAATTATATGGTACAGTTACCATCGGTGGTGCTATATTGTACGTATAAACTCATTTCATTCTTTCAAGACAAATGATAAGGAGATTCATCCGCTTAAACGGTTAGGGGGTGATCCCCGCTTTTATGCATTGTCTGATTATTTCCAAAAGAACCGTCACCAGGCATTCTGGAAATCGGTGTTTTATTTTGTGGAGCATCCGGGAAACAGAAGAGTTACTCGTAAGTGATGACTCGAATTTGTAACCACTTCGGAAACCATATACGGTTCTATGGAGGAGTTTCATGATATTTTAAGATGTTGGATCCATATGTGATTCTGAGACCGTTGGAGTATTAGAATCCATGTTGGCTTCTATGGTCTATTTGGCGGCGATGCGCTGGAATGCGGAACATAGTATCATCAGTGGGAATGACTAAAACTAGAGATAAGAAGCATGGCTAGTAGGGTTGGCAAACCCATAGGGTGCAGTTGGCTCCTCCTAGATGTCGCTTATAGTTTTTATGCATGCATGGGGCGATGCACTCGGTCTTAGCGAGACCAGCTATATTTTTCCAATGGTAAATCACTAGGGATGTATGCTGCTTCGGAAGGATAGTTCTGATCCTTGTGTAGGAGGTTCGTTCTTTGAAGTGCCGAGGGCACCTCCATGGAAATCCTACACAATTAACGAATGTGCCTTATCGATTTTCGATCAATACTTATGTGATGTACACTCACAAACAACACAACTACTTGATTATTATTATTTTCAACCTTAAACATTATCATAATATCAATGGATTTTCTATATAAATGTTTTGGTTATCGTAAGGTGAAAACTCGTCTGTGTTTATGTGCGGGGTGGTCTTACAAGATACCTTTGATTTCAAAGGTTGTATATAATTTTAAATCTCATTGAGTGTTTTTCTCACGCTGGTTTTCCAGAATGACTCGACTGTTATTTTATTATAATACTCGGGCCAGACCGAGTATATTATAGATTAGTTTGGATGCTTGGAGCTTCAAGAGACGATTTGGTGGCCTAATGACGTATTCACATAAATGGTTAATTTCCACTATATTCATTGTTGTGTTATTAGCAATTGTAAGGACTGGCTGTTATAACTGTCCAGGCTGAAATATGTTGGTATACTCAGATTGATGTCTGTATATACATGTATTACAGTTTTTTGTGAGTAATAATTTATGGTATATTATAGATTATTCGTTCCACTATGAGATTCCATGTTGTTTAATTTTTTCTTATCTTCTTCTTCTTTATTTTCCATAACAATTGGATCTTCTTGCATTCGATTGCTCGGCATGTGATACAATGGATGTATTAGTGTCGATTTTCGAGGATCGAAAAGCCTGGTTCGTTACATTTAGTGAGATTGCAAATAAATGAATAAATAAATAAGGATGTCTCTAAAAGGTGTTTACTTTAGTGTTGATTTCTTAAGTGGCAGAATGGTCCACCTCCCTACCGAAAGAAGTAACCTAATGAGATGCCATATTTATAATTAAAGAGTGAGAGCGGATATCTTGGGAAGGGTTTGCTTTAGCTTTGGGATCTTAAGTGACCGTAAAATCCTCCTCTTTTCTATAAAAGAAGTATTAAGTAGCCCAATGAAATTTCTAAGCAATGACTGCTAGATAGTACCGTTGAGGAGCACGCTTCTGGAATTAGGTCTTAAATGACGGGGTATACTTATTTTCCACTGGGAAGTATTAAGTGGATTGGGTACAGTCTCTTACATTGCTAAATCCAAAATGATAATAGTACCATTTAGGAGCACACCTTGTGGATATATCTTAAATGATGGGGTTTGACTTAGTTAAGGTCTTAAATGACTAGAGTCTACCTATTTTCTAATAAAAAGGTATTAAGTGGTTTGGGTACTGTTTATTACATGACTACGATTTTATCGATGATACATGCGGTAATAGTTGGACATTAAATGTCAGAAGCCTTAAATAATGGTTAGAGGTCTTGTAGCTACAAATCACTCACCATTGACAACATTGTTATAAAATCACCTTGGTAATAGGTCTTAAATGACGGGGTCTACCTCAATTAAGGTCGTAAATGACAAAGTCTACCTATTTCTCTTTTAAAATTATTGTAAAAGCCTACTTCATATTTAGAAGTGTTAAGTGGCTAATGGGTTTGGAAGTAATGGGTGTTGATATGGCTTCATTAATGATGGGAAGAGATAAGTACGTAATCATGCGTGCAATGCACCGTTAGATTAGAATTGCCAGCTTTGATGGACAAACAATTAGATAAAAACCTAGCGGTATAAGTTTATGTTATGGGTAGTTTATATTTTTTTCAATGACCAGAACATTGCTCTTATCCCCTCCTTATTACAACCTACATGATAGAATTTAGAGGAATAGGTCATTGGAGCTGAATGTGCTTTGTTGTTGGAGAGTCTTCTTTCTCTCATGATCAATGTTGATGTGATAATTTGCTATCCAAGGAATACCATTAATTCCAAGGTAGTAGTCACAGCCAGTATTCTTAACCTATTATTGTTTCCATTGTGAGTTCATATTTCTATTATTCTCTAATACTGCTTATGCTTATTTGCAGGTACCAAATCCAATGATCTGTACTCTGATGGACTCGAGTTTCGATTTTTGTCAAAATTTGGGCCCATTAAGGCGTGGATTGTTACAGTTACAAACTATATCGCGACATTTCTATCATATAACAATGTTATGAGATTCTCAACATTTGGAATTGGGTCGATTATAAATTTGTACCTATATTTTTATATACATTATTTTTATTGCGATGCTATTCAAGACGATGTACTTAGCCTTTTTTATTGAATCGACCACGGTCTTTAATTTGGAATATTTCCAACTTAATGATTCTTAACTTGAATTTATTATTAACATATTATACTCGATATTACTAATGAAGTTTGAGTCCGAACACACCTTCATAAAGAGTTTTTGTTTCTGTAAGCAATTCTCAAATATTTCATAAATACATGAGAACACTTCAAACAACCATTTAGTTATATCAATTTGAATTTTATAGTTACTTTATGTATCAAATACATAAACAAATCACGATATCGTAGACCACATAATGTATGATAGCTCCTATTGTCGATGCATAAGGAACTCATCTTACATGTTCTATATCAAACGATTTAATAAGGTGTTTTTTCATATTGATTTGGGACAATCACATTATCTTTTATACTCACTATAAATGAAATCATTTATAATCCAAAGTTGAGTATTAAAACAACTAAGGTTGATTTCAATACAAGTACATCGTTAAAACCAACAACATGTTATTTACTTATAGTTTAGAAATATCAATATACCTTTTAACGTTCTTTCTTATGAATACACGCTTTCTCTATATTTTGATTGATAATCAAACTATTTGATATTTCTATCAAAATAATTTTTTGATTTTGATGCTTATAAAATGATACTTTCTACCATTTCTTAGATCATATCAAAAGACTTACAAACTCAATTTCGCACCCACTGCTTCGAAACAGTTTTGGTTATTATGTGTAAACAGTTTACTCTAAATTATTATTTAGAATTTTCTATTTCAATACATATGTACCAAACCTAAAGTTATACTAAGTGGTATTTTTGTGAGTAAATCCAAATTAAACTCGAGCACATCGAATACCGAATCTATAATGCTAATTTCAACAATTGAAATTTGCAATATTATTCATATCAATGCTTTTAATTTAATTCCAACTACATTAGTCTTACTCATAAAGACACAATCGCGGCCAACGAATCACATCCCTTCGGTCACGACCACCAAAATCATATTTTGATAGCGTACTTGGAATTCTTTTGAATTTGCGCATTATACCATATCATAGAGTTAATACTCTTAACAGTTTAATTAAACAACCAAGGATTATATATTTTCAACATTAATAAGAAACTCGTAGTTTCTCTTCAATGTGAGAGAATACTTATTGGACATTCTAATGTTATGTGTCTGTTTAGGTTAGTTAATTTCATCTCATATAATCAGTTCTATCTATGGATCATATCCAATTTCATTTTACTGCCAAAAAATTCCTCAAAGAAATTCCTTCACAATGAAGTTGTTATTTCTTGAAACAACAATTGTTTCTCAGTGTAATACAACAATTGTTTCTCAGTGTAATATAATAGGTATTCATAAACGTTTTATGAATTTATTTATTTGTAAATTGATTTGGTTTTATTTTTATTAACTTATGTTCAAAACATAAGTATGTCATCTAAGATAGTCTTTCCCAAAATCCTTTTGGTGAGATTTAGGCAAGATCCCTTACGAACAATTATTAAATTCTATCTTTTGCACCGCGCAGCCTGCCAACTCCATGGCCTATGATATGTTAGGGTTTCTTATAAACCCTTATCTTGTATAATTTTTTAAACTATTATTTAGATGAAATAATATTAATCTTATGTGCCATTCTTAAGTACATGACCTTATAGAAAGAAATTAACTCCGCTTTATTCACAATTAATCAATCATTGTCCAACAAAGTTCGAATACTCCTTATCGATGCATCATTATGTCTCATATAGAGGAGTGGCTTTTGAGATTATATCTTTATTTCCTACTTCATGATGCAGCCCTTTGGTTTTGCAATTTAATCGGGCCCAGGCAATCCACGTACAAGGTTTGGCCGATTTCGATTGAGAAAGAGAGAGAGAAAAGGGCTGAAGGAGACAAAGGGGATAAGGGAAAAGGTCTGGATGAGGAGGCTGATGTAGCTAAGGTCCTGAAAAAGCTAAGACAAAAGAAGGGTGCGGTTTGCCCTCCCCGTTCTGGGAAATCATTACGCATTCAAGATGTCTTCTCTCCTGGTGATGAGGAAGGCTTACATTTAGAAAAGGAGAGTGAAGACGACGAAAGGGCAAAGAGCGACTCTAAGGCAACGATAAGGGAAGCTCGTGCATCTACAGATGTGGACATAATGGGTAGTGAAGGCCCTGGTGTGGATCCTTTATAGGATGTTGAGGCTGTGCGGGGGTGGTCCAATCAGTTGGAACACCCTGACTCAGCCCTCGGACAACCTCCTATTACAGACCCTCCTCAGGAAAACATGGCTCCGAGCGACTCAAGTGAAGTGTTGCCTCCTCCATTGTCTGGTGGAGCTGGCATTGGCAAGGAATTTAGACTTTCCCTAATTACTTTCGATTACTATAAGGGTTTTGAGATTCTTCTCGAGAACTTTTTATTTTTTGATGGGTCTCAGCCCCCACTTGATTCTCAATCCAATGATGTCCTGTTGTTGGGAGTTCTCCCTTAGTCGAGCGGTGTTCCGTTCCAGAGTGTTTCCTACCTGAGTGAGATCCCGCCTCGGCCACACGATCCACCTTATTCTAAAGGTTTGTAGCAGCTTGAAATATCCCTAGTGTCTTAAGTGTTTTTTGCTTCTTGAATTCTTTCTGCTTCTCAGTTCTAATGCGACTAATTATATTTCAGGGAAAAGGAGGAATCCAAGGAGGAATGAAGTATCTAAGCATCTGGAGCAATTTAAACGAATGAAGATAGCTCCCATTCCTCCCCCGGTGGCATCTTAAGGGGGAAGATCCATGGATGAGGAAGTCAGTAGGGCCTCGTTGGGTTTGGATAAGGGAGGGAGCCATGGGTCTTCCTATAAGCACGCGAGGTCCCTGGAGAAGGAGGCCACCTTCCCAGGCTCTCAAACCTCCTTGCATCATCGACGTCATTTCCCCATGGGTACGAAAGTGCATGAAGTGTCGGGTGAGTTGGGAGAAGGTATCACAGACCTTACTTATCCAGTTCATCAACAGCGCATGTAGAATCCTTTCGAAAGTCATCCCGATATCAACCTTGATAATGCAGGTCGTCGTACCGTGGATCTCGACACTGAGTTTCTTCTTCCTCGCAACCCCTTGGTCTGGATATTAGATAAGGCTAAATCCTTGAATATGCTAATCTGACAACTAGGATGGTTCAAATCACTGATGAGACTCGCAATATTATTGATTCTCAGACTCGCTTGGCTAGAGCTAGTGAAGAGGTTAGGAGTACCAATGCGTGGTTACGTTTAGAGATGGAGGATCTTCACAAGGCACTCAGGGAGAAAGAGGCTGAATTTGTAGTGGTTGAGGCGTCTCGTGAGTCTGAAATAAGAAAAGCCATGGAAGAAGCCATAAAAGAGGCCAAGAATGAAGCGATGAAGGAGGCTACCACTATATGTCAAGCGCAGATTGATTTGGCCATCAGCTCCATGGATGAGGCCTGGGAAAAAGATATGGAGCGACTTCGCTCCCTTAAAAATAGAGTGAAGAAGTCGAAAATAGCCCTGGCTGAGCTGAAAGAGTCCAGGGGTGTATGGATAAAGGAGAAAGACTCCTACCGGGCTGAAATTGATAGGCTGAGGGCAGAGCTGGTACACTCAAAGAAAGATAAGGAGCTTTATATAAACAAGGTGGTATCCCTCCAGATTGAGTCTGACAAGGCAAGTGAATTTTGCGACATTGTTAACCGGATGCTGCAGGATACGTATTACATGTTTTGAAAGCAAAAGAGCCTTCAGTGCATGGATGACTACCCTCAGGTGATGGTTGGAATTCATGCCCGGCTTATTAAGGAGGCCAAGGCTGCAACTGCACAGGAGGGAGGGGCTGCTTATGATGTTATGACGATAAATAGCCAATTTTCCTCGGAGAAAACCAAAGCCACTGCAAGAGGGTACGAGTTACCGAGGAGGAGGAAGGTGATGATGATGGTTCTGATCTTGAGGGGCTTGGTGATCCCCCTCAAGCTACCATTGGTATCGCATCCTCCTATTTTGTCATCACTCATTCCGCAATGAGAAGTTCATGATCTTTATCCTTCGTATTATGTAGGGACATCTTTAGGATGAGTCAAGCCTTCAGCGGAGCCTATCGGAGGAAGTGGACCAAGTGGCAAGGATGTACCCTCATCTTGAAGAGGCTTTGTTCTCCCCTTTTGTTTTTGGTCTGTGAGAAATGTATGGCTGTTTTGTACCTGTAAATGCGGATAAAACTTGTATATGTAAAATGGTTTATGATGTTTTAGTGTTTCAATTTATGCTTTTCACATGTTTGCAATTGTTTCTGTGATGAATGAATTTTATAGATTGTGTATGAATTGTTTACGACTTGTTTATTCATTATCATGTTGAAAATCATAACTGTGTGCTTTTCTTCATAGTCGATCACTAACGACAGCTACTCGGGCTAGTGCTTGTATCGTGAGTATTATTCGATTTATCGTTGCCAGCATAATGCCGATTATCAAGTGCGAATGACTGCTGGCCGTAGCCATGCCTTAATCGAGGGGTTCATAATCGGTTCACAGTTGCCAGTGAGCCGAACGCCAATGACGAACTACCCATGCTAAATCATTCCTGTTTTGTGGCTTGTCAATGGTTCGTCATTACTGGCCTAGGGTTATCGATCATTAGCAATAAATTTCCTGGGATTAATTCATGACCTTGATCATGGCTATCTCATTTTCATTGCTGCCGACGAGTGTCTGCGATCACTCGCAGCAGGGATGGTTATTGAGTGAAAAAGTACATAATTAATATAATTAACTCAAGACATCAAGATTTTTATAGTGGTTCGGCTGAAATATGCCTACGTCACTGCTTTTCTTTTACTACTTTATTTAATACATATTTCTTTACAACTTAAGACAAATATCGGCGGAGGTGTTGTAGATTCCACACCTTCCGAACACCTCCCCATCTATCGTTGACAGGATGTATGCTCCATTGTGAAGATCTTTATGAATAACAAACGGTCATTCCCAAATTTGATCCAACACCCCAGGTCATGGGAAGACTCGTTTGAGAACTAAGTCTTCTTCTTATAGTGTTCGAGGCTTCACCTTGGAATTGTATTGCCTCGTCACCTTCTGTCTATGAGCGGCTGCTTTGAGGGCAGCATCATTTCTCTTCTCCTTGATCAGGTTGAGTGATATGTTTAATAACTCCTCGTTTTCTTTTGGATTATAGTGTATTCTTTAGTGTGAGGGGACAACTATTTTGACGGGGAGCATGGCTTCGGTTCCGTATGCCAATGTGAATGGAGAGTGCCCTGTCTTAGTTTTACAAGAAGTTCGGTAGGCCCATAAAGCCGTAGGCAATTCATCGACCCATGCCCCCTTGGATTTTTCCAGTTTCTTCTTGATTAGTGTTTTTAACACCTTGTTCACCACTTCGACTTGTCTGTTTGCCTATGGATATGCCACAGCTAAAAAGCTTCGGTCAATCCCATGTTCGTGGCACCAATTGTCGAATTCCTCGCCGTCGAATTGGAGTCTGTTGTCCGATATGATTTTCTGTGGCACCCCATACCTGCACATGGTGTTACATATTAGAAAATTTATCACTTTGGTAGATGAAATTTTATTTAAAGGTTCCGCTTCCACCCATTTGGTGAAGTGATCCAATGCCACTATGGCGTATTTCGCTTCTCCTCGACCCATAGGAAGTTCCCTAATTAGGTCAATCCCCTAGAAGGCGAAAGGCTAAGGACTGGCCATCTGCATTAGCCCAGTAGGCGGAACTCTTGGGATTTTAGCAAATCTCTAGCACTTGTCGCATTTCCTAGCAAACTCGGTTGCCTCTTTATTTAATGTGGGCCAAAAGTACCCATAGCGTGGGATTTTTCTAGCTAGATTTTGACCGCCGGTGTGGTCACCCTAACTTCCTTGGTGTATGTTGTTAAGAATATCTTTCGCTTCATTTCTTGCGACACACTTCAGTAGGGTGTTGGAAAACTTACGATGGTACAAGACGTCCTCTTGGATGGTGTAGTGGGATGCCTTCCTTAGGATTTTTCTAATCTCATTACGATTTTCTGGTAGGATTCCTTCTTGTAAGTATTTGATGATGGGTGTCATCCACATCTCTTCGCTATTATTGATGGGGGTGATCTGAAGACATTTGAAAATTGGTGTGGCTTGCATCATAACAGAGGTTGCCCCTAGCGTTAGCTCGTTTCTCATGGTAGCTTCTTTGGTGAGGGCATCTGCTTCTCTATTCTCCTTCCGTGGGATATATTTGATTACATAGTAGTCTAACTCGTTCTGGCGGGTTTTAGTCTTGCTGAGGTAAGAGGCAAGTCTTTGCCCATGAGTCTGGAATTCCCTAAGGATTTTGTTTACGATTAGCCGTGAGTCACTATTTATGCATATCGATTTGATCCCTATTTCCTTAGTGCTTTCCAAGCCGGCTATTACAGCTTCGTATTCAGCATCGTATTAGTTGTGGTGAATTCTAGCCTCAACGCGTAACTTAACTTTCTTCCCCAGGGCGTGATGATTATTATTCCTGCCCCCAAGCCTAGCTCGTTGGATGCTTCATCCACAAACATATTCCACTCGACTATTTCTTCCGCTATGATGGTCTTATCCTTGTCCCGAATGATGAATTCAACTATGAAATCAGCCAGGGCCTACCCTTTGATTACGGTGCATGGATGGTAGGTGATGTCATACTGGCTTAGCTCAATGCACCATTTTAGCAGGCGTCTTGAGATATTCGGTTTATGCAGAACCTGACGCAATGGTTGATTGTTAAGACCTTTATGAAGTGATATTGAAGTAATGCCGTAATTTCCTGGACGCAATGAGCAAACAGTAGGCCAATTTTTCGTTTTTCAGATATCTAGCCTCTACCCTTGTAAACGTCTTGCTGATGAAATACACTAGGTTTTTGGATATGGACATCTTCTCATACCAAGGCAGTGCTCAATGCATGGGAGGATACAGCTGAGTACAAGTAGTGGCTTTCTCCATCTACCGGGGTGGAGAGCACTGGTGGTTTCTGGATGTGTTCCAACAGGCTTTGGAAAGCCGAGTGGCATTCATCGGTCCATTCAAACTTTCCCTTGTCCTTTTTTAGAGCTTTGAAGAATGGGACGCACTTATCTATGGCCTTGGATATAAATTTGCTTAGAGCGGCTACCTTCCTGTTTAGACTCTGCATTTCCCTTTGTGTGGCTGGTATTTTGATGTCCTTCAAGGCTTGGACTTTTTCGGGACTTTCTTCAATCCTTTTGGCGTGCACAATGAAACCCAAGAATTTTTCCGAGGATACTCCAAGGAGTATTTCAACGGATTCAGCTTCATCTAGTATTTGTGTAATATCTGAAACATTTCGTTTAGGTGGTGTAAATGATCTGTCTCTTTTTTTGATTTGACAAGCATGTCGTCGACATATACTTCCATGGAGTGACCATTCTGCTGCTCAAACATCTTATTAACCAAGCATTGATAGGTTGCACCAGCGTTCTTAAGCTCGAAGAGCATGACCTTGTAGCAATATAGGCCTAGATCTGTGATAAACTAGTATCTTCTTGGTCTGGTATATGCATGGGAATTTGGTTGTACCTCGAATAGGCGTCCATAAATGATAACAATTCATGCCCTCCAGTTCCGTCCACTAGTTAGTCGATTCGACGCAGGGGAAAACAGTCCTTTGGGTAAGCGTCATTGAGATTGGAGAAGTCGATGCAGGTTTTTCCCATTGGACATTTTCACTAGAACCAGGTTGGAGATCCATTTGGGGTAAGCATTCCATCCCCATGTTCTTTGTCTTCTGCTTGACCGGGATTTTGGTTGGGTCCATGTTTAGGTGGTGGCAAGCTATCTTGGGGCCACCATGTCTTCGTGGGTCCACACGAACACATCCAAATTTCTGCGTAAGAACCCTATCAATTGGATTTTCAGGTTTTTGTCTAGCTGCAACCCTATCTTGAAAAGCCTTGTGCCAACGTGATCATCTACTGCGACATGTTCCATAGCCTCCATGGGCTCAATGCTGGCCTCCTCCTCTCTATCTCTCGGATCTAATTCATTAAACGGGTCGCTAGCATACACAAAAGGAGGGGCCTTCTTTGATTGCTATGTTTCCACCGTTTTGACGCAGAGGGCAGCCTCTATGTTTTTACCCTTTTTGTTCGTTTTGGTCTAATGAAGTTTCGTCACATAACAATCGCAAGATGCGTCTTGGTCGACTTCTACTTTTCATTTTCCCCCATCGGTAGGGAACTTCATTTTCGAGCACTAAGGGATAAGATATCTAGAAATATGATAATGCAGGTCTACCCAAAAATGCATTATAAGCAGAATGTCCGTCTACCAACACAAATGTTTGCTTTCGGATAACGAATCGAAGGTGGCTTTTTGAAAAAATAAGTCCAACTGCCCAAGCGGAAGTGTGGCTTCTCCAGTGAATCCATGTAGGGGCATATTGCATGACGATGTATCTTTCATTGATAACTTCAATATATTCACCGAGCTTCCCATATCGACCAAAATGCGAAACACCTCTACTGGGCCGATCCAGGCGGGAATGACCATGGGATCAGTATGTAGTACTACTTTCCAACCAAATCCTCATCGCTGAAGGTTATGTTGGTCCTTTCTCTTCGTTTGGGGAGGCAACCTTCTATAATGGAATGAACATATCCTTCTACATCCTTCAAGATTTTCCGTACCTCTCCATCTAGGCCCAACTTCCACCGGCTGAATGTGGGCTTCTTGATAGAGTATGAACAATTATTTTTTCCTAATTAGAGCGGCTTGCACTTGCTTCTTCTTTGTTATTTCCGTACTGGAGCGATCCTGGTCCTTCGTGGGTAGAGCGAGAGAGTTGTGTTTTTGCTGCATGTATCGTTCCAGTTTCTTTTTTGGATGTATTCATTAATAAGGTCCCGTAAATGCTGACATTCTTCTGTGTTATGTCTGTGAGACTCATGGAAGTGACAGTACTTTCCCATCCTAACCGCAGCTTTCGATTCCTTCTTATATGGTTTGTACTTTAATTCGTTTTGAGTGGCCAATAAATGTTTTCTACAGTGTCATTCAAAGGAGTGTAGGAATCAAATTTTGGTCCTGGTCTGTATTGTCGTTTATTATTTTTTCAGTTCCGAGGTTGCCCTAATGGTTACTTTTATTGTCATTGTTTGGCTTTCTCCCTTCTCCTCGAGGTGGGACTCTTGTGTTTCCATAGGAGTCGGAACCCCCTACGGGTTTCTCGCTATGCCGGAGAGCCGCTGCGTCTTACAATCTCATATATTTTCCTACTTCATGGTAGAAATTTTGAAGAGTTAAAGGCTTCTTCTTCATTAGTCTTCTTGCAAGTTTCGAGTCTGGGTGGACGCCTTCGCATAGTGCCATTAATGTAAGTCTTTCATACGTGTTTTGCACCGCTGTTGTAGCTGTGTTGAAATGAGTAAGGTATTGCTACAGAGGTTCCCCCATTTCTATTTTACGTCGGACAAGGAATAAGCGTCTCTAGGCTACTCCACATGAATTTGGAACTAGCTTATGAACTTTTCCTTCAACATTTCCCAAGAACCAATGGATCCGTGAGGTAGACGACAAAAACATGTGGTTGCTAAACCTGACAATAATAGCAAAAAACATTTACATAGTACACATTCAGTTGCTCCATTCATGAGCATGTGCTGAGAGTATCATTGTAGGTGGATGATTGGGTCAGAGCTACCTTTATATGGATCCATGGTGGGCATCTTACATTCTCGAGGTGTGGCCGTTGTCGCTATGTCCCTACTGAAAGGGTTGGATACTCCTAGTGAAAGGGCTGGATACTCTAGCACCTATTCCCCTTTCGAGCTGTTCGCGCCTGAGGTACTCCCTGAAGAGATGTGTCATCCTTTCTTCGGACTCGGGAGCAGCCCTGGGAGAAGCGGGGCCCTCTCTTTGATAGTGATGACGTCTGGTGCCTTGATTGAGGCCAGACTGATGCTAATTGGTTCTAAGCATGACAGGATCAACCATAGATGGTCCATGTCTGGGGCCCCCTTGACTGGGCCCAGCTCTTGATGACCTCTTTGGAATAGTTTTGGGTTGAGTCCTGGCTCGACTTCGAGCCCATGGATCGTCCTGATTGAACTCATCATTGGTGGGAGATATGTTCCTTCTATGTGACTCTCCAGACCGGGATTCACCCTAGGATCCAGTGTTGTGAGTGGATTCCTCCATGCCCCTTAAGCATGTGAGTTGGTCTACCATAGCTTCTTATTGGACAGCGAAGTGGTCAGTCATCTCATTCACAACCCTTTCTAAGTCTTCTTGGGTGACAACTGAGCCTGGAGGTAAGGAGCGAGTATTTGGGTTTTCTTGATCTTCTCGGGCAGGGTTGAGCGTATTTGTAGTAGCTGCATTCTTTCCCTTGTAGCATTTCGCTTAGAGGGAGCCATGGTCTAATGGTGCGCTAAGATCGGAAGAATAATGGGTAGGATATTTTGGCTTTCTATGTTCTCTCTCTTTCTCAGTGAAAGCACCAAAAATGTTTCTAAAAAATTAGGCAAACACTTGTTAATATGATTTTTAGTTTAGCCTTGTTGGATTATGTTTATCTTGCGACTCTTTAGACGTTTCAAGTTATAATGAAATGATGCTTAGAAAATACTGAAGTAATTAGCAAATTCAAGATTCAGAAAAGCAGATAAGTAAATAACAAGTGACACGGGGGTTGTTATAGTGGTTTAGTCAGAATGTGCCTACATCCACTTTCCATCTTATTATCCTTCTTATTTTTGGTTACAAGTATAGGATTGCTTGAAATTATTAGAGAAATTAGAATAACTAGGGTGATAGATCTCAGCGGAGTTGTCTCCTTTTTTCCTCGAACTTCCCCTATTATTGTTGAGAAGCTCAGGTATTTATACAGTGAGATTGTAAGGTGTGGAGGAGAGGTTATAGCTGCCTAGGTCTGGTTCGGTATTAGTGTCTGGGACTGGTGGCTCAGTAAGCTTGGATCGAAAATCTTCATCCTTTGTTTGGTTGGGTGATCTTCATCTTCCTTGGTCTGGCAACCTTCACATTCCTTTGGTTCGGCAACCTTCATTTTCAGAGGACCCTCAATGCTGGTCCAAACATCTGGTTTGGTGTGCCTTGTATCGAACCAAATGTTTGGTTCTGTAAATGAAGGGTCGTGCTGGACCAAATATTTGGTCCGACATACCAGAGAATGCTGGACCAAACATTTGGTCTGGTACTTCTGGGGATGCCGGCCAGATACTTTTCCGTTATATTACAGGGCACCAGACCAAATATCTGGTTCGGCATGCTGGTCCAAATGATTTGTTCGGCATTTTTACCAAGCCAAACATCTAGTCTGGGTAGATCCGGCTCTTGCTTTATTTGCTTGCCTTGGGCTTCTTCTTCTTTTGCTTGCTAGAGAATCGACCCAACATCATCCAATCCAAATCTTCAAAGATGCGTTTATAGGTGTCAATTCAATTCTGCACTTCAACAACTAATTCCGTTACAAAGAACGGTTCACCCCTAGACTAGCTAGCATAGTCTTTACACAGCTTGGAAAAGTCAGCACAGGGAACTTGCACTTGAGCACCACCAAACAATAGGAGCACCTTTTTAGGGTTCCGAACCATGTTTCTCACCATCTCAGCAAAAATGTTCCTTTTGCGTTTGCAGCTGCCCTAGAGCTCGCCCCTTGCTTAATAGTTGTATTGCTTGTGTATCTACTTGTTCTTTCAATCTATAATCAGAATGATTAGTCTCTCATAAGAAGGAATCAAGTGGTACTCATTCATGCAATGCAACTTTACTATATATACTACCGTAATATATAGTTTTAAAACCCAAAACATATAACAAGTACACTCTCTCATATATCACTTGATCCATTCTAAGGCGATAGCTCCTTCCTATCTCTAATTAATCCCATATCAACTTAGGTTGTATCTCAACCTAAGCTCCAATGCCAAACGTGAGATCATTCTACAAAATGGGACATCATCATATATTTCATTTGGGAGTTGTTTCAGATCCTAATTCAGCTTCTCTTAAAAGTTATAGCCTTACAAGATTTCCAGGTCAAAATCGCCTAATAAAAATTCTAAAGGTGTAATATGTCAACATTACACATAGTTATAGCCACATATATCCCAAATTTGATTTTAAAATAATATTTTACGATCTTTTGATATGTAAATACGGATAATTACAGAGTAACTTGCTCCTTCTTCTTCGTTCCCTTAACTAGCCACTACTACCTTTGATCTTCATCGAATTATATCCACCATCACGGATCTTCTAAATGTCGTCTTGCCAAAGAGTTACACTTGCCGAGAGACAACACTTGATATCATTAGAGACAAATCTCATGTGAGCATCAGAAGACCCTACTTTTTCTCCTATGTGATGATTAACTCGAGCTTACCAGTTAGCCACGGTTCTACTAAGCTCCACTCCGACTAGCATCAAGATGGGTTTCTTATAGAGGAAAGCGATTGTGATGACCCGCCCTTCTACTCCCAGAAAGACGTATCATCGTTAAGAAAGAAAGGGGTAGAAATAGAAAAGAAAAGAAAGAAAGAACAACAACATCAGAATCTCACAACGGAAACGGGACAAAATATAATATATCACATAACTATTACATAGTTTACATGTATCAGAGTTATACAATATCCTACACATCACAATCATATATACATCTGTCACTACATACATCCCAAAATACAGCATACTCTAACTAACACAGCGGAACTAGATAGATATCTACATACGTCTGGGATCCTGCTCCAAGCTCCTCCAGAACTCAACAATCCAAGAACCTATCACTTGGCTACTCGTAAAAATTTGAGTACCCAAGAGTTTATGAAGAACATAAAATATAAACTCCGGGTCAGACATGGGTCTGGTATGAGTAAACGGTTTAAAGTTGTTTAACTTTGAAAAACATTGGAAAAGAAAGGTATCACGTAAGACTCCCCACACATAAATACGGGTAAGTTTTTACATACGCTAACAAAAACATTTCATAGGAAATTCAGTGATATTATAATAGTGTCTAGGGTTTTCAAGTAAATAGAAAATAGCCGAAATTGTTACATGATTAAATTCCAGCTACTAGCCACAAAAGTGGGCAATACAATCAAATCCGAGGGGCGCTTATTGGAAAATTGGTTCCATGCAATGGCACGGCTACTGGGGTACCGCCCGTCACAGCACGGGGCCTAGATCACCGTACCGAGGATCACTCCCGACCCCTTACAACACAAGGCCGGAACCATTCCTTACTGAACAGTCCCCAACAAGATAACCCCGCAGTTGGCGCGACCAACCGCTCACTAAGCCGAATAAAAAGGGACATCTAGATAGGGGAAAATCTTGTCCTGCTTGGGCATGACCCACCTAACCTTGCTGCACCTCCCCTGTTTTAGCCATTCCCGGTTGATGAGGCTTGAGGCTACGATTACATTTACAGAACATATCCCTTAGAATGCTCATCGTCCGCCTGGCGATGTGTTGAAAGCATTCAATCCATACAAGTTCGTTCCGGGTTCGAACGAAACCGAAGGCATTATCTCGTTACACTCATTTTGGAATCACCCTCAGAGTTAACGACGACAACCCTTGCACTCTGAATCTTCATCTTTACTTCAGATTCACGACCTATCGTTAATTTGGATCGATGTGGTTTTCGGATGTCCAAATATGGAAACCCGATCCCAGTCTCATCAAAATCCAAAACGTATCTTTTAGGGCCAAGTTGTTTTAAAGTTTAAAACGATTCAATTCTATTATCCATATACACACAGATAGATAGTTCACAATATCATAATAGATAATCAACATTATCATCATAAACAGATAATCAATATTATCATCACAACAGATAATCCATATTATTATCATACTTCAATTAAAGCATACATTTCATACAGCATCATTTATCTCATATTTGAGATCTCAAACCATTCAAGGTAAACAATATCATCCATCCATACATAAGCAATCATATCAGCTATAATTAATTTAAAATGAATTAAATTAATTACTTGCATCTCTAATTAATTTAAAGTAAATTAAATTAATTACTTCACCATTATAAATCTTGCTTATATAACGATTACTCAATTATCAATCAATTAATTTATCATCATCCAATTATTCAATTTAATTAGTCATCCTTGTATAATTTACTTTAGTTACATTCAAGTATTATCCTTTAACTTATTTCCACAAATAAATTATCTTAACTAAACAAAGAAATTAACCTTAAATTACTAACATTACATTTCTTCTTAATTACACTAATTAATTACTCTTTAATCACTTATTATTAATTTTATTTATTAATGATAACTAATTACATTTTAATTTCATTATCCTGTATTAAATTAATTACCTTAAGTGATTAATCTTCAATTAAACTACATTTATTAATCACTCCTGATTAATACTATTCAGTAATTAACCACCTTTAATTATTCATCAAATAAATTAATTACTCCTTAATTAATTTTCCTTTAAATTAATCCCTTGATTAATTTCACAAAGTAGTTATACTCAAATTACTTTCATTATTAAATTATCCTCAGTCAATTGCATCCAATAATTATCATTAATTACTTCCCCAAGTAATTATACTTTTCACATCATCAAATAATTATTTAAATTAATTAAACTTAATTAATAAACTTAAACAATTCATATTAAACTTCATTAATTACATTAAGTAATTAATTCCCTAATTACTTAATTATTATATTTCATGCTATTTAATTTATTACTTCCTAATCAATTTATTTTACCGTAATTACTTAATTAACTATTCTTTAATCATTAATTAATAACCGTAATTATTAATAAAAATTAATTACCAATTTATTAACCGCTAATTACTTAATTTATCATTTTATTAATTCTTAATTACATTACTTAATTAATTAACTATTAATCATTCATTAATTTACTTAAGTAGTTAATTTATTTATACTTATAATCCATCACTAGTTAAATTAAAAAGTAATTATTTTTATTTACTTTCTAAAATCATCAATTAATCTTAATTATTCGGCTAAATTAACATTTTAAAAAGCCTTCATTAACTTTGGAAATCAATTATGTTAACTAACTACAACTTAATTGTTAATTAACTTTATACTTAATTAAAATAATTACTGGATTAAATAATAATTAAACGTTTTAAAAACATCGTTAAGTATTAACCAAAAATCATTATAACTTGAATCAAAATCTTAATTAAAACTTGTTAAACATTCATTATGTTCAGAGTGCTTAAAAATTTGTGGAAATCAAATTTACTTAACTCCAACATTAAAATGCATTACTGCAGTTGAAGAATACCCGAGCCATTCCCGCAAAAATTCGAGTGTAACTCCGAGTAAAACGCGCTATTTCCCGAGTCTCCCTCCCTACACAAACTTCTTCTTCTCTCCCCCCCTTTTTTTCATTCCTGTAGTTTAAATTTTGCTAAGTATAAATAGCACCAGGTTTAAACCTACGCTCACGATAAAAACCCGAAGAAACCTACCAATTCACTCGAGCACGACTCGAGAAATACCATTGACACGACGCAGTCTCCATCCTCCACGCCGTACACGTGCACAGCGGCACCACAGACCTTCGGCGAACACTCACATCGTCGACAAGTCATGAAATCCACGTACAAACGAAAACCAAACTCGAATCTTGTTTCAAAATATCGAAACAAAAATTAGCATACAGTTCAAAATTCTGTAGCTCAACCAAATGACAAAACAACCTTGCCACCGCCGCCGAGACCACCGGAAGCCCTCAACCTTTGGCCGCACCTCGACAACACGCCACCCTTCCATTCCCCAAACGCTCGTGACACTCGATCACGTGAAGAAGTCGCACGCGCCTCATTACAGAAATGAACCAGAACTTCAACTAAAACCCTAATACGATCTCTTACTCAAATTTTACACAATAGAAAAATTAATTGACATTTTTCTCAGGATCACAGTAGTTATTACTACCTTCAAACCAAGTTTCAACATTTTAATCTAATTCGATTTTCTAAAATTGGAAAGAATGCAATTCTTGTTCACAAACGAACTGCTCATAGAATTCAAAGCTAAAAAGCTTCATTTTTGTTTTAAAAATAATATTTTGTTATAAGAATTCAAGATATAATCTTGAATTAATATTTTACAAAAATCAATTTTATCAATTTATCATTTGATACCTATAAACAAAATTACAGTAATTATGTTTTACAACAATGTTTGATCGGCTTTTAGAAATCAAAATTTAAGTTTAAACATCTTGTTTTAGATAAAAAGTTTAAAGCTTTATAATAATTTGAAGAGAGTAAATTGAATTTGGAAGAAAATTCACAACCTGAATCAATCAACAGAGGTGAATAGAGCATCACAAACATATATACAAACTGAAATATATATATAATCCAGGATATCAAATAATTTTGAACTATTTTAAAATAACTTAAAGCTTAGAATTTCTTGTTTACTCACCAGTAAAATTCCAGAACAAAGAATAAACTGAGATGATGAAAACTGCAGTTGAATCTGCTCCAAATTCCTGATGTTTTGAAACTGTTTTTAAATCTGCCCTGTTCTTGTTTTGAATTAAAATTTTGATTTTACTTCCTATTCCCTTCTTTTGTTTCCTATGGTTTACTAAAATTTTACTGAACGAATTAACTAGCCAGATAGTCACACTTATATATAAAAGAAACAGGATGTAATATGGGAAGATATTGACTGGACAAACATTTTCTTCTTTGGCTAAGTCAGCATTTCGGCTGAAATGAAAAGATTTGTACAATATTTTCTTAGACCAAATAGTAGGCTGAGTTGATAGTAATTAATGCTTTGGTTCCTAACTTAGTTTACATAATTATAATTATGTTGTACTATGTATAAAGATATTTGTATCAGGTAGACTTAGCTTATGAATGAAGATATTTAATTTAAATAGTTTACATACATATGTTTGTTTCTATCTGTTATTGCTTCTAGCTTAAATAATTTATAAACATATTCGTCAGGTTTTACTTTACTATGGTCTTGCATATGAAGATAATATGGATATAAATATTTGACTGGTTTAACTTTTTATGCCTTATGTTTATTTATACTTTGCAGGCAACACTTGGTCTTGTATATGAAGCTATTTATTTATAGATATTTGTTTTGTTATTAGCTTCCAGTTGAATATTTCACATAAATGTGTCAGGTTCATTTTTATACCTTTGGCTTGCTTATGAAGATTATTTGTTTTCTAGACATGTTTATTTTATAAACTTGTAGTTGAACTTCACTACACATGGTTGTTTATTTTTCTCTGGTCTTGTTTTCATTTTATACTTTGTGCTTATTTAATTCTGGTTCACTTATTTCTTGTTTGTATTTACATTTGTATTTTATATTTTGACTATCAATATCTAACTTAGATTCATAAGTTTACTTATTTATTTATATTTATGTTTTTGACTTACATTAATATTAATATTTTATATTGAACATTATCATCTATTTATTTTATTTTATATTTTCACCAAATGTTAACAAGATGAAGTATTTTAATTCAATTATACAAGATAGATTTTATTTTAAATATTTTTAAGAGATTTATTTTAAATTTTCAAATCCATTTACTTTCAAAATACAAATCCATTATAAACAAATGGCAATTATTTCCAAAATCATATTCATTTTAATATGATCAGTTTACACTTTATTTAATTTGATTAAATATTTATTAAAATAACAGGGCCAAAATCCAGGGTCGTTACATTCCTCCTCCCTTAAAAGAATTTCGTCCCCGAAATTTAAAACAAGGATAATTTAAAAGCTGTTGTACCAACCATTCAAACATATATATCATTCTTACATTAGCAAACAACCATACAATCTATCCTAACAAACATCACTAGTTATCCGAACACGAATCTGGATAAACTTTTCTAGAACTATCCAAAGTTTCCCCGGTGCAATCACTGGGATCCTCGCTCCACTGCACTTTGACAAGCTTCACTACTTTACTCCTGAGTTGCCTCTCGATTTGGTCAACAATCCGAGCTGGATTCCTTACCATAGTCAAATTCTGTTCAACTTCCAAATCTCCATGAACTACTTGTCCTACAACTAATGATGAATCCTGAACAAATTTCTTAGATGAGATGCATGGAATACATTATGAATTCCAGACATCCATTCTGGCAATTCAATTCTGTAAGATACAACACCAATCCAAGTTGAATTTTATATTTATAACTCAAGGTCTCCGCCTCCCATTCACTTTAATTTACAATCAAATTCTATTAATTCACCATTCAACTTTTATTTGACCAATTCCAATTTTCATTTACATACTTAATTTACTAATTTGTTTCAAATTAGTTTATTTCCACTTCCAATTCAATATTTGATTTCATCACAAAAATCACTTCATTATAGTTCTTGAGTTAATTTCTAGTTTGTAATTCCGGTTTGGATGTCTATTTCATTTCCCAAGTACAAAATAATTTATCTTGGCTTATAATTCCACTTTTTAAACTTTATAAGCCACAAATTTATTTATTCTCCACACTTACATCCATTTACTCTTAATCACATTCATTTTCACTTTAAACTCCAGATCTTACCTATATTAAGCAAGCATACTTTTTATTCCAAGCATTTAAATTCTTTTGATAAGCCATCGGAGTTTATTTATACAAATTTAATTTTTATCCAACTATTTCTATTCGAATAAAGATTTTATTCCATTCAACTTAAACTATTAAAACTTTTACTAAATAAACTCTCACTTTCCTCGGAGCTACGCTTCTATAAAGTTTAATCTTAGGTTAATTTACTTGTTTCAATTTCATACTTAAATTCATTTCCAATTTATTTGATACTCGCCTAGATCAAATTCCATTTATTTTGTTAAGATTAAATCCAAGGCCATATTTATTCCATCCATACTTGAATTGGATTTTATTTGCAAATTCAAATTATCTCTATGTTAATTCCATTTCGCAACAACTTTAATTCATATTTAATTTACTTATAATTCCAAGTTGAATTTGTATTAATAACTCGTATTTCATTTCCAATTCCATTATTACCTCACAATCCAACTTCTATTTTAACCAATTTAAATCTCATTAATCTATTCAATTAACCAGTTTATTCCAAATTAGTTCACTTCCCCTTCCAATTCTACATTGGATTTTATCTTCAAAAATCATCTTATTATTTTATCTGTGTTCAATTTTATTTTATAATTCAAGTTTGGATTTTTATTTCATTCTCCAAATACAAAACAATTTTATTTTGGCTTACTATTTTACGTCTCCATATTTTCTTTTATAAGTCTCACATTCATATTTTTCACACTTTTACCCAATTTAAGCTTGAATATATTCATATTTCATTTTAACTCGAGATTGAACACTCATCTACAGCCAAAAATAGTCTTAATTAATTTGTTGCCAATTTCCTTTATAAGTTATTGGAATATATTTATTCCAATTCAATTTCATTTCAACTTACTTTTATTTATTTAAGTAAGAATTTAATTTATTTAACATTATCATAACTCAACTGTGCCAATTTCCTTTATAAGTTATTGGAATATATTTATTCCAATTCAATTTCATTTCAACTTACTTTTATTTATTTAAGTAAGAATTTAATTTATTTAACATTATCATAACTCAACTGAATTTTATTTCAATTCAATTTGTTTAACTTAACTTCCATTAAATTGAGCATCATACTATTCTCTTTAATCTACCAATTCACTTGGATTTAATTAAATAAGAGCTTAATTTCATTTAATATCATCGATATCTTAATTCATTTCATTTCAATCTTAAATTTAAATCAATTATTAAGCTTAAGTTAATCTCAACCAAAATTTATTTCTATTAAATTTCCCAATCCAATTCATTTACATTCTAAATTTGATGTACTTCATCTATTTATATCATTTTTTTATCATTAGTTAAATTCCAAAAAAAATTAAATTTTCAACTTAATCCGAAATAAATCCTCATTTTTGACTTCACTTTTAATTTTAATTCCAAATTCAATCTCATACTTTCCTTGGTTATATAAGCCATTGTAAATCTTTATAATCTTATTCGTCTGTAACACTATCATCCAAACAATTCAATTATATATAATAATTTGCATAAAATTATTTCTTTTTTTATATCAAAATATATTTTGGGTGAAACTATTTAATTCACCCACTTTTGAAAACAATATCGTGTCGAATTGTTCTATTCAAGTGTTTAGAAACCCCTTCGGTACAGTTGTGCAGACTGCACTGACGAAGGTTCATATACCACTCAATAAATTAATCAGCATAATATAAAACCATATTATATTCACTAACAAATACGCGCTCATATCTATTAATACGCTCAAACTCATTCTAGAGCACTACTGACTCTATCTTTAATGAGTAATCCCTACCAGAGCCAAGGTTCTCACTTAACCTTTCAGCTCTGATACCACCTGTGATGACCCGCCCTTCTACTCCCAGAAAGACGCATCATCGTTAAGAAAGAAAGGGGTAGAAATAGAAAAGAAAAGAAAGAACAACAACATCAGAATCTCACAGCAGAAACGGAACAAAATATAATATATCACATAACTATTACATAGTTTACATGTATCAGAGTTATACAATATCCTACACATCACAATCATATATACATCTGTCACTACATACATCCCAAAATACAACATACTCTAACTAACACAGCGGAATTAGATAGATATCTACATACGTCTGGGCTCCTGCTCCAAGCTCCTCCAAAACTCAACAATCCAAGAACCTATCACTTGGCTGCTCGTAAAAATTTGAGTACACAAGAGTTTATGAAAAACACAAAATATAAACTCCGGGTCAGACATGGGTCTGGTATGAGTAAACGGTTTAAAGTTGTTTAACTTTGAAAAACATTGGAAAAGAAAGGTATCACGTAAGACTCACCACACATAAATACGGGTAAGTTTTTACCTTACGCTAACCAAAACATTTCATAGGAAATTCAGTGATATTATAATAGTGTCTAGGGTTTTCAAGTAAATAGAAAATAGCCGAAATTGTTACATGATTAAATTCCAGCTACTAGCCACAAAAGTGGGTGATACAATCAAATCCGAGGGCGCTTATTGGAAAATGGGTTCCATACAATGACAGAGCTACTGGGGTACCGCCCGTCACAGTACGGGGCCTAGATTACCGTACTGAGGATCACTCCCGACCCCCTACAACACAAGGCCGGAACCATTCCTTACTGAACAGTCCCGAACAAGATAACCCTGCAGTTGGCGCGACTAACCGCTCACTAAGCCGAATAAAAAGGGACATCTAGACGGGGGAAAATCTTGTCCTGCTTGGGCATGACCCACCTAACCTTGCTGCACCTCCCCTGTTTTAGCCATTTCCGGTTGATGAGGCTTGAGGCTACGATTACCTTTTGCAGGACATATCCCTTAGAATGCTCGTCGTCCGCCTGACAATGTGTTGAAAGCATTCAATCCATACAAGTTCGTTCCGGGTTCAAACGAAACCGAAGGCATTATCTCGTTACACTCATTTTGGAATCACCCTCAGAGTTAACGACGACAACCCTTGCACTCTGAATCTTCATCTTTACTTCAGATTCACGACCTATCGTTAATTTGGATCGATGTGGTTTTCGGATGTCCAAATATGGAAACCCGATCCCGGTCTCATCGAAATCCAAAACGTATCTCTTAGGGCCAAGTTGTTTTAAAGTTTAAAATGATTCAATTCAGTTATCCATATACACACAGATAGATAATTCACAATATCACAATAGATAATCAACATTATCATCATAAACAGATAATCAATATTATCATCACAACAGATAATCCATATTATTATCATACTTCAATCAAAGCATACATTTCATACAACATCATTTATCTCATATTTGAGATCTCAAACCATTCAAGGTAAACAATATCATCCATACATAAGCAATCATATCAGCTATATATAATTTTAAATGAATTAAATTAATTACTTGCATCTCTAATTAATTTAAAGTAAATTAAATTAATTACTTCACCAATATAAATCTTGCTTATATAACTATTACTCAATTATCAATCAATTAATTTATCATCATCCAATTATTCAATTTAATCAGTCATCCTTGTATAATTTACTTTAGTTACATTCAAGTATTATCCTTTAACTTATTTCCACAAATAAATTATCTTAACTAAACATAGAAATTAACCTTAAATTACTAACATTACATTTCTTCTTAATTACACTAATTAATTACTTTTTAATATCTTATTATTAATTTTATTTATTAATGATTACTAATTACAATTTAATTTCATTATCCTGTATTAAATTAATTACCTTAAGTAATTAATCTTCAATTAAACTACATTTAATAATCACTCCTGATTAATACTATTCAGTAATTAACCACCCTTAATTATTCATCAAATAAATTAATTACTCCTTAATTAATTTTCCTTTAAATTAATCCCTTGATTAATTACACAAAGTAGTTATCCTCAAATTACTTTCATTATTAAATTATCCTCAGTCAATTGCATCCAGTAATTATCATTAATTACTTCCCCAAGTAATTATACTTATCACATCATCAAATAATTATTTAAATTAATTAAACTTAATTAATTAACTTAAAAAATTCATATTAAACTTCATTAATTACAATAAGTAATTAATTCCCTAATTACTTAATTATTTAATTATTATATTTCATGCTATTTAATTTATTACTTCCTAATCAATTTATTTTACCTTAATTACTTAATTAACTATTCTTTAATCATTAATTAATAACCTTAATTATTAATAAAACTTAATTAGCCATTTATTAACTGCTAATCACTTAATTTATCATTTTATTAATTCTTAATTAAATTACTTAATTAATTAACTATTAATCATTCATTAATTTACTTAAGTTGTTAATTTATTTATTACTTATAGTCCATCACTAATTAAATTAAAACGTAATTATTTTTATTTACTTTCTGAAATCATCAATTAATATTAATTATTCAGCTTAATTAACATTTTAAAAAGCCTTCATTACTTTGGAAATCAATTATGTTAACTAACTACAACTTAATTGTTAATTAACTTTATACTTAATTAAAATAATTACTGGATTAAATAATAATTAAACGTTTTAAAAACATCGTTAAGTATTAACCAAAAATCATTATAACTTGAATCAAAATCTTAATTAAAACTTGTTAAACATTCATTATGTTCACAGTGCTTAAAAATTTATGGAAATCAAATCTACTTAACTCCAACATTAAAATGCATTACTGCAGTTGAAGAAAACCCGAGCCATTCCCGTAAAAATTCGAGTATAACTCCAAGTAAAACACGCTATTTCCCGAGTCTCCCTCCCTATACACAAACTTCTTCTTCTCTCCCCTCTTTTTTTCATTCATGTAGTTTAAATTTTGCTAAGTATAAATAGCATCAGGTTTAAACCTACGCTCGCGATAAAAACCCGAAGCAACCTACCAATTCACTCGAGCAATACCACTGACACGACGCAGTCTCCATCCTCTACGCCGTACACATGCACGGCGGCACCATAGACCTCCGGCGAACACCCACATCGTCGACAAGTCACGAAATCCACGTACAAATCAAAACCAAACTCGAATCTCGTTTCAAAATATCGAAACGAAAATTAGCATACAGTTCGAAATTCTGTAGCTCAACCAAATGACAAAACAACCTCGCCACCGCCGCCGAGACCACCGGAAGCCCTCAACCTTTGGCCGCACCTCGACAACACGCCACCCTTCCATTCCCCAAATGCTCGTGACACTCGATCACGTGAAGAAGTCGCACGCGCCTCATTACAGAGATGAACCAGAACTTCAACTAAAACCCTAATACGATCTCGTACTCAAATTTTACACAATAGAAAAATTAATTGACATTTTTCTCAGGATCACAGTAGTTATTACTACCTTCAAACCAAGTTTCAACATTTTAATCTAATTCGATTTTCTGAAATTGGAAAGAATGCAATTCTTGTTCACAAACGAACTACTCATAGAATTCAAAGCTAAAAAGCTTCATTTTTGTTTTAAAAATCATAATTTGTTATAAGAATTCAAGATATAATCTTGAATTAATATTTTACAAAAATCAGTTTTATCAAGTTATCATTTGATACCTGTAAACAAAATTACAGTAATTATGTTTTACAACAAAGTATAATCGGCTTTTAGAAATCAAAATTTAAGTTTGAACATCTTGTTTTAGATAAAAAGTTTAAAGCTTTATAATAATCTGAAGAGACTAAATTGAATTTGGAAGAAAATTCACAACATGAATCAATCAACAGAGGTGAACAGAGCATCACAAACATATATACAAACTGAAACATATATATAATCCAGGATATCACATAGTCTTGAACTATTTTAAAATAACTTAAAGCTTAAAATTTCTTGTTTACTCACCAGTAAAATTCCAGAACAAAGAATAAACTGAGATGATGAAAACTGCAGTTGAATCTGCTCCAAATTCCTGATGTTTTGAAACTGTTTTTAAATCTGCCCTGCTCTTGTTTTGAATTAAATCTTTGATTTTACTTCCTATTCCCTTCTTTTTGTTTCCTCTGGTTTACTAAAATTTTACTGAACGAATTAACTAGCAAGATAGTCACTCCTATATATAAAAGAAACAGGATGTAACATGGGAAGATATTGACTGGACAAACATTTTCTTCTTTGGCTAAGTCGGCGTTTCAGCTAAAATGAAAAGATCTGTACAATATTTTCTTAGACCAAATAGTAGGCTGAGTTGATAGTAACTAATGCTTTGGTTCCTAACTTAGTTTACATAATTATAATTATGTTGTACTATGTATAAAGATATTTGTATGAAGACATATACTTCCAGGTAGACTTAGCTTATGAATGAAGATATTTAATTTAAATAGTTTACATACATATGTTTGTTTCTATCTGGTATTGCTTCTAGCTCAAATGATTTATAAACATATTTGTCAGGTTTTACTTTACTATGGTCTTGCATATGAAGATAATCTGGATATAAATATTTGATTGGTTTAACTTTTTATGCCTTATGCTTATTTATACTTTTTAGGCAACACTTGGTCTTGTATATGAAGCTATTTATTTATAGATATTTGTTTTGTTATTAGCTTCCAGTTGAATATTTCACATATATGTGTCAGGTTCATTTTTATACCTTTGGCTTGCTTATGAAGATAATTTGTTTTCTAGACATGTTTATTTTATAAACTTCTAGTTGAACTTTAATACACATGGTTATTTATTTTTCTTTGGTCTTGTTTTCATTTTATACTTTGTGCTTATTTAATTCTAGTTTCACTTATTTATTGTTTGTATTTACATTTGTATTTTATATTTTGACTATCAATATCTAACTTAGATTCATAAGTTTACTTACTTATTTATATTTTTGACTTACATTAATATTAATATTTTATATCGAACATTATCATCTATTTATTTTATTTTATATTTTCACCAAATGTTACAAGATAAAGTACTTTAATTCAATTATATAAGATAGATTTTATTTTAAATATTTTAAAGAGATTTATTTTAAATTTTCAAATCCATTTCCTTTCAAAATACAAATCCATTATAAACAAATGTCAATTATTTCCAAAATCATATTCATTTTAATATGATCAGTTTACACTCTATTTAATTTGATTAAATATTTATTAAAATAATAGGGCCAAAATCCAGGGTCGTTACAACGATGATGTTTGTACTACGGAAGAAGATGGTGCATGACGATGCATAATGATGCACTGTATAACAAAAAAATGATTTTTTTTATAGAGCGGAATTTAAAGAAAAAAATCAATCAAATTACAAAAGGAAATTTAAAATCAATTTTGTTCGATAACCCTATCGGTCGATTAAACGTTGAACCATCAACTTTTCCTTTCGGAGACCTTATCTCTAACTCAACGGTGAAGTTGCAATATCCATCATTAAGATGTAATTTATTCTATGGAGAAAGAATTATTTTTTGCGTCTGTAGAATGAAGAATCTAGGTATATTAATAGTAGTACTAATGGATCGTGTAAAATATCTTGTCTAGATACACTATTCAAGATTTGGCCTATTACAAGTGAGATCTTACCTCACTTAATTGATCAAACTCATTTAATTAATTCATGTCTACATATATTTTGATCCAGCTTATTTCAAAATATTTCTAACAGTATTAGATATCAAAATAAAATATACATGTGCATGCACGTGTGCACACAAATATATATATATATATATATATATATATATATATATATATATATATGCCAAAAATAACTAAATAAATATATAAAAATTATAATTATTTTAATTATTTTAAGCCTTTCTAAATAATAACAATAATCTAACTAATACAGTCGTTATTATAATTTATCCATAATAAAATTTTTATAACTTTACTAAATTGCTTCAACAAATTATTATTTCTCGAAAATTGAGAGTTGTGTAACTCCTAGGTGTGAACTCGGTCTTTGGTAATATTTAAACATTTTGAATATTAGATGGTGCACGGACTTTGCTGAAGCATGGTAGTGGACATGAGTTTAGTTGCTTTTAGATAAACAAGTGAAATCCAATTTCTTATCTTTTAAAGCAACACCTTTAAGCAATGATATATGGTATTTGTTTTTGGTTCATCATTACTATATCACTTAGATATCTACTCGATCAATGGTTGAAACTCTATTAATATCCGTAAGTAATTGTGTAGTCCAATAGTAAAGTTCGTGGTATAATCTTATAACAATTATCGATTAACTGATTTGCTTTGATCAAAGACTTTGGCTTTATGTTGATTACTAATTAAGGTGATACCAACCTTCTATTCGAAGGAGACAAATCCTCTATTAAATAGCATTCTACTTAAAATGATCTAACTTATACCCAACTATGACCGTAACAGGACCACATTTTCGTGTAATTGATCATAATCAAATTATAGTTTGACATTTAAGCTTCACGATATCATCAAGTCTAAAAACTATTGCACATCGTAACGTGATATTATCTATTTGATTTTTAAAATATACAAGACTTTCAACGAATCCCTGTCATTATCCCAAACAACTATACATACACAACCATAGATCTCAATGGTCATGAATAGAATATGAAAAAGAAATAGTGCACTTGGTTTTCAAAACCTTAACAAAATAAGTAGCAATAAATCTAGGCCGCGTTAAACTTATATATAAAAATGCAAGGTGAGCTGCAGTTTTCTAACAGAAAACACAAAGGAATTTGCAAACTTTTTAAAAAAATATAAAATTCTATAAATTTTGATAATGGTGAAATAATGTAGTTATTTACTAAAATTACGAGTATGGTGGCACGTCCGTTGGACGTGTGCAAAGAAGGAAGTGAGTGTATTTTGTCTTTGTTACAGTTATGATATTGTGAGAGATTTGGTTAATGTTGGGAAAAAAACAGTACTTTGGCACATGCGATACACGTATGCGGGAGGAATTAGCATTATAAAATTCTATTTGCAAGATTTTTTGGATCTTACAAAAATTATCCTTTTCAAGTATAAAATGATATCATAGGAGATTAACATCGGATTGTTTTCTGAAACCTGGTAATTTGAAATCTCGCACCCCCAAAGTTTGATGCATATAGACTTGGAATCTTTATTACTCAAAACTTCATATATGCAGCACTATGGGTATTTTAGGCTTTTATGTGTTTGAATTTATGTATATTTAAAACTTGATGTATTTGAAGGCATCATGTGTACACAAAATCTTTGGGATTTAATCTCAGATGGAATTTTCAATTGAAAACGAAAGCACTTAAAATCTTCTTTAAATCTATATGCATTCGAAGCCATAAATATGTAATTTTGTGACATCATGCTATGTATTTTGAAACTTTTTAAAACATTGCATGTCTGAAAAATTGCTTATAATCGAGTCCATGCATATCTAATTCTCGTATATAAGAAGACGTGTATTCCAAACTCAACATATATTTGAAAGCTCAGTTATTTACAGAGCTTACTATCACCGAAAACAGGATACCTTTGAATCCATGCACATGCATTTACTTGTACCAAAAACAGGTATTCTCAATATCATATATACATATTTGAAATTATATGCATGTGAAACTATTTGAAAACTGTGATGTTTGGGATTCCTTGACCTAGCTACATGAAATAAAGAAGCTGCAACCAAACATTTAGATGCCATTCTCAACCACAAAGACACCTTGTTTGTTCAATGAATAACTTCAAACTATCTACAGACCAAACATAGGTGGACTATGGACCCTCCTTCCACCTCCAGTTGGCTTTTCAGAAGTCTTCTTAAACTAAGATCAAGCATCATACCACACATTATCCACAACCCATCCCCCACTTATCCATGCTGACTCATAGTGTGACCTACTCCTAGAACAAACTTTCAGTCACAACCAAAATATAATGACAGGTATACCTAACAGTGCTAAGGTATGGTCTCTCATTCATGATGGAAAATTCCTTCTAACTCTAGCAGTACTCAGGTTCAACAGATTTGGAACCATATTATGCAACAGCAATACAGAACCACTGAAAACACAATACTTTGGACTGCTGTGAACAAATTACATTCTATCAAAGATATATACAAAGCCCTGAATACACAACATTTGATGTGTATGGTAAGAATACAGAAGAAGAAGTTGATTGCCATTAACCCTTTGTTTTAAACTATATGCAATGTTATGCATGAATAAGATGATGTTATGGAATAATCAACTTAAATACCTTATGCAAAATTAGATCATGGACATAAATTTACCAATAATCTAAAGATGCCAAAATGCCTTCAAAAGAGTGACAAATGAGATACTAAATATATGATGGGAACAATAAAGTCAACAATCTTAAAAGCAAACATTATAACATGCAACCTTTTTTAACAAACAAAACAAATAGAACGTTGTCTGTATCTTTACCTCTAATTAAAAAGGATATCAAATCAAACTACAAACTACAAATCAATAAGTACTTCGATTTCCAAGGAATACAACAATATGTTGGTATGTTCTCTATATTAATCAGTATCCATAACATAAATCAAAGTGTCGATCACAATTTTTTGCACCCAAATTTTTACAAAATTATTTTGATCATCTGGGCCTTTACATGAAATGGCGAAATATCAAAGTCTTCAGTGCACTTTTGCATAATCAATCTACAATACATAAATTGGTAAAACATTACTACATTAAAAGATCTATTACATTACTTATTACAACATCCAAAACTAAATCAAAACTCAACATAAAATTAATAATACCCAATTTTTATCCTCTGTCTCTTCTCATGTATAACGTACATCCTTTTATTATAGCCAGCACTGCAATAAAATTTCAAAGATATATACCTCAACTGAACGCATAAAATGTACAACATAGCACTGTTCACTCATTCAAAAATTATTTCAAATAACATTTAGGAAGAAAAAAATTCTCTTATTAACCATCAAAACATGGATTAAAAAATGCATTGGTCAGAAAGCAGAATAATTCAACCACTCCTCCCTTCATCACTTCTAACTCTCTGATGCTGCCTAAAATGATTCAGTTGCTGATGCGGATTCGGATTGTGGATCCCAAGATTACCTGCTACATCCACATACTGATGCTGCATCTGAGCATTCTCCTACTACAGCTACAGCTCATTCTGACCATGCACATTGAACCTATCATCAAACTGCAACGGGCCCAGCCTCAAACCCGCATGCACCGACCCGGTTCCTACCATGGGCCCTACCATCAAAACAATATTACTACTATTACTGCTCACCGTCATTAGCTCATGCTTTCTCTCCCTACTGCTGCTGTCATAGCTGCTAGTTGGTGTGCATTATGCAGCTGCTGTTGTTGTTGCCTCTCTTATCATAAGCTTGCTAATATGTTTGCATTTAGATCCCATTTCAAAATATGTGATATACTACTCTTTTTTAATTTACCTACTGTTGTTTTGGATTTATGGAAATGCCCCTAAGGCGCACCCTCCAGCAGCAGTCCTATGATTGTACCCGACGTACTTCGACTGAGAGACAAATTGAGGCAAGAAAGGCCGTCCAGTGCAGTCGAAGTGTGCATAGAAAATTTTCTTCAAATTTAGGCCGAGTTATTCATCGAACTATGGTTGCCTTATCTTTTTCACGCTGCATAAATGGTGAATCATTTCATAGATAGATAACTCCAACACACATGTTGGGCATAAGTACGAAGAAATGGTTTAATGTTCTAGCAAAAGATAGTTTAACTAATTTTTACACATGCAAGGATACCACCAAGAAACATAGTTTCATTTCTCTCACTCTTTTTATCACTTCCATCAATATGGAAGCTAATAAGCTTCATTAGTTTCATCAATATTAAAGCTTACAACTTGAAAAAACTTCAATAAACATTGTGATAACATAAATATTTAATCTTGCAACTTTATTGATTAATATAGCAACATAATCTACTAATTTATACATTAACACATGGGCCTGCAAATGAATACTTTCGGATACGTATAGGGTGAAATTAATTATAGGCTATTTCGATGGGAGATTATAGGGTGGATTAAAACTACAACTAATTTATTTGACATGTTCGTAGAACCATTAACATCAACAGTAAGGCTTATCCTTATATTGTTTTGATTCTTTGGAATTGGATTGAAATGGCTTAAATATGAGGTAGCTCTCCTCCAACTCTATCTGTGAGAATTAAGAACAAAGAAGTTGAAGTTTGCAATTAGGAATCTTGCCTCATAATCCTAATATATGAGTTTGTTAAATAAATATTATATGTATTTTAAGGACTGGAAACACCAATGAACGATCACAAATAAAAAAATGAAACTTGGCTGCAATAAGTAAGATTAATTTGCAAAATTTTTGGACAGTACAGGTCGGGCACTTTATAAACATCCCTGATCTACATAGGGCTGCATGGAAATGAATATACCAAATCAATAGTGTGTAGTTTTTGGTTTCACTACCCTTTAAATACAAATAAGCTTATAGGCGTACAATAGTGGTTGCAAAAAATGAGGTCCTATATTTCAACGTAGAGGCATGGAATGTGTTGCATCATGGTACATTATCAATACATATGGAGTAAAATAAACAGCAAGATTCTACACCAATGTTTAGATAGAGCCAAGTGTTTTGGTGAGAGTTTGGACAAACAATTAGTCAAATATGGCCACGTGTGGTATTATCTTTTATTGTATTCTAGTTAGAGAATTAAGAAATATAAATAGATTTATTTTGGTTGGCTTCTCCGTCTTACCTATTTAATGAAGATGTTGTGTGAAAATGTAGATAGAACAGTTAACTATAAGAGAGAGGTAAAATAGTAGCATGTCAAAAAGTAATTTATACTCTTTTAATAGACACCTTTATGCGAATAAATCATACCCATACCTAATATATAAACTATGGTATGATATCATGGGCAACAATGTTATACTCATTTGTTGGAAATATCATGAATCAACATCTCAATGGTAAAACATCCATTATTTTAGTAACTTATAACTAATGAAAAATAATGAAGCTGTTAGTTTGGATCTTCGTAGCAATAATATAGTTTCAACTGCAATGACTTCAAGTTATAAAACATGAATGACGTAGGTTTTGAAATGAAAAGAGAGAGATGACCTTTCTCTAAATCATTAAATGTCTTCCTAAATCTTCTCCTCGGAACTATTTTTTTGGTCCTAATCTTAAGCATGTGACTCCAGTAAAAGTGAAAAGAGTTGTAATTAATAGTGTCTTATGCAAAATTCCACTCTCACAGTCAATTACATATTCCTAATTGAATAATCAACCCATAGAAATAGTATATCGCAATTTGTTTATAAAGATATTGCAATAATCAAGTGTAATTAAAGTGAATATTACATCCTGTACAACATAAAATCACATATTTCTCATCAGAATCCATTTAAACATCCGTTATATTTGAAAAATTCATCTCAATTTCAAATTAACCATCCAAACCGAATTAATTAATGAAGTAATCCCAAAGACGATCAAATATTAAATTTCTGGTCAAACGTACTCAAACCAATAAAATCTAATATTAATGTTGAGAAAATTTGGTAACTAAAATTCACAATATTAGGAATTTACCTGGAAAATGGCATAGTCTCTTGTCCCAGCTTTCATTTTCCACTATCGGATGTATTTTATATTCTATAATCTCAGCAATCAATGTCTCATTAATTTATAATTAGGGAGAAATAGAAGAATTATTGAGGAATCTATAAGAAATACAGGAAGAGGAAACACGTCATGGGAAAATGAGGACATGGAGTTTCTGCACGTAGAGTACGTGGGTTGAGGCAAAGACTAAAATGTATCGCAAGAGAAGTAACAAATGTAGTTTTATGGGGGTATCAATGGTCGATAGCTCGAAGAACATGTTTAGATACCCATCTAAAAAGATATAAATAAAGAACAATGAACAATATATCATATAAATATATACTTACTTGCATCAGCGTTGTGATGATTGAAGTCTCTCAAGATAGCCTGCACAAAACATCGACAACTGAATAAACCTATCAAACAAAAACATGGTATATGATAATATGAATATCCAATGCAACGAAATATGATGTATCAAACACATTTCATCAAGCACGTATTGTACAATACATCAACGGAAAAACAACTGCCTAAATAAAACTACAAAATACAATAAAGCGTCATGAAAATCATAAATCAATTCAACCTAGTAGAACTATACGAACGTGAATAAAACAACAAATGCGAAGCCTGATGAAAAAACAAATTACCTAGTCCTTCCAAAATCGAATAAGAAAGAGCAGAGTTGAAGAAGATTACAACAATTCATGAAATCATAATGTTTAAGATGGAGGGCATTACTAAAAAGGGGGGAAATGTAAAAGTAGGATGAAAAATAAAGGTACCTGAAATAGTTAGCTGTAGTAGATAAACTTGGCCAAACCGGCGAAGGAACTCGGAGATTGGACTACTGAACGGGGTGTTCGCGTTCATCAAACATGACCTAAAAGTCTTCGCCTCGATGTTCTTCTCCGTGGGTGCCATAAAATCATTAAGACGAGCGTAGCAGTCAACAAGTGAAGTCGGTGGGAGAGGCCGAAGGGGAGGAAGTAGGGAATCGAATTTGAGGCGGAGTGAATTGAAAGTAGGGAAGGGATGGAAAGTAGTATGAAAGCAGGTGGTGAAATTCACTCCAGATCTATAGTTATAGGGCACGTAACATCTGGAGGAGAGTTGGAGAAAAATCCATGGACTTGATTTCATTTTAGGTGGCGATAATTAGAAGGGGAGAAAACGTTGATGGACGACGGTGGCATGACGGCGGAGAGCAATCGCGGCGGCATCGACTGTACCGGTAGGTTGTAGAAGGTATAGGGAGAAGAAGGAAGGGCAGTTTAGAGATGGCGGTTAGGAAAGTGGAGGAGGGAAGTAATCTTTTTTTGCGGTGGAGTGGAAAGTGGATGCGTACGAAACAATAAAATGAAAAGGGAAGGGAAAGGGAAGAGAATACGGGGAAACGTGGGAGACGGTTGTGCAATGACACAACTGTCCTAATGGAGTGGTAGGTTTTTGTTCTGAACGGAGGGCAACATGGAGAGTGTCAAAAAGGCTTCACCTTGACCCTTTGACCAAGGGTTTTGCTTTATAGTATAGATATTTAAATAACATTATTATTTATGAATAAAAAATTGATTTTTTAGTTTTGAATTTATTTTTTATAAAAAAAGCACAAGAACTTGCACATTCTATCAAAAAACTGCAAACTAGTTTTCGTTTTCTAAACTAAAAAATTAAAACCTAATTTACATGTTCATTTCTATGAAAATGTACCCTTTAGCAAAGTCCCTTCTGAAAATGTGCACTAAGCTGATCTCATGGAGCTTTAATCCAAAGTTTAAACTCAGCGCTCCCACGATATCCGCACAAACCCATTCATTGGTTATAAGATCTTTATATTTTCTAAGAGTAAAATTGCTTCCTGCAAAATAGATAAACAAAGTAGAGTTAATTCAAAATTTGAATAGTCGTAACAGATAATTTGAACTCGTCTTTCAGAACCAAAACGGCTGACTATTCTACACTCTCTATCCATATATACACACTCCATCATACGAATGATGGTTGTTTTTTTTTTCATCATTCCGCCCTCAAAATGAACAAAATGAAGTCTCTCTTCTATCTATTTATCATACTGTTTTCATCTATTTTTATCCAGTCACATTCAGACACAGCCAATATAGATTTAACAATCGAAGGCATCACAGCTGTTGCAGAGACCGATAAGTCGTTCATCTGTGTCACTTTAGATTGGTGGCCAATCACTAAATGCAATTACGGTTGGTGCCCATGGGGTAATTCTTCTGCTATCAGTTTGGTAAGCTTGATCATATGCTATTTACAGTTTTAAAGGATATAGATATACCTATATTTGTTATACTATTGTAATATAAGTAGAACACTGATATAAAGCTATAATATACATGATATTTTCTCTAACATTGGTTTTTTGCTGTAGGATCTGAAAAATCCAATTCTGCACAATGCACTTAAAGGTAATTCACAGCATGCAAAAAGTTGGTATCTTTATAATGTACGTTTTAAATAAAACTATCACACCAACTTGCATGTAAATTACAGAATTTGCAGCATCCAGTCCTTTAAGAGTGAGAATTGGAGGATCATTACAGGATCAAGTCATTTACAAAGTTGGGAAACATCACCCGAAATGCCGCAATTTCAAATTAGAAGCCAAGCAGCTTTTTAATTTCAGCAAAGGCTGTCTTACTATGTGCAGATGGAAAAGCCTCAATAAATTGTTCAACGCCACAGGGTAAAAATGAAACATATCTTAAGGTAGCTTATCATATCTTGTTAATTATCACCATATTAATTCATTATCAATTGACCTATGAACAGATCTGTGGTGACATTTGGATTGAATGCATTACATGGAAGAAAGAAGGTGGATAATGATATCTTATACAAAGGAAACTGGGACTCTTCTAACGCTAGAGCTTTAATTCAACACACTGCTTCCAAAGGATACAATGTTGATTCTTGGGAACTAGGTAATTCATTAACTATGCATATGGATTAAATGCTGTCATATGTACTTTTATCTGCTATAAATAAAAGCTATTATTGTTTGAACAGGAAATGAGCTATGTGGAAGTGGAGTATCAGCAAGAGTCGAGGCTGAACAGTACGGAAAGGATGTGCGTAAATTAAGATCTATTATCGATGAGGTTTACAAACATAAAGAAAAGAAACCAAAGGTAGTTGCTCCAGGTGGATTTTATGAAAAAGACTGGTTTGCAGATTTTTTCAAATCTTCAGGACCAAACACCGTTGATGTTGTAACTCATCATATATATAACCTTGGCCCAGGTTGGTAATAGGAACTCTATATATTATAGTATGATCATTTTTGTCCGTTTTTTGAGTATTAAATTTTAAATGTGTTTCCTGTTTTCTATGTTTTAGGTGATAGTAAGGATCTAGTAGGACATATGAAAGATCCATTTTATTTGGATCAAACAGCACAAACTTACAATGACATTGTGGACACAGTCAAATTTTTGAGTCCATCGAGTTCTGTTTGGGTTGGTGAGTCAGGTGGCGCTTACAATAACGGAGGGCCTGCCTCTGGCACATTTGTTGATGGTTTCTGGTATATATATCTTCAGAATAATGAATATACATACTAGTGGTAATAATATTGAGAAGCAATTAACAATTTAAACATCATTTAGCATGTTTAATTTGTGAAGAACCTTTTGAAATCTCACTGTGTTACAAATTCAGAAAGCTCATATATATCGTTTTTTTTGCGTTACCTCAAAGAATCAAATTGAAGTACCGAGTACCTTCCAAAATATTATTTACAGGTATTTAGATTCATTGGGAATGACTTCTACTTTGAATCACAAAGCTTTCTGCAGACAGTCGTTGATTGGAGGAAATTACGCTTTGCTCGACACTAAAACATTCGTGCCCAACCCTGATTATTACAGGTAATTAGGTTTTGCATAGTAATTACATTCTGGATCATTGCCTACAGTTATCAATGCTGAAATATAACTGATTGCATTTGCTTAGTGCATTGCTATGGAATCGTTTAATGGGACGTCGTGTTCTTCGTGTGACTCAGAACGACTCTCCCTATCTTCGTGCCTATGCCCATTGTGGAAGGCGTCAGGTGATTTTAAATTTTGAAATTTTGATCAATGCATTTAATCATTTCAAACATATGTACACATGTTAATTGATATTTCTTTTTTCCTTTGTTTTTAACAGCACACGGTGACTTTGCTCTTGATCAACTTTTCAAATTCAACTTCATTTGATGTCTCGGTTAATCAAGATTTCAATCTTCATCCATCAAACAATCAAAAGCTTGCACTTGGTATTTCGGATTCGAAAGGAACAAGAGAGAATTATCACTTAACTCCAAAAGATGGAAATATCACAAGCAAAGTGATGCTTTTGAATGGAAAACCTTTACAGCTTTCAAATGGTGCAAAAATTCCGACTTTGACACCTCTGATGAGTGATGCTTTTGACCCGATAATAGTAAAGCCTTCTTCAATTGCGTTTGTTAGATATTTGAATACTACTGCTCCAGCATGTCATGGTAATGAATAGGGTAGATTTTGTTCGTTTTGTTGGTAGTATAGTTGTATTAGTTCCTGTAATAAGAGTTAACCGTATCAGTTAATTGTCTAGAAAACCTTGTGCGTTCGACTGTTCATTTGTTTCTTCAAGATTTAAATAAACAAGTTTGTTTGTTTGTTTGTTTATATACTATTATTCATTTATTATTATTTTAATTGAGGTCATTAAGCCCATCACAATGCATATGCAATTTAGTTTAGTATTAAACAAAAATAGTAGAAGGTTATAAAAGATTTTTTGACAAAATGCAAGCATAGAGATATAGTGTTGATTCACTCCACATTTTGCACTTAACATTACCCACATCTTAATGGCAAAATGCAAGCATAGAGATACAGTGTTGACACCAAATTTGGGTCTAGGTGATTTGCACCCCTCACTTTCATATTTTGCACAAAATACACTAATCATAATCATTAACCATAAAATTAAAAAAGAAATATTTTTTATTTAAATTAACCTAGACGCTAATCATAAATCAATAAATAGATCGTATACGCTTAATCCATACAGCAACCACAATCATTTATAAAATGAAGCGTTTGTGCTTATTTAATTCAATGAAATAATTTCTTTCCATCTTCATCCTTCTTATCAAAATCCATGTTTTGCAAAAAGTAGAGGATGACAATTTTTTGTTGATTAGTAATTGATTAATAAAGTATAATTGTGTTTTTGGGTTTCTAGTTTTGAAGAAAACGTAAGAAGCGAGAATGGAAAAGAAGATATGGCAATGGGATTAATATATCAATTGAATAATTTTAAGTTGTTACGTTTGTTACATTTAAAAATTTAGATTTGGAAAATATTAAGTGTAAAATATGGAGTGTGTAGCAAAACTCGAGATAAAAGACGTATGATTATGAACCTTTGAAGAAAAAAAAAATTCCCTTCTATTTGGATTTTCATGTTCTCCACATTTTGGGTAGTTTAACCCACAAAATGCAAAAAATATAGAAACTTTTTTCTTCCAATTTCTATATCTTTGGAAAAAGATTCAAATTATTTCAAATTTTCGTGGTTTTCTAAAAAAAAGTCGGGACAAAACTGATTTTAACTACAAATAAACCGAGTCCCTCTTTGATATTCTTACATTTCGGTTAAAATTTTGACCTTATTTTAGTTTGAACATTCAAAATGCAAAATAAATTTTCATTGGTTTTAGTAATAAATCACAAATTTTATGTTAACTAGATTAATTGCTAAGGAAAGCTGCTATGGATACATAAAATTTCACTTTCATTTCCAGTCTCATAATTGAGATGTATAACGGACCCTAATGTGAGGGTAAGTGATGGGCTCCTGATAATGTTCGGAATGGATATTAAGGCTGCTGTAAAACTAGGAAGAGGTGAAATGTGTTTTTTAAGATTTATTATCAATTTATTTTGTGATTATTGAATTTAATACTACAGAATTAGAACCACGGACAGTACTATAATTAGTGCAGTAAATAAAAGCGGTAAAAATAAAAGAGAAGACACAAAGATTTTTATACCGGGTTAGATATCCAATCCTAGTCCAGTCCTATAGAATTTCATTATAACCAATTTGCACTTCCATGGGTGGAAAGCAAACCTTTATAACTTGACTTTGACTCAAGTTACAAGTAACACCTATCCTGACTTTATATGGGTGGCAGCACACATCTAACCTTCTCAACTTTGAACCGAATGGCAAGAACACATGTCCTGATATTTCACGGGTGGTAGGACACACCTATACAATCCTAAGATTCTATGTGTGTCATGATACATTTTTACAAACAAATAGTACAGTAATATCGACAAGAAATCAAATCTTTTGATCATAATTTCAAGTAGTCTTCAATAAAACTTTCTATAGACCTGTAGTGACAATATATCTTTGATTCCTTTGAGGAACAGGATTAGAACATGAGAATTAATTGTGGAATCTCTGAATTTTTAGTAGATGTAAATTTGTGAAGAAATAAAGAGAAAGAGAGAGGATGAGCAAAGTATAAGCATATATAAGCAATAAGACGTTTCTGCAAAATGTGAGAAAGAAGAGAGTAAGAGAAATGATATGGAATTCTGTTAGAAATTCATTTTCCATGGTCTTTATATAGAAGATGATGAGGATTGTCTTTTCGCAAAAGGTGAAAGAAAGTATCCATTCGTTTAAAATAAAAAGTTACATCCAACTAGTAGCATGTCGACGTACTTTACAAGGATATGTCTACATATCCTAGTTCGAAATTCCAATTCCTTTATAAAAATAGATTGAACTCTTTTAGCTTATAAAAATCAAAATAGAACTTTTATAAAATAATTATAGAGAATAAAATAAAGAGATTTAAAAGAAAGAATTCAAATAATTGCTATAGGATCTTTAATACTTAATTCTATTACTCAATATACTATAAAACCGATTGATTGTTGTCATGCACTCTTCTAGTCTTTGTTCTTCGAGTCTCATGTGTTCTCCTAGCCTTGCCTTTGATTCTTCTTTGTGTTTTGATAACTATATTATTTCGGATGAAGATGACACTTTCAAAGTTCTTGTAATCATTAGAATAAATTTTTAAAGAGGTTAAATGGTTTGATTTGAATTTAAATCGAAGAGCCGCTTAGCAAATTGATTTTTTTTTCTCAAAAACAATTTTATTTTTCTTGGGCCTAATTGGTTCCAAGCCCAAAACCCTATATTCATACTTATTTTTATCTCCACCTCTTCCTTATCTCAATCAAACCGCCGCCACCCACTAATAAAAATAAGCCAAATCATTGTTTTCCTTTTTCTTGTAACCCTAAATCGAATTAGGCATAGGGAAAAAAACAAAAAGATGTTGGTAAGAGCGATGGTGATGATGACTTGGTGGGGAGAAAAGCGTCAATGGCGTTGCACTGACGCGTGTGAATATGATCAAGCGCATGAGCACACAGAAGGCGTGAGCGATGATTTTGAGCACGTGAAGTAAGATGAGGCAACCTTGGCGATTGCATGTTGTATAGCAGGGAAATGACGATGTCGTTTGGGTGCTGGTATAGGACCGGTGGCGAAAAAGTTGAGACTTGCTTGATAGTTGCGATGGAGCTATGTATGGTGCCTGAGTGCATATGCTACTGATGTTCGTGGATGAAGGCGTAGGAGTTTGGTGGCGGTGCGATGTTTGAGTAAGCGACATCGTTCTAGGATTGGGAATGTTGGTAGGAAGTTAGTAAAGAGGTTTTGGTGAGCATAACATCCTTATATTGAGTTGCTGAAATTTACAGTGGATAAATTCTCATATCTTGGTCGCAATCCGATTTAATTTAATTGAATATTGATTGATAATAGCATGATAGCCTATTATGCTTAAATTATTCTTAGCATATGGTTGATTTTTGGTTTGTGCTTCTTCCTTTTATATCTGAAACTGCTCTTGATCGTTAGAATTGAAGGTTTAGACCTGAAAACAAGTATGAAAATCCATGAAATGAGAACTAAATTTTTATATAGCGTTTTGAATGATTTTTAAGATGTATTTATTTTTGAACAAACACTAGTTAAAGGAAGAGAAATGAAGTGTAAACTTCATATGGTTAGATTAAAAATGAATTTTAATAGATAGAAATTATTTTAAAATATTGCAAATAATTTTCGGGAAGAAAACTTATTTTTAAATCAATTATTGAAATCATTCGATTTATTTTCAAATAATAAAGAAAGAAAAAATAAAAGCGATGAAATCTTCTATTTCGGGGAATATTGATATACGACATTGGTTAACTTATTTTGGAATATGATTTAAAAATATGAAGAATCTTTGAAAGAAAATTTATCTCATTTCATTGTGGAAAAAAAGTGTGCATGATGACTCACCGTGCACTACATTTGAATTATAGTAAATTATTGGCTATTTATATTTGGTAGGTGATGAAATTTGATTACTACTGAAGTGAATACACAAGTATAATACATGAATGGTGATGCATGAATATATTATTGGGTGATAAAGTTATTTGTTGATTCTGATATGGGCGATTTTGTTATGCTCATGACTAGATTTCTAGGCTGACTCAGGTTTGTTATTTGTTTAACAATCGTGGGTCAGACTGAGGTTGTTCGCAGTCAATATTATGACTATATATGCTTTGTCGGCTACGATTTGGAGATAGAGTAGATGACAATGATGAGTATTTACTTTTCTTATACTTGTATTGAGATATCATTGTATTAATCGATACGATGTGATGAGTTACATTTAATGAGATATTGTATTAAACTGTTAGAGTATTTTCTAGGATCCTTACACAATTAGATTGTAAAAGAGATAAGAAGTGAAGAAAATATAATGACAAATATATTCCTCCAAACAAAATCTTTATTAATTCACCAAAAAATTACAAGAGAAAGTCTAAAAATTTAAAAGATATCTCAATCCCTAAGACCTTAAAAATATAAACTTATTTCCGCACATATCTAATAAGCTCTATACATGCCTATTTATAATAATTTGAACAAGATATCTTCTTTGAGAAGCTATTGAATACTTTCATAATTTTTTCCCATATAGATAATTCATTGTATTCTTTAATGCGATAAAAGAGGCAATTAACCACTCTTCAAAATCTATAAAAGAGACAATATATTTGACTCACAATTCCACCTAGACTCAAATATCTCCAATATCTACTTAAATATGGAATATTGTATCACCAAAATGTAACAATCTCCACCTTGATACGATATTCTGTAAATGTCATCTAAGCTTCACCTAGAACCTCAAACCCAAATAATCACCAACATTTCCATGGAAACAAATATCCCCATTCCAAAATACAACTAACCTTCAAACCGTCTAATTCTGCATGCCTCCAATTAAACATGCATATCATCAATAAATTAGAACAGTTTGTAATAGCACAATGCCCTATATGCAATATTTATGGCTTTTCATTGTTGGCTCCATCACAATTCAGACAAATTTGCCTCTTCAACAATACTTTGAGAACTCCTCCATTCTTCATTGTTTTCCCAAGCAATTTGTATACATGATTGCTTTCTTTTTTTGCGCACAACACTCTTTATTATCCTTCCCAACTCTTGTAACTTCACCTCAAGTCGAAAAGTTATAGCCTTTTCCTTTCGATTGTCTCAATGAAACAAGATTCTTCTTAAGTTATGGGACATACCTAACTCCTGTGAGTTTGATCTCTCTGCCATCATACAGCTTTAGCCCAACCAAACCTATACGCTTCACCTCAATATCTCCACTACTATTGGACTCCACCTTACTCTCTTGCTCCTAAAAATCAACGAGTGCTTCCTTTTGATGACATATATGAAAACATGCTTCTGAATCAAGCACCCAACCATCTTATTTTCTTCCATCAACACGGTGAATGTCATTACTAATAAAAAAAATCATCTTGTCATCACTGCCTTCATCAAGCATGTCTTTATCTTCCTCTAATGCTTTCATCTTTTTTTTCTACATAAGCATTTTGCAAAATCACAGTTGGTGATCAGGTTTTTGACATTAATAGCAGATGAGATCCTTTTCAATGTTCGATCTGTTTGATCGTCTTTCCATATTCGGATGTTTACCTCTTCTAGCAAGATTGACCTCTTTAATCATATTTCCACTTTCCCTTTCCTCCTTATTATTTCCTTCAATTAGGTTCATCCTCTACATCTTCTCATGAAGCAAACAACTAACCGCCGGTCGCATTGAAACAACTCCATTCGAATTTGAGTTATTCAATGTAACTACAAGAGTTTCACCACTCTCTGATAGTGAACTCATCAATATCAATGCTTATGTCTCATCATCCATCTTGTAATTCATGGCCGTCGATTGGTTCACAATTGTCTAAAAATCATTGAGTTGCTCTCCAATTGACCCTGTGACGCCCCACCTCTATACCCATGCTAGCCAAGAACATTACGGTGAATGCTGTCAACTAGCACGGAGAATAAGGATGTTGAGGAGCGACCATCCGTGTAATTGCTTTGCGCGAGCATCGATATGTCAGATAGTATAACATGCATTTCTTTACCAAGAGGGAAATCCGACATACCGACGAAGCAAACGTAAAACTACTACACAGTGGCTATAATATCTTCGGAAACAAATACAGAAATAAACATAACATAAGTCAGTCACAGATAATTCATATCACAAAGGCGGAAGAAGATATGAATATATTACACAAGGAAGTGCATATCAGAGTAGTGGTCTAACAAGATCCACTCTATCACAAAATAATAGCAACATGTGCTATACAAAAGAATACATTAAAGAGTCAATATCTCAAGAGTATACAACAAAAACTACTAATCTAAGTAGTAAGCAAAAGGTCAGAGTAATGGATCCCTGGAGAGAAGTCAAGTCGAAGCACCTGCAACATCTCGGTCTGACCCGAGTATTATTTATAAGAAAATAATAAACGGATCAGTCTAGCTATAAATATCAGATAACATGATATAGAATGAAAGATACGGCATAGACGTATAATATCCATAATGGCATACTACTATAAGTATGTAAACGATAATCAACAAACGATTAATCAATATCAGAGAATCTTCTCAAAGGTCCAAAAAGGGTATCATACCCAAAACTTGTATTCTCAACAAGTAAATGACACACGAATTCACCAATGCACAAAAATTGATAAATCATATCAATGAAAATCAATAAAATTGGTGAAGCATAAATTCTAGAATTCAACACACGAAATCCAGAAATCATAAAATGAAAAGGGGGGGGGAGGCCTATCACATGAACGGGAGCATGAAAACTCACCAACAGCTGTAACACACGAACGAGAAGCTATCTCATGCTAGCTAGCCATTAATTTGACACACGAATGGTCCGAAGACCTGACACACGAATGGTCCGAAGACCGTGGGTTGCTACCCCACCAAATTTGAGTCGAAACTCCACAAAACGGGATTTAGTCTCCCTCGTAGACAAAGAGACATCACACATTGCTAGTCTAAATCACAAAGATGATCGTCATGATCAACGAAAAGTGTCGATTACAGTAAGCTAGTAAATATATGAGCTTAGCATTATGTCCCATAACCACTAGCTTAACTTAAATATTTACGAACAAATTGTAGATCTCCACTAGAAAATTGTCACAAGAGTTTCAATCGAACAAGTCCAAGAATTAACTAACAAAGTGAACGCAAGCGTTTCATACCACTTGTTTTACTAAGTCGTTTAATTAGATTTCTCATACGAGTGAGGTAAAGGTTTGTATATACTAATAGATTGGAAAACGATTTTATAAACGAATTTGGTATTAAAATAGTATTGAAATCGTTTGAGGAAAGAGTTTTGATATTTACTACTAGTATAGGAAACCTTTATATTTTTAAAGTGACAAATCACAAAGAAGATTGTAGGAACAATCAATCACTAAAATTCACATACGAAGATGTGAATAAAAATCCAACGAAACGGATAAAGAATCCATCAAAATGGATATTCAAAAATCCCTAAAAAGGAGTCATCAAAGTCATAACAAATGATAACAACACATAGGAAACAACACGAATCGATTAAAGTTGGAAATTCAAACAACTAGGCGAAATAGGCAAAAATGCAGCAGGTTGGTCGGCCGGCTACAGAGCTCGGTCGACCGGACCCTGTTCTCAAATTTCCTCGGGAAGCAGGTCGGTCGGCCGAACACTGTACTCGATCGACCGAACCTTAAACAGGGAAGTGCTTATGCACTTGGCAGCAGGTCGGTCGGCCGGCTACAGAGCTCGGTCGACCGGACCTATTGCCAGTCCCCTCCCAGTCCATCCAATTGAGGTCCAACCTCCACCAAATTGCATTCTCTCGAGCAACGGCACTAAGGGATTATGCCAATCAACTACCCGGCCCTATATGCTCCTCGATGCATCACCAAACACATATTCAAACATCAAAGTTATGATTTTTAAAGGATTGAACCCAAAACACCAAAAATTGGAATATTCACCAAATCAATCCAAACCAAAAGCAATTGCACACGAATAAGTGTTAGGAATTCATACCTAACAATCGAAGATAAATATAAGCATAGATGTGAGATAAAAATCTCACCTTTCTACAAAATCAAACAAGAAGAAGCTTGAAAGCAAATGGAGAATCAATCTCTCTTCAACACAACCCAAATGAGCTTGAATCTATGCTCAAAACAAGAACATTCCCAAAATTAGGTTTAGGAATTTCTGAAATTGGTAAGCGAATAAGTTGGAGAAGAAGAAGAGAATGCTTACCAATGGGTTCTCTTGAATTTGGAGCTAGGAATTTGATTTGCAAAAGAAAACTAGGGTTTTGGAGTTTTAATTTCCAATCTCTCCCACCATTATTGCCTTAGAACTGAAAAGGGAAGAGAATGAGGGTGAGTGGGGAAGAGTGGCTCAGATTTGAGCATAAGTTAAACATAGGGCTGAGCCCAAACCCAAACCCAAAGTGAAAAGGTAGCAAAAATCAACTTTCTCCAAACATATCGAAGCTTATACTCAAAAAGGTCGCAAATGGCATTTTAAACTCAATGGGAGTGGTCTCGAGTCCTAATTCGACCGTATGCAAAAAATAGCTTTTCGGACTAAAATCCGACTAACGATAAAATATTTAAATAAAATATTTAAATATAAAAATCCAAATATGCAGGTTGTTACAGACTCTCCTCCTTAAAGAAATTGCGTCCTCGCAATATTTAAGAAGAAGATATGTAGTAACAACCATAAAAGCATATTCAACACAAAAGAAATTTGAAATAGGAAGTTCACCTCAAGAGCACAAGAAAGTAAGTCTGGATGTGTTCGCTCGATGTACTCTTTAGATTCCCAAGAACAATCCTTAGGATTTGAAGATCATTGAACTTTAACAAGCGGAATATCTTTATTTCGAAGTCGTTTGACCTCCGAAGCAATGATACGGATAGGATGTTGCTCATAAGTTAAATTAGGCGAAACTTCAATCTCTTCCACAACACCGGGCTCAAGAATAGAATCAGAATCTCGAAGGCATTTCCGTAATTGGGAAACGTGAAACACATCATGAATAGCAGAAAATTGAGCCGGCAATAAAAGGCGATAAGCCATGGAACCAATACGTTCAGTGATAGGAAATGGCCCAATATATCGAGGCGCCAATTTTCCCGATCGACTGAAACGTACAACACCTTTCATTGGTGAAACACGAATGAACACAAGATCTCCCACAGAAAATTCTAACTTCCTTCTCCGGTTATCGGCATAGGATTTTTGTCTACTCTGGGCTTCTTTCATCCTATGACGAATAAGATCAATCTTTTCTGTGGAATCACGAATAAAATCTGGACCTAAAACCAGCTTCTCACCGGCCTCAAGCCAACAAGAAGGAGATCGGCATGGCCTTCCATAGAGTGCCTCGAAAGGTGCCATACCAATACTAGATTGGAAGCTATTATTATAGGAAAATTCAACAAGTGAAATATGATCCTCCCAACTTCCCCCAAAATCAAGCACACATGCACGAAGAAGATCTTCAAGAGTTTGATTCACACGCTCAGTTTGTCCATCGGACTGAGGATGACAAGCGATGCTAAAATTGAGCTTCGTTCCCAAAGCTTTTTGAAGACTCTTCCAAAATCCACTAGTAAACAATGGATCAAGATCACTAACAATAGAAGTAGGAACGCCATGTAATTTAACAATCTCTTTAACAAAGAGTTTGGCCAAAAGAGGAACGGTTCGGTTAGACCGAACGGGAATAAAATGGGCGGATTTAGTAAGCCTATCAACAATCACCCATTAGCTATCATGACCCGATCGAGAACGGGGAAGGCCATCTATAAAATCCATGGAAATTTGATCCCACTTCCAAATTGGAATTTCTAAAGGTTGCAATAACCCACTGGGCCTTTGATGTTCGGCCTTAACGAGTTGGCAAGTCATGCAACGCTTAACGAAGTTAGCGATGTCAAGTTTCATTCCCTCCCAATAATAAAGTCGCTTCATATCCGCGTACATTTTGCTACTACCGGGATGAATGGTAAATTTAGAACGATGTGAATCTTCTAAAATATCTTTACGAAGATCACTAATATTTGGCACGATAAGTCTACCAAATTTTCGAATGCCGCCACGAAAATCGATATCAAAGTCCTTCAAACCTTCAATATCAATCTTATCCTTAATATTTTGGCCAAGAAGCACCAATTCGGGATCTAGCCTTTGAGCTTCAAGAATGCGGTCTAAAAGAGAAGGATGAGCCTCAAGGCTACATAAAACAAATGATGAGCATAAATCGGATACGCGGTCTCGAATCTCACAAGTGGATAAGATCTCGAGATCGTTCCATTCGGATATCATCATAGAAACAACAGCTTGTTGTTTACGGCTAAGAGCATCGGCGACACGATTACCCTTACCGGCAGTATAAAGAATATCAAGATCATATGGTGCAAGAAATTCGCGCCAACGCTGTTGACGCAAATTAAGTTCCTTTTGAGAGAATAAATACTTCAAAGACTTATGATCGGTATAAAGAACAAATTTCTCTCCTAAAAGATAATGACGCCAAATCCGAAGAGCGAAAACAATAGCCGCGAGTTCTAAATCATGAGTGGCATATCTAGTCTCGGCAGGCTTTAATTGCCTTGAAGCATAAGCAATAACATGTTTTTTTTGCATAAGAACGGCACCCAAACCAACGCGACTGGCATCGGTATAAACAACGAAATCCTGATTCCCCTCGGGAATAACAAGAATAGGAGCATCAGAAAGAAGTTCTTTTAATTTCTGAAAAGACGTTTCACATTTGTCCGACCAAATGTATTTAACACCTTTCCTCGTTAAGCTAGTGAGAGGCACGGCAATCTTAGAAAAGTCTTTGATAAAACGCCGGTAATAACCCGCCAATCCAAGAAAACTACGAATCTCTGTCACACTCTCCGGTCTCTTCCAATCTTGAATCGCTTCAATCTTTGAAGGATCCACGGAAATTCCGGATTCGGAAATAATATGACCGAGAAACTTCACACGAGATTGCCAAAAATGGCATTTAGAAAATTTTGCTTTCAAACGATTACTCCTAAGAGTTTCCAACACAATCCGAAGATGCTTCTCATGTTCCTCCTTGGTTTTTGAATACACAAGAATATCATCAATAAAGATGAGGACAAACCGGTCGAGGAAGTCTTTGAAAACTCTATTCATAAGGTTAACGAAATAAGCCGGAGCATTCGTTAGACCAAATGGCATAACAAGCCATTCATAAGATCCATAACGAGTACGGAACGATGTCAAAGGAATGCTATCCTCTGCAATACGAAGCTGATGAAATCCAGTAGCTAAGTCTAATTGTGAAAAGACTCTAGCACCAGTAAGTTGACCGAATAAATCATCAATCCGAGGTAAAGGATATTTATTTTTGATAGTAAGATCATTAAGCTTGCGGTAGTCAACGCAAAGCCTAAGTGTTCCATCGGATTTCTTCACAAAAATAGCTGAAGCTCCCCAAGGCGAAGAACTAGAGCGAATAAATTGCTTCGTTTCTAATTCGGATAATTGTTTACGCATCTCCTCGTTTTCTTTATTGGACATACGATAGGGAGGACGAGTGATAGGTTGAGCTTCAGGAATAAGATTAATTCTGCACTCAATTGCTCGCTTAGGTGGTAATCCTAAAACGGGCTCGAATATGTCGGAAAATTCACAAACGATGTGAATAAGAGAAATAATATCACCCTCATCATCATCATCGTCATCACGAGGATTTAAAGAATATAAAGATGCAAGCACGCTGGAATCTGAATCTTTAAGATTAATAGAAATCGGCTTAACAGATTGAGGATGTCGAAGATGAATAGTCCGCTCAGGACATAGGATATGAGCTTCATAACGGTTAAGCCAATCCATTCCCAAAATCATTCCAAAGCCTAAATGACGCATGACATGCAAATCGGCTCGGAAAGAAAAATCACACAAAATAATCTCGACATCTTTACAAAGTAAACTAATTGTTGCAGATCCACCAACCGGATTCGCAATTCTCAAAGAAGTCATTAAACACAAAACATCCAAAGAAAAAGTATCAACAAGTTCTTTTGATATAAAAGAATGGGACGCACCCGTATCAAAAAGAACTCGAATAGGATGATCACGAAATAAAATAATTCCATCCAGAATAGAATGAGAAATACCTTGGCCACGAGATGTGTTGCCAGGGGCTTGAGCAACATTAAGCTTTCCCTTTTTGAAGTTTGGGACATACATGCATAAAATGGTCCGGGCTTTTGCAATAGCGACAAGTACGGGGTTTGAACACTTGTTCGCAAAATGGTCTTTCGAACCACAATTATAGCATTTCCCTTGAGTAGAGGAAAAGGTCTTTTCAGCAGGAGTAGCTTGCCTCCCTTTCTTATTGGGATAAGGGCCTTTGAATTTGTTTAGCCTCTTCTTGTTGTTGAAGTTTGGTTTGGAACCCACCACTTCAACATCATTCTCCCTATCCGCCTCTTCAAGACGAAGAGCGATATCAATGAGTTGGTCGAAAGAAACTTCTAATTTTAGAAGTAATGGCTTCTTGAGATTTTTGTTTAAGCCATAGACGAACCTCTGGTTCTTCTTTAAAGGGGTGTTGATGTATTCAACCCCATATTTGGAAAGCGACTCGAAGGAGGCGACGTAATCAGTCACGGAGGACTCACCTTGAACAAGGTCTATAAATCGTCGAGCCAATGTCACTTTCTCAGCTTCTGGTACAAATTTCAACTCGAAGCGTTCTCGGAATTGCTCCCAGGTGAGATCCGCTTCATTAATCTCAGAAATAAGAAGCTCGTACCAGTCCAATGCTCTTTCTAGGAGCATACTAGAGGCCACCTGAACTCGGTGAAGTTTAATAAGATTCATGCGAGAAAAGATTCGATCGCATGACCTTAGCCAAGCCTGTACTTCAATAATAGTTTCGGAACCTTTGAATGGCTCCCCATCCAAATTAGTGTAATCGCTACACAAGCGTACAAATCCCGACTTTGGGTGAGTAGGTTCCGGGTTAGCTCCAGCTGCTTGAGCATTTGTCACTAAATCAAGAAGCTATTGAGCAGTCATAAAAACTCCATCCTGGGGTGGAGTGCTAGATGGCATGGCTCTGGGGCGGCCTGGTCTAGACATTTCTCTTCCTTTAGAAAGGAAGAAGAAGAAGAAAAATGTTATTCACCAAATTGAATATCAAGCAATCTTGATAGATAAACAAGGAATCATAAGAAAAATAGGATGAATCGGTACGAAGACTCGAATTAAATCCTAAAGCACGACTCCTAAGATGGACTTAGGACGATGATCCTTGTTATAATATTCCATATTGTTCCGAAGTTTGGCTTTGATACCAAGCTGTGACGCCCCACCTCTATACCCACGCTAGCCAAGAACATTACGGTGAATGCTGTCAACTAGCACGGAGAATAAGGCTGTTGAGGAGCGACCATCCGTGTAATTGCTTTGCGCGAGCATCGATATGTCAGATAGTATAACATGCATTTCTTTACCAAGAGGGAAATCCGACATACCGACGAAGCAAACGCAAAACTACTACACAGTGGCTATAATATCTTCGGAAACAAATACAGAAATAAACATAACATAAGTCAGTCACAGATAATTCATATCACAAAGGCGGAAGAAGATATGAATATATTATACAAGGAAGTGCATATCAGAGTAGTGGTCTAACAAGATCCACACTATCACAAAATAATAGCAACATGTGCTATACAAAAGAATACATCAAAGAGTCAATATCTCAAGAGAATACAACAAAAACTACTAATCTAAATAGTAAGCAAAAGGTCAGAGTAATGGATCCCTGGAGAGAAGTCAAGTCGAAGCACCTGCACCATCTCGGTCTGACCCGAGTATTATTTATAAGAAAATAATAAACGGATCAGTCTAGCTATAAATATCAGATAACATGATATAGAACGAAAGATACGGCATAGACGTATAATATCCATAATGGCATACTACTATAAGTATGTAAACGATAATCAACAAATGATTAATCAATATCAGAGAATCTTCTCAAAGATCCAAAAAGGGTATCATACCCAAAACTTGTATTCTCAACAAGTAAATGACACACGAATTCACCAATGCACAAAAATTGATAAATCATATCAATGAAAATCACTAAAATTGGTGAAGCATAAATTCTAGAATTCAACACACGAAATCCAGAAATCATAAAATGAAAAGGGGGGAGGCCTATCACATGAACGGGAGCATGAAACTCACCAAAAGCTGTAACACACGAACGAGAAGCTATCTCATGATAGCTAGCCATTAATTTGACACACGAATGGTCCGAAGACCGTGGGTTGCTACCCCACCAAATTTGAGTCGAAACTCCACAAAACGGGGTTTAGTCTCCCTCGTAGACAAAGAGACATCGCACATTGCTAGTCTAAATCACAAAGATGATCGTCATGATCAACGAGAAGTGTCGATTACAGTAAGCTAGTAAATATATGAGCTTAGCATCATGTCCCATAACCACTAGCTTAACTTAAATATTTACGAACAAATTGTAGATCTCCACTAGAAAATTGTCACAAGAGTTTCAATCGAACAAGTCCAAGAATTAAGCAACAAAGTGAACGCAAGCGTTTCATACCACTTGTTTTACTAAGTCGTTTAATTAGATTTCTCATACGAGTGAGGTAAAGGTTTATATATACTAATAGATTGGAAAACGGTTTTATAAACGAATTTGGTATTAAAATAGTATTGAAATCGTTTGAGGAAAGAGTTTTGATATTTACTACTAGTATAGAAAACCTTTATATTTTTAAAGTGACAAATCACAAAGAAGATTGTAGAAACAATCAATCACTAAAATTCACATACGAAGATGTGAATAAAAATCCAACGAAACCGATAAAGAATCCATCAAAATGGATATTCAAAAATCCCTAAAAAGGAGTCATCAAAGTCATAACAAATGATACCAACACATAGGAAACAACACGAATCGATTAAAGTTGGAAATTCAAACAACTAGGCGAAATAGACAAAAATGCAGCAGGTCGGTCGGCCGGCTACAGAGCTCGGTCGACCGGACCCTGTTCTCAAATTTCCTCGGGAAGCAGGTTGGTCGGCCGAACACTGTACTCGGTCGACCGAACCTTAAACAGGGAAGTGCTTATGCACTTGGCAGCAGGTCGGTCGGCCGGCTACAGAGCTCGGTCGACCGGACCTATTGCTAGTCCCCTCCCAGTCCATCCAATTGAGGTCCAACCTCCACCAAATTGCATTCTCTCGAGCAACAGCACTAAGGGATTGTGCCAATCAACTACCCGGCCCTATATGCTCCTCGATGCATCACCAAACACATATTCAAACATCAAAGTTATGATTTTTAAAGGATTGAACCCAAAACACCAAAAATTGGAATATTCACCAAATCAATCCAAACCAAAAGCAATTGCACACGAATATGTGTTAGGAATTCATACCTAACAATCGAAGATAAATATAAGCATAGATGTGAGATAAAAATCTCACCTTTCTACAAAATCAAACAAGAAGAAGCTTGAAAGCAAATAGAGAATCAACCTCTCTTCAACACAACCCAAATGAGCTTGAATCTATGCTCAAAACAAGAACATTCCCAAAATTAGGTTTAGAAATTTTTGAAATTGGTAAGAGAATAAGTTGGAGAAGAAGAAGAGAATGCTTACCAATGGGTTCTCTTGAATTTGGAGCTAGGAATTTGATTTGCAAAAGAAAACTAGGGTTTTGGAGTTTTAATTTCCAATCTCTCCCACCATTATTGCCTTAGAACTAAAAAGAGAAGAGAATGAGGGTGAGTGGGGAAGAGTGGCTCAGATTTGAGCATAAGTTAAACATAGGGCTGAGCCCAAACCCAAAGTGAAAAGGTAGCAAAAATCAACTTTCTCCAAACATATCGAAGCTTATACTCAAAAAGGTCGCAAACGGCATTTTAAACTCAATGGAAGTGGTCTCGAGTCCTAATTCGACCGTATGCAAAAAGTAGCTTTTCGGACTAAAATCCGACTAACGATAAAATATTTAAATAAAATATTTAAATATAAAAATCCAAATATGCGGGTAGTTACAGACCCACTTTTCTTAAGCTTCAGATTCATCAATTTTCTTATAAGAACCGACTTATTTGTTTTGGAGTTCTTTACATAAATTCCTTTCAAATTCCAAAAGCAAATGTTTCATTAGCAACAATATGAAACACCGTATTCTACAGGAAACAACGAATGGCCTCCATAGCCTTCCTACCCAAGGGTTCCCACTTTGCCTTGGATACATTATTAGGTTTTTTTCTTTATTTCCTAATGGTTGGTGAAGATCATTGAGTATAGAAAATCCTCCATGTTTTTCTTTCATCATCCCTAATTTCTCTCATTAATTTTTTTCCATACTTATCTTCTCCAAAACAAACTCTCTTAAAAAATTTATATAACAGGCTCTAATACGAACTGTTAGGGTTCATTTTAGGAACCTCACATAACTAGATTTTAGAAGAGAAGTTAAAAAAATGACAAATAGATTCCTCCATACAAAAACTTTATTAGCTCACTAGAAAAATACAAGAGAAAACCTAAAATTGAGAAGATGTCTCAATCCCTAAAACCTTAAAAAATAAACTTTTTTCCATGCATATCTAATAAGCTCTATACATGCCTATTTATAATAATGTTAACAAAATATCTTCTTTGAGAAGCTATTTAATACTTCCATAATTCTTTCCCATGTAGATAATTCATTGTCTTCTCTAATATAATAAAAGAGGCAATTAGCTACTCTTCAAAATTTATAAAAAAGGTAATGTATTTGAGTCACAATTCCACATAAATTCTAGTATCTCCAATATCTACTTAAATATGGAATATTGTATCACCAAAATTTACTATAAACATTTAGATATGATATAGAATTCATTATTTTTATTCACTTCAATTATTAGTTGAAAACTTTTTGTGTGTCTCCAATACCGTATTATTCAATTCTAGAATTGGTGCATATTGTATCGTGTTGAGACAAGATATGTCTTATTTTATATATATTCAGATACTGAAATGTATTTGTGTTGACCCAAAGTAGTGTATATGAGAGATTGCTCCTTCTATGCAGTTAATTCGAGTAATCAGATGGCAAACACTTTATGGTATTCTAGTCGCTGGAGTTGGGGTGTTACAACATGGTATTAGAGCTTAAGTTAGAATAATATAAAGATAGAGATATATTTTGCCTTAGAACAATGAGATTTAGGATGTTTACCCACTCTTGTTCGACTAGCACATGTGATGTGTGAGTCGTAGAATGATCACATGGGTCGGTCATCAAGGTAGAATGTTTATATATGTGTGTATGTGTGTATATATACATGTATTTGTATTGAATATTTATTAGATAAAAGTTATTTAATTTTCTGATGAAAAGGAAAATAATATTCACACGTATGATGTGAATATTTTTGTGTGATTTTGATGTATTAAAATGAAATTTATTTAGATATATGGATGCTTGCTTGATGAATTGTATGGTTTGATTGGATGTTTGATTGATAGTGTTGTATATGATTTTATAAAAAATTCACTACAAAAACCATTTATAGTTGCAAAAATTTGTTGCATTTCCGTTAAATGCAACCAATAATATTTTCACTAACATAAACGTGACCAAAAACATTTCGCGTTCCCGCCTTTCCTAAAAATTTCCACGTAAGCTAAATAAACGTGACCAACCTAAATCCATTTGTATACTTAGAAAAATTTATTATCCCTTTCACTTTTACCCCTTTCGCTTTCTACTGAAGTAAAATTTCCCCCCTTTTAATCGAGCTCAAATTTCATAATGCTGAAAAGTTTGTCCTTTTCATCGTCGATTCCATTCGTTGTACTCCACTCAACGTCGTCGCGGCGGCTAGCATAAGTTTCTCCTTACAGTACAGGTATATTTAGGTACGATTTTTTTAAATCGATTTTGTTGCTCAATTTGATTTTATATTAATTTGAATGCATCGTATTCTCAAATTTTTGTCTAACTTGAGCAGTTTATTTAACCCTAATTTGAGCCGTTGATTTCCCTTCGTCATCATCGCGCTACTCCTCTCCTCTCCACAGTCAATCGATTCCTCTTTCTATGTACTGCCATTTGATTGAGATTCTACACAAATCTTAAATCGGTATGGATTTTATACTCTATTTTATGATTATATATTTGTTTGTATGTTTTAATATTGATTATATAAATCGAATTGCAAAAACCCTAATTTGGTTGACATTCACGATTTTGCCATTCATCCCTCCCGTTGTTAAAACATTGTCGTTCCATGGCAGTACATTGTCGTTCCCTTTTTTGTTGGAAAATTGTAGAAGGTATTTGTTCTATCTATACTGCTTTTCTTCCTTCTAGAAATCACTAAAGTTATATTTTATAACTTATTGAACAATTATGAGTATTTGTTAATAACTGATTGATGCTCTAACTGCGCAAATAACTTCAATATAGTGAAAATTGCTACTATTGTCTGGCATCCCTAGTAATAGAACATGAGAATATTTGTATGGCTGAGTCAGTAACTTCATGAGAATGTTATGTTATTTGTGCAGTCTGCTTTAGTCTAGCTAAATGTTAAACATCATTTTATTTTTCTATTATAAGTTACCTAACACAACTGCTTTTCGGTACACAAACATAAAAAGTGAATTTCATATTACTAAACTACATTTTGGCTTTCATTTCAGCAAGCTATCGAAACACTGTTTTACTAAAACCTGCGACACCCTTAATAAAATATATTAAATGTCCCGCATTCGGTTTTGATGGTAAAAGAAGCTTAAATGTTATCCCATTGTTTCATGTTTTTCTTCAATAACTAAATTTCATTCCTGAACGTGGCATTGGTATATGATTAATACAAGAGATGTTTCTTTGTGATAATTTAGGAGTTTGGTTGCCAAATTTGATTTGTTCAACATCATTTTATGTTAGAAAATGTAGTTTATTATCCTTACTATGGGCGTGTTACCAATGTTCCAGATAGTGCATTATTTGTAAGATGCTTGGTTGTTTTTTTGGGTAATAACTTCAACGTCTAGTTATTTTTTTGATTACAACAGATAACCAATTTATACATCAAAGATTGGAAACTTATTTGCCTTCATATGTCGAAAATGGAAAAACATTGGGTTTTTTTAAGCAGGTGATAAAACCGTGATTAACTTAATAGTATTTTGAGAATTATAACATATAATCTAATATTAAAGCTCAATTTTTTTATTTGATTTACTTTTTTCATAGAACTAGTATAGAGTACTGACAAGGAGCAAAGAATTTTGTGAATGCTGCAAAGAGGAATGCAAGAAGTGTAGAAAATTTTTTATGCCCTTGCAAGGATTGTCGGAATCTTAGTCGTCATGATGAACAAATCATCGTTGAACATTTAATTATAAAAGGAATGGATTCTAAATACATGGGTGGTGTATGGTTTAACCATGGTGAAGAGATAAATGTAGAGAAGAAAACAAATACGTTTGATGTATATGATCTATTCAAGATGATTCACTATGAAGATGAAGATTTTTTGAATCAAGATTTTTTTTGATGATGATAAAGATAATGTTAATTCTTAAAGAAAAGAGGATGAGTTACTCAAGAACTTGGAAGATGCAGAAACTCTATTATATCCTGGTTGCATAAATCACACAAAATTATCTGTTATCACCGTCTTGTATAATTTTAATGTGAGACTAGCTTGTCTGATAGTGGGTTTGATAAGCTTTTAACTGTGCAACATTTATTTCTGCCGAAGGATAACGTGCTTCCCAAAAACTTATATGGAGTAAAGAAATTTCTTAGAGCATTCGACATGGGTTTTGAAAAGATACATGCTTGTGAGAATGACTGTTGCCTTTACAGAAAAGAATACCAAGATTTAGAGAGTTGTCCAAAATGTGGTTCTTCAAGATGGAAGAAAAATCAAGATACTGAAGAGGTTATACAAGGTATTCCAGTTAAAGTATTGAGATACTTTTCAATAATTCCAAGATTTAGAAGACTGTATAGATCTCAAAAGATGGCAGAAGATTTAAGATGGCATTTTAATAATACAAGCAACGATGGAAAAATGCGTCATCCCGTGGATTCTACGACATGGAAAATGGTGGATGAAAAGTATAAATCTTTTTCATCTGATCCACGCAATCTTAGGCTTGGTCTTGCTACAGATAGATTCAATCCATTTTCCATGTTGAGTTCGAAATATAGTTGCTAGCCGGTGATGCTTGTGACATACAATCTCTCGCTTATGTTGTGTATGAAGAAGGAAAATATTATGTTAACTTTACTTATTCCTGGCCCAAAGCAACCCGGAAATGATATTGATGTATATTTGGCACCTTTGGTGGAAGACTTGCATCATTTGTGGTGTAATGGAGTTGATGCTTATGATGCATTTAGTAAAACTTTGTTTAAACTGAATGCAATTTTGGTATGGACGATTAACGATTTTCCGGCTTATGGAAATCTTGCTGGATGTCGTGTGAAGGGGGGAAAAGCTTGCCCATTATGTGGTGTCAATACCCATTCTCGTTGATTGAATCATAGTCGAAAGAGCGTCTACATGGGTCATAGAAGATTTCGACCTGCTTCAGATTCACGGAGGAAACAAAAGGCATTGTTTGATAACACCATAGAGAAAGGTAGTGCTCCTAGACTACTAACTGGGAGAAACATTAATGCATTGTTGAAGGATTATCCAAATGATTTTGGAAAAGAAAAAGAAGAGAAAAGTAAGAAGAGAAAGTGTGTTTATGATACAGAAGATGAAGATGATAATACTAATGATTCTACAAAAATGGAGCTATCGAGGTGGAAAAAAAGATCAATTTTCTTTGATTTACCTTATTGGAAGGGCAGTGGTTAGTTTATTTATTTTTCATTGTTTTAATAGAAGAAAAACCCAATAATGCGTTATAGTTTTGGTTTTCGCAGGAGCTTCCATTACGTCACAATATAGATGTGATGCATGTGGAGAAAAACATTGGTGAAAGCCTATTGGGCACGATGTTGCATGGTAATAAATCAGAAGATGGAACCAACTGTAGAAAGGATTTAGAGGATTGGGGAATTCGAAGTGAGCTTCATGCACAACCTCGTGGGAATAAAACATATCTTCCACCAGCTCCATACATGTAGTCAAAATCCGAGAGAAAAATATTTTGCAAAAGATTGTACGATTTCAAAGGACCAGATGGCTACTGTTCAAATTTGAAAGATCAGATTTCGTTGCAGGATTGCAAAATTAGCGGATTGAAGTCACATGATTACCATGTATTAATGCAACATTTATTGCCAGTAGCATCGAGAGGATTAATGGCAAAGAAGGCAAGAAAAACAATAATTCGCTTATGTTCTTTTTTCAACAAATTATGTCAACGTGTTCTTGATAGAGAGAAGGTAGAACAAATCAATGTTGAGATTATTGAAGTTTTATGTGAGCTTGAAAAATATTTCCCACCATCTTTTTTTGATATAATGGTACATTTATCCATTCATCTTGGAAAAGAAGCAATAATGTGTGGACCGGTTCATTTTCGTTGGATGTACCCATTCGAAAGATACATGAAGACACCTATGTCAGAAACTATGCACGACCAGAGGGATGTATTGCAGAATCCTATCTTGCAAAAGAATCCATGATGTTTTTCGATGAATTTTTGGAAAAATCAGGACATATAGAGGAGAAAGAAGCTCGAAATGAAGATTATGAAAGCAGTGTAATACTCGAGGGACGTCCGATTTCAATATTCAACACAGTTAAACTGTCAGTTAATGACAAAGAAAGTGCTCATTTAGCCGTGTTAATGAATATGGCTGTGGTGGAACCATTTATAGAGTAAGTGTATGTTATATTGTTTTAATTATTTTGATGTGTTCGTAATGCTATATATAACTTATAATCAATTATTCAATACTAGTTTGTATTTGGAGGAATTAAAAAAGTCAGACCCATGCATGACAAAAAATGCGACCTTACTTTGGGAAACGCATACAAAAAATTTTGCCGATTGGATTAAAAGAAAGGTTAGTTAGATTTCAAATATATTCTCTTTTGACTATTAATCTTACTATAAAATATACATGCTAAATAAAATTTGTTGTAGATACCTATTACCTCCAAGGATCATGATGACATGTTAAGATGGATTGCTTTTGGTCCGAAGGATGATGCCATGTCTTACAACGGATATATCATCAATGAGCAACGTTTTCATATACAACATGTAGGGAGAGAAACTCAAAATTGCAGGGTGACTTTTGATGCGACTACTATGTGTAGAGCAAGTGCAAAAGATATGTCCCAAGTGGTTGATGTGGTCACTTACTATGGAATATTGATAGATATAATTTTATTAGATTATCATACGTTTTATATTCCAGTTTTTAAGTGTCGTTGGGCGTATAAAGGAAATGGAGTAAAAGCTGATGATGATGGGTTCACTCTTGTTAATTTACAGCAAGCATCGTTTTCACGAGATCCATACATACTTGCATCTCAAGCATGACAAGTATTTTATTCAAGAGAGAATGATGTTTCTAATTGGTATGTTGTAGTGAAAGCACCACCAAGAAGTTTTAAAGATTTAGAGGATCAAGATTGCATCGAGGAAGATATCCAAGTCGTGGAAGGCAGCGAAATAACTGAAATGAATGATGAAGATGTTAGTTATGTTAGAGAGGATTGCGAAGGCATACTTGAGTAGATTATATGTTCTACTTGAGTAGATTATAAAATTTGTTATATATCATTTAAAAAATGTATTACAATCAAGTAGTTTCTTTTCCTTGTTTCATTACAGCTTTGACATTTACCACCTTTCCGCTGTCTACTACTCAAGAATCAAAACCTAACATTAAACCTTACATATATGTCATTTGAAGATGTATGGTCAGCTTCTGATTGAGGATCTTCATTTCTACTCTAGCATGCATCATTTCTACATATAACTCATTTTTTTCTATATTAATTTTGTAATATATATCTTTTTTGTCTGACTCTATTTGGATTTGATATGTCAAATCTAATTTAATATTATGTTTATGTTGAATTTAATTCCATTCAGCTAATGTTTGTTTGATAGTCTTCCCTTGACATATGTGGTACATAATTGGAAGTTGGGCATATTTTGTTGTTTTTTGATAGATTTAGTATGTAACTACAACAGTGTATTCATATCGCTTTATGAGTTATATGATATCAAATTATGATTTGGGCATGTCCTCTCCCAGACTCAGATCACAAGGTACTGTAAAACTGTTTATGTAATACAATTTTTCAACTTTGGAATATTTCCATTTACATAAGGTGCATATTAATACAATAGTGACTGATAAGGTAAGTGGGTAGTTAGTCTACATATGTGTTTGTGTGTACTGTGTGTTCATATTGCTTTATGAGTGTGTTGTGCTTTTATTTTATTAGATGTTAGGTGCCTTCATTTGTAAATGCAAGCATAGAAAACATATAATAAACATTTACAGAAATTATATGTTTTGATCATTCCATTATTAAGTATTAATGTGATTATTTACATAGTTTACATTATAGAGTTCATATACATGTATTAATAACTATTGTATTCAAGGTTACATAATAGATACTGTTAACTGTCCTTTATATGAAGTATTCTCAAAATAAGTTACTGTTTTTTGTTTCATTTGCAAAAAAAAGATGCATTCAAGCTTTGTACGTACTCGTAACCAGAGAAAGGCTGATGAGGAATCTCAGAAGGATAAGTCAAAGTGGAAGTATAATCCAAAGAAAAAGGTTAAGATTCTAGCTGGTGCTTGCACCGACAGTGAAGAACCAACAGTCAACGCTAAGAAACAAGCCATTTTTTTGCAATGAAGACAAAGAACAAGAGTCACATGTTACACCCTCCGACCCAAATGAAGAAGGACTTCGCTCAGAAAATGAAATCCTTCCTGAACAAACTGATGATGCTGAGGGAGAAATTAGGAGAGCAAGTGAAGCTGAATGCAGAATTACATCTCGGAAAAGAGGCGGTAGAGGTCCAGCAAAAGCAAAAGGACTCCCGTTAAGCAGTCAGGATCGAATTGAAGTTGAGTTCAATGATATAGGTATACCAATAGAGAAAGGGTCAGTACATTTATCCTCTTTTCTTGGACCGCTTGTGCGGGAGCTGGTTCCATGCACACTTGATGATTGGAGGAATCTAAGTGATGAGTAAAAAGTTGTTTTGTGGCAATCGATTCAGGTATGAGATAAAAATTGTTTTTGTTGTTTATACATCTGTTTGCAAGTTGCTACATTGCTACATTGTTACATCACGTATTATAGTTATAGTTGAAAAAAATTGTTTGATGCATACATATGGCTGTTGTTTGATTTTAATATCATGTTTTCATGTATTCTTGCAGATTAGATTTAAACTGGAAGATGATTGGCAAAGAAAAGCTGTATTTCAGCAAATGGGAGTAATTTGGAGATCGTCAAAAAGTAAATTGGTTCGAAACTTAAATAAAGCGGAGAACGAAGTGGAAAGACTAAAACTGAAACCTACCAACATCAAAAGCATGAACGAATGGAGAAGGTTTGTGAAGGCGAAAACAAGTCTGGAGTTTAGGTAACATTATTCACTATTTTATTTGCTAGAACACTTTAAAAGTTAATGATTGGGATCCAATAACACATATGGTTATTTGCACAGCAGAGTTGATTATCATTTTCAAAGAACAATTTTATTATCCAATAACACATATCTTGTTCACTTGATTATCATTCTGCACACATTTCTTGTTTACTTGAATTTAGTTCAGTTTAGTGCTGTGTGTTTGGTTTTGTATTGTGTTTTTTTGAATAAAAAATTTATTGGATTTGTTTTCATCTTGCATTGCAATTTTCAACTAGTTTGCTATTACATTTCATTTCCTGGCTTTTGTGTTTCATTTTCTGTTTTACATTGCTGTTGCATTTCATACTTCAACAAGCTTGCATTGCGTATACCCAAAACAAAAATAAAACAAAAAACATTGCATTGCATCTTAGATTTTAGTTTTCATTTTTACATATCTGTTTCTTGTGCTTGCTGTTTTCACTTGATATTATGTTCACTGTTTTATTTCATTTGTCTTTTAGTTTCTGATACATTGAATTTTCCTCTACTACAAGCAACTGTTTTCAAGTTTTTGTTCTCTATTTACAAAACAAAATATCCATGTTTCTTCTTTACATTGCCTTTATCAAACACTTCTCAAACAACTTCTCTCTGTCACTCTTCACTTCCTCAACCAAGCTGCCATTATCCTATAACAATATATCAACTTCTCTCTGCCACTCTTCACTTTCTCAAACAACGAAGCTGCCATTATCCTATAATAATATATCAACAATATATCTTTCTATTTTACAGAAAAGAAGTGAGAAATATTCGGCCCTTAGGGATAAACAACTTCCACACACAACTGGTCGTAAGGGAATGGCTAGATTGACCGAAGACATGGTTAGTTAATTAAGTATAGCTTTATTTAATATTATTTTATACCTGTCCGGTTTTTTGTTTAATGTTATCCTAAATTTAGAAAAAAGAAAGTCCAAGTCCATCGTCCATAACTAGAGGTGATGTTTGGATTAAATCTCACATAAACAAAATGGTGAACCGGTGAACGCGGAAGCTGGAAATGCTATTGTAAGTTTTTTTTTATTTTATCTGTATATAAAAAATTATCCGAAAGTACGATAATTTTACCATTGTACATTATCTATTTGTATTTATTTATGTAGGAGGAGATTAAAAAAATTGGTAGCCTATCACATTCCGGTTCATCACAGAATGTCGGTGGAGATGCTCTTGTACATGTATTTGGACAAAATAAACCAAGACGGTTAAGGGCATTGGGAAGGGGTTGCACTTTAACCAAGCTAGCCGTGGCCCAGTCCAAAGATAAACAAATATCGCAGTGTCGAGAGGAAATAGCAGAAATGAAGAGTATGCTGCAGGTTCTAATGAACCAGAAGGTAAACTATTAAAAGTAATTTATATATGTAAAATAAAAAATTCAAAGCGCCATATAATTTAAAATACTAAAAGGAACAAATTTATTCTCTCTCACAAACTTATTATATGTTCTCTGCCATTTTAAGTATGGTCATTTTAATTTTAGCAACTCAATTTTATTTTTTTCACTTGCTGGTTTCGGTAGCCATATTAATTTCATCCCATCATTTATAGTTGTAAAATACATTAACTGATCAAAGTCCGTTTAGTAGTTTTCGATAGTCAATTAAACGCCTACATTACATTTAACTGAGTGCTTCTAAGATTAAAATATCCTGATATTAGAGCTTTGCTGCAGGGTGTAGAAAGTTCGAAAACGAGCACATCTGAATTGGTAAAACTAATAATTATATTACTCAAGAAATAACATTTAGATTTTACATTTTGTTCCAGTGATTGCTATAATTTTTGGTTGAATAATTGCAAAGCAATGACAATGTATGTTCGATGTTTAATTGGGATGGAAACTATGAAGTTGTTGCCAATGGGAGGGTGTTGTCCAAGGACCCAACTGCGGTTGTCAATGGCATTAATCTTGGACCAAATGCTGTGAGCGTTATTGTAGATATCGTGGACAAACCAGATACTTATTTATGGAGGCCTACACCTAAAATGACAGTATTAGCAGAAGGAAATTTGAACGACGTCAGTACGGTAAATTTTACACTTCTCATACTAAACTGTTGAATTACAATTCTCATTGAAACATACTAAAGTTTTAGTTTTAGTTTTTAGATATTAGTACCCCAAATTAATCCATTTGTATATTTATTTGTTTGTTAAAATTACACTTCTCATTTTATAACCTGTGAATGATTTGATAAGTAGAAATTTATTTGTTTGTTAAAATAAACCATCTTTATATTTATTTGTTTGTTAAAATTACACTTCTCATTTTCATAGTAACAGCACTATCCAAGACGACAAATGCAGGATTTATGGTTGGAATGAGGGTGAAGGGGTAGTTGCCGAAGGAAGTGTCTACTCCAGAGAGCCACAGTATGTTGTTAATGGTATTCCGCTCGGTCCGTCTGCCGTTGTGATTTCGGTCGACAAAGTAATAAATAACGATGCTTATTTGTGGCGACCCACATGTGATATGTCGTGCATTGGGCATGCACTTGGTAGGAAAGTTGCATGGCCAAAATCAAAAGTTGAAGTTGATAAAGAAAATGTAAATGACAGTGTAAATTATGCGACTTCTCCCATGAAATCTACACCCGTGGTCATGAAGAAATCAGAGCATGTAAGTATTATTTTCAAAATTGAAGAAATTACCTGCGTATGAAAGTTTATTTATTATGTGTATGTATATATTATGCATAATGATCTCTTTTTTCCAGCCAATTGCACAGTGGACAAAAGATAGCAAATGACAGTTGATCGATCTGGGTGGAACAAACGTAGTGGCTGAAGGAATTGTTGCATCAACTGATCCGATAACGCTGGTCCATTGTCATCCATTGGGACTTAATGCTGTCAAAGTTTGGGTTGATATTGTGAGAGATGCAAATGCAGAGCTATGGAGACCAACGTCGGCGTTGATATGCATGGAAGATGCACTTGGCGTTCCCATAGCTTGGCCAAAGGGAAAAGTCATTCTGAAAACAAACTGAAAGGTATATAACTTGTTCGTCATAAATGTTTTCAAACTTTGATTCTAATACCCTGACAATATTCCTAGATAATCGACTATAAAAATTAGTTATATTACTCAATAAATATTGGTGTAGAGCTAGAAAGTGATTGAATTGGTGATTATCGGATTTTGATATGTTGTGGAGTTAGAGTTTGTATTCCAGGGTTTGGTGTTGATATGTTGGCAGTGTGTTGTTTAATGACAGCGGCGATTTTGAAAGTCCCGACTTGGTCGGTGGTCTATCAGGTGATGGTTTTGGGTCAGCGAGGGGTAGCAGTTTGGTTTCATGCGATTTGTGGTGGTGATTATGGTGAGGCAGATCGTGGTAGCGGGTTGGATCGATTGTCGCAGCGATTTGGGAGGAAGTGCAATGGTGTTGTAGTGATGCTCGCAGGCAGGGGAGGTAGGGGTTATTGATGGTTGTCAGGCAATCTTTGATGGTGCTGCTTTTTTGGTCAGGGAGAATAGTTGTATTGAGATGGTCGTGGTGTGTCAGTAAAGTATCAATGAAGAATTGTGGTTTCTGGGTTTGCAGCTGTAGGAGACAAAGGAGCGGGGGGAGAAGTAGATGGTTGGGAAGTTTGCTTTGTGTGGAGGAGTAGTAGGTGGTGACTGCAACAGAATGTATGGGATATAGGTGATGCTGGTAGTTCAGTGATGAGGAGGATGATGAAATATCTGCTGTGGGAAGCGATGAAGTAGAGTTTGAGATGAATGATGATAGAAGTTTAGTGGATTAAAAGTGTATATGTAAATGCCTATAGTGACTGTGATGCTTGGAGGTTATGAAGTATGTTTGGTAAATTGAAGTCTGTGGAGGAGATGCAGTGGGATGTGTTGAAGTGGTGAAGTGATGATGATGGTTTTATGAACTGGTATGGTCTTGGTTAGGGCTAGGAGATGTCAGAGATTAGTAGAATGGCACTGGATGCTGTTGTAAGGCAGGGGTAATATTTGAGCACTGTGATGAAGTGAATGGCTATGGGAAGTGGTTGTTGTAGTAGTTGAGATTGTTGTAGTTGGGTGAATAAGGCAGTGATGTTTGTATTTGCAATTTAAGGTTGTATATGCAGTGTCAATTTGAGTTGGTATATGTAGTGTTGATTGTAACTACATCAATTTTTATCTTTGATACCTTCACCTCACAAATATTTAGTAACATGATTATTATTGTTTACAGGTAGATAAACGTTTGTGAAGAATTCAAGCATCAGCACTTGTTTTTTGTATGGTAGCAGCACATGTATGTAGTTTGGTTGATTAAAACTGTTATGAAACTATTATGAAACTAGTATGTATGGTAGCAACACTACTTTAGCTGCATGTTCTATTATCAAACTATTTATGGTAGTTTGGTTGTGCAAATGTATGGTTAACCTTTTGTCTTGACACTAATGTTATGATATAGTGGTGATTATGTAATTGCTTTTGTTTGTGTTATTGTGGTTCATTGAATGTGTTATTTTTGAATGTGTATGTGTTTACATATTACGTTATTATATAAGTTTTGAAGTACTTGAATTGGAGGCGAAATCAGATGCAGTCGTGGAACAACAGACAATAAAATCGAAACATGCGGTGGCGGAGAAAAAATGCCACCAAATTTTTTTTTGTAGCGTTTAAAAAGCGCTACAGAATCAGCAATTATAGTAAGTCAGATAACCAGGGCCGGCCCAAGTAATTTGGTTGTCCTAGTCAGATTTTAAGTAATATAACAAAAAATATTACACTTCGCTGGGAATTGAACCTAGGTTGCCCCATTGTGGGAACAATGCAATTACCACCCCACCACACACTCAATTATTAACAATTTTCTACAAAATATTTTTATCTTCATAAAATTCTAAACCACCGCCACGACCACCGGTTGCCCCTGCCAGATCCGTTGCCCTAGACGACCGTCTTGCTTGCCTTGCCCTAGGGCCGGCCCTGCAGATAACCTCCGTGGCTTTCAAAAAGCGCTGCAAAAAATAATAATAAGCGCAACAAAAAAATAAGATAGTAAACGACACCTTTTCGGTGGCGTTTCTTAAACGCTGTAAAAAGATCTTTAGTAACGTTTAAAAAACGCTGCCAAAAATTCATTTATAGTGGCGTTAAAATAAATGCAACAAAAAATCATGGATTTTTAGTCGCATGTTTTCTGGCGGCGTTTATCAAAACGCCACCAAAATGTTTTGTAGCGTTTTTTGAGCGCCACTAAAAATCAAATTTCTTGTAGTGATTAATTGAATTTTTAAATGCAAATATATATACCCTCCTCTTCTTAAATGCTTTAGCTCAATGCAAGAAATTTATGCTTTACAATTCTGACTACATCATATTCCTCCTGACATAAATAATACATACCTACTATACATCCTCTCTACTATATAAGTTCCCTTATATTATGAACAACTAAAGAAACGTTGGATATCATAACATGAGGATTCATTAGATACTATATGTTCAAATCTAGTGTATGAGAACAAAGTTGATGATGTTGATTAACCATAACCATGCTTATAGTCAAAATTCGATCATCAATGGTGCTAGAATGAGGTATACAAGGTGATGCGATTTTAAAGGAGAATGTGATAGTGGTGAAAACCACCTTGGTCTGTTGTAGTAGTGTATGGTCAACGTTAGTTGTTAGATTAATTGACTGATGTTGGCACCACTTAAGATGCAGCAGATGGTATAAAATTGATCATTTGGAATAGGGAGGTAGAATGGTGGTGTAGATAGGTTGTCTAGTGCTCTATGGTGGTCAGAGCAAGGCTTGACCGAGAATTGATATGGGTAGTATAGTTTGTTAGAGAAGCCATTAAGTGGGCTATAGGTGGTATCGATAAGATAGTCTCGGCCATACAAAATTCAATGCAAGTGGTTGTGGTAGCACTAATAGTCGAAATTGCTGTTGTGGTACGCTCAAAGGCATGTTTATTTATGTTTTAGGCTAGAAAGAAGAAGAACGAAAATTGTAAATGCAAACAATTGCCTTTCCAATAACCAATATAGCCACAAAAACTACATTTCATATATTTCTTGCATTTTAACATGATCCTTCTAATCCATAATATCATGTAAGGAAATACAAGATGAAGTAGTAAAAGAAAAAAATTGCTGCCTACAAGTCGGCAGTGACAAGTGTGGTGTATACATCTTGTTTGATGACAACAAATATATTTTTATAATTGATTTTGCTTTCAGAGTGTGTTACAGTTTAAAAATCATTAAAGAACAATTTTATTTCTATTTAAGTTGTCATCCACTACATCTTATATGCATGTTTTACACATATTACATCCCAAACACATATATTTTTATTTATGAAATAATATATATTTATTATTACCAAAAAGGAAATATTGTCAGATATTACAATTAATTTCCATTTGATATTAATAAATATATATTATATATAATACTGCCTAGTGTTGTATATCTACTGGTTGTAGAACAAGTTTCCTTTAAGTACAATAAAAGGCTGCATATACAGAGAAAAGGAAATGAATAAGGATCTAAGGAAGGAAATATTTCAGAACGCAATCAGAGACTGTATGTATAGAAAAGGTGAAACAAATACAAATCAGAAGCAATGAAATATACACATAATCAAAGATATATATATATATATATATATATATATATATATATAAAGAAAGGGAAATGAATAGAGAACGGAAGCACATTGTATACAGAAGTAAATAATAGATTTTGAAAGATATAACATAGTTTATTTTCCATTATATACAAATTTTATTTTGTATACAAGGAAACAAACTATCTCACAAATCAAATCGTTCTACATATATCCTAACACATATTTGTTTCCCAATTATATACAGATTTATTTTGTATGCAAGGAAACGAACTATCTCACAAATTAATACCTTCTCCATATATCCTCACACATATTTGTTTCCCAATTATATACATTTTTTTTTTATATATAGGTAAACGAGCTATCTCACAAATCAATTCCTTCTCCATATCCTCACACATATTTATTTTCATACATACACATCTCCTCCATAAGACTATAAAAACTACATATTACGTCAAAAGAAAATCATCGAATACAAAAATAAAGCTTCATCTGTCAAACATAATCTGATCTCAAATATCATCTCCTTTATACAATTTTGTTCATTATCATCTCAATCTCTACATAAGCTTACCCATGTGAAGTACTTCAAATCTATTCTATAATAGGAAAAATAAGCATTTCAATATCAAAATAAGAACATCTTTTCAAGATAAAGCACCTCTCTATCAGCAAACGCCAAACGTAGATGTGATATACTTTTACAACAACAATATCATCATATTTAGCATATCCCTCAAACAGAAGCCAGCTTGAGCATCAGAGCTAGCTCGTGCAAGTCTCGGCCAAACAACTCCAGAATAGCAGTGCAAAGTCAAAGCAAGCTGCATCTCCAGCAATGCAATCACGTGAAGAAAGAAGGGAGTCTATTTTACATTATTTCAAATTTACCATCGACTTGTTTTTTTATTATTGTTCTTGTTTTGTATTTTCTTTATATTAAACTTTAGATTTTTTAGATGAGCTACATATTGTAGTTCAGGGATTCTGGTCTCAGGATAGAGAGTCTAGGCAGTAGGGGTGGGCATTTAACCGACCAAACCGACTTAACCGACCGGACCGACCTTAACTGAACCGCTTTAATCGAAAAAATCGGTTAACCGACCGACGTTGACCGATCAAAAGAGGTTCGGTTAACTACGGTTATATATCGGTTAACTGTTGACCGAAACCACTTTTTAAATTATTGGAAAAACCCAAAACTATTCGCAACCCGGCCCAACACTTTTTAGGTAACCCTATTCAAGACTACCGCCGATATTCACTATCTTCATACTTCAGTTAAGAGAATTCGAAATCGTTCCCAAAAATAAAATAGTTGTCTACTTATCTATTTCATTTTCCTCTGTTCTATAATCGAATCGTGAATCACTAAATCTATCATAATCGAATCGATCCTACGCCGCCTTTCTCTTTCGTCTTTGCAATCCAGTTCATCGATTTGAGCAATGATGAATGCTGGAAGGAAGAGGAAAAACATGAGTTTGATTTAATTTTTTACAAATGATTTTTCTGATTTGTTAGTTGGTACTTACGTTGGAATGGTTAAGCTTGGTTAAGATTTATTCAATTTTTTGTTTAGCTTGAATGTTTTGAAAACAATGAAAAGGATCCATCTATAGATTTGTTCATTTTTACGTCATTATGTACACGATCTAAAAAATTAGAGCTTCAAGCAATAAATCAACAAATCATGTTTAGATGTGAACGGTGCAGTCAGTATAAGTTTGAACGAGCTACAAAACTTTTTATGTTTCATTTTCCATTTTATCAATGATTTTGGTGGTCTTCTCGCTTCTGTTCAGAAATATAAGAATGATTTGAAATATTTGATTTGGCACCATAGTCTTGATTTCATTGACATGGTTACATGAACTTGTGCAAACTGCTTAACAAATTTAGTATCAGTATACATGATTAATAAATTTATTATACATGATTTCATCTTGACTGGCCTGATTTATGTATATATGATTAATAAATTTGGTATCAGTATGACAGTATCAATAAAAGTTTGTGCAAACTGCTTAACAAGTTCAAAATAAATTTAGTATCGGTATCAGACCAGTTCCAACATACTTGTTAGTCATCTTTCCATCGTTTTTATCGTCATTTTTTATGCCATCTTCCTGTAAATATTTTTGGTTACTTTTCCATTTGCAAAGCATAATTTTCATTTTTGGTTACTGTTTCCACTCTGCTCATGCACTGTGCAAGATCACTAGCCTGGTATAAATGCAAGGAGGTTGTCTACTATGAGAATTAATTATTTAACTTGCTGGTTATTTGATTTTTTGTGTAATAACAATTTACAAATAGTAGTCATCTGTCAACTATTTTGACAAGCCATTATGTTCCGATTACTTCTACTAAAAGGATATTAATAATATTATAATTAAGTTTATAAATTAAACATGAAATTTGTATATTACTATGTAGTTTACAACTTTACATACAATAATTTATTATCAACTCAACTCATTTTTTTGATATCCTCAGAATTAGATTTCAGATTATTGATGTGCACAAACTAATGAACCATTTTACCAATTATTTGATGCATGGCAGTTATGAGTTATTATTATTTTGTTTTCTTTGGTTTTGTTTTGTTATTTAATATGAAGTAAAATGGTTTATCTTTACAGTTACCAGTTTGGTTTTGTAAAATAGGTGGAAATAGGTGGATCTTCTAGAGAAACAATGGATGATGATGAGTATGTGGAAAAAGCGGACGATGAGGAAATCGGGGACGAAAACATCAATGTTGGAAAACCACCTCCACATCTGAATCGCAAGCCTTCTTCTAAAAAGCCTTCTCCGGTATGGAAACAATTTACTAAAGATATTAATCCCAAAGTTAACAAATGTGCGTGCAATTAATATGGTCAACAATTTGCATGCGATTCTAGATATAATGGCACTTCACATTTGAATTATCATGTAGCAAAATCATGTAGGTCAATTCCACATGATAGTGATAAGAGACAAGAAACTTTAACTTTTGGAAAAAATAGCGATAGTGAAGATAGTTGCACTCTCAGCATGTGGTCATTTAACAAAGAGGAATGTAGAAAATCATTAGCTCGGATGAAATTATTGATGAACTCCCTTTTAGTTCTGTGGAGGGTGAAGGTTTTCTTGAATTTTTCGACAATTGTGTCCTAGTTTTGAAGTTCCTTCATGTAGAACAATTCATATGGATGTGCTTCAATTATGTTCGGACTCAATAGATTCTCTTAAAAAGTTGTTCTCCGAATCATTGCATGGTGTTTGTCTAACTATCGATACATGGACTTCTAATCAAAATGTGAATTATATGGTTTTAACCACACACTTTATTGATGGAAATTGAAATTTACATAAAAGGATTATAAATTTTGTGTGATTACTAGTCACAAAGGAGAAAATATTGGAAAACTTATTATCCAATGTATCAAAAAAGGGAACTCAAAAGAATAGTGTCGATCACAGTTGATAATGCTAGTGCAAATGAAGTGGCAATCAATTATGTGAAAAACAAATTAAAAGATTATAATGGTGGTTTTGTTTTGAATGGTGAATTCATTTATATACATTGTTGTGCCCGTATAATCAATTTAATTGTTCATGATGGGCTAAAAGAAATTAGTAATACTATAGGTGGAATTCATACTGCAGTTAGATTTATGAGATCGTCTCTAGCACGATTTTATAAATTTAGAGAGATATGTTCAAGTTTGGGAATTGAGAATAAATCTATGCTTGTTTTAGATGTGCCCACTAGGTGGAATTCAACATATTTGATGTTGGAAGCAGCTTTGAAATACAAAAGGGTTTTTGATGCTATGAAAGAAAATGATGGTATTTTTGTCGCTTACTTTGATGAAGAAGTTCGTCCTTCGGGTACTATAGATTGGAAAAAATGTCAAATTATTTGTTAAAATCTTAAAGAAATTTTATGATATTACTTTAAAATTTAGCAAAACTTTATCTATTACCTCAAATGATTGATTTGCCGAGCTAAGTGGAATTCAAGAAGAATTACGAGCATTGATTGTGGAAACGAATCCTTATGTTGGAAGAATGAGATTTAATATGAAAGCTAAGTTTGACAAATATTGGGGAAGCCTACGTAACATGAACAAGATTTTACTTGTTACATGTGTGCTTAATCCAAGCTATAAATTTGAATTTTTGAAGTTATGTGTTGAAGATATGTATGATAAAGTAGCTACAGATGATATATTAAAAAGTGTGAAAGATATCTTGATTAGGATATTTGACTTCTATGTGAGCGATACTACATTTTGAACACAAACATGTGATGAACCACTATCTAGAAATTCCATTGATAGTGAAAATATTGAGAATGTTAGTGATGTTCTTTCTAGAAAAAGGAATACTTTTTTAAGATAAATTCGACAAAGAGATATTGAAGGTAATGAACTAGGAAAGTATTTAAATGCACCGATTGAGGATGCACCAAATGATTTTGATGTTTTACTATGGTGGGAGGTAAATAGTTCCAAATATCATGTTTTATCTCTAGTTGCTCGAGATCTCCTTGCTATTCCAGTGTCCATGTTTGCTTCCGAATCTTCTTTTAGCACCGGAGGAAGGGTTATAAACCATTTTCGTAGTACTTTGAGTCCATGAATGGTTGAGGCAGTGGTTTATACTCAAAATTGGTTAAGGTTCAAACCAATTTTTGTCGATCACCGGATTCAGGTTCCACTCGATGATGTTTACTATTATAATGATGCATTCTCAGGTGATATTAGCGTTCATAAAATAATCTAGTTCGACATTTGTTTGATTTTACATATAATACTCTGATAATTTGTTTTCCATGTAGAATTCGTACATGGATATCAATGTGAATTGCCATTATCTTCAATTTTCAACATGGATAGTCCATCTTCATCGCCGCTGTTTTCACCATGGTTAGTATCTTCCATCGCTGTTTTCACTATGGTCTGAGAATGAAGTCTTCTATTACTTAAGCATTTAGTTTGATGCCTCTTATATTGACCATAGCCTACAGTAATTAGATCGCTCGGTTGTTCCTTAGACTGCAAAATAATAATGTTAATAGTTCTATGTGGTTGAACTATATGTGCATGATAAAAATACCAATGTTTTATGTATTGATCCAGAAAGCCAATCTTTGAGTATGAGTTGAGAACTTCAAGTCCACATCATGTAGATTGTTTAACAAACTCCTGAAATTTAAATAAAATTAACTGACTTTGTTGACATTCATGCATATGTTTTCATGTAAAAAATATGAATATTAGAATATGAATTGTAATTTCCACCTTAGCTTAGTCAGATTAGTGGATGGTGGGACTTAGAACTGACTAAAATGTTATACACATTGAAAGAACTAGAGGTGCACATAACAAGGTTTTATGGACCAATATTTTGATACTGTGCATTTATATAGTTCTGTGTAGTGTGCATTCTGATATTGTGCATTCATATAGTTATGTATATATTCTGATATTGTGCATTCACATAGTTCTGTTACTTTAGTACAAGGTGCAAACAACATTGTGCATTCATGTTTGTAGTTCTGTACATATTTGAAAAGTAAAAAACAAATATTATGATATCTTATGTTTTCAGCTTACTCCCTTCAATATATATTTCACGATATCGCGTGTTTCTTTTTTCAGCTAACTTCCATTTGTTTACCTTTAGGCAAAGAGACTTGGAGAATGGAGAACGCTGATTGTTAGCTCGTGGCTGCGTAATGGTTAATGGCTGCTGTAGACTACAGTTGTAACATTTGGTTGTTTATGAAACTGGTGTAGACTTGTAGTTGTAATGTTTGATTATTTGTAATGTGGCATGTATAAACTATGAAACATGAATGCTTGTAGCTTTTTAATGCTGTCTGTACTCTGTTATGGTTACTGGTTATAAACTTATAATGATCTAGTCCATGCAAAGTTACAATGTTTGCAGTTGTAGACTTGTAGTTGTATTTCTATGGTTACATTAGTAATTTTCCATTCAATGCTTTTAATTTCAGTGCTATGGTGACTAGTTGTAATGCGGTTGTGGTTCGGACTCTGCCTGTGACAGTGTGACTAGTTGTAATGCTTGTGATTATGAACTTTAAATTTCTATGCATAGTTATCTAGTTGATAGTTGCAAACAGTTAATCGGTTAACCGCTGTATCTCGGCTGGTAACTGATTAACCTTTAACCGTGAATAACAATCGGTTAACCGTTCTATTCAACTGGTTAACCACGGTTTAAAAGTTGCGGTTTGGTCGATACATCTAACCATGATCAACCGAATATCGGTTAAATTGCTTTTTAGTTTAGGTTAACCACAAAAATTAAACGATTTGAGCGGTTAACCGACCGTGCCCACCCCTACTAGGCAGGGTTACTAGGTATAAGATTAGTATATTCAAGTTTGCAGAGAGTGTGGGTTTACATGTGTTGTAAGCATTGAGTATATATGACACGACCCGAATTTCTTTCCACAGAAAATCGTATCATCATGAAGAAAGAAAGGAATAGAAAAGAGAAAAGAAAGAGAAGAAAGAAGAAACAACATCAGAATCTCAACAACGGAATGAATAAATTATATTACTAACATAATATTACATAGTATACAACATTAATCAGAGTTACACAAAATTTTCATCACATACTAGACAGTTATAAACACCTGTCTAGTTATTAATACTCAATACAACTCAACAATGAAATACCAACACAGAAACACACATCGGAAACTATATATCTAACGCCGAAGCCTTCTGCTCCATTGCTCCTCCATAATTCGTCAAAGCAAACCTGAATCCCTTGGCTACTCGTAAAAATTTGAGTACCCAAGAGTTTAAGAAAACAGAAGATAAAAATCTGGGTCAGACATGGGTCTGGTGTGAGTAACAGGTTAAAATTGCTTAACTTTGAAAAACATTTTGAAAAGAAAGGTATCACGTAAGACTTCCCACACATAAACATGGAAAAGTTTTTACCTTACGCTAACCAAAACATTTGATAGGAAATCCAGTGATATTATAATAGGTCTAGGGTTTTCAAGTAAATATGAAATAGCCGAAACTGTTACATGATTAAATTCCAGCTACTAGCCATAAAAGTGGGTAATACAATTAAAACCGTTGGCACCTATTGGATTTTGGATTCCATCAATGGCAGGGTTACCGGGGTACCGCCCGTCACAGTACGTGGCCTAGATCAACGTACGGAGGATCACTCCCAATCCCCTGCAACACAAGACCGGAACCATCCCTTACTGTACAGTCACGAACAAGACAACCCCGCAGTTGGCTTACGTTCCAACCGCCCACACAACCGAAATAAAAAGGGACTTCTAGACAGGGGAAAATCTCATCCTACTTGGGCATGACCCACTTAGCCTTCCGGCACCTCCCATGTTTTACCATTCCCGGTTGATGAGGCTTGAGGCTATAATTACCTTTAGAGAACATATCTCTTAGAATGCTCATCGTCCACCTGACGATGTTCTGAAAGCATTCAATCCATACAAGTTCGTTCCGGGTTTGAACGAAACCGAAGGCATTATCTCGTTACACTCATTTTGGAATCACCATCAGAGTTAACGACAATAACCCTTGCACTCTAAATCTTCATCTCGAATATGAAAGTACTACTCCGTCAAACTCATCTCGGAATCACCCTCAGAGTTATACTGACGAATAGTTCTTACACCTCGAGTCTTCGCTCTTCATATGAGATTCACGACCTATCGTAAATTTGGATCGATGTGGTTTTCGGATATCCAAATATGGAAACCCGATCTCGGTCTCTTCGAAATCCAAAGCATGTCTTTTAAGGCCAAGTTGTTTTAAAGGTTTAAAACTATTCAATTATCTATATACATAGATAGATAAATCACAGATTCACAATAGGTAATCAACATAACAGATAATCCATATTATCATTATCAAAGATAATTCATATCGACATCACAATGCAACCAATGCATCCATATCACTCAATATTACTTATCTCATATCTGAGATTCAAATCATTCAAGGCAATCCATATCATCCATCCATATCATCCATCCATACAAGCAATGATTAATAATCACACCAAATATAATTAATTTAAAATGAATTAAATTAGTTACATCATTTCTAATTAATTTAAAGTAAATTAAATTAATTGCTTCACTAATATAAATCTTGCTTACATCAATATTAATTAATTATCAATCAATTAATTAATCATCAATCAATTATTCATTCTAATTAATCATCCCTGATTAATTAACCTTTAATTACATTCAAGTAATTATCCACTAATTAATTTCTCAAATTAATTATACTTAACCAAATACAATAATTAATCTTTAATTACTTTCTTAACTAATTAACTATAAATTAATGACATTAATTCTTAATTAATTACATTAATTAATTCCTTCATTTATTAATTATTTTCTAAATAAATCTATTCTTAATTACATCATTAATTATAATAATTAATGATCTCTAATTACATTTTCTATTTAAATTGATTACATTAAATAATTAATCTTTATTTAAACCATAATTGTTAATCACCCTTGATTAAGTCCATTCAGTAATTTACTTCCTTTAATTACTTCACCAAATAAATTAATTACTCCTTAATTAATAATCTCCAATTAATCCCTTGATTAATTCACAAAGTAATTATACTCAAATTACTTTCATCAACAATCAACTTCAATTAATTACATCTAGTAATTACCCATTAATTACTTTCCTTAGTAATTTCTCTTCATTTAATTACATTAAGTAATTATACTTCACAAATCGTCAAATGATTATTCTAAATTAATTAAACTGAATTAATTAACTTAATCTAATCAAATTGAACTCAATTAATTACAATTACTAATTAATTCCTTAATTACTTCCATAAGTAATTATAAACGATTATCTTTAAAATTAATTAATCTAATTAATAATTAAAATTAATCACATTAATTAATTATTAAATAATCCTTAGTTAATAACCTTTATTAACTATTTAACAATTCATTAATTATTTTTTCTAAAGTAATGAACTTATTATTGATTACAAATTAATTAACCATTAATAGCCCATTAATTAACCCCTATTTATTTAATTAATTAAGTGTTAACTGTAGCTTAATTAATCCTTTATTACTTGATTAATTAATTACTAATTATTAATTAAAATCTAATCTTATTAATTAATGATTCTTAAATAACAAGTTAATTATTCTAAGAATAATTAATCTTAAACCTTTAAGTTTAAAACCCTTAATTACATTAAGTAATTATTCATTTCATTAATTTATTAAATAAATTAATTATTTATTTAATTACCTTAATAATTAAATGCATAACAAATCATTAAATTATAATTTAATTTTAAGATAAAACTTTTTCTTATTTATGATTAAATTATCATTCATTTCCAAATTTGATTTCAAATTTCATTTTAAATTCAAGTTTTAAAATGAAATTCAATTTATCTTCAACATGATTTTAAAATCAATTTCAAAACTTTAAAAATACATGATAAAGAATACTTTTTCTTATAAAAGAGATTTTACAAGAGTTTAAATCAAATTCTTTTACATTTCAATTTGCAATTTAAATTCAAATTTCTTTTAAAACATTTTTAAACAATAAACCCTTAAAAGTATTTTAAACAAATTTGAATTTTAATACTTAATCATTTCTAGCTTAAGATTTAAATTAAACTTGAATCCATAATTTAAAAATTAGATTTAAAACTCATTTTAAAACCTTGCTTGACACTTTAAAATTCAGTTTGAATTTTGAAAATAGAACAGGATTTCTAACCTGAACAAAACCAACTCGAGCTACAATTAAATTATTCGAGCCGCACCTATTCTAGCTTGATCAAACACTAAAATAAACTCGAGCAACTCGAGTGACATTTCATTTGAATACATTCAAATCTTACAGTACTGTCAGGTTTACACATAAACCTATAACACTCCTACACTCGAGCCAACTCAACATATACTTCGAGTCCCATACCCCAAATCTTCGAGCCAAACACGAATCTACACGAAACAATCCTGAACAAAACACGAGAACCCAATTTTCCCAAAACAACAGCTGACACAACCTGATCACTGTGCACCTGCACCACCGCTGCAACCAACTCTGACCCCTCGCGACCACACACGCAAGTCAGCGATCACCTTCCAACTAATTTCCGACCATCAAACCATCTGCAGAACCCCAAAATCGAAAACGAGCTGTCAAGCTCAAACTGGAAAAAGAATGTCGAAACTGGAAATCACCAAAAATCTCTCGCCTCCGATCACCAGAATGGCTTCACCTCCGGCCATCAACACTTCCATAGCCCATCAACCACCTACTTGAATCTGGAAGGACCCGATCACTCATAAGAGTTGCGGCGATCAATTTCTGATCAACTAGAGAAAACTAGGGCTAAATCTTTAATCCCAAATCACCACTGCCTCACTGCATAAATCCATTTTCCAATAATTTTCCCTGAATCTTCGTTCACCAATCCATCACCAGGAAAGATACTGGCCACCCCAACCTCCTAGATCGATAGTTCTAACCCCAAACATGATTTCTGGTTAAACCAGAAATACTCAATCAAATTCAAACTATAAATTCTAATTTTAGTTTTAAAATTTAAAATTTTGTTAATGTAATTGGTTTAAAATCTTTAATCAATGAATCTGAAAAATCAAATTCTTACTTATATACGATTTGTTCTGTTATTATTTTATTTCCGGTGAAAGTACATAATTTTCTTATATTAAATAAAATTTAAACTTAACTTATATTACACAACCATATTTTGATTGAATCTTTAATCCTAACACATATTAAATCAAATGAAATGGATATTCTTAAGCAATTCTTAAATTTGGAATTTAAGTACAGAAAAAATGAGTTACAGCAGCATGCACAATTTCATGCAATCATGTATATACCAGTAATAACTTGTAAATAGCACAGAACCACAATTATTTCCAGAGTACAATAAGCAACTAAATTTATACTTAATTTTTTTTAAAACAAAATGAAGTTACCCACCTTGAAAATTTGATGAGTAGAGCAAACTTATTTCTGAAAAGCTTGAGACAGAAATGTGCTTGAACTTGAGTTGCTTCTTTTATTTTTTTTCTTTTTAAAAACTTTAGTCTTATTTTCCCTGCATTGCTTTTGCTTCCAGATTTAACAATTTGTATGCATGTTTCCAGAGAAAAGGAAATGCAAGCCGGTTGCTTCAAAACAGAAAAGAAGGAAAACTGCAGTCTTTTGAATTTGCAGAATGATTTTCAGGTTGATGAATTTGAAGAGGCTACAGGTTTGAGGATGATTTGCATTTCAAGTTTACTTGCATTTCAGTTTGAAGATGGTTTTGGTTTTTGAAGGGAAATTTACAGATTTTTGTTTGAACAGATTTCTGTTTTTTTCTTGAAGAAGTTTGCAGATCTTTGTTTTGATTTGAAGAAGAATAGAAAAGAATATGAGAATGAGGGGAAATGTTTTTATATAAGAATTTTTTTGATTTAATTAAAATAAAAGAAAATTGAAAAATAAACCAAATAGGACACCTGTTTTAATTTTAAACATTTGTCACAATGATAACTTTATGGCTTAACACATGTCTACAAGGTGTGTTAAGAAACTTACACATGTAATTTAAGTATTTTTTTATTTTAATTTAAATTGTTTATAAAAACTTTTAACTTATTTTATTCCTTATGTATATATAAATTTCCTTTTCTATTTAAAGAGAAATGAAACAAAACAAATTATAAATATAAGCTTATTCAAATATTTTGAAATATTTATTCTTTTAAATTCAAAACATTAAATTTCAAATTTTGAATTAATTTATCAATTCCAATTTTAAAAATCAAGTTATATATATGCATATATAACTCTTATCAAATTTAAAAATAACCAATCCTATTTCTTACAAAATCTATTTATGTTTATGAAAAACTAAGTATTATAATTATTATCTGAAAATAAAAATTTTAACAATATTAAATAATTTATAAGAGAGATTATAAATTACTTCAGTTAGTCAATATATTAAGATCATTTGTAAATAGTATTTTAAATTCTTATATATAATTTCAAGCAATATTTTAAACGAAAGTACAACAAAGCTTTTATGTTAATCTAATCTAAATTCATATTTAAGTTAATTAAATAAAATTTTAAAACAAATAAGATTTACCCTAAATATAAACCATATAATTATTTATTAAAAGAAGATTATTAAATCAATTCAAAATTTATTATCAAAAATTATCAAATCAATTTAATTTTTAACGCGGATTATTAAATTTATATTGCCAAATTTCTGGGATATCACAATATAATCCTAATAGTAACTTTAGGGGCAACAATAGGCTTTAAGGCAAAGCTAGTTATATATATGCGTTATTTACTTTTCGCATTTACATTTACGTATTATTTATCTGTTTATAAGCAAAATAGTTTAAATACCATATTCACCCCCTTCCCCCTTCTAGGGTATATTGCATGATCCTAACAACAAGTAGTAAATTAAGAAGGAAAGAAAAGAGGAAAGAAATCTTCGAAGAGTAAAATTTAATTGTGAAATTTTGGAATTGTTTCGAGAAATAAAAATTAATTTTAAAATTGTTTAAAGATTAAAATGTGGTATTTTAACAATCGAACAATTATTTCGGAAGAAGATAACACTTCGAAAATTCTTGTAAATATTTGAATAAATTTTTAAGGAGGTTAAATAGTTTTATTGAATCTAAATTGAAGGGTCTCTTTGAATTTAAAAAAATTATTTTCCTTTGGGCCTAAATTGGTTCCCGACCGAAGATCCTATATTCATACTTATTCTTATCTCTACCTCTCCCTTATCTCAATCAAACTACCACTACCCACTAATAAAAAGAAGCCAAACCTCTGTTCCCTCCTTTCTTACCCATTCATAAATCGAATTAAGCATATGGAAAAATGACGATGGCAAGCATGATGGCGGCAAAGATTGATAGAGTTAAAGGTATTCCCTTAGGGCAGGTATGTAGTTAGTTACGTATACCTAACTCGTTGACCAATCTTGCTCAAAATAAAGGTGTTTTCTTTCTATCATATACTTGATACAAAGTTTTATATTAATTAATTTAACTAAAAGTATATATAATAGAAAATCTGTAAATGGTATATTTTATGATTGTAGTCACAAAATGTTGTAACCCTGAGTAATTTATCACAATAAAACAAATATACCATTTTGAATATTCCTAGTCGAGATTGGATATTGATGTATCTGTTAAGACTAAAGTACATAACACTTTTCAAATATTAATCAGTTTATTGCATGTTTGAAATAAGAATGACACAAACACCCAATAGGAAATGTTTGAGAATACAAAGCGAAGAAAACAAATTAAAACGGGTAAGAAATAAACATATAAAGATTTATAGTGGTTCGAAAAACTTTAGTCTACGTCCACTAAATGATTATATTGCTTAACTTCTGTCTTGGGGATAGAAGTTCTTAGGGGTCAGTACAACTCCGACACTTAAATTTTCGAAATTACAAGAATATAGAGTAGAGTGGAACTAGGGCCAAAAGATCTTGAAAACTGAGCCCTATCCCTCTATTTATAGAGGTAGCAAGCTTAACATTCACACAAAAGATCTCCACATCATTCTCCTTGCTATAGATTAGTTCTGTAGAAAATATAGGTTCTACATCATCAAATGTTATGGGTTGGTACGACTCCAAGTGTAGGGGTCGAAAATGACCCATAAGTTAGCCAATTGGATGCCTATAACTTTCTGCTTTGGCTCCTCTTATGGTTAGCTGATTTCATTGATGTTTGCATTAATAATAGCTTGTTTCTAAGTCCAAATGATGGAGTTATAGAAGAACAAAATTGTCGATTTAGGAGTTCATGGAGACCGATGGAGAATTGCATTGAATCAACAAAATAACACTTAAAATAGGCTTTTAACATAAAATATGACTTATAGGCAGAAGATAGACTCCCATGGTGGACTGTACATAGGTCAGTATCCACCCATGATTAGAGGTCGGTACAGACCCCTACTTGTGGGCCTCGGGCCTTTATCATTTTGTGGTAGTTTTGTGTTTAAGTTGTGATTCTGGTTGTACTAGAGTTTTTGGCTTCATGGACACCTCTCTGGGCTTCTTTCCTTGATAACTTCAAAGTCTGGTTCATTGGGTTTGTCCGTATACTGCCTGGTCAAAAGCGGGATAGCACATGCCTCTCAAAGCATGCCTTGTGAATGGAAGTTGTGCTTTGCTCAAGAACGAAAGTGATGTCAATCATCAATAGTTGAGCTCTCTACCTAATTCAATCTTGGTGAATTGTCCAATTCCTTCGAATTTTCTCGTCAATTATGGATCGTTCCAGACCTGATAGCCTAAGACTCTAGACAATGCCTAAGTGTAATCTATACATCATCGCAATTTTGATTTCATTCAGAGTCATTACATCACATATCAAAACCATCCCGTGTTCATCTAAGATTTAGATCATTACCATTCTGATTTCATTCGAAGTTATTGCTATCAAAATCGTCCTATGTTCATTCTGGATTTATTTGTTTCGTTTTAATTTCAAGGCATTCAAATTCTTTTATCAAAACCAATATATGTTCGAAGGTTCGATCTCTCCATATCATTTCAGATTCATTTTTAATGCACGATCTCTCCAGATCATTTAATGTTCAGTTTTCAACATTTAATCTCTCTGAATCATTTTATAATTAACTTAATGCGTGATCTCTCTGGATCGTCGTTGTTTAAGTTAAGGGAACAATCTCTCCAAATCGTTAATTGAGTTCTTGGCCGTTTAGGGCCACTAGATATATCCATGATCTTTTCGGATCATTAGTTAATGTCATGGTCTTGGGATCGGTAAGTGAATCCATGGTCGTTCTAGGCCGATAATCAAATCCATGGTCTCTCCGAACCGTTAATTACATTTATGGCCGTTCGAGGCCGATAATCAAATCCATGTTCTCTCTGTACCCTTGTTGAGCCTAATCCGCTGGCTTTCCTGCAAGGAGACTCAACGAAAAGTAAGCTCATCCAGTCGCTCTCTGATGAAGTGACCTACCTCCTACTCTCTGGTCCTAACTTTCTGATCAAGACTTAACGCTATCAAAGTCCATGGCCTTTGCGGACCCTTGCTGAGCCCTATTCGCTTGCTCTTCGGATAACGGACTCAACGACACGTAAGTCTGTCTGCTCATGCTCGGGCGAGTGGACTTACTTCTTGCACTTCAGTCCCGTCCCTACGGATGGGACTTGATTGCAATTAATATCATATAAGTCCATCCGCTCATGCTTCAACGAGGGGACTTGTACCTTACACACTGGTCCTGTCTTTCCAGATGGGATTTTGAAGCAACTAATATTAGTCATCACTTTAAAGTGGTTTATAAAATCTTATTCAACTCCAGGGAGTCATCAATCTTCGTTGGTCTTTCCTAATCAGTTCTGGTCATCACTCATGGAGTCTAAGTCAAGGCATCTAGCAGACATCTAATCCTACCATTGTCGCCTTTAAACTTCTAACTCAAAATGTGCCTAGGAACTGTTATGGATCCCATGCACGTGTAAACGGCCTGATGCGATATTATAGCATTTATTGAGAATAAAAGGAGAGATAAAGAATTCGAACCTGACCCCAAGACATCCCAAACTTGGGGTTATCATCCAATCGAGGTCTCTGATTCAAAACTTCATCTTGCCCCCCGTTCCTATGGGGTGATTCAAGAACACTCCTTCGGTTGTGTTTCTGTATTCCGATTTTACATCTATACGCTTTGCTTTAGCTTCAAAATGCATGTCATTCCTTCTAGTGCCAGAATGACCCATGACGTCGAGCTCTTCGGGATCGGTGCTGACCCTTAGAAATGGGTCGGTACCAACCCATATGTTAGGGTCGGGGTTTGCTTTGGGTCTTTCTACACTAATTCTAGCTACCTCCGCTCCAGCTTTCGGTCTTTGATTTCGATTATAACAACTCTGGCTGTTCCCATCTGTCCCATCTTCTGAAGAAGTTCTCCATCATCTATTTTTGGCAAGCCATCATCTTTTCCTGCTATCTATTAATCATAGTTTCCATCTCATCTTTGGTTATGTAGATTAATGGGGTGTTTGCTCCTAAAGACGCCTCTTGGTTGCCCCCCAGTTGATTTCCTCCAACAACGGTCCACTAGTTGATCGCTAGCCATTCTAAATCTTCCCATTGTCTTACATTAGCAAGTTCAAATGACTCTCAATGAAAGCATCAAAATGTTTAAACCAAAAATGGCACAAACACCCAATAGAAAATAGAAGAGAATAAAAAGTGAAGAAAATAAATTAAAATGAGTAGGAAACAAACAAAGATTTGTAGTGGTTCGGCAAACTCCGACCTACTCCACTTAATAATTTTATTGCTTAACTTCTGACTTGGAGGCAGAAATTTATAAGGATCGGTACAACTCCAACACTTAGACTTTTAGAACTATAGCAATATAGAGTAGAGTGGAACTAGAGCCAAAAGATCCTAAAAATGAGGCCTACACTCTATTTTTAGAGGTAGGGAGCCTAATATCTCTACAAAAGATCTCCAGCCCATTCTCCTTGCTGTAGACTAATTCTTCAGAAAAGAAAGTGTAACAACCCATAATTTTGCAAATATTTTTAATTAAATTTTTATTTGAAAACTTTAATTTGTAAATTATTTAACTTTGATTTTTTGGAATTTTCCAATGTAAGTTTGGAAATTGTTTGTAATTTATTTTCCAAATACAATAAAATATACATTTTCTGAAAATTTTGTATTTTGGTCAACTGAAAGTCAAAGTTTGACCACAGTTGAAAATTTTAAATTTGAATTTTTAAATCCTAATCTTTTTCTTTGAAAATGTAATTTATTTTAATATTAATTCTGCTTTTCGCTTCGTTGAATTCTGACTTATACTTTTTGAATTAGATAAATTACAGTGTTTTACACGCAATAACTTTCAATATTTTATTTTCAATTTTTCCTATGTTCATTTCCCTAATTTATTTTCTATTTTCTATTTTTCATCTTTCTAATTTTATTTTGTTTAACTTTTATTTTATTTTGATTTTTGATTTTTGATTTTTTTATTTTTCTTAAATGGTTTAGGAAATTCAAAGGTCATAAATTGCTCTTTCTTTAATTCAAAATGAGACTTTTCCTTTTCTTACCATCCAAAATTTCCCCTTAGACGTTCATTTTTCTTTTGGCCGTGCATTTCACTTGTTATTCACATACAAATCAAATCATTCTCATCTCTCATTTCATTTCTAGAAAGAAATCTATGCAAATAAATGGCTTGGAGAAATTTAAGAGACATAGGTTACATGTGCTAATTTCTTACTTTTAATTGCCTAGCCTCTTTATTTCTTACCCTATCCATCCACCTATTATAGCCGTGTATTCCCCTATCAAATCAAGCATAGAATATTCTCATTATCTTATTTCCTCAATTTCATTTGCAATTAAGAATAAATATATATGTTTCTTTCTCCTTAACTTATGTCTTTCCATTACCTAGCATTTACTTCTTTGCTTGCCTTCCAAACCACTCTATCTATTAGCCGTGAGAAACTTTATCAATTCACGTACAAAGATTTATTTCCCACTTCTCATATTCATTTGCATTTAAGAATAAAATATATGTAAGTTTATTTCTCCTTAGTTTAAGCCTTTTTGTTTCCTATCATTTACTCCTCCTTAACCGTTTCTTTTTTTTTCTTCCACCTTTAGCCGTGTATTTCTTTTGATAATTCATGCACAAATAATTCTCAAAACTCCTCATTATCATTTGCGTGAAGAAAAATATATGTTCAAGCTCTAAAGTCATGACTTCTCTTCTTTTTCCATTTCTTTTCTTTTCCTCTTTCTTTGTTTTGCTTCAAAGCTAGGCTCGGCCTCTTGCCTCTAGCCACCACCATGACCACCTCAATCAACCATCATCACTTGTGGGTTAGAGCAAAGGTTATGTCACTATATTTCATATTTTTCCATTGTTTAAATTCTAATTTTTGTGTTGAGAATTATATTCTTATATATATGTATTTTTTGGCATACAAGAGTTGGATCTGACTCTTCGTCCATTCAAAAATGTAGTCGGGCTTTGTCGTGCCTTTTCGTGCTTTGCTGAGTTTCGATTGGGTTTGAATTTCAATTCTACCTTTAAAAATGTGGGTTTTACCACTCTAGACATATGTACTTATATTATTGTGGAATAATGACAAGTGAATTGTATAAATTTATATGCTATGTCTATATATGTCTGTGATATGTTATATGATGTTAAATGTTGTTTATATATTTGTTACATCATCTAATATGTTATTATATGATATACTATTCATTTTATTTACTGTATCTCACACTGCAAGTTCCCTATCACTATGGATTGAAATGATACATGCCTGAGCGGATATTAGAATAAGGAAAAAATCATTATGAGCTGAAATGATAGGCTCGAACGATTTTTATTGTATTTATTTTACTTGGGATTGCGGGTTTGAAATGATAGAACCTGGATTTTTCTTTTAAATTACGGATTGAAATGATACATATCTATATCACTTGACCTAGGCTAGAAAATATTATACAAGCCCATGGTTAATATTTTTTTGGAAATTTTTTTTAAAGTATTTTGAATTCTTAGAAAATTCCATATGGAATTTTAACTTAAATTTGATTTAATGATTTGACATATTAAGAGATATTGGTTTATAAGTATATAAATGGTTTAACTTGTAATTTAAAGATCTTTAATTGGTTTTAAATGGTATTTCAAAGATCTTTATTGTGATAAATAATTTAGTAATTGAGTTTGACCTAATATGGAAGTTGTAATTCTAACCTAGAAATTGTTATGAATTTTACTTTATGAAAGGGACATGTTTGTATAATAAATAATGTATTTTGAACTGGTAAAATGGAATACAGTTTTAATTTGAAATTTTGCAATAAAATTTATTTAACTAGAAAATCATAGTTAATTGATGTCTTGATGAATAGATCTATAAAGAAAATTTGATTGCTATATTAACTATGATAAATTATTCTTTTGTGAAATGTTATGTTTTGTAAGATAAATAGCTATGACTTTAAAATGGAAAAATATAATTTAAAACATACATGTGAGATGTAATTTTAATTAATATTTTAATTGATTAGTATAATAAATGTTCTTCACTGTAATAACAAAAATGAAACAAACACGTAAAGTTTTAATTAATACAAGAAACATGAAAAGTTTTAATTAATGAAAGAACGTGTAAAGTTCTAATTAATGAAAGAAACATGTAAAGTTCTAATTAATGAAAGAAACATGTAAAGTTTAAATTAATGTAATATTAATTAAAATAATAAATGCTCTTTACTGTAATAGAAATGTAAATTAAAACGTACATTTAATAATGTAAGTTTTAATTGGTGTAATATTGATTAAAATAATAAATGCACTTTATTGTAATAAAAATTTAAATTAAACGTACATTTGATAATGTAAGTTTTAATTAGTGTAATATTGATTAAAATGATAAATGCTCTTTATTGTAATAAATGTAAGTTAAAACGTACATTTGACATTTAAGTTTTAATTAATGTAATGGTGTATTTTAAATTGATTAAAATGATCAATGTTCCTTACTGTAACAATAAAATGTAAGTTGATTATGTACATTTGATAGGTAAGTTTTAATTAATGTTAATGGCATATTTTAAATGATTAAAATAATAAAGATTCTTTATTGTAATAATAAATGTAAGTTAATAATGTACTTTTAACTTAACATAATAATTTCAGCTTTAAATTGGATATTACAGTAACAAAGTTTATTTAACTATAAGGCTATGATAAAATGACCATGTTAAAATTAGTAAGTATATAAATACTTTGATTATATAAAATGTTAAAGTGGAAAGTATTACATTCCAAAAATGTTATGATTCCTTAAAGTTACATTTCCAAAGTATTGTGATTTTAAGCAGTATGAATTCCAAGTGATAACATTTTTAATTGTTAGGATTTCAAAGTATTATGGTTTCAAGGTGTTTGGTTTCAGAGTTGTTATAACTTGAAAGTAACATGATTTTGGAAATAAATTTATTGGAAATTGTATTTAATTAACAATTGTCTTTATATCTATTAATTTGAAACTTGTTGAAATTAAAGATTTAAGAATATGACTTTATACAGTGGCTTGGTTTGAGATAATTTAGAGGAATATTTCAAGTTAAATAGATTAAAGGAAATATTCAGTGATTTGGAAATGTGGGTTTTATTTAAATGATATATTGGTTTGGTTTTGAAATCAAATAATATAGTATATAGTTTTGAAATGTATATTATTTTGGAAAGTAATGGTATTTGGTTTTAGATGGTTTTGGAACTAAAATGTTTGAAATAAATATCCATGGATAATAAATACGTTTGGTTGTTGAAGAGACCGGGATCGAAAGTTTTCATACTCTCTGCCAACTCCGAAAACCACTTTAAAAACCGTATACCCGGTGGAGATTCCAGAATGAAGTAGGATGGTGGCAACGTTCTATTGAGGTATATACGTGGACCCAACTCCCGTGAGTTGGCATAAAGTGGCTAAAACAGGAGCGATTCCGGGCCAATGAGGTCGCTCCTCTGATCGAACACATTCCTTCGATATTATACTCTGACTTTGAGATTGCATTCGGTGGCCACTTTTGATTTTTGATTTGGGGGTGTGGCTCGAGGTGGGTGGTAGTAGCTGCTACGCGTTACCACCAGTCCGGATAGTAATTAGTATATCTACCCTGGCATTGCCTCGTTGTGCCGTGTCACCTACCCTAGCGAGCCTTGTACGAGTTTGATTTGTGTCGTACCTATGGAGCATCTTCTCGTAGCCTCCCGATCAGAAGGTACGTAGGTGCTGTATAGACTATTAGCACTATTACATGTTAAGGGGAATATTGGGTCACTCCTTAACGCTATTTAAAAGTAAGTTTATTTTACTATAGACATTATTATAATAGCGGAATATTACTACATAGTAAATAGTTTAACGGATCCTTAGAGGATGGGCGGTTCCAAGCATCCTTTAAGTTACTTATACCTTGTATTATAGGTTACTTGAGTTAGTTTACATTGTATAAGTATATATGTCCTGACTGGAGTATTTTGTGTTTTTCTTTACGCTCGGATTAGACTGAGTGATACAACAACAGAGACTCACCTTCGGAGTTGGAGCTTTGCTTGAAGATCCAGCTATCTATTTCTCTTTCATTTATTCAGTTGATTCCAGTTATCCATTGATTCCATTGATGTATTCTGATTTGTACTTGATTATCATATCGAGACTTCTATTGTATTTGTTTAACTCTGATGTATATTTATATCGTAGCTTTATAAACTACTATCTCTTTACTTCCACTGCATTATATTACTCTGTGTCTGTGATACGGTGATTTATTTATTTGCTATATATTTTGAAATTTGTCAAATTTATTTTACAATTCGGTATTTTGAGCAATTCAAATCCGACATATGCGGATGCGAATGGTTGAAAATATCAGAATGTTACATTTGGTATCAGAGCTTTGGATCTAGGCTAAACCTAGCATATATGGTAAATTTATCTACAGAATCACTTTCATTCGAGTGTGAATCTCTTCCTTTTGACTCGGTTCCTTTTAAAAAATTTGAAACGTTTCCTGCGGTTCCAAATTTCATTCTGGTTCCTCATTCCTTGTCTTCTTTTGATTTTGGAGTATCCTATAACTCCACTTCGGATGATCTTTACAATAAGTCGGCGGCCTCGTCCAATCTCAAATTGATTTGTGAAGGGGTGAAACTCCTTTACAATTAGCATTGATTCACAAAATATTTATATATATATCCTCGGTTTAGATGCTAATATATTTTGTAATCCCGAATTCTATCTTTTGAAATCGAATGTAGATTGGCCCAGAATTCTACATCAATCTTATTCTTTAAATCAAGGTTGACCCGGTTAAGGTTTCTCGTGATTATATAAGCTTATCCATTCCCCTACTCTGTTATTTATCATCTTATTTTTTGGTTCTAACTTATCTTCAAATTAGAATTCTCATTGATTTGAGTCCATAAAATTTGAATCCCTATCCTTATTTTGAAATTTATTTCTGTATATACTGTAAATCTATATTTAAAATGTTTTATATATTGTGTGGTTTGAGTTGTTGATGTTGATTTGGGTTTTCGATCGATTCGTCTGATCAACGCTATCGATAGGATGTCCAAAACACTTGAACAGAGCAAACCGACACGATATAGTTTTCAAATTTAGTAAATGAAATAGATTTTGTATAATTATATAAGTAAAATTTTCTGAATTTTGATAGTTAATTGACTTGGATGTTAAGAAATAATATTTGACTCTGTCTTGTAATTATTGGCTTTGGTTTCATATATAAATAATTCAACTAAAACATGGTTATAAATTAATTTGGAGATTTAAATGAATTTAAACCAAGGAACTAAGAATTTAATTTCCGATGGTTTCAAACTTTGGGTTTAAAGTTTTGAAAGGGTGTATTATTTAAAGTATTTCAAGTAGAAATTGTTTCAAAGAATTTTTATTTGTAAAACAGTGCTCTTTTCTTTGTCGTTGGAAAATAATTTCGGTGATGGCTGCAGCATCATCGACATTCATTTTTGATTTCGAAGTGAAGAGACAATTCTATAGTTTTGCTGTAGTCTTGCTTTGGAGAATTTAAATTGAGTTAGATTTCTAAAACATGACTTAATTTATAACATACATTGATATATGATTTAAATTTGATTTGATATATATTGTGTATATTTATTTATCTCTAAAATAGTTTGAAGTTAATTGGAAATTTAATTCCTAAAATTTTATGTTAAACGATGATTTCAATTATAAAATGAAACTAAAATTTTGAATAAATATTTAAGCTTGGATAATTGAATTAAGAAAATTTTATTTGTATAATATTCTTTTGCATTCCAATATAACTTACCTTAATTATTAGAAGTTAAATATGTAATTGGATAGTATACAGTATAAAAGGATTTTATAAATAAAATTTGAGTGGTTATAATAAATGTTGTACACTTAAATTTTACTTATAAAAGATTAATAGAGGTAAATAGAATGAAAAGTTAATTGAATAAAATACAATATAAATGAAGTTAAAGGAATTCATAAATAAATTGGAATAGTTATAGTAGGAGTAAATATGCTTGATATAAGTGATTAGATGTATTAAGTGGAATAAATTTAATAATAATTTGGAATAAAAAAGGACTTAAATTTATTGAATAAATTTTGAGCATAATAAATGATTTTCCAAATTCATGATTTTAGAAATTGTTAATTTAAGATAATTGGATGATAAGGTAATGAAAAAAATTTGTTAAGATTTACCTAACTTAGTTGAAATCGGGTATTAATTTAAGATTTTCATGATTTTAAATTTATTATCTTATCTTGTTTTCCAATCCCTTTTCTTTCGGGATGTTTCTATTCTCCTACCTCCTTCCTTTTCGGGGATGAAAAGTTTTGAGCAAGGGAGAGTGTTACAACCCACAAATATTTTTAATTAAATTTTTATTCGAAAACTTTAATTTTTAAATTACTTAAAATTAAATTTCTGGAATTTTTCCAATGTAAGTTTGGAATTTGTTTGTAATTTATTTTCCAAAAACAATAAAATAAACATTTACTGAAAATTTGTATTTTGGTCAACTGAAAGTCAAAGTTTGACCACGGTTGAAAATTTTATATTTGAATTTTTAAATCCTAATCTTTTTCTTTGAAACTGTATTTTATTTTAATATTAATTCTGCTTTTCATTTCGTTGTATTTTGATTTATACCTTTTTAATAGATAAATTACAGTGTTTTACACGCAATAACTTTCGATATTTTATTTTCTATTTTTCCTATGTTCATTTCCCTAATTTATTTTCTATTTTCTATTTTTCATCTTTCTATTTTATTTTTTTTAACTTTTATTTTATTTTTATTATTGATTTTTGATTGGTTTATTTTTGATTAATGGTTTAGGAAATTCAAAGGTCATAAGTTGCTCCTTCTTTAATTCAAAATGAGACTTTTCCTTTGCTTACCATCCAAAACTTCCCCTTACACGTTCGTTTTTCTTTTGGTCGTGCATTTCACTTGTTATTCACGTACAAATTAAATTATTCTCATCTCTCATTTCATTCCTAGAAAGGAATCTATGCAATAAATGGCTTGGAGAAATTTAAGAGACATACGGTACATGCGTTAATTTCTTGCTTTTAATTGCCTAGCCTCTTTATTTCTTACCTATCCATCCACCTATTCTAGCCGTATATTCCCCTATCAAATCAAGCACAGAATGTTCTCATTATCTCATTTCCTCATTTTTATTTGCAATTAAGAATAAATATACGCGTTTCTTTCTCCTTAACTTATGCCTTTCCGTTTTCTAGCATTTACTTCTTTGCTTGCCTTCCAAACCACTCCATCTATTAGCCGTGAGAAACTTTATCAATTCACATACAAAGATTTATTTCCCACTTCTCATATTCATTTGCATTTAAGAATAAAATATATGCTAGTTAATTTCTCCTTAGTTTAGGCCTTTTTGTTTCCTATCATTTATTCCTCCTTAGCCGTCTCTTTTTTCCCCTTCCATCTTTAGCCGTGTATTTCTTTTGATAATTCATGCACAAACAATTCTCGAAACTCCTCATTATTATTTGCGTGAAGAAAAATATTTGTTCAAGCTCTAAAGTCATGGCTTCTCTGCTTTTTCCATTTCTTTTCTCTTTTCTTTTCCTCTTTTTTTTGTTTTGCTTCAAAGCTAGGCTCGGCCTCTTGCCTCTAGCCACCACCATGACCACCTCCATCAACCATCACCAGTTATGGGTTAGAGCAAAGGTTATGTCACTATATTTCATATCTTTCCATTGTTTAAATTCTAATCTTTATGTTGAGAATTATATTCTTATATATGTGTATTTGTTTGCATACAAGAGTTGGATCTGACTCTTCATCCGCTCAAAAAATATAGTCGGGCTTTGTCGTACCTTTCTGTGCTTTGCGGAGTTTAGATTTGGGTTTGAATTTCAATTATAGCTTTAAAAAGGTGAGTTTTATCACTCTAGACATATGTACTTATATTACTGTGGAATAATGACAAGTGAATTGTATATATAAATTTATATGTTATGTCTATATATGCCTGTGATATGTTATATGATTTTAACTGTTGTTTATATATTTGTTACATCATCAAATATGTTATTATATGTTATACTATTCATTTTATTTACTGTATCTCACACTGCAAGTTCCCTATCACTATAGATTGAAATGATACATACCCGAGCGAACATTAGAATAAAGACAAAATCATTATCAGCTGAAATGATAGGCTCGAATGATTTTTATTGTATTTATTTTACTTCGGATTGCGGGTTTGAAATGATAGAACCCGAATTTTTCTTTTAAATTACGGACAGAGATCATACATATCCATATCACTTGACTTATGTTAGAAAATATTATACAGGCCCATGCTTAATATTTTTAAAGTAATATTTTTCTGGTACAAAGATTTTTTTAAGTATTTTGAATTCTTAGAATATGTGGAATTTTAACTCAAATTTAATTTAATGATTTGAAATATAAAGAGATATTGGTTTTCTATAAGTTTAAATTCTATAAGTTGATGATTGGCTTAACTTGTAATTTAAAGATCTTTAATTGGTTTTAAATGGTAATTCAAAGATCTTTAATGTCATAAATAATTTAATAATTGAGTTTGACCTAATGTGGAAGTTGTAAATCTAACCTAGAAATTGCTATGAATTTTACTTTATGAAATGGACATGTTTGTATAATAAATAATGTATTTTGAACTGGTAAAATGGAATACAGTTTTAGTTGCACATTTTGCAGTAAAATTTATTTAACTAAAAAATTCATAGTTAATTGATGTTTTAATGAATAGATCTATGAAGAAAATTTGATTGCTATATTAACTATAATAAATTATTCTTTTATGAAATGTTATGTTTTGTAAGATAAATAGCTATGACTTTAAAATAGAAAAATGAAAGTTAAAACATACATGTGAGATGTAAGTTTAATTAATATTTTAATTGATTAATATAATAAATGTTCTTTACTGTAATAACAAAAATTAAAGAAACACGTAAAGATTTAATTAATACAAGAAACCTATAAAGTTTTAATTAATGAAAGAAACGTGTAAAGTTCTAATTAATGAAAGAAGCATGTAAAGTTTTAATTAATGTAATATTGATTAAAATAATAATTGCTCATTACTATAATAGAAATGTAAATTAAAACGAACATTTGATAATGTAAGTTTTAATTAGTGTAATATTGATTAAAATAATAAATGTGCTTTATTGCAATAAAAATGTAAATTAAACATACATTTGATAATGTAAGTTTTAATTAGTGTATTATTGATTAAAATGATAAATTCTCTTTATTTTAATTAATGTAAGTTAAAACGTACATTTGACATGTAAGTTTTAATTAATGTAATGGTGTATTTTAAATTGATTAAAATGATAAATGTTCCTTACTGTAATAATAAAATGTAATTTGATAATGTACATTTGATATGTAAGTTTTAATTAATGTAAATGGCATATTTTAAATGATTAAAATAATAATGTTTCTTTATTGTAATAATAAATGCAAGTTAATAACGTACTTTTAACTTAATGCAAGAATTTCAGCTTTAAATTGGATATTAGAATAACAAAGTTTATTTAACTATAAGGCAATGATAAAATGACCGAGTTAAAATTTGTAAGTATATAAATACTTTGATTATATAAAATGTTAAAGTGGAAAGTATTACATTACAAAAATGCTATGATTCCTTAAGGTTACATTTTCAAAGTATTGTGATTTTAAGCAGTATGAATTCCAAATGATAACATTTCTGAATTGTTTGGATTTCAAATATTATGGTTTCAAGGTGTTTGGTTTCAGAGTTGTTATAACTTGAAAGTAATATGATTTTGGAATTTATTGGAAATTGTATTTAATTAAGAGTTGACTTTATATCTATTAATTTGAAACTTGTTGAAATTAAAGATTTAAGAATATGACTTTATAAAGTGGCTTGGTTTAGGATAATTTAAAGGAATATTTCAAGTTAAATAGATTGAAGGAAATATTCAGTGATTTGGAAATATGGGTTTTATTTAGATAATATATTGGTTTGGTTTTGAAATGAAATAATATATTATTAATTTTGAAATGGATATTATTTTGAAAAGTAATGGTATTTGGTTTTAAATGGTTTTGGAATAGAAATGTTTGAAATAAATATCCATGGGTAATAATAACGTTTGGTTGTTAAAGAGACCGTCATACTCTCTGCCAACTCCGAAAACCACTTTAATAACTGTGTACGCGGTGTAGATTCCAAAATGAAGTAGGATGGTAGCGATGTTGCATTGAGGTATATACGTGGACCCGACTCCTGTGAGTTGGCATAAGGTGGCTAAAACAGAAGCGATTCCGGGCCAATGAGGTCGCTCCTCTGATCGGACGCACTCCTTCGATATTATATCCTGACTTTGAGATTGAATTCAGTGGCCACTTTTGATTTTTGATTTAGGGGTGTGGCTCGAGGTGGGCGGTAGTAGCTGCTACGCTTTACCACCAGTCCAGATGGTAATTGGTATATCTACCCTGGCATTGCCTCGTTGTGCCGTGTCACCTACCCTAACGAGCCTTGTATGAGTTTGATTTGTATCGTACCTATGGAGCATCTTCTTGTAGCCTTCCGATCAGAAGGTATCCAGGTGTTGTATAGACTATTGACATTATTACGTGTTAAGGGGAATATTGGATCACTCCTTAATGCTATTTAAAAGTAAGTTTATTTTAATATAGACATTATTATAATAGCGAAGTATTACTACATAGTAAATAGTTTAACGGATCCTTAGAGGAAGGGCGGTCCCAAGCATCCTTTAAGTTACTTGTACCTTGTATTACAGTTCACTTGGGTTAGTTTACATTGTATAAGTATCTATGTCCTGACTCGAGTGTTTTGTGTTTTGCTTTATGCTCGAGTCAGACTGAGTGATACAGCATTAGAGACTCATCTTAGGAGTTGGAGCTTTTCTTGAAGATCCAGCTATCTATTTCTCTTTCATTTATTCATTTGATTCCAGTTATCCGGTTGATTCCAGTGATGTATTCTAATTTGTACTTGATTATCATATCGAGACTTCTGTTATATTTGTTTAACTCTGATGTATATTTATTCAATAGCTTCATGAACTACTATCTCTTTGCTTCCGGTGCATTATATTACTCTGTGTCTGTGATACTGCGATTTATTTATTTGCTGTATATTTTGAGATTTGTCAAATTTATTTTACAATTCGGTATTTTAAGCAATTCAAGTCCGACATGTGCAGATGCAAATGGTTGAAAATATCGGAATGTTACATTTGGGTGCCAAGTCATCAAATGTTATGGGTAGGTACGACTTCATGTGTAGGGGTCAGTACCACCTCCAAATTAGCCAAATTGAGTGCTTCGAACTCTCTTCTTTGGCTCCTCTTAAGGTTACCTTCATGATTCCATAGATGTTTGCATCAATAATAGCTTATTTATAAGTCCAAATGATGGAGTTATAGAAAAAAAAAGTTGCTAACTTAGGAGTTCATAGAGACCGATAAAGAATTGTATTGAATCAACATAACAATACTTGAAATAGGCTTTTAACATCAATAGGGCTTATAGACAGAAGACGGATTCCCATAGGGGAGTATACATGGGTCGGTACTGACCCCATACTTGTAAGCCTCGGGCCTTTATCATGTGGTTTTGTGTTTGAGTTATGATACTGGTTGTACTTGATTTTTTGGCTTTGTGATCACCTCTCTAGGCTTCTTTCCTTGATAACTTCGAAATCTGGTTCGTCGGCTTCGTCCATGTACTGCCTGATCAAAATGTGGGATAACATTACTCATGTCTATTAGGAGCACCTAGGCGTTACCTACTGGTAGCTATTAGATAATTATCCAACGACTCACTCGATAGTTTTCTTTGGTAAATGTAACTAAGGTCAAGCAGAAAATATCAACGTGACTGATATACATAGTACTCTTGACTTGAGAATACCATGTATCTTCAATATGAAAGCTCTGCTTTGATTATAGTCAAATCATGACACACGTCCATCGAGTGACTATAGTTGGGTTGAGTGAAAGTATTTGAAGTGAAGCACTATTCAAGTGAGGATTCCTATCATCGGTTATATAGAGTTAGTATCACAGTTAAATCAAAGTCTATGGCTAAAGCAGTTTGCTTAATAAGAATTGTTATTATTGAACCAAACACTTTGTGTTCGGACTATAAATTGAATATGGATGACATTGGAATTTTGACCATTACCAAATTCCATAAGTTCAAAGTGATATAGTTTTGACGAAGAGAATTGGTGTAAATAAAAAGTCACAATCTGGCAAAGCTTAGTAAAGTGAACTTGGATTTTACCGAAATCAAGTAAGCGATAAATTTGACCAAAATGTCACAACATCTGCTAAGTGACATGTGGACGTCAACATTTGAATAGTTCAATGTTAATCGCTGACCAAATTTACACTTGATGGGTCACACAACCGAAATGAAAAATTCTATATTAATCAAACAATTTAATTAGTTTATAATTGTTATAACTTAATTAATATTTATGAAATATAAATTATAAAATTTGGATTATAATTTAGGGAATAAATATTATTAAATATATTTGTAACAGTTATAAATATATCAATCGATATACAATATCGATAAGCGATTAAATTAGATTTGATTGAATTATATCTTCTACAGAACTAAATAGGATCTTGGCCTATGATGATAGGCAGGCATTTTTGGCTGGAATAGGTCTGAAGGAGGGCAGCTCAATTAGGTTAGGATTTTTGGTTTTGGATGGCTTAGATTAAGTAAGAATTGGTATGAGATATGATCCACTATTTACTCTTTTCCATCCACTATTTAAACAAATCTTACCATATTTAAAAATTTAGTTTTTTTGCTACCACTTTTCATCTTCTATTGTTGGCCAACTTCAACCCTAGGAGCCCGACCATATCAAGCTTAAATCAATTCAAGACCAATTACTATCCGATAGTCAAAGATCAACGGTTCAAGGATTAACAATCGGCCTAATCGAAAAGCTTATAAGAGAAGAGATTCCATCGGTACAAGGTGTGCTACAAGGCATTGATTTTCAAATATATTATTCATTGAGTAATAATATATAATTTCTAGTTAACATTCCATAGTATAATTTAGGTGAGATTCTTAACTGTTGTTGTCACAAGCTAGATTGGTTATATGTATGTATTCATTTAAAAAACAATTTATTCTACAAATATTAAATATGTACAGCCGAATTTTAAATATTATAGTATTATTATTTTATTATACACACACATATATTTAATTATATATACGGTTCATATTTAATTATAATATTATTCTATGAGAATAATTGATCCTATAATTTCATATATATATATTTAGTTATAGCAATAATAATTTTGATAGCTATAAAATATTTTTATAATTATATATTATTTTTAATATTATTTAAATCAATTACTATCTAAATAAATCATATAAAATAAAATATGTTTCAAAAATTACTTTTTAAATTTTATAAAATTATTTTCACACAAGAGTAAACAGAATTAAAAAATTAATTTTTTTCTAAAATTATTACAAATAATGGTCGAAACATAATTAATTAACTAAAAATAGATTTGATCAAAAAATTTATGAATTTGTTTTCAGACTTTAAAATATCATCTAGGATTCTTAGGAAATTTAAAATTTGGATAAATGTTATGTAAATATTTTTTATTAATATTCTATATATTTTCATGTAAATAAATCAATTAATATATATTTTAAAATAATAAAATTTTATATTGCTATATTTATGATCTAGAATTATAAAAAAATTATTTAGTTAATTAATATGTATATATATATTATAATATGTTTATTTATAAATATATTTATATATTTAATAAAATATTATTTTGTCGTTATAAATATACATAAATTTATTTAGTTCATAATTTAAAACAGGAAATTTTTAAAGTACAATATATTATGTATATATATTATTTCAATACTTATTATAATAATATGCATATACATTAATAATTTTATGTATATATATACATATATAAATTTAATATATACATATAGATAAATATAAATATATATTTTATGAATATTTTCATATACGAAAAATTAAACAAAATTAATATATACTTATATATATAATATTTATACAAGTAATAAGTTTAAACACATACATATATTTAGACAACATATAATACACATAGGATGAGCCAACGTGTCCGGTGCGATGTACATTCTAACATCTATACACTGGCATGTTATACCTTACATGGGCCTACATATTACACATGCACATACATATATGTATATGATACATATGGGTATATTTAAATGTATTAAAATATATAAATTAAATAAAACTATAAACTTATAAACTTAAATAAAATAAGAGATTTTATTTAGATAAAATTTAGAAATGTTCTAAATGAATTAGAATTCACAGTCCCAATATAGATTCAATAAGGAATTTTTTTGAAATTCACCCATAACTTCTGTCGCGGGCGGACACAGCTTAAATAGTGGTATCAAATCCCAATAGCCTATGCATTCTAAATTAGCCATATTAGGTTTAACTGTTAATCGCACGACACAAAAATTGTCCCTAGTGGAAAATGCCCAAATTTGAGTTGGTCCTTGGGTGAATTTTCAAAATGTTTGAAAATCAAAATATAAGATTTTAAATTTAAAATAAGATATACTAATATTATAAAATTTATAATATAATAAAAAATTCAAAATGTTTGAAAATAAAAATTAGTTTCGAAAATTTAGAATTTACTAATAAAATAAATAAAGTAAATTAATTAACTAAGTTAATTAATTAATTAATGTGTACATGTGAAACCCACCATCCCTACTCTTTCATGGCAGACACCTCCCCCCCCCCCCCCCCAAAACCATCCCTACTCTTGTACCTTCCCTTGGCATAACCCCTCCCATCCCACTATTCCTGCCACCTTGTCCATCCCCCCTCCTCCTCCACCTACACCTCCTGACCCACCTTCTCTTAATCTACTTCCTTCTATTGCTCTCTCTTCGGCCACCCCTCCTCTTTCTTGTCAACCGACATGGACTTCCTGGTTTAAGCATAAACCAAGGAATGCTGGGAGGTACATCCGAATTGACATTGAACCTTTGATCGTCGATGGTTCGTTGAAATTCACTGATGACATCATCCAGGTGGGCTCTAATGTTTGGGGTGATTACATAGTAGGTTTTTTCTAGATAAACCTCTTTCATTCATGACAGTGGTTCAAAGACTGAAAACGATATGGAGGCTAAAAGGATCTATTAAGGTAAAATCTGATGGCATAATCTTCTTATTTCTTCTCTCTTGTCAAGTGGATAAAGATAGGATTTTGCAAGGTGACCCAATAATTATGAAGAATAAGTTGTTTGTCAAACAATATGACTCTAAAGTCAGCAATGATTGTGGTAGTGTTACGACTGTTCCAGTATGGGTTCACTTACATAATACACTATTATTTGCTTGGTCTCCTCTTGGAATTAACTGGTTATCTAGTAGGATAGGAAAGCTGTTGTGTATGGATGAAATGACAGAGAGACTTGAAAGGCTTGAATATGAAAAATGCCTTGTTGAGATTAATCCTCAGATGAACTAGTTGATGATTTCATGATTAGTTTTGTTGATGGTGGACAGCAGAAAATCATTGTCAAGTATTTGTGGAAGCCTGGCATTTGTAGAAATTGCAAAACTATTGCTCATTCTACTGCTGACTGCTTTATTTCCTAATGAAATAAAGAAAAGAAACAACATGTGTAGGAGAATGTGAAAATTGACAAAATGAAGCATGAAAAAATCATTAAAATGCCAGGGAAGATAATGGTAAGAATAAACAAAAATGGCAGAGGGTGGGTATATTTAAAAGGAAATAGCAGGTGAAAAGCAACATTAACCATAACAGAATAAGAGTATCAGGAGTTGTTCACTTTCTGTCTGAAGAAGTTTCAGTGGTTGATAAAGAAAATTTCTATGAACAAGAAGAAATTTTATCAGTTTAGGAAAAAGATAATTTAGATGTTAATATTGATGAAATGGATAAGGAAAAATAAACTATAGATGATGTGTAGATAAATGAAATAAGTAGTGCTGTGAATGCTGACTTATCATTGAAGAAATCTACTGTTCAAATGCATGAAGGCAATGATGACTTACAGAGTAATGTTAATTTAGATGAAACAGAGGTAGAACATGAAAACATAATTGTTTCATCTACAAATAATGGTGAAGTAGAAGGAGATATATTTGACAATAGTAGTCAAGCTAATCATTTTGTAATTAGTAATAGATTTGATGTGCTTATGTTAGAAGAAGAAATTAAGATGAGCACAATGAAGGAAATGGAGAGTGACTTGGATTTTACTTAAGAAAAAGGCATTAATTCATGCATGGTTACATTAGAGGATAAATTAAGTTTGTACAAGTCTAACAAGTTGGACTCAAGCAATTGTACTCTGAGCCTTGAGAAACCTCACCATGATTATGAAAATAATTTTCATGGAAAAAACTAAAGCAAATTGGCAAGGCAAACAAGCAAAACAAGCAACACATATGGCTTATGCAAGAGAAGCAAAACAAAAATCAAAACAATATCAACAAATGCATTGTGCATGTGCACAACAATAATGATACATGCACTCAAATTTCCTCCTCCTCTCCTATACAGCTTGCTGCTCCTTCACATCCCTTCTCTTCCTCTTCACCCTCCTCTCTCTTCAAACATAAAGCATCCAATCCTCCTTCAACCTGACACTCTGTTGCCTCCTCCTCCCATGTCATCATTGAGAACCCAGTCATCCCTCCAGTGATTTCTCCCCATACCTACCAACACATCAATTCTCATCTTGCCTTCATCCAACCTTCTCTTTCCTTTGTCAACTCTGATCAAATCCAGCTCCTTTGTCAACTCTGATCAAATCCAGCAAGTCAATACTACTACACATGGTGCAGTAACCCTAAAAAAAGGATGCAATAGCCTCTCTGTAGGAAAGGAAACATTTCCTAATTGCATCAACTCAAATCGAGCAATGACTAGGAAAATGAAATTAGACTTACACCATGCCTTCGAGTTAAATCAATGACACAACACATTGGAGCATGGAATATCAGGGGAGTCCACCTTGATTTAAAACCTGACAATGCAAAGCCCTTATCAAAAACAATAATCTCAGTATTCTTGTAATTTTGGAAACTAAATTATGCCTTGATCTGAACCAGAGGGCTGCCAATTACATAAACCCATCTTGGAAGCTCATTCATAATCATGATTGCTGCATATGGCAGGATCATGATTGTTTATGACCCTAGTCTTCATCTCTTAATCCTTGTTACCTCCTCCAACAAAATGATCCACTGTCAAAATATCCATCTCCCATCCTCTACCTCATATTACCTCTCTTTCATTTATGCTAAAAACTCCTCCACTACTAGAGAATCTCTTCTTCATACAATTCCTTTTCTTAGACAACACTCTCACCCCTAGGTAATTCTAGAGGATTTTAATTGTTCCTTGAGGCTTACTGAGTGAATTGGTGTAATCCCCTCTCCTTGAATGAAATCAAGCCTTTACATGCTGCCATTCATGACTCTAACCTTACTGAAATTAGAACTTCTGATCTCATGGAATAATAAGAGGAGACACGAATGAAGAACCTACTCAAAAATCGACTATGCCTTCTGTAATCAAGCCACCCTAAACATATGGCCTTCTATACTTAACCACCTCCCTCCCCCTTGCTTTCAGACCATTCCCCACAAAACCTTCTTCTGTGGGGGAGGGGGGCAGTCATGAGAGGGAAATCAAGTTTTAATTTTTTTAACTCTTGGGTGGAAGAGCCTGATTTTTATAGTGTTCTTAATAAAGTGTGGAATAGACCTAATTATGGAAATCCTATTTTTGTTTTGCTAAAGAAACTCCAAGCAACTAAAGCTGTTCTTAGACAATGGTCTAGGAACAAATTTGGCAATGGTAGCAAGTTAACTGATTATTTGAGGAATCAACTTGAAGAGACTCAAAGGAAAATGCTTTCTCATGTTGGCAACTAGTTCCTTGCCAACATGGAGACTACTCTAACTGCTCAGTACACTAAAGCTCTCTACACTGAAAGCAAAATGATCAAACAAAAAGCTAGATTGAAATGGAAAAAGGATGGAGACAGGAACTCTTCTTTCTTTCATGCCTCACTGAAATCAAAGTAAACCAAAAATAATATTATTTTTGTGATAGGTAGCCAAGGAATTATCCATCAAAACTATGTTAGCATTGGTCAAGCTTTCAAACAATATTTTACTGGGCTCTTTGGTAATGATTCTAACTTTATTCCTGCCATTGATGATATAGACAATTCTATCCTTCCTTAGCTTAGTAATACTGAACACAATTCCTTAAGTTTAGATATTACTGATGATGAAATCAAACATTCCATGTTTAAACTTAACAGAAATTCATATGCGGGGCCTGATTTTTTTGATATTTTTTTACTTTTCCTACTGGACAATTATTGGCAAAACTATACGAAGGCTGTCAAATGCTTCTTCAAACGTGCCAAAATGATGAAATATTCAATAACACTAATATATCTCTTATTCCGAAGGTTAAAAATCCTTCTTATGTTTCTGAATTCAGACTTATTGCTTGTTGTAACATGATATACAAATTTATCTCTAAGATTCTTGCTACCAGAATGAAAATTGTTCTCCGATCCATCATTTCCGCCAATCTGGCTGCCTTCCTTGCTAGCAGAGGCATCCTCGACAATGTGATGCTTTCTCATGAACTTTGATGTGGTTATAATAGAAAAAATGCAATTTCTAGAGCTATGTCGAAACTGGATATTATGAAGGCCTTCGATACAATTTAATGGGATGATATTGTCAGAATTATAGGGTATATAAACTTCCCTTCTCACTTCAATTCTTGGGTTTTTGAATGTATCTCTACTGTAAATTTCTCCATCATCTTCAGTGGTTATAGTGATGGTCATTTTGGTAGCAAACAAGGAATTCAGTGGGGTGATCCTATGTCTACTTATATATTTGTTATGGTTGTGGAGTTACTTACTCAAATGCTAAGGAACTGTAATTCTAAAGTGCTTCAAACCTCACCCCAAATGCAAGAACCCCAAAGTCACTTCCCTTTTTTGCCGATAATCTTGTCATTTTTTGCATTCCTGATGATTCCACCATTCCTTGTATCGCTAACACTCTTTTCAGGTTTTACAGTATGACAGGCCTCAAGATTAATATGCAAAAATCAGAATTATGTTTGCTGGAGTAAGTGATGCTCAATCTAATAACACTTATGCTGCAAGTGGCTTAAAGCCCAATCATGGTACTATTTCATATCTTGGGTTTCCTTTCACCACTGGCAAAATCACCACGCTTCAGTGCTTACCTTTATATGATAGAATCACTGCCAAGCTTGAGTATTGGTCGAACAGAAAATTGAGTCAAGCTGGAAAAGCCACTCTTAGAGCATCTCCAACAGGTGAAGAATTCTCAAATCTGCACCCATAAGAGCTTCCAACAGAGGTTGAGAATATCCAATAGTGAAGAAATGGGGGGTTTCGACGTGAGAATTTCATATAGGGTGAGGCGCATGTTTAACAGGCGCCTGGATGCCAGACGCCTGTTCAACAGGCGCCTAAGAGTTAGGCGCCTGTTTAACAGATGCCTGGTATCCAGGCGCCTGTTAAACACGCGCCCGCTTATTTTCCCCCCAACGGCTACTTCCCAACGGCCATTTTCTCCCTTCAAATACAACTCCCCACTCTTTTTCCATTCACAACCAATTTTCTTTTTTCATTACAGTTTTTTTCTGCCATTAATCTCAACTGAAAATGTACTCCGATTTCGATGTCCATTCTGCAAAGTCTAGTTTTGAAGACTATGACTTACAAGACATTACGGTTCCGATTGGGTGAGAAGTAACTAATGCAAGTTGGAACACTACGAAAGACTATGATCTTTGCTACATTCACCGTGCCCTCTCGGTTGATCCTATTCGACGGACCGATCAAAGTGATGAATCTTTTTGGGGCATAGTTACTAATTGCTACAATTGGAAAAACATCGATCGAAAAAGAATGCTATCTTCAGCCAAAGGTCCTTATGGAAAAATAAATCGCCAAACGCAAACGTTCGATTCTCAAATGTTGAAGCTAAAGCAAACGAATCCTAATGGATTTAGAAATGAAACGCATTTGGTAAGCTTTAATATAATATCATTGTTCTACTTTTTATCATAGTTCTCTAACTATACTAATTATTTTTTTAACAGAGAATGGCCGCAAACAAGTTGTTCAAACAAATCTATAAACCTGATAGTAAACAAGCACCACATTTTTATCAATTCATGCATGTTTATGACATGTTGGTCGAGCACGTTAAATGGAAATCATCGCTACAAAAAACCGTTCAACAAATTCAATCAAACAGTGGTCGGGGTAAGACGCCTAGAATTGGAGAAAGCTCTTGTCCTAGGGAATCGCAAGGAAGCTACGGTTTAGGATCAGAAGAAGACCCAACCCCAACCCAAGATCATTTTGTTAGGCCACTGGGAGCAAAAGCGGCCAAAAAGAAGTAGACTTCTGGAGCGGATCAAGTTGACATTAAAAAACTCATGCTTGAATCTGAAGATAGATTTAACCGGGCAATGGAGACTCGAGCAATTCAACACTAAGAAAAGTTATCAAGAATGGATCAACTTCTTGCTGGAAACCGGCAAAGAGATGAAGATGCAATAATGTTCATGGATACGTCACACATGTCTGCAGAACAACTGGAGTATACGGAGCAAAGAAGGAGAGAAATTATGAGACATAGACTTGAAGAGGGTCATTAAATGAATTACTGTTTCTACAACCTTTGTATCTTTTAATTACCGTTATTTTTATTGTGTTCTGAATGCAAGCATTTATTAATATAAGTATTTTCATTGAAATTGCATTGCATTGAAAACAGATTATAACAACATTATGTTAATTAAAGATAAACAGATTACAATAACAATAATAAGTAACAGCAACAGAAACAACAGTAAGAAAAGTAACAACAGAAATATAGTTTCATTGATTTTCAAAAAACCTCCAAAGATGATCTATGAGATCATTTTGCAATCTTCGATGCAGTTGAACACTACAGTAGGACATTTGGCTTTCTACATGAAACTTGAGTTCTAACTGCCAATCATATCGTTGCGCCAAACAGGCGGTGGTGTTGGAGCACCCTCGTAAAAGTAATATTCTTCCATGTCTCTTTCATCCTCTATAATCATATTATGTAAAATAATAAAAGTGTATATTATTTTGGTCATTTTAACTGGTGACCAAAGTCTGCATGGATTACTGACTATGGCAAATCTAGACTGAAGAAACCCAAATGCTCTTTTAATGCCCTTCCTCTGGCCTTCTTGCATCGCTGCAAACTTTGATTGTTTATTGTTTTGTGGGTTAGGAATTGTCTTGACAATGCTACTCCATTTAGGATATATACCATCGCCAAGATAATATCCATGATCGTACATGTTACCTCTTAAAGTAAAGGTACAAGGAGTTGATTCACTGTTTGCTAAATCATTGAACAACGTAGATCGTTCGACTACGTTAAGATCATTGTTTGAACCCAGCATTCCAAAAAATGCATGCCATATCCATAAGCCATACGACGCTACGGCTTCAAGAATAATAGAGGACTTAGAGACTTACCTTGATTAGCTCCAGCTTACGCCTTTAGATAATTTTTCCACTCCCAATGCATGCAGTCTATACCGCCTAACATTCCAGGCCAGCCTCTACTACCATGCATTTAATAACATAACTATATCCGCCTCGTTCGGTCTGCGTAAGTATTGATCACCGTAAATGTCCACGATTAACTGTTAACTTTTGATGCAATGTCTTGTCTGCAATGTAACGTCTGCACTATCTTGTCCCATCATACTGAAACACTCAAACATTAATACAGTCAACGACAATAAATACACAAACAATAATACACTCCATAATATTACACTCATAATAATAGACTCCACAATAATTAAACCATAATAATAATACACTCCACAATAATACACTCCATAATAGTACACTCTACAATAATACACTCCATAATAATACACTCCAAAATAATACACTCCACAATAATAATACACTCCACTAAGAAACTAGCAGTTACAGTCAAATTGTAAGTTGTGCATGATATTTCGAAGACGTCTTATTTCTCATTCCAGCTCGTTGGCATATGTTATGGCCCTTGGGCATAGCCGTTTATTAACCCATTCTGCATAATTTCACCCTTCAGGCCAGAAAGGACACAACTGGATTCGACGACCAATATCTTGTTCAACCGAAGGTTGCAAATTTTGTACTGCGTAAGACTCAGCCTTATAACCACAATGGCAAAATACTGCGTAAGACTCAGCCTCTTGTTCAACCGAAGGTTGCAAATTTTGTACTTGTTCAACCTCCTGTGATTGTTGAAGAACCAACTGTTCGTGTACTGGTCGTACATTTTCTTGAAGTGTGAGTTGGTCAAGATTTGGGAATTCACGAGCAACGTCCTCGTAATGTTGGTCTTGGTAATTGATATTCCAATCTTCATCGGTGTGTTCACTTTCCGTTGGAACGCATCCGGCATCAGAGTCAATAGATGATGACCAGGAAGGCATTGATATGAGGATGAGAAGATTGAAGGAGTAGAGAACTGAATTGTGTGTTTGAGAAGAAAAGCTCCTACATATATATTGAAGCGTGTGAACGTTAAAAATTAATTATGTTTAAATATTAGCACTGTGTTTTGATTTGACAATGCATTAGAAAGTTAAAATTACTCATAAACAAGACAATAATAAATATGCATACACAGAAATAATAATACATTCAACAATAATACACTCAAATTATGGATATCCAAATCGTTCTAGCCAATTTTGACGTATGATATAAGCCTCCTGTCCAATGAATGTGCTGTGATATTTGAGAAAGTAACGTCCTTCAAATGTAGAACGGGTTGGCTTAAACAAATTTTCAAATATAACCTCATTAATAACCATACTGTAGCGCGTACAGGCGTTGCAGAAGTTCCCATAACCAGTCCTCAACTCCACCAGCGTACGTCTACTTCTACCATCAACATTGCTATTGTAAAGTTCAGCAAAAGTGTCCCAAAACTGAGTTTCCATTATCTCTTCATCATCGCACATTTGATCGGTTTGTATATAAAAATTTACTAACAGTGTCAATTCTGTAGCCGAAAATATTATGTTACACATTGATTGATTTAACCGAGCTTTTAAATGTTGTGACATTAGAATATAACACTTTATCTTAAATAAAGAGGTTGTGATCCGCATCCAAAAAATGAAGCATAAGATTAACGTCCACATGGCAAACATCCATAAAAATTTGACAAAAACACAACTGTATTTGTTACTTCAACATTCTGACTTCATATACGCTTAATAATAAACAAGCATAAATTAACATCAACACAATGCATTACTCAACACAAAATATAATCGACACAATGCCATGACATATAGACAATCAGATATAACAGTAGCATCATTACCAACATAATATGCAACTAACTAATGTAAGGTGTGAAAAATAATAACACAGTCTAAAACATCTAAATGCAGCACATCAGTCTATGTGATCGGAACCACTATCAATCTCCTCATCGTCTCCACTGTCGTCATCGCTGTCATCGTTGACGTCATCAAAGTCGTAAGGCTGAGGTCCGGCATTGAGCTGCTCCTGAAGCTGCTGAATCTGGGTCTGTAAACCCTGTACCTGCGCATCATACTGAGTCTGCTGCTACTGGATCGCAGTCTGGTAACTCTGATACATCATCTGTGTATAATCGAGCGTCATACGCTCAAATGCAGCAATCATCCGTTTATCATAATCCATGTACTAAGAATACTGATATGTGTCAAAAATAATTATAAAAAGGTGGAGAATATAATGACAAGTTATTTAAAGAACAGTTAAAATTCGTACAAATCTGATAAGGCTGATACAATCCGACGGATGGTACACCCATAATATCGTCATCTGTAGGATACTGCAAGGGGTACTCCACCACCTGACCATGTACATCATATGCTCTAAACGAATGTGGAGGGGGGTCGAAAGTAGGAGGCTGTGTGTACTAAGATGATGTAGGCTCAAAGGTGGCAGGCGGTAGTGGAACTCTACCGGAAGAGGTACGCGCACCAATATGATCGAAGTTCAAACCCCGAATATAATCAGGCAACACGTAAGCACATGGGGCTACTCGAGCCCAATATGAATCAAAGTCTCTAAGAACTGCAAATGGCACACCATCCACCCATCCCGCACCCCTCATCGCAAGAATATAAGCTGGTCCAACCCTAATATCATCATACATATCATCCCATGGTAGCGGATCTGATGGAATGCGAACTATACCATACAACTGTAGCCAACACTGCTTCCCTAAATACCGTATGAATGGACAAGTAGGAACCTGAAAGAAAATCCTGGATTGCGACATGGAAAACTGAAAAGTGAGTGGATGATCAGGTCCGGGCTCTAGGAACTGTAAGTATTGATCCCATGGACGAACGATAATGTTACCACGCCGCCTCCTATCCATCTATTGTCTAGCCTCCATCAGCTTATTGTGCACCCCTTGTGCAACACGGGAAAAATGCATAGGAAGACCCCAACGATGCAATCTAGGAAAGTAAATATAAGGTGTGGCACTCGCCTCTGCAATAAGTCGGGGGTGCATATTGGCGGTATACTCGTAGTACCAAAATGGAAGAATGTACCAAATCCATACATCTGTCTAGGTTGCTGAAGTGCATACGTATCTAATGCTACGTACAAATAACCAATAATAGCAGTACCGTAATCATATATACGCAGTCCATCCACATCTACTAATCCAGCCAAAAAACCAAGCCTAATAGTGCCCTTATTGTTACTAAAAAATGTAGACCCAAAAAAGTATAATATGAAGGCACGAATAACCGGAGTGTGCATATCCTCAACGGCCATGTACTCTACTATATACCGCTGCAAACAAAGGACAGTAACAGCTCCTCCTCTAACCTCCTCATCAGCCAAAGTCGGTAAATAAGCTGAATATGACTCGAATTCCTCAAATGAACTATCAAATGGAACAGGAAGATGGTCTGGTCGACCAACCTCTATGCCAGTGAGCATATAAAAGTCTAGAGAAGTAAGTCCTAGCTCAAAATCAGGGAAATGAAATTTGTGCGTGGTAGGCCACCATCTCTCGGTGAGGGCCTCTACCAGACAACGATCTACGTGTGCAAACCTAGGTAAAGCAAGAAATTCACCAAAAGGTGACGCATGTAGCCTATCCAAAATCGGCTCCGGTAACTGATCAAAATACTCAGATATACACTTATACCAACTACCTCGCATCGCTACGTGACGAACCTAAATATATGATTATTTAATGTTAAAATAAAAAAAGAATTATTATACATATATATTTATATGGTTGTTCATCAAGCAATAAATAAATAAACATATACCTGTGGCGTCGCTATAGCAGCAGTAAGTCGATGCGAAATAGTAGGGGGCAAGTCGTGCAAAGATCGAAGATCGTCTGGAGTCACGGTAGCATCAAGAGGGACATGAACAGGTCCGATATTGGTATCGGTCATATATCGAATGGTGCGTCTACCAGTTTTGACCGGACGGGGCGGCATTTGGACGCAAAGTTGAATTAAAAAATTATCTGAAAAGAGTATGGAGGAGGGAAAATGAGGGGAGAGGGGGAAAAAGCGCCTTGTATAGGCGCTTTGACCAGGAGTCTCTTGAACAGGCGGCTGTTCAACAGGCGCCCGAATAAAAAAAATTCGAGAGCCTGTTGAACAGACGCCTGATTCGCAAGCGCCTGTTCAACAGGCGCCTGCCCTCATTTCTGTTGTAGAAATGAGGGCTTCAATATTTTGGAGTGCCGAAAATCGAATTTCCGCACTCCAAACTGTTGGAGATGCTCTTATAAAATTAGTTATTTTTTCCATGCAGGTTTACTGGCCTCGATCCTTCATCCTCCCTCTTAAGCTCCTTAGAATGATAAGATCTACCTTTATGAAATCCTTATGGACTGGGTCAACACATGGCCGATATATTACTCCCATATCCTTTAAACATACTGAGAAACCTATAAAAAAAAGTGGGCTTGGCATTCATAACATCATTAGCTGGAATAAGGCTGCTTTTGTAAAACACATTGATAAATTTCTCGACAAGAAAGGTAGCTTATGGGTTTTACGGTCACTACTCATATGTTGCATGGTAAAGACTTTTGGTCTACATCCATACCCCAGAACTCGAGCTGGACATGGCATAGCATATTTAAACTACGTGAAACTGTGCTACCGCATGTCAAGTATAATATCACTTTGTCTAACAAGGTCAAATTTTGGGATGATCCATGGTTAGAAAATGGACTGATTCTAAAGTGACAACTCAATCATCATGAAATTTTACATTTTGGAATTAAAATATCTGCCTTTATAGCGTCTATGATACATGGGAGGAGTATTGTCCTCCCATATTCTTCAAATGTGAGAATACGAGAAATTTGGAGCAAAATTTGCAAATTTAAAGTTTTTGACGCTGTGGATGATCAAGTCAGTTGGTTTGATAAAGGAAGGAAGTTAGTATTGGATCGCTGTACAATATTATAAATAAGTTTGATAAAAACCCCAATTACAAATGTACAAGAGAATATGGAATGCTAATAGTAGTGCAACTGACAACTTTACTCTTTAGAAAATTATCACCGATGCCATGCTAACCAAAGTCAAGCTTTTCAGTCGTGGAATGAACGTGATTATAGATTGTGTTTTCTGTAATTCTTTTCTAGAAACCCTAGATCACTTATTCTTTGACTGCCCAAACATTCATTCACTGTGATCATCGATCTTAAATTGCTTGAGCGTTCCCATTGTGCCTAATAAAAATAATTAGGTTTGTAAACAAATTCATAAACTATCTGGAGGTGGGGAAGGTCAGGCTCAAGTGTTTAACTGTGTGATGAAGAAATTCATAGTAACTGTCTGGAAGGAGAGGAATACCAGGAATTTAACTCTGAAAAATGCAAGACTATGGTGCTGTTGCATAAGCACATTATACATGAAACTAAGAAGGTATTAGAATGTTAAAATTTAGGTTTGCCCCGGGCATTTTGTGCTCTCCGCACTGATTTCTTCGGGCCATGCTTGCAGTTTTTATGTGTTGCTTCTTGTTTGTATTTCTTTGTTTTTTCCTTTCCTTGCTTTTTTTCCTTGAGGTTGTTGCATCTACTTTCTCTGTCTTCTTTGTGCATGCCCATTTTTGGCATGCTTTTATTATACTTGTTCTCTTTGGTGGTTCAATTAAATGGTAGTGGACCATTCAACCCCGTCGGCTATGCCAAAAAGAAAATGTGTACATGTATTATATATTATGATATATGTTATGTTGTTTTAAAATGCTTAAAATAACATGTATACATGTATGTATATGAATTGAATTTTGAAATTAATATAGTTTAATAGTGTTTAATTAAATAAATAAATTAAAGGTTAATTAATTAAATAAGTATACACATATATAAGATATATGTGTAACACTATAAAGGTTACAATATGTAATAAATGTTCAATATAAATGTTATATTAAAATAATCTAAAATTAATTAAAATGTTAATTAATTAAATAATTTGATTAATATAATGTTATTCATAAGACTATTATATAAGTAATACAAAATATAAAAGTTATATAATAATAAAACTTATATAATATGAATGTATAAACTAAAGGTGGAACATTAAAGAAACCGTAAATAGACTTAACGAATAAATATATATGTTATTCCGTTAGTCGATATCATTCAATATAATATATTAAAGATTATGAATCATCAATGTAATGTTGTCCTCTACCATATGTATTAATAAATTTCTTCAATACTCCTTAGTTGTTAAGCAAACTCAAGCTAGGGATGCAATGTATAGTAGTATTAGTATATTGAATAGATGAGACAAAATAATTATGCATTTTTTGAGAAAACACAAGGTACATATACTATACTTAGGCCGTTTAGATATGGTAGGTACGAGTGAATAATTTCGTTTCAATTTTTTGAGAAAACTCAAGGTCGAAATGAGATTAGGACAAGGAACCATGGGTTAGGAGTTGTATGTGATATAACCGTATTATACCGCCTTTTGGCAAGGCCATGATACCAAGAACTTAATTGAAACGAGGACGGTTCGTCCAGAAGATCGGTTATACGCAAGTTCACTACGAATATCGATGAATTTTGTCCAAGTCCGGATTGAGCTACAATTAACATGACATGACATGCAAAGCTATGAAAGCCAACATTCCAAATTTCAAATCAATCCGAGTTAGTATGCTCAAGATATGATCGACGCAAGCCAAGAAAATCAATTCGTTCGTACCCATCATTTTATTCTCTTCGCATCGATCCTGCTCGCATCCATCTGGAACTACACTCTTCGTATCCATCAATGGAAAGGCCTTGTTTTCATCCATCAAGCTTCAACAGTTTGTATCCATCGACTATATTGGCTTGTATCCATCAAGTGGTCGTCATTTCGTATCCATCAGGTGACCACTGGTCTACATCCATGAAAAAGCACCGCACTTCGTATCCATTGACTGTAACATAAATGTCCATTTCGTATCGATTAAGTTTCAAACATGCTTTACATCCATCGACCACATATCGGTACCAAACCAACACCTCTCATCGATACAAAGTGGAACACAAAAGATCGATACGAAGTGAGATGTCAGCGATCGATATGAACATAGCGATGACTATCGTTACGAACAAGGCATAAGTGATCGATACAAACCAGAAACACTCCAATGGAAGACTTAGTCACTCGGCTTGAAAAATGGATCGATCCGAGGAGTTAGCGCCACGTCGACTTGCAAGCACATGCCCAAAAAGCGATACGAACCGATCGATACGAAGGGAATCGATATGAATT